>CM060930.1:169265956-170465956 GCA_030765085.1 Allium cepa
CTCCATGCCGATCCCAAACATAATATTCGGGTGTGAAACCGTGTTGGCACAAATGAACTTTCACAATATCTGGTAACAAAAACTTCAAATGTCTACACCTACTACACGGACAACGAATTTCTGGATCGTTTCCGTTATTACTTAAGGCGAATTCAACAAACACGTTTATACCGTTATAAAAATCTTCTTTTATTGAGCCCCTCATTCCTTTTCTTTGGTACATCCATCTCCTTCGATCAACAAAATAATCAATCATTTTTCCTATTTGACAAAATGAGAAGTTCAAAATTTAATATTTATTTTGAAGAATACACATTCGAAAAAGATTATTTTCATGTTCGTATAATATTTTGAATTTAAAGAACAACTTCACAAATTTAAAAATATTTTCAAATAGGGCACATTTCATTTTTTAACGTACGTAACGATTAAAAATATATAATTTTTTTTCATTGGTCAGACATCCTACCTCCCATTACAAACACAGTAAGCATTTACATTTCGTATATTACTTCGTCCCAAACGATTCAATAAAATTTCGGCAGCATTTCCCTTTTGTTCCCTGCATTGTACACAAATGCGTGTACGCAGGAAACAAAAAAGAAAAGTTAGGGCGAAATTTTATGAACCGTTTGAGACGAAGTAGTATACAAAATGTAAATTCTTACTGTGTTCATAACTTGTCCAATACAGGGACAAATCCGACAAACATTGTACCAGATGAATATAAATGGTCGTTTTTCGAAAAAAACGACTATTTATACAACGATCATGTACAACACTCGTCAGACGGGGCCAAAAACTCTCTAAGGGACATTTGTCGGTTAACATGCGCGCATTTTACTCAAAAATACAGTTTTACTCACTGTTCACATTTATATATTAATTTCACACATTTATTCGACGTATTACGCATCAACTTAGGGCTGGTTTAACATTTTGTCATTTTTCAATACACACAATTATAATTTAGAGTAATGCATTTTTTTTGTGTCATAAGTAAAAACGTGCACAATATAATACTCCTAGTTCATTCAATCATTTTATCTTATTCCAAATAACGTATACAATCGTCGAATCAAGGCATACACAACAAAATACATATACATGAACATGCACAAATTATACGTGTTTATCACAATTTCACGATAAAAGATGAAATTGGTATACCATGTGATGCTATAAACCGTTATTACGCTAGTGGAAACAATTGCAATCATTAATTCGCCCTAATTTATCAATTTATGCAAATCTATAATTAGGGTAAAAACTGAATTTTTCATAAAAATAAGAGATTATACCTGAGATTAAGAGTACTGAAGCTTGATTAGAGTGCGTTGGAAGATCCGGAAGCTAAAAATTAGGGATTGGAAGCTTAGGGGTTGAATTTGGGGGGTTTTTTGGGTTTTTTTCGTATGAAATGGAGGAGGAAGAAAGGGCTCGGCTGGCTGGTATAATCGCAAATTTGCGACGGCTTCCGACGGCCGCCGACGGCCCGTCGAAAGCCGTCGGAAAATGGCCGTCGGAAGCCGTCGGTCTTGGCTGTCGGTATTCTGCCTTTTTCTTGTAGTGTATATTCTGGGGCTATATGGAAAAATCGTAGCGGTAGAAATCCGCTATGAGATATAGTGGGGTTGTAGCGGGGTAATAGCGGGGCATTGACTACATAGATGCACATACATATAGATGTAATTATGTGTAGATAAATATTAGACCAGAACTTCTTGATTAATTTAAAATAAACTTCCATATTACATTAATTTCTTTGATGTATTTGTAAACTTATGTAAACTTAAATTAATTAACAAAATACATATGTAGACAATTAAGTTAAGTGATTCAACCTATATGAATAAATATATTTTTTATTATAAAATAAAAGTGAAACATACTAAACTAAGTAATATTTTAACAATTCTTTGAATACTTAAAGAAGGATATTTGTGATGTCAAATAAGGTATAAAAAAATTAGAAAATTATTATAATTAATTTATTATCCAAATATATTTTAATCATGCGTAAGTTTCCACAATAGTACAAATGCAAATAATAAGAACATATAAACTTTCAAATATAAAAATAAATTTTGATTTAAGTGCTTAAAACATAAAGATCTATAACTAAAACATCATACTAATCATATACAAATTTCAGTTTTGATTTATCAAAATAAAACCCAATCAATTATACGAGAATACAAACTTTTAGATCTAAAGAATCCACCTTGATTTGAATGCTTAAAACATAGATCTAAAATAAAAACATTGTATTAATCATATTCAAATTTAAGCTTTGATTTTTCTAAATTAAAAAGAAAAATTAGCTAATTAGTATAAACATGCAAACTTTAATCTAAATAATTACACTTTGATTTGAATGTTTAAAACATAGATTAATAATAAAACATTATTTAATCATATAAAATATATCTAAATGAAACCCCCAATCAATTCATAAAATAAACTATTCAAATTACATAAACCATTTTCAAATCGAATGAGACAATATTATATACATATAAATCATGATATTCGATTTTTATGCATCAAAATCATTAGAATAAAAAGGATCATACCTTAATTCCAAAGCCTTGAATAATGAATTAAAGTTCCTAGATTCAGAAATCACCCTATAGATATCGCAAAGATCAAAGGAAAAAATCATTTTTCATAAACAAATTTTATTTGTATTTGATTTTCGAAATTTTTGAAGCCATGTAAGTTCCTATATTTTCAGCCATTGGACGGGAAGGAGAGAATTAGAAAATTCATTAAAAGAAAAATAATTGAGAAAGAATGAGTTGTATGTAGAAAACAAATCAATGGATATGTTTTAATTGAAAGAATGGAACCTTTCTCATTCTTTGATTAAAGTTTCCCTAATTAATGCTCTCGATTACCTTTCTCTTTTTACTCTTGTTTCCTTACATGTTACAGCTGAAATTACATGCCATCAAATGACATAAAATTTTCATAGATCACTATCTTTTATTTAAACCCGTTTAAAATTACATCGATATCGTATATCAATATGCGCAAATGTAACTTTTATAAATGCATTCAAATAGTTATAAACAACTCCCAAACATAACATAAATTAAATAATAATTAATATTTCTCAAATATTAATTATTTTACGACATCTTGTAAATTAACTAAATCATACGATTTTTTTGGAGAATTCATCATTACAGTTGCGCGGCTCAAAGATGTACATTCAGTCAGGGATTAATATTGAACAATTCAAATATTAACGTTAACATGTCACCTTAGCTAGTTATGTGGCAATAACATTCACATGTCACCTTAGCATTATTGTATTTAACGTACATTATGGGTTTGACCAAGATTAGGAAAAATATGACACCTCTAACCCTAAAGTGCATTACCCCCACACTCGTTTTCATGTTATTAATACTCTGTATGGTTAGAACATGTTGTTTTAACTTGGTATATTTCTGCATTGACCCATGGCATACTAGGATGTATATCAATATTTAGTTATCTTATAACATTTCAAGGTTAGTTCCCTTTACCAGATTTTTGTATGATCTTTGGTTTCTCTCTTTTATTTTCAATATAAAACTTTTGATCACTTCCATTCTGAGCAATAGGTTTATTTTAGAGGCGCACTACGTGGACTTTTGATGATATGGAGACGTTGCTTATTTACTTATATTTGCTCCATGTATGACTATGTGGATCAGATATTCTATTCATTCATGAGAATGCACTGCAATCAATGTATCTATTTAGTGCTCTATATGTATGTATTTTATATTAACCGATTTATTCATGCCATAACTTTATTAGTTTGACATACATGTCATGTCTTACACACACCCCCCCCCCCCCACACACACACACATATATATATATATATATATAATACCTATCATGTCTTCATGCAGCGATATACTTATCATATTATATATTGTTCATTTCATTATGAGTTATTCCCAAAAGTCATGCCAAATATTAAAGTTTTTTATTTAAGTTTATCTAACGATACGACTACTATGGTATTATGAATATATGTGTTGATCAATATATACCGAGGGCATTTTAAAAAGCAGGTTAGTGCAATTAGATGAAATCTGATCGTATCATATGGGTCCTAAAAAGAATGTTGGAAAGCAACTTGACAGAGGGGCAGACAATGAAGAAGGAAGTGTCATATCTTGTTACAAAAAAGGAATTGGAGATGGTTTTTAGTGGAGTCAACGAACAACAGATTGCAACTCAGCGACCACTAATAGAGTTAAGGGGATAATTCGATTTGATAAGTAAAACCCCTTAAGGAGCAAATGACTGGATCCCTGCAAAGGATAGTGGTGGAAGGTGGAACTCACCAGCTCAATCAGAAGAAGGAAGTTTATCTACAAGATGAAGAGGAGATTGAAATAGAGTTAAAGGGGTTACTTGGGTTAGAAATGATGTAATTAGTTATATAGCTCTTGATGCATCGATCAATATCCCTGTTGACAAACAAAATATGAAACGGGAAGAAGGACAGGCTAATAATGGAGAAGAAACTGAATATATATATTGAATTTTCTTAACATACAAATAACTTGAATGAGACCTATATATAGCCTCAACAACAAAACAAATACATAACTGATAATAGAAGCATTTAGACTCTTCAACTTTATGACTCCTGACATTTCAAATTCATTTCCTGACCATTCAACAGAACATGACTATTACATTGAACAGACGCATGAATATATACGCATAAATCAAGTTTAATTATTTCAACACTCCCTCTTAAACTTGATCTTCTTTCTTGACTCCAATCCAAGCACGTAATCTTGCAAAATCCTCAAATTTCAATGCCTTGGTAAAAATGTCAGCAATTTGATCTTTTGTCTTAACATAGACCAGTTCAACTTCTTTCTTTTCAACAGACTCTCTTATGTAGTGATATCTGGTATCTATATGTTTACTGCGATCATGAAACACTGGATTTTTCGCCAAAGCAATAGCAGACTTGTTGTCAATATATATAGTTGTTGCTTCTTTCTGGGGAAAATGAATTGTCTTCAACGGTCTCCTCGGCCATGTTGCATGACAAACAGATGATGCAGCGGAAACGTACTCAGCTTCACAAGTTGAGAGAGTTACAATGGGCTGTTTTTTTGAACACCAAGTGAAAGCAGTGTCTCCCATGAAAAATATGAACCCACTGGTGCTTTTCCGGTCGTTAATATCTCCTCCCCAGTCGCTATCACTATAACCATAAAGTTTAAAGCTTGTAGATGGAAAATAAGTGAGACCGTAGTCAAGAGTACCTTTGATGTAACGAAGAATTCTTTTCGCCATTTTCATGTGTGTTAAAGTAGGTGCTTCCATATACCTACTAACAAGACCAACACCATAGAGAATATCAGGTCTTGAGCACGTTAGATATTTCAAATTCCAATAAGACTTCTATAAAGTGATGGATTAATTTTAGTATCTTCATTAAATTTTGACAATTTTGTTCCACAAGCAATTGAAGTAATTGTCGGCTTGCAGTTTTCCATCTTGAAATTTCTAAGAATCTTCTCTACATAACCTTTCTGAGAAACAAAAATATGATTTTCTTTTTGCTTCACTTATATTCCCAAATAGTAGGACATGAGACCAAGATCAGTCATCTCAAACTCTTCATACATTGCCTTCTTGAGTTCTTCAAATAGTTGTGCATTATTTCCAGTGAAGATCAAATCATCCACATATAAGCATACAAGCATAAAACCTCCATCTTTATCTTTTTTAACATATAAAGCATGTTCATGTGGACATTTGGTGAAGCCATGATCTTGAAAATATTTAACAAATCTGCTATACCACGCTCTAGGCGCTTGTTTCAAGCCATACAACGCCTTCTTCAACTTTAAAACTTTTTCTTCATGCTCAACATATCCTAGAGGCTGTTGTATATAAATTTCTTCTTCCAAGTAGCCATTTAAGAAAGCGGACTTGACATCCATTTGAAAAATATTCCACCTATTTTGGGCTGCTAAAGAAATAATTACTCGAATGGTTTCTAATCGGACAAAAGGGGCAAATACCTCGTCATAGTCGATACCATGCTTTTGACTGTAACCTTTCACGACAAGCCTCGCTTTATATTTCTCCACCTTTCCCTATGCATTTCTCTTCACTTTATACACCCACTTCACACCACTCGCTTTTTGTCCTTGAGGAAGTGTTGCAAGCTCCCATGTATCATTTCTTTTGATTGCTTCAATTTCCTCGTCCATTGCATGCTTCCACTCTTTATCTACTATTGCACTTTCAAAGTTTAATGGTTCAGACTCAGCGAATAAACAAAAACAAATTGGATTGTCATCGACATAGAAATTTGGATTATCAACCACATCTGTTTCCTCGTAAAGATCTGAAATCTTTTTTGTATGAAGAACCACCAGGTGAAAAAAGTGGTGTATCTGCAACTTCTCTTTCAATTGATTCTTCTTCATGTTGAGGAAAAACGGTGTATTCTTCATTTTTAGGCACATTCCAATCCCAAGAACTTCTTTCATCAAATTCAGCAACTTTACTAATAATGATTTTCCTATTAGCAGGATTATAGAATTTGTAACCTTTTGAACAATAATCATAGCCGATGAAAACAAACTTCTCACTTTTGGCTTCAAAGTTTTGACCTTTTTTCATCTGGAACATGTATGTATGCAATACTCCCAAATACCCACAAATGCGAAACACTAGGTTTTTTACCACTCCATGCTTCTTGTGGCGTGACACCCTGAACACTTCTTAATGCAAGAGGTTTGATAGATATATTGCACATGCCACTGCCACAGCCCAGAATTCTTTTGGCATATTTTTGCTTTAAAGCATGCTGCGAACCATGTTTAGAATTGTTCTGTTTTTTCGTTCCACAACTCCATTCTGTTGAGGAGTTCTTGGAACAGTAAGGAAGCGACGAATCCCATTATCTTTGCAAAACTGATTGAATTCATTCGAAGTGAATTCTCCACCTCGATCAGTTCTCAAAGTTTTAATATAGCAGGCACTCTCCTTCTCAACTAAAGCTTTAAAATTTTTGAAAGCTCCAAAAACTTCATCCTTCGCCTTCAGGAAATAAACCCAAGTTTTGCGAGAAAAGTCATCGATAAAAAGTAAGAAATAATTAGCTTTGCCATGTGAGGATGGTCTGATTGGTCTGCATACATCAGCATGAATATGTTCCAGTGGCTTAGTTGCTCTAAAACTCGTCTTTTGTCGGAAACTTCTTCTAGCTGGTTTGCCGTAAAGACATCCTTCACATAATTGGTAAGGATGGTTGATCTTTGGCAATCCATATACCATATCTTCGTGTGACAACAACTTCAGACTTCCGAAATTAAGATGGCCTAGTCTCAAATGCCAAAGCCAAGAAGTGTCTTCAACACAAGTTTTCAAGCATTTTGGATGATCAACTTCAATATTAAGCAGAAACATTCTATTTTTCTCCATGGAAACTTTTGCAATTAACATATTTGAATTATCTCTCAAAGTCAGATGTTTGTCTTTCATGTGGATGTCATAACCCATCTCAAGAAGTTGTCCCAGACTCAATATATTTGTCTTCAAGTTAGGCACATAATAAACTTGAGAAATCAAAATATGATTTCCAGTTTTAGAATGAATAAGTACATCACCTTTTCCTTTGATGGGAACTTTGGTGTCGTCTTCGAAGACAATATTTCCAGTCAGCGCCTCATTAAATTTTGAGAACAATTCTTTGTTTCCACTCATGTGATCTGCAGCACCTGTATCAAGATACCACACTTTTCTGTTTTTGTCTTCCTTAGTTGCCATTAGCGGTAGTAACTCTTCATCCTCCTTTAATTCCACATACTTGGCGTGCACATCATTTTTGTTGCAAGAACTCCTACATTCGTTAGCATAATGACCATATTTTTGGCAAGTGTAACATTGAATATTTGATTTGTCATACTTTCTACCTCCACCTCTTGTAGCTCCATGATTTCCACGCCCTCTAGAATAATTGGTCGTCCTTTCATTGTTGAAATTCTGGCTTTCACCGGACCGGCCTCGACCACGACCAAAACTTCTGCCTCTGCCATGGCCTCTTCCTTGAAACCGTTCGTGTCCTTTCTCATTTCCTCTCGAAGAGACATCAGTTTGAAGGGCATAAGAATCTGTTACTTCTTTCTTTATTAATCTTTCTCCATATGCTTGCAATGATCCCATGAGGTCATCAACAGTCATAGTTTCCAAATTGTTTGACTCTTCAATAGAAATACCGACAAGCTGTAATTTTGTGTTTAATGATCTAAGTATCTTCTCATTGATCCGAACCTCATCAACCTTCTCTCCATATTGCTTCATTTGATCGACAATGGAAGAAACTCGAGTGAAATAATCTGGGACTGATTCAGTTTCGTTCATATGCAGTGATTCAAATTCACTACGCAAAGTTTGAAGACGAACCTTCTTTACTATTTCAATTCCCCTGAAATTATTCTGAAGAATTTCCCATGCTTCCTTCGCTTTTGTTGCAGTAGCGACTTTCTCAAACATGGCTTCGTCCAATCCCATGTGTATAATAGAGAGAGCATGTTGATCTTTCTTGCGAGCTTTCCCTAAGGCATTTTTCTGATTCTAATTCAAAGCTTCTACATTTTCATGTTCTTCATAGCCTTTTTCTACAACCTCCCATGCATCCTGTGATCCCAGCAGTGCTTTCATGCGAAGACACCAATGCCCATAATTCTCCTTTGTAAGTTTGGGAACAACAAAGGGAAATGAATTCATCTTTTCACACCGCTCTGGTACCTCTCTGTTGGCAAACAAAATATGAAACGGGAAGAAGGACGGGCTAATAATGGAGATGAAACTGAATATATATATATATATATATATATATATATATATATATATATATATATATTGACTTTTCTTAACATACAAATAACTTGAATGAGACCTATATATAGCCTCAACAACAAAACAAATAAATAACTGATAATAGAAGCATTTAGACTCTTCAACTTTATGACTCCTGACATTTCAAATTCATTTCCTAACCATTCAACCGAACATGACTATTACATTGAACAGACACATGAATATATACGCATAAAGTTTAATTATTTCAACATATCCCATCATTCGATACCGATCGATCAAGTAAAAAAGTGAATGTTGGAGAGAACCTGGTACATAAAAACTATGACAATAAGGGACTATTCCTAGTGGAAGTCAAGCTAGGAACAATGACGAAGGAAATGCTCATGGACAAGAGGAATCTCGAGGATGCAGTCATGATAGACATCATGATAGGGCATTATGCCGTTAGCCATTAGCACTCGAGCAACAAGCATTAGAGTCATTTGTGAAACCGAGCACACGATGATGCGATTGGTAGACACCATCAAGGGTACGAGCAATAAAATGCAGTGTTATTAATGGAATGATTAGGCGGTTACTTTAAACAGAGAGTCGTGATGATGAGTGGGAAAGCACATAAAGCCATAACCCCTTTAAAGTTGAGATTAAAGGAGCCTACTGTCCTTTAAGGTTTATAAAGTCGACTATACCATTATACAACAGTTTGACTTATCTTATGCATAAGGTGTTGAGGTATGATTAATGCAGGGATGGTTCCCATGCTGATAAGCACACGAAGTGTAGCTATTTTCCTTTGTTCTTAGAGGGATTGGCGACGATGTGGTTCAACAAGCTTGAACCTAGTTCCATACATTTTTATGATTAGTTAACGATTAAGTTTATACCCAGTTCAGTGTTTTTGCAGTCCAAACCAAGGATGAAATAACATTGACAAATGTTAAGCAAAGAAAAGGAGAGTCTTTGAAAGACTTCTTGAAGGGGTTCAAACTGCAGTGGCAGAGGTAAAGAATCCAAAAGATAGCATGGTGTCAATGGCATCAGTTAGAGCTGGAGTAAAGATTTTGATTTTGAGAAGTGGCTTGCTATGAAGAAACCATAAAGGACTTTCACAAGAAGGTGAACAAGTTTCTACATTTAGAAGGGACAAAGTATGAAAAAAGATTAAATGTCGTGAGAGTTGAAGAACCGTAAGTTTTATGACAAAAAAATATAATCAAACCGACCGTAGGGAGGTTTGCCTACTTCCACTGGCCAAAATCAATTTTCCTGAAGCCAAAAAAACCTTCCCCGTGTTTTTTTTTCCGTTTCCTTCTCCCTGAATTTTCTCTTCCTCACCGCGTATTATCACTTTGACACTTTCAACGCCGTTCTTTCCAGTCAATCCTCTCTTCCACGTACTCCTCTTCTCCCCCAAATAAAACCCTAACCCACTACGAAAGATCATTCCACATCCTCCTCTTGTCGACTGCTCCTCCTCTCCAGGTAAATTTCTCCTTCACGGCACTCACTGGATTAGAGTATGGCATATCTAATTTGTTTACTCCTCCTCTCCCGGTAAATTTCTCAGATTAAAGTGATGTATTACTCAATGCAAATGATTTTCCAGATTTCAATACAAATTTGCAGTAACATATATTATTAGCAAACATATATGACAGAATTGATTTCCAGAAATGGAAGTTTACATATATCACTTAAATTGATTGCTTCTAATTTAGCTCCATTCATTTTTTTTACAATTTTATGGACTAAATTGTCTACTACTTAGTTTTTTTTATGATTATTTGTGTTGATGAATATTTATATCTTCTTAGGATTAACTTTAGAGTGCTTTTGCTAATACTAATTTATTTTTCCTTTATAATTCCATTATTACTTTTTAATACTTTGGGTTTTTAAAAATCTCCTGCGTAATTTCCAATTCCTAGTTATAAACCAGTATTTTCTATATATGGAGATAATTAAAGTGATGTATTACTTACTATACATATTATAATGAAGAAGATACCATTTAATATATAATCTCAGTACATATAGTCAACAAATAGAATTCATTTAATCTGTAGATTCATATTTCCAAGAGCAGACTCATCATGCTTAGAGACACAATCCAGCAAAAATGTTTTCATTTGCATCTAATTCATAACCACAATCTTGTTCACTGTTGGTCTTATAATACTTACTATACGTATTATAATGAAGAAGATATCATTTAATATATAATCTCAATACACATAGTCAACAGATTGAATTCATTTAATCTGTATATTCATATTTCCAAGAGCAGTCTCATCATGCTTAGAGACACAATCCAGAAAAAATACTTTTATTTGCATCTAGCTCATAATCACAATCTTGTTCATTGTTGGTCTTATGAAGGTTCTTTTGCGTAAACTCATCAAGCGCAGTCTCATTAGCTTGTATATGCCGTCCCTCCAAGAAGTTCAGAACAGAGCAATGCTAATGGAGTATTTGAGTCATTATTTTTCCAACAGTGATGCTCCTCTATTTTTGGATAAAGATTTCCAACTATGCTTGCATCAATTGAATCTGTTATAAAGCCATTACTTAAATGATTGACTTCTATGACCTGAAAGATTTTTGAGTTGTTATCGTGTGTTGATTGCATGAGTAATCTGTTTCTGATTTGTTCCCATATTCTGCTAGAGTAAACATATTGAAAGAACAGATGATGGCTTGTTTCCATCTACAAATTGCATAGCTTAAATGTAGTGCTTTGAACGTTGCTTCATCTACTTGTTCTGTCTTGAGTATTTAGTTTATTTAAAATGGCTAAAAATAGACATGATGACATTTTTAGTTTATCACTCTAACTCCATTGTTTGCTTAACCGAGTTAAAGTACTTATTTTATTTGAATACTCACTACCTTTTACCATGTGCAGGCATATATGTCAAATAATATGTATCATATTGATTTAAATAAATCACCTTCAGTGATCAATGATGAAGAACCATTTGAAGATCATGACGATAATAAGCATGTGGTATTAACGTCAATCTTTGATACGGTAATCATTTTCATATAAGATAATGAATAAAGATATTTTTTTTACTAATGATAATTCTACTATGATCAATCGTGCTTACTAATTTATTTCACATATTCAGAAAAATGGGATGCAAAATATATGTCCTATTGATTTGAATGCACCGCCGTTGTGTAGTAATGACAAACAACTATATGAAGATCGTGTTGATCAAGAACAAATGGTATCAACATCGCAGTCAAACTTCCATACGGTAAATTTCTCTACAATGTTATTTAATTTGTCTTTTTGTCAAATTTATGTTTTATTTTTAATTATTACGATACAAGATTATTCGACGGTCGGATGATTAAGTTTCTGATGATATTTTCACTAACATGTTTAGAATCCGGTTGAAGCAATATGTAAAGAACATCTAAGATCATCAGTAGGTGCTGCACAATTTGAAGAAACTTCAAAAAAGACACAAACTAACGATAAAGGTGACTCGTTTACCATAATGTACAATTGTATAATATATCAGTACAGATTATTTTTTATCACTTTTATTATAAGTTTTTGTAGTGTTTTTAAATTAGTGACGGATAATATTATTTGTCTTCACCTCTGCAGTTGAAATGCACTGTATTGATCTGAATGCATCACCTTCGCTTGACAATGAGGAGCAGTCAATTTCAGGTTATGTCGATAATATGCAAGCAGTGTCAATGATAAACGTAAAGGTGAACTTCCATATTTTATTTTTTTCCACACTTACCGTTATTTTAATTTTAATGTTTAATTTTTACAGTAATCAAACATAATAATATAGTATAAATATTTAATGACAATTTGCTAGTTTATGTCCCATATTACCCTTTTCCTTACTTTTTAAATTGCTCTATACTTGCATAGATGTCACATGATTTACTACGTCAGCCTATCCTCGTAGAAGATCCATTGTCGTTATCTGATCCTTTGAATAGAGATTTTGTTCCTTTTGATGCATCCAACAAGGTTGATTTATTCACCCCTTCCGGTTCTATTTCACACGATGTTTTAAAAGTGTCTGTTGATGTAATTTGTCCTTTAGACTTATCATGCAATTTACAAAGGTATATAATGCTACATTTACTTATAACATGCAAACTAAAAGATTACTACTCCTACTATTTTTGACTTATTTTTTAACTGGATGTACATATTTTTATACTAGAGACTCACCTTTATTTCGTCAATATGAAAAATGATGGCTAAATATAATGAAAATCGGCCATCCAACCAACGAGCTAGACGTTTGAGAGAAACTGATCAACAAAAACAACGTAGAAGAGCAATTGATGCGGTAAGATATAAAGAAAAATGAACTCATGTCAAATCCTCAAACATCAACACTACAATGCTAATATCTCCAGTTACAAATGCTCACAAATTTACAAGCTCATGCCAAAATATTAATTGGGCAAGTTGTCAGACTTGTTCTCGATTTTTTCCAGATTTAATTGCTACATCAAGTACATGCTCTAATTGTCATACTGATAAACCACAGCATGGCCTTCCTTACAAGTTTAGTTCTCAAAATCTAATGGAACCTGATCATGTTCCACCTGAATTATCCTGCCTTACTAACTTGGAGGGAATCCTCATTGCACGCATTCATCCAGTTATGTCAGTTTATCGTTTTAAAGGACAACAATATAAATATAGTGGAAATATTATTAATTTTCCTCAGGATATCAATGCTATAGCACGTTCTCTCTCTTTCAGACCAAATGAATTATCGGTAGTATTAGTTGTCAACAGAAGTGGAACGAATGAAAGTCAAGAGTTTCGCGTAAGACGTGAACATGTAAGAAAGGCACTACTTTGGCTTAAATCTAATAATATATTTTATTCTGATGTGCACATTAATGAAGTATCTCTCCATGAGTTACCATAGGACGACGTACCTTTAAATCTTCCTCATATTCAAGATAATTCGCAAACTCAAATCCACAACGACGATTTTCATGGACCTCCAGAATTTGAAAGGGAAATAACTCACATCGGTGAATTTGAGATATCAGGTGCAGCCACAGCTGCAGTGCAACCGAACCACCAAGCCTATCTATTATCCTTTTTGGAAAATAAAGAAATAAATGAAACAGTTGTTCAGATGCCTATTTCTTATGTTGCTATTGATGAGTTTAATGCTCCTGGATATATCTCGACGGCATTTCCAACATTATTTCCAGTAGGTAATGTTGATTTACGACAAGCACGACCACGAAAAATTAGAACCTTAGAATATTTTCAATATTTAATGAAATATCATGATCAAAGGTTTGCACTAGATTCTAGATTTAGATATTTTGCGTACAATTCAATTAGTAGGTGGCGTGCGTTAGATATTGGTAGCATATACGTACAAAAAAAACCCGGATGATGGGAATTTATCTATAAATGATATGTGTGAAATGTTAAAATCGGGAGATAAGCAGTTATCCCAACGCATTTCTTACTATGCAAAAGGCATTCGTGGAAGCCGTTCTTACTGGTCTGCAAGATTAAAAGAGCTTACAGCTATGGTCAAACAATTAGGTGCGCCAGCTATATTTTTCACATTAAGTTCAGCCGATTTGCAATGGCCAGAACTTTATAAACTTCTTGATCAAACAAATGAATTGCAAACATTAAGCTACAGTGAATAAATAAAAAGAAAGGCACGGATACTAAATGAAAATCCACTTGTTGCTGCATGGTTTTTCCAAGCAAGGGTTAAAACTTTTGTACTAGATTTTTTGACAACAAAATTTTCTGTTAAGGACTATTGGTATCGTTTTGAATGGCAAAATCGTGGAAGTGGACATATCCATGGCTTTTTGTGGTTACATGATGTACCAGATTTATCTTCTGTTACCGAAAATTCATATGAAAATTCTAGAATTATTGAATATTTTGATCGTCTTGTTTGTACAATAAACCCAAATATGGGTGGACCTTCACGGGAACAAGAGCATCCATGTGCACAAGTTATTCCACCCGATGCAAATTTGGATACAGGCGACGACGATTATGGAAATTTAGTTGCTTGGGTCATGCATCATTCCAGGTGTGGAAACTACTGTTTGCGAGTACATAGAACAACCAAACAATTGACATGTCGCTTTAAATATCCGTTTGACGTGCTTCCACAATCTAAAATTGTAGAAGATCCGCCAAATAGTAAAATCTTTCGATTTATTTCAAAACGCAACGATCCTCTGATCTGCTCACATAATAGAAAAGTACTTCAGGTTTGACGTGCTAATATTGATTGGTCTCCTGTGTTATCTGTGCATGTTGTGGTAAATTATATTGGAAAATATGCAGCGAAATCTGAACCAGTTTCAAAGAGCTTTACAGACACATTCAGAACAATAGTTGAAAATAGTCATCGACCTTGTCAAACATCAACTTCCACCATCAAGAAACTACTTCTCAAGAGTGTATCCGAACGAGACATTTCTGCACAAGAGGTATGCTATCTTCTCATGTCTTACCCTCTAAGTTCATCTAGAACAATAGTGCAACTTAACGTAACTGAAAAAAACATGTTATCGACAATAATTCGACGTCGAAATACAACAATAGATGAAGATATCGTTGATTCGGATCCAAATTTTATTACAAGGTATATGGATCGACCAAGCGAACTTGAAAACCTTTCACTACTTGATATGGCAAAAAACTTCAGTTACTATAACAAAGGATGGCATAAGTTTCGAAATATGGCAATTGTACGAATAATACCGGATCTAAGCACCAATATTCCTCCATTGGGTGAAAAGTGGGAATTTTATTGTGACCAACAGGTAATGCAACTTCTTTGTTTTTTACTAGATCAAATTTTACAAATATTAACGATAAATTGTGATAATTAAAAACTATGTTTATTTAAATTATATTTAAAAATTGAAATTATAAGTAAACTTGTTTTTAATATGAATACAGGTACTACTACACCATCACTATAGAAATCTTAATGAAGCAAAAGGAAACTTCGATGCTTGGTCTGAGAGATATATTAACTTAGGATTGATTCAACATCAGTCGCTCCCAGATGTTGTAGAAGATGATTTCGAAGATGATAGTATAAACAATGATGTAGAAGAAAATCAAAAAGAAGAATGGATGATAGCAGCCGTGATGGGTCCAATGTTTGTTTCAGGAGAGGAAACAGAAATGGGCTTAAGAGAATTCGACACTTTGAATAATTGGAATGAAGCACTTCAGAGATACCCTAATATAGATATTTAACGTAATTTTATATATACCAAGTTACGTTCAATTATGGAACATGAAAGTGAGACTATAAACAGTTCAACTGTTGTTCCTTTTGAGAGCTTGTCTACAGAACAGAGGATTGCACATAATGTGATATTTAAAGCAATATCTAAAGGTAAATCAATTCGAATGATTATTTGCGGTGGTGCTGGTATAGGAAAATCAATGCTTGTAAATGGCATTGTTCGAACAATTGTTACTCATTTGGAACCAGCAAAGCAGTTCGCATTATGGCTCCAACAGGAGTGGCTACATTTAATATTGGTGGTAGCACAATTCATCATGAACTTCTAATCTCCATGGAAAGAAAATCATCTTACAAAGAACTATCATCAGAGCAATGTCATCGTATGCAAGATGAATTTCAAAATACAAAGTTGATTATAATAGATGAATATAGTATGCTTGGTAGAACAACGATCGCAAATATTGATTTACAGTGTCGTGATATTTATTCAATAAATGACTTATTCGGTAGCATTTAGATTGTCTTAGTTGGTGATATGCGACAACTGCCTCCTGTTTGTGATAGTTCGTTATACTTGAAAGGTGGTAATCTCTTACAACAACGTGGTGGACTTGCATATGTGAGTTTTGATAAGTGTGCAAGACTATCATATATATTCCGTCAAGTAGGAGATGAGTAAGAGGAGCTTTAGAAAGACTGAGTAGAGGTGCATCTACTTTAGATGATTGAAAAATTTTCAAAACCAGAGATTGGTCAATTTTATCGAACAAAGAGAAGGAAACCTTTAAGAATGCTCTTTGTCTTTTTCCAACAAGAAATGCTGCTAATGAACATAATAAAAACCATTTGATTCAGCTTGGAAAACCTATTGCACGCATTCCTTCTTTCAATAACTGTGAAGCAGCATCTAATGCTTCTGTTGATGATGCAAAAGGTTTAGAACAATGTATTTATCTTTATGTAGGTGCTCGAGTGATGTTACGATCTAATCTTTCAGTGCAAAATGGATTGGTTAATGGTGCAATGGGTACTGTTATGGATATTGTATATTCACAGTCATCAAGTTCTCCTAACGATCTACCGCTAGCGGTCATAGTCGATTTTGATAAATACCGTGGTATTCCATTTCATGAGGGAACAACTATTATTCCAGTAACTCCGCAAACAGTAAATTGGAAAACTTCATCTGGTACAGCATGTATGAGAACTCATTTACCTTTAGTTCTGTGTTGGGGAATAACAATACATAAAAGTCAAGGAATGACACTTAATCAAGCGGTCATTAATATCGGCGATCGAGAAAGTCTTGGTTTAACATTTGTTGCGTTATCAAGAACTAGAAAATTAGAGGATCTTGCTTTCAATCCTATGTTTACTTTTGAAAGACTTGCACAAATTGGAAGATCTAAAGGTCTGCCTTCTAGATTGTTAGAGGAAGAACGTTTAACTGCAATGTATGTTGAATAAATGGTAAGTAAAAACAACTATTATCATCACAATTTTTTGTATTGCTCAATAACATGGTATAACTTGCATTTTTTTTCAAAGTGGAAATTAGCTTATTATAATATATCATGTAATATTCTGTCACTAGCCAAAATCAATTTCTCTGAAGCCAAAAAAATACGGCTGCTGTTTCTTTTTCATTTCCCTATATATATTATCTTTATTGATGGTGCTTTAATGCTAGCTTATATTTTATGTGATTGCCAACTTACTGTCAGATAATAACTTACACCATTGATGATAATTATGATGAATGTATTACATGCATTCACATGCATACTACCTAATAACATGCCAAGTGCTACCTTTAATTTGTAGGGATGTCATCAACAATGGCTTGACCGGTACGTTGAGAGATTTTATACGGTCTGGGGATGGCTTCCCTTCTCTTCGTAACTTGTAAGTTGTGTTCTAATCATATGTTTCATATTGATTAACTAAAATATATGTTTTTCTCACTCTAGAAAGGTCTGTTATATAATTACTCAGATACTTGAACAATAATTAGCTTGGTTGAGGCTTGCCTGATCAACTTGCCAACCTGACAAACCTAAAAATTTTGTAAGTTGGTTCTTTTTTCAATATTTGTAATTTCTGGATTGAGTACATTTCAGAAATGGGTATCTAGGAATAGCTGCTTTTAAAGTGAAACTTTTATACAAGAATTTTATTATAATCTATTTTGCGAAAATATGGACAGTGTGATTTAATGCGAAGGTTTTTTTTTCGTTGTTTCCAAACGACAACAAGCCAAGGCAAATGTAACATCAATCATCCATTTTTGTAGTTGTAGCGATTCTTTAAATGAGTGTTAATCGTTGTGTAGTGGCTCCAATATAGTTGAATAACAGCAGAACCAAAGAGGGATGCCATTGCATTTGATGTATTTTTTTCGTATTTGTATCATTTGATGAGCAGCAAGTATGACTTATATATATTTTTTCTTCTTTTTCTCATTTGTGAACTATTTTATGTTGCAGTTTAATTCATCCTATGTATATCGGAGTAATTGCAGTGTGGTCATCTTTTGAGCCAATAATTAAGAAGAAGATTCTTCCAATCTTTGCAATTTATTGATGTTATATTTGTCTTCTGTGATTTGTTGTCATATCTCAAATCAAAAATCAAAATCACTCAAATGTATGGGTGTATATTCGGTTATAAAACACTCAGCCAGTCAATTGGATGAATAAAATATGTATATGCTTGAACGTAGAGGAATATGTCAACTATTGATTATAAGTTTTTGCAACGGTAATTTTGTTTGTACTAAAGTCAGTTAGCTTGGTATTTCTGTATTGTTTTAATTTTTTTAGGGTTTCAGGAGATGGGATCCACTGTGCTCAAGAGCCGGTTTACAAACTACTATCGAATTAGTGTTCAGTTATTCTTTTTCTCATGACAAATGCGTATTCCCTCAGCTATTCACCAAATTTTTATGCTTGAGCCATTGTGTTTATAAGAAAATCTGAAATGTATAGATGTATTTTGAGAATATGTTTGGATTATGATTTAGAGAAAAAACAAAAACAAAACAGAAAATTTCAATCTGTATAGATTGCAACTAAACATAGCATTTAACCTTGATATGAGTTCTTGTCAAAAATCAAATGCAAATATTATATCTCTTGTACCAAATCGGTTATAACCGTAATGTCTATGATGCAGAAAATGATAGCCACAATGAGCAAACATGGATGTACAAGCAACTTTAGTTGATCCTAACCAAATTTAAATGATAGTATAATGTTTAATAACAAAAGATGATAAATTACTGAATAAATATTCGCCATTAGAGAAATTAACTTTATTGAATCAAATTAGTAACCTGTGCAACTACTTTGCTTGTGTGTAGTATGTCTGAAATATATTTTTCCCCGTATTTTCACAACCGTATATGTTGAGACCAATTGCTAATCTGTTGTACTTGAGAAACAAGCATCATAGTTATTCAATAATAGCATTCATTGATTATGGTACATTACAATATATAAAAGATTGTAAAAACGCAGGCCATCATATGTTACAGAACAAACGTACAACTGTAATAAAGTATTAAGAAAAGTAGTATTCCAATATTTTTTGAATGATGACAGATGCAACATTTCTGTTGTAATGATCATTCCTGTTGCATTTTGTTGCCTTGGCTTTAGATACTGGCTTAAGTACGACATGCCACATGCTTCAGACTTCAGACAGCAAACCCAAACTACTATTTCAATTCATTCAGTAGACGGTGCAAGGCTCCAGACTACCTGCATACTTCATAATTACATGCTCAGAATTGTCTATCTAAGCGCATGCTATATTATTAATGGACAACTTCAGCTTTCTTTTTGGACAAATTATTGCAGCTTCTTGATGCCTGAGTAAACTAAAATAGTATAGCTACTTAACCATCGTAGAGTGAAGCGTGCAATATAGAAGTCCCAAGAGCACGAATATGAAAATTTTGGAAGTTTACAATATGGAAAAAGAGATTATTCAATTCAAGAGAACTAACTATGTAGTTTAGGGTGTCTTCGGATATAACATCTGATCTTTAATCTGTTTGTTATCGGTTTTCTCCCTGAACCGCCTCTCCTGTGAAAAATGCAGCGAGATGTTGATAAAATAGCAAATGGAAAGTGATTTAATATAGTTTCTTTCTCAACCACAATGTTAAAAAATCTTCACTGCAGGTCAAAAAATCATTCATTGACAATTTTGTTTACACGAACCAGTGAATTTTTTTGGGAAAAAAAGAAGGAAAAACCAGTGAAAAGCTTTTATGCACATAATATTTTGAGTAAAGAGCTTAGTGCATATATATCACAGAGCATATATTTTAGAGAGGTATGTTAAGCTGAATAACATGAAGTCACATTAAAAAAATAAAGTAAATAAGGAAGTCAATCTACACGTATCAACTAAATTTTTGAGGTAAAACTGTAATTATCAACTTGCATGGGCATACAAACCAGGGGATTGGGAATTTTGAAATTAATAAAACAATGAAAAGTTAGCACGACCGCATATTCCATAGACACTGTTAAGTGCATATCCCAACATTTAATCTACTAATGTACACTAAGGTACACAATTTTAATTCAAGCATATCGCTTTTGGGAATTTATCAATACACTCTTGTATACACAAAAAACAGTATATTATGAGCACAAAATATATAAAATGAACTAAATTGTAAAGTCTATATTATGAGTACAATAACACTAGGTATCATATAATTATAGTAAGAAATTATTCCAAGCAGTAGAGAACAAAAGCTAAAAATTGTGGTTTCAGTTCTTTACCTATTCTTGACTGACCACATAATCCAATAATCTCCACAAAAATTCAAGTAATAGTTATATTGATTCAATTGTGGCTTAAAACAGTAAATTTAATTGTGTGTGTATGTAGTACTAAGTTTACATGTAATCAATAAAACAAACCTGCTACTTCTGGAGGTGCTACCTCAGGCAGTGTAGCTTTGGAGAATGCTGCTAGTATATCAAATGAGCATGATAAAAAACGATGAAATGTAGAACAGAGCATTATTACATTGGTGGTTTCACAGTAATAAACTGATGTTGTGTACCATACATAGCAAAATGCAATAAAGTACGACGACGTTTTAATCATGCATATACAATATATCTAACGTATTCTTATAGAAACAAATTCGAAGAAATTGCAAACCAGGAGAGAATTTTGTACATTATACCCAAGGAATGTTTTAATCAATCAGCAAATCACAGACGAAGGTGTAAAAACATCAAAAAAATAGTAAATGAAGTAAGCAATCTCAATATTTTATAGATGATACATCCAAAAGTAGACCCTTAACCCAGTACGGTTTGTTGTGGATCCAGTAATCATTAATCCAATACAAATATGAATTTTTTTTATAGGTAAAATTTATATTAACAACAACCATGTTATTGCATTCGTTCTTCTAGCTGACTGAACTTCATCTTTACATGTTAAAGCACTGGATACAAAGTCAGTTTATTAGTAATAGTAACCTTGTAATCAAGTTCATTTCTGTAGGTGTAAACTCTAGTACGTTAAGCCCCACTACTACATGTATACCTATGAGGGGTGGAACTACAACATGAAAGGTTGATGTTTGTAATCTAACAGCCATAAAAGTTTTATGAACAATCATCACCACAATGTTTCATAAAAGGCTGCCCATAATCTTATTATCAATGAAACTACTTTTTAAAATATTTATATCATTAAATATAATATTTTACTCACTTTGGTTCCCCGTTTGATAATTATAAATTAAAGTGAAACCCCTTTTTCCAATTTATGTATTTTTGGTTATTAACATTGTAACATCATTCTTGTCTAGATATCATCATTAACCAAAAATTTATTCTGATTTTAAAAATTGCAATAACTGAAGCATAACTATATGCATATTTTATTAGATTTAAAGTTATGATGTTGGTAAATAAACTATGAACAACCTCTACCATTAAGTATTATACATCCTGCCAGCTGAGAATGTAATTCTTGTAAAGAAAATGGTGGTTATATGTGTGACATCCAATCATAAAAAGAAAAAAGCTAACTAAATTTTATTAATAGCAAGTTTACGGTTAAGTAAAAACGTAAAAATCATCTGCTTTCAAAATAAATGAATTTGTCTCTTTTGCACCATAAACTTGTGAACGTGGCACTTGGTGAACCATTCGAACAATTTTTTTTAATAGCCTAGTAGTGAATATTATATTTAGAAGTGAGACGTCCTCTGCTCCAAAATACTCTTAGTACCTGTACATACAACTGCCGCATATCAGTTCCACTTCAGCAAACACCCAATTCATCATCAGTAAAATCAATTTTTTCCCAACCTATACAGAGACTTCTCCAAAGAACTCATGAATAACCTATTGAAAAAGATGAGAAAATAAACATTATATCTATTGTGTACAGTTCAATGTATGATGCACGACGAGGTTCCCTTTTTTGTACCATCAAAAACAAAAGAATTGACTGAAATAAGTAAAATATCTGTATTATATTTATGTATTATAACTGCTGTGTACATTTTAGACATGTACACATTTTATTAAGTCACAGAAGCTGATAAAATCGTGAAGAAGATGACCATTCTAGTTTTGTACAATAAAGTTGACTATGAACTGATTTACAAAGTTAAAATAATATTTGGTTGAAAAAATAGGTGTTTGCATTTGTATAAGTTGACTATGAAATGATTTACAAAGTTAAACTATAACAAGTAACATTATCCAAAAGAGTATTTTGACAGAGGATGGTAAATGGATTTTAATCACAATCATATTGAAAGAAAATATCTGAGTTCAACTATAAAAAAACATGTTGTCAAGATTTCTTTCTGGTAGTCGGGGGTAAGTTGTCCATACTTCACTGTCACTATCGAATGTCCATATTTCTTTCATTAATTCATCAAATAGCAGAAAAACAAAAATAATTATAACAATAACTTATTTCCTCTGCTGTGTACATATTTCTTTCATTAATTCTCCAACAGTTTTATTTATTTATTTATTTAATTTGTATGTTGTTTAAGTCAAATAATATTTTCTTAACTGCTTAAACAGGTTTCTAATTATTTCCTCTGTATCTCACATTCTGCAGCTATCAACTCATCATTTAAATTTCATGCAAAGGAAATATTTAACTACCTTCAACAAATGCTTTTGAGTGCTAGCAATGAGAAGGTACAAATTGCTAATTTAGGCATTTGAATTCATTTCCATTTGTGTTACATTTCTAATCTAAATAAAATTCTTCCCAGTTTTCAGGAAACCTGCACTTAATGGACTGCATGGGCAGCTGCAGCGACAATAAAACATTAAAGAAGTGGTTTTTCATCGACGAAAGAGTTGGATAGTTGTTCATTAGAACCCCTAGTTATTACTTAAATTGAAATTTAAGTTCGCTATTGAATTTCCTTAAATATATATTCTCCTTTAATCAATCTGAACTCTATGGATTTTAAACCAAACCACAACTCTCCTGTTTTACTGATTCTGTCCCAGCAGCTAAGTATAGATTAACAATTATATTTTGAAAAAAGAAAGTCACAGCATAACTAGAGATAAACTATAAATGCCAAAACCAACAGATCAATGCAAAAAAAGTGTGAACTGTTACCTCATTAACAATGAAACGAAAAATGCATACCTTATCTTCTTGACCGCGTATTCCACCTTCCAAATTTTCGATTCCGTTTTCATCGGTTTCATTTTAATTTCCAGTGTTCTTCTCCCCATAATTTTCTCCTCATGACCTCGTATTCTCCCTTTGAAACTTTCCCCTCCGTTTTCTCCATTCAGTTTCACCCATCCATCTCCTATTTAATTCGACCTAAACCAAATAAAACCCTAATCCAACGCCCGATATAGATTGACACGCTCCTCTACTCGAACGCTACTCCTCTCGAGTCTCCTCTGGTTGTTCAACTACGCCTTTCGTCTCGCTCCTCTTTATTTTACCGCAACTACATCACCCGCTCCTCTACTCGAATGCTACTCCTCTTGAGTCTCCCCTGGTTGTTCGACTGCGCCTCTCGTCTCGCTCCGGGTAACTCCTTTCTTTTCTAATTATTTTCTAATTTCTTCATAGAGCTCGAGAGTCATGGCTTTGATATTTTTGAAGAAGGAATAAGAGTTTGGTTTGTGTTTGGCTTATAAGAATGGAAAAGGATAATATGTATTTTTAAATATATAATATTACAGCAGATATAAAAATATCATAACCTAGCGTTCAAAGCTCCTATGCTAGAGTGACTCATAATTTGTTAATAATATTTTACAACTACATGGATATACTTACAAGTTGTGACTGGCTTAGTATGATGTCAAACTTCTGGTGAAGATAAATACTGCATAAATAGCGTAGTCATAAATAAAACTGCAGATATAAACTTATTGTAGAGATAACTGCAGAGATAAATTTTCACTAAAATACACACCATTCTTTAATTAGACATCGGTAAACAATTTCAATTTTTTTTTTGAACCGTTACTTTATATACAACAGATGATTGAGACAACATATCCCATGTCAAATAAACGTTCGAAAGCAAGTTTCGAACTTGTGACATTCTGCACCAAAGCCGAATCAATTAACCACTTGGACAAAGGTGCTTGTCAAATAATTTGAAACAATAGTGTAAAAATGTTGATTGAAGGAATACCAATAATTGTATCTTATTAACTTTACATTATATTAAGTATGATGACTTTACGCATTATATTAAGTATGATGACAGCGGTTCTTATTTGGTATTATGTATATGATTCAACGGTAAAATATGATTTTGTTTCTAATAATTCATATAACTTCAACCGTTTTTACTCAAAATTATATGTCAGAAGCCATTTTAAATCATGTGTATTCAAAGTAAAAGAAATAGGTAGACGTCAACCAGTATTAAAACGGTATAGTAGCCAACCGATTTATGTGTTACTTATACTACGAATAATAGAATAAAGCAACTAGTTAGTGCTTTATTTTGATCATTAATCACACAACTCACATTTCTATTCAATTGTTGTATTCTTCCTCTAAATATATATAAAGAAATTTAATTTATTTCAAACACTTATTAAATTTATTATTTCATACACTTAAGCTGTCATTATTGCATTATCATTTATATAATCTTGTTGAGCTCACTTTGTTTAAATTTGTATTATGTCTGTTTTCTAATATTTTATCAGTCAATGATAGCACTATTACTCTTATGGATTTGGGTACAAATGTTCTTCCTCTTGCACTACTGAATCCATACCAACATAATTGGATCATCAAGGTTCGAGTGACAAATAAAAGCAATTTGAGATCTTATAAAAATATTAAAGGAGATGGTTGCGTGTTTAGTATAGAACTCACCGATGAAGATGTAAGTTTTTTTAATATTAATGCTTTAAATAAAAATTTTAGTATTTGTGCTACCATTAGGTTATTGTTATAATAATTGTTCTCTTCAAATTCACAGGGTGCGCAAATTCAAGCTACAATGTTTAATAAAGCTGCAGACAAGTACTATCCTATATTTCAATGTGGAAAAGTTTATTATATTTCTAAAGGAACAGTTAATCCTGCGAATAAAGAATTTAGTAATATAAAAAACGAGTACGAGATTATTATAAATGAGTACTCATTAGTCGAATGGATGGATGATGCGAACTCTAGTATACCTGATATCGTATACAACTTTGTAAAGATTGACCAACTTCAAAAATATATTGCAAGAAAGGAAGTTGCAGGTGATGCATCCATATTATTAAAAAAAATTAGAATTCATTGTATGTTTCTTTAACATAAGTTTATTTTAGATGTAATCGGCCTAGTTCAAAGTGTCTCCCCAATCAAAGCCATTCGAAGAAAAATCAACAATGAGAATATTCCAAAACGTGATATAACCATTGCAGATGATTCGTAAGTACACATACTAAACCAATAAATTTGTTTACTCAAAATATTTATACTTATATTTAAATTACAGAAGTAAAACTGTTAATGTGACTTTATGGGGAGAACTTGCTATGAAAGTCGGTGCTAAGCTGGTACAGATGGTTGATGAATGTCCTATAGTAGCTATTAAATATGCCAAAGTTGGAGGTTTTCAAGGTAAATAATTGTACTATTTTTTAAGTTGTTACCAAGCCATCATTTTTTAAGATTATTTAATTTTACTGTAGGGTTATCTTTATCAACATTGAGTAAAAGCAATTTATATATAAATCCAAACATACCAGAAGCTAAAAAGCTTAGAAGTTGGTACAATTGTGAAGGCAAAAATACAAAAATTTCATTTTCCACTTATGATAGAGTTACGCTTTCTCACATAATAAATGATCCAACATTGGGTCATGACAAGGTTTGTTCATATAATTTCGTAATATATTCTACATTAATAACTTCATATTAATTGTTTATTTTTATTGCATTCATAGTCTGCATTCTTCAGCGTTTTTGCTTACATAACTTATATTAAGAGTCAGAAATTGTGGTATCAAACCTGTAAGAGTTGTAGGAAAAAAGTAATTGAATCTGCAGAATCGGGTTATTGGTGTAAAGCATGCCAACAGAATGAAAGCTCTTGTATTTTAAGGTAAACATTTAAGAGCTAATTATTATTATTATTATTTGAAATGGACTTTATATACGATATATCATTGAGATAATATATCACATGTTAATAAATGTTCGGACCATGCTACGCAAGTTTCGAACTTGTCACCCTTTGCACCTAAGTTGAGTTAATTATTTATAGTAAGCATTATTATATGTAATAATTGTTTGTTTAATGCAGATATATTATGGTAATGAAAATTAATGATCCAACCGTTGAAGCTTGGATTACTGCTTTTAATGAACCAGCAGAGGAAATCATAGGTTGCAGTGCTGATGACCTTTATAAAATTAAGAATGATCAAGGTGAAGATATATACGAACAAAAACTAAAGGAGTTATTATGGATCCCTCGTCTTTTCAGAGTTGGTATTGCCCAAATTGAGTACATGAATGAAAAAAAAAACAACAAATCGATGTTATGTCTCAATTAGTTATTGATTATGTTGCGGAATCAAGTTTCTTGTTAGAAGAAATATCAACAATGGAAGAATCCAAAGTTTAGTTTTCTTTTTAGTTTCAATAATTTTAGTTTATTTCTTGTTTTTACTTCAGCAGTGTTATTTTTTCATATAGTAATGGTATTTTTAGGTAAAGTATTTAAACTTTGTATTTCAATAACATGAGATTTATTTACTAAATCAATTTTTGCATTAGTAGTCTTCTTTAATTAGTTATTGAAAAATATGATGATGTATATTACGGTGACATTTTTTTGATTTTTTCTTCCCAAGTTCGTTAATATATTAGAGCTACAAATAAGCTCAAAATTAATTGTATATTGAACCTTCTTAATACATATATGTCTGTGTGTCTGTGGATAGTTTATATCAATACATCAATAGCGCATCCTTAGTATTAAGTTGACCTACATTTTTAATCATTGATATGATTGAATTTACATAGTTTTTTTTTTTTTTTCACAATGCACTTAATTTTTATCAAATTTACAATAAAAAAAAATTAAACAAAAATGTTTTTCTTTCACATCAAATATCCACGGTCGGTTTTCCCACCGTTGTGTGGTTATACTAGTAGGAATAAAAATTAATGGCGGTAACAACAATAATGATAACTAGAGAAAAGGAAGTCAGCCCTAGAGAAGGAGAGAAGACTCCATGAAATGGTTTCGATCTACATAGAATGAGAAATATATGGAATTAATTGTCTTTGCAAAAACATTTTTCTAATGACCCAAAATACCATTAGGTACCAACAGCCAACCCAGCGACATGCGATTGAGGAGGAAAGAAGGTGAGAAGGTATTGTTGATTCCATGAAAACTATGGGAATAACACCAATGTTTGTCAACAATTAAAAATGTCATCAAAGAGTTAACGAAGAAAAAGCAATTGATGTGTATGTTAAGATCCTTTAGGTTGGGGGACAAGAAAAATAATTAACCTTCAGGCAGCCACCTTGGACTAGTAGAGAAGGAATAAACAGAGTTGGTATCTGCTCACCAAGAGATGACTTGGTAATTAACACCGTATTTGGAGTTCTATATCCAATGGGAAAAGAGCTAGAACACGGTGGGAAAATGTAGAACTTAACTTAAGCATGCATCGCAAGATACTTGCTACATGATGAAAGATGGTTCTCCAGCAAAACAATTTCGTAGGATTGATGGCAATATTATCTTTCAAAATAGGGATGCTGATAGGACCGAAGTCTCAACTTTTGAACCATAACCGTTAATTAGGATTAGAGTAGCAACTGTTCCTTGAGTGATGGTTGACTATGGAAACTCGATGAACATCTTATTTAATTTCGCTTTTAATGAGATGATGCTGAATGAAAAGGATGTGGTACCGTGTTCTTCCCATGTTCAGGGATTTATTGGGTATGTAACATGTTCGATTGGATGTATCAGTCTTATAGTACAGGTAGGGGATAAACCCAACGGTGTTGTCTGGGTAGAGAAGTTCGTAGTCACTAATTGACCCTCATAATGCATGCATATTTGGGGGCCGATCGTATTGGAACTGGGTCAGCCCACATTAGATTAAATGATAAATTAAAAAAAAATGAATATTTATTAGGCCTATGTTATCTGAATTCATTTAAAACTTTTCTAAATTTTCTTTTAAATAACAAGTCCATGTTATTATATTTATTTAAAATTAGTTTAATTTAATTTTCTATTTATGTTATTATATTTATATATTTGATGGGCGCATTAAATACTCTCATGTGTGAATGTGCAAGTATTATATATTGAAAGTGTATATGGAAAATGTGAACGTTTTAGAGGTTAGGATTTACACCACAACGGTCACTGTCGGCTACATTCGACTTAAATTGGAACGTTTTAGACGTTAAGATTTACACCACAACGGTCACAGTGATGATAATTTGTGCCTTTAGCTGTTTTGTTGAACCGTATTAATTTGAAATTATCATCACTGTTGGTTGCAAGTCGGATGCAATTCCAGACTGTTGAAAACACGAAGTTTCTTTTATCACAAATTTTCTAGTAGTCATTTGGGTTGTCTGAAATAATTTGCACGTGTTTAACTTGATTTACTACCTTCCTAGTTTCAGATAATGGTTGAGGTTGAAACTGACCATCTCTTATAATAAGACTAAGTTTACTATTGGCTATGTTACTTAAATGAATTCTGTTCCATCCAATTAGTTCGATCAGGGATTTATGGTTTATCCCAGGATCAAACCATAAATCTGTAGTTTCCCCATTGATAATAACTCGAGCAATAATTGATGCAGCTATGTCACATTGCCTTGAAATCGATTTCATTGTTCCAGAATAGTTATTATCTATGGGTAGAACCCAGAAATTTGCCCTTGACATATATTTTATCCTCGTCCATCTGGACCATAAACATTCTGTTGTTAATAGATTCCACAATAATTTAATTCTAGCGGTTTTGTTCAGATATGTGAATTTACCCAATCCACTGATAATTTTATGTAGCAGGGGTAAGCAGTGTGTAGCATGGATATAATCCACTGATAAAAGCACGCCAAGATACTTTACAGGTAATTCTTGTTGAGATACATGTAAAATGCTTGAAATTTCTGATTTGTAAACTTCCCCATGCTGAAAAATGTCCAAGATTTATTTTTAATCCAACAGTCTCCTCCACTGTAGAAAAAACATGATTCAAATAAGTAGCATTGTTTGTAATAGCGGATAGGAAAACCATAACATCATATGCATATAAGAGACGAGTGATTGCAGGTTGAATGTTAGATATAGCATGTAGATATCCATCAACTATTCCCTCTTCCTATAATAACGTAAAAAATTCCATTGCTTTGCAAAATAAATAGGGGGACAGTGGGTCTCCTTGTCGGAGCCCTATGTTAGAATGAATAAAACCTTGTGGTCTCCAATCAATCATAATGGAAAAGGTAGGCATAGAAATACATTCATAAATAAGCTCTACAAAGCCTATAGATGAGAGCGTGTGAACTACGAACTCCTAATTAACCATGTCATAAGCTTTTTGAAGGTCGATTTTAATGCACATTTTTTGTTTACCTCGTTTGGAAAAATCCTGAATATGTTCATGAGCTAGCAAAATGTTTTCACCAACGTTTCTCTCTGGTATAAATGATGATTGATTTTATGCAATTAGAAAAGGAAGAAACCATTTCATACGGTTACAGAGAATCTTTGACACAATTTTTTTTAAGACATTAGCACATGCAATAGGTGTATTTTCATAAAGTTTTGTTAATTGGTTTGGTATCAAATATAATTTGTAAAAACAGACATAGAGGAGAAAGCAAAAGCAACTTATTTTATTTTTCACATCTCATTGATATACAAGAAGAGGTGTTTATATATCACACCAAATAGCTAAACCTGGAAACTTTATAATAGGAAAGTTAATAAAAGGAAATAATTACATTCTATATTTAACACTCCCCCTCAAGTTGGAGCATAGATGTTAATCAGGCCCAACTTGTTACACAAGTAATTAATTCCGACTCCATTCAAAGCTTTGGTGAAGATATCCGCAATCTGCTCTTCAGTCTTCATATACTCTGTAGATATTAAACCATCTTGTATTTTATCCCGAACAAAATGACAGTCAATCTCTATGTGTTTGGTTCGTTCATGGAACACAGAATTAGATGCAATATAAATAGCAGCTTTGTTATCACACCATAATTTAGCTGGAATAATATTTTTCAGTCCTATTTCATTCAAGAGTTGATATATCCAAACTATCTCACACACAGATTTTGCCATAGCTCGATACTCTGATTCTGCACTTGAACGTGAGACAACATTTTGCTTCTTACTTTTCCATAAAATTAAGTTTCCTCCAACAAAGACACAAAACCCCGTTGTAGATCTTCTATCTATCTTAGAACCTGCCCAATCAGCATCTGAAAAGCATTCAACCCGATTATGTCCATGCTTTGTATATATAATACCAAGCCCAACTGTTCCTTTTAAGTAGCATAAAATCTGTTCTAAAGCAGTCCAATGATGAACTGTTGGAGATGACATGAATTGACTTACAGCACTAACAGAATATGCAATGTCTGGACGAGTAACAGTAAGATAATTCAATTTTCCAACCAATCTTCTATACATTTCTGTATTTTCAAATAATTTGCCTTCTTTTTTTAGTTGCATATTTGGAATCATTGGAGTACTACATGGTTTTGATCCTAGCTTTCATGTATCTTTTAGTAAGTCAAGCACATACTTTCTTTGAGATAAAAGAATACATTTGTTACTCCTTAAAACCTCAACACCTAAAAAATATCTTAGTTCTCCCAAATCTGTTGTATGAAACTGAGTGTGAATAAATTGTTTAAGAGACTCAATCCCTTCTTTGTTGCTTCCTGTAATAACAATATCATCCACATAGACAACTAGCAAAATAATTCCATTCTCTGAATTTTTATAGAATACTGAGTGATTTGCTTTGCTTTTATTTAAACCAAAATTCTCAATAGCTTGACTAAATTTTCCAAACCAAGCACGAGGACTTTTTTTTAGTCCGTATAGAGTTTTTTTAAGGAGGCATACTAAACCATTCTCCCCTTGAGCAAAAAAGCCAGGTGGTTGCTCCATATATACTTCCTCTTTAAGGTCGCCATGAAGAAAAGCATTTTTAATATCAAGTTGATGTAAAGACCAGTCATATGTAGCAGCAAGTGAAATAAATAATCGTACTGTTGTTAATTTTGCAACAGGGGAAAATGTTTCAGAATAATCCACTCCATAAGTTTGAGCAAATCCTTTCGCAACTAATCGAGCTTTTAGACGAGCAACTGATCCATTTGGATTAATTTTCATAGAGAATGCCCATTTGCATCCTATAGCTTTTATACCAATAGGTAATTTTACTAAATCCCATGTATTATTAAACTCCAAAGCATTCATTTCATGAATCATTGCTTTCCGCCGACCAGGAATAGATAGGGCTTTAGTAACAGATATAGGAATTGAAATTGAGTCAAGAGAAGTGATGAACAAGTATGAAGAAGTGGATAAGTTATTATATGAGACAAACGATGAGATAGGGAAAGTACATTTGCATTTTCCCTTTCTTAAAGAAATTGGGAGATCTAACTCATAGGAAGTTATTATGTTTTGTTCTGTAATGGGATCAATTGGAGAAGATATATTAGATATATCTGTATTTTGGTCAGAAGATGTTTCAAAGTTTTGGATGAATGGGTCAGTAGGAACAGTTTGAGTAAAATATATAAGAAAATCATCACTGTCTTGAATAGTAGAGGTAGTGGTAGAATCAGATTTTGAAAAGAAAGGTGCATTTTCGAAAAAATTGACAACAATGGAGACTATATATTTATTAAGGCTAGGACAAAAACAACGATATCCTTTTTGAAGTCGTGAATAGCCAACAAAAATACATTTCAAAGATTTTGGATCAAGTTTAGTTATTTGTGGCCTTACATCTCTAATAAAGCAAGTACTACCAAAAATTTTAGGGCTAACGGAGAATAACGGTTTGTTGGGGAATAAAAATTTATATGGAATTTCCCAATTAAGTATAGAAGATGGCATATGATTTATGAGAAAGCAGGCCGTAGAAACTGCATCGGTCCAAAATTTTTTAGGAACATTCATTGAAAATAAAAGAGCGCGTGCAGTTTCAAGAAGATGTCTATTTTTCCTTTCTGCCACACCATTTTGTGATGGAGTGTCAACACATGATGTTTCATGAAGTATTCCATGCTGAGTCATATAAGAGTGAAATACAGCAGATGTATATTCTTTAGCATTATCACTACGTAATGTACGAATGCAAGTATTAAATTGATTTTTGATTTCGGCACAGAAGCCAGAGAATATAGAAAATAATTCAGATCGATTTTTCATAAGATAAAGCCAAGTTGTGCGAGAATAATCGTCTACAAATGTAACAAAATATATGAATCCAGATTTAGACAAAATTGAACAAGGGCCCCAAATATCAGAATGTACAAGTTCAAAAGGAGCACTAGCACGTTTATTAATTCTAAGACTTGTACTGTGACGATGATGTTTAGAAAACTGACATGCTTCACAATCTAGTGTAAACAAAGAACTATATTGAGGACAAATCTTCTTGAGGAGAGAAAGAGATGGGTGGCATAACTGGTAATGAATCTGGAGGGCAGAGGTGATACTTGAACAAGTTATGGAAAGTGACGAATCAAGAATATACAGCCCTCCAGACTCATGCCCCTTACCAATAATCTGCTTCGTCGTTAGGTCCTGAAGAATACAATGATTCGAAAAAAGGATATAGAACAATTTAGATTGCGAGTGATCTGACTAACAGAAAGTAGATTAAAAGACAATGATGGCAAATGTAAGACAGAGGATAAAGAGAGAGTAGGAGTAGGGTTAACAGCCCCAGGTCCTTGGACATGAGAAAGAGATCTATCGGCTAAAATAACTGAGCGATCGGAAGCGTTTAAATGATAGTTCGAAAAAAGTAAGGAGTTACTGTCATATGTTCAGTTGCACCTGAATCAATGACCCATCTATTTCCTGAATTAGCTAGAGCAGTTACCGTTGAAGAGTCCTTTGAAGTTCCTTGATGTTTTAGGAATTTAGCAAATTCATCGATGTAATCATGCACTGTCTTATTACCAGATGTTCCAGGGGTATGATCATTAGTTCCCAAAGTTTGACTGGCCTCAATATTTTTTTGTCCAGCATTCACCTGATCCAAGTTATTACCACCAGCAAAATTTGAATTTGCAATTGTCCTATTTCCTCCAAACTGTCTTGTTCCAACCTGACTTGAGCCAGTGCCGATAGATTGCCTCTGCATATTTTTATATTGAAGTTTTCTGCATTCCAACTTAGTATGCCCAGATTTCTTACAGTAGTTGCATAGAATATTTCGAGAGTCAGGTTTGCCTACGTTCTGATTTTTCCAGTTCATATTCCTAGAGACAAGTGCATTGTTGTGAACAGAGCTATTACCTGAAGAAGCTACGTTTTCTGCTCGAAGAAGTCGACTAAACACATCACGTAATGAAGACATGTCAGTTCCAGACAGGATTTGTGTTTTAGCAGAATCAAACTCAAAAGGCAATCCACCAAGAAAACTCATGATCGCCATCTGCTCGCGCTGTTTTTGTTAAGCCTTTACGTCTGAACTTAAGGGCAGAAGCAAATTAAACTCTTCATAGGTCTTCTTGAAATTCATGAAGTAGGTCATCAACGATTGTTCATTCTTCTCAACTCGGTAAAAAGATTTACAGACCTCATACATACGAGACAAATTTCCTTTTCCAGAGTACAAAAATGCCAGATAATCCAATAGTTCTTTAACGAATTCATAGTGGTTGATTAAGCCAATTATCTCATTATCAATTGAATTTCGAATTTGAAGGAAGAGGCGAGCATCATCACGAAACCAATTCAGGTGGGCTTTCTCAGTTGAATCTGGTTGTGGTGGGTCATCGCTTAGATGATTATCTTTCTCAATGCTCCTGAGATAGATGCGCACAGTTTTGCTCCAGTCTAGGTAGTTGGCTCCGTTCAACTTGTGGTCAGTGATTTTTGATAGTATCGGTACGCCGTCCACCATAGTCGATACCTTTTCTTCACCCATTTAATCCGAGAAGAATATTAAATACTTGATATGATATCCCAAAATTGATGCAGAGGAGATCTAAGAGGGTCGGTTAGAAAATAAAAATCAAAAGGCGATTTCTCTTGGTTTATGAAACAAAAATTGACGCAAGTCTTTCTTTTGTTTATCAAAAAACCTAAAAAATCGAATTCGCCTCTTTCTACAATCAACCAAAACCAATCCACGAAATGAATTAAAAGAAATGAACACGAATTTGTTCTCGATTCGTGGTTGGTCTTCGCGAATTGCTAAAGGGTTGCGCGCTTGTTTGTACTGTATTTGAAGGTGGATGGTCGATTTCAAGTGGCAGAGGAGTCGTTCGAAGTGATTGCGGAGAGGTTGATTTTCAGATGATTTAGGGCTGTGAGAGAAGTTGCGATGGCTTCGGTTCAGTGAGGGGTTCGATTTGAATCATGATGTGGGTGGAGGCAATTTTGAAGTTCGATTGCTTTTTTTTTTGTGATTCCGATTGTGGATTCAGGTTATGGTGCTCACGGTTGTGAAGGCACGATGTTGCAACAGTGAGGATGGAAGTTTGTGATTTGGTATTGATTGAGGAAGCTGTTCGAAAAGGCAGTGGTGAAGATGGCAGAAGGTTATGTTGCAACGTGATGTGGGGATTGTTGAGTTTGCTGATTTTCTGGAATCGGTATTATAACTCTAACTTTGATTTAAGATGATTTTCTGAGAGGCTCTGATACCATGTTAATTGGTTTGGTATCAAATATAATTTGTAAGAACAGACATAGAGGAGAAAGCAAAAGCAACATATTTTATTTTTCCCATCTCATTGATATACAAGAAGAGGTGTTTATATATCACACCAAATAGTTAAACCAGGAAATTTTATAATAAGAAAGTTTATAATAGGAAAGTTAATAAAAGGAAATGACTACATCCTATATTTAACAAGGTCAATGATCCGAGATTGTTTGAGGCTTATCTTTCGTAAGGATTAATGTAATAAAATTGTTATTCACTCCCTTTGGAAATTTCCTTGTATGAAAAATTTCTGACACAACATTTAATATTGCTTTCTTGTAGGTCCATCCAATGCAGTTTATAAAATTTGGAAGAGTAGCCATCAGGGCCGGGGCTTTTAGCTTCATCAATTGAAAAAAGAGCTTTATTGATTTCATCCATTGTAACTTGACAAGTTAAGTATGCTTTACCTGTTTCATTATTTGCATTCTGGTGCTTATATGGGGGAAACAAGTCACAAGATCTCCATTGAATAGCATTTGATAATACGTTAAAGCTTCAGTCTTTATGATGTTACTGTCATACATATAATGTCCTTGCGCATCCATCAGAGCTTGTATGTTATTTCTATGTCATGGTATTGGCATTTTGGCATAGAACTATTTAGTATTACTATCACCCTTTTGAAGCCACATCATTTTTCCTTGTTGTCGAAGGAATTCTTGTTGCTTCACAAGTTGATCATTTAGCTTCTGACCAATATGGTACACATTATCATATATAATGTAGTTTTTTGGGTATTGCGCAAGATAAAACATAGTATCAAATTCAGATTGTAGATTAGCTATGATGTTATCCTTCGCTCTTAACTTATGCCAAGCTTTTAGTTCATTTTTAATAGCCTTCAGTTTGTAAAGCAGTTTGTAACTATGGGAACCTCCTGCAACAGCTGACAGCCCTTTTGCTAAATACTAACCATATCCTTCCTTATAGCACCAATTGTTAATATATCGGAAGGGCTGAAAAAGACTAAGATAGGGGTATGGTTGCTAGTTGATGATGGTAGGGAAATAGTACCTAGCCGTGGAACATAGACATATATTCATAATTAATGAGAACTTTGTCTATGTTTCCTGCAATTCCTCTACGCCGCCATGTAAATTTACATCCCTGTATTTAAGGTTCAACCAAACCACGGTTAAATAGGTAATTTTTAAAGGTATTTAAATAGGAGAAAGGGATTGGAAATCCCTTTTGTCCTTCGGGTTAAGAGAAATATTGAAATCCCCTATAACTAGCCAAGAAGATCCTATATTAGAAGCGTCGTGGCAAAGCAAATTACATGACTTTTGACGTTCGAAAAATGAGTTACTAGTATATGCACATGTGCAGTAGTATTGCAGACCTCCTTTGTTTGATAGCAGTAGAGTGATATGTTGTTATGATTTGTTGAATATAAGATGTTCCCATATCGTTGTATCCAGAATAATAACAATTCGACCTTTGCCGCTTTCATCATTGTTATGTACTATGTTCCATTTGGGTAGTTTCAAATGCAGTCTGTCCATGTTTGTGATAGATAATTTTGTCTCAACTAAGCTCATCATGGTAAGCTTATGAGATTTTAGAAGTGTGAATACCTGACTGACTTTGTCGTCGGTATTCATACCTCTAATATTTCATGTCATGATGTTCATTTACCCTTCACGGTGCTCCTTGTAGTTCTTTTAGGAGGAGCTTTATTAGTCGTTGTGGGATTTGCGAGTGACACGCGCCTTTTAATATATATAGGATTCTTCGACACACATACATATATTTTATGTACACAAACTAAATTAATATTTTGAAACAAAACAACATAAAATTATACTTAACTAATATGCAATTCAAAACCATACTTTCAAAACAATATAGCTCGTCATAAGTCCAAACATTAAGTTTAGAAATAAATCAAGGGAACTATTGAAGTTTTCCCTTTTTTTGGAAACAACACAAGAGATTTAAATTCTATTAATTTACATGTAAACAATACTCGAAGTATTTCAAAAGATTTATAAAACATCATTCAATCCATAACTTTGTAATATGGTCCATTAATATAATAATTTCAAAAGTTCATTAATAATGTTTTTTGAATTAAAAGGGTTAGACGAATTAGGCATATATAAATTTGTGACAATCGAATCTGGATCAAATTACATGTATACATAATGACCAATCAAAGAGAATAGAATAAAATCTATGATTGATATTATTAATATCACATGGGTAACATATAAAAGGGAAATCAAATTCAGCATGATGACAAAACAAATGATCCAAAAGTAGAACTTTGATAATATTAGCCGAAAGGTTTCGAAGTTAGTGGGAGCGATGACAAGGCATTTAGACTACAGTTAAGGTCAATTTATGGTCTTAAGCAAGTATTAAGGAGTTAAAATAAATATTTTGACAAAGTAATCAAATAATTTGGTTTCAGTCATAAAATGGAGGAAGCATGCATATACAGGAAAGAACAATGGTGTTCAGACATTTTTAGTCGTCGATGACTTACTGCTAATTGCTAACGATCACAATGTTACCATTAGTGAAAGATTGGTTGTCCAATAATTTTCGATGAAAGACTTAGGAGGGGCATCTTATATAATAGGTGTAAACTTCTATTGAGATAGATTTAAAAGGATATTGGGATTATCCTATTCGATGTATGCATATATCTTATAGAACGGTTAGTACAGAAAATTCCAAGAGCGGAAGTGTTCCAGTGCGGCATGGAATTTTTCTTTACAAGAAAGACTCCCAATATAAAGATAAGGAGAGACATCATATGAGTAGGACTCCTTATGCTTTGGCAATTGGATGAATCATGTACGCTAAGCTATGTACTAGGCCATATGTTCTGTTGCACTGGTGTAGTCAGTAGATATCATTGTGTCTGCGAGAAAATCATTGGAGAACCGTAAGGTCATCCTAAAGTATTGGAGAAATACCAAGGATTGTTTCTAATATATGGAAACATCAAGCTCCTTATAAAGAGGTACTCGGAATCAGTCTTTCAAAGAGATGTCAGTGATAGTAAATCATTATTGAGATTCATATTTCCCTCAACGGAAGTGTCGTTAGTTAAAAAGTTCCAAGCAAGAAGCTGTGGTATATTCAACCATAGAGGCTGAGTATTTTGCCTTAACGATGTCGTAAAAGAAGCATTTTGGATGTGAAAATTCATTAAAAATCTTGTAGTGATCCCAAGATTGAATTTCCAATGTTGATGTATTATGAAATTAATGTGGTAATATAGATTGCGAAGAAACTGCAAGCTTACAAGAGGTCAAGACACATTCTTTGTCAACTCACATAATAAGATAGTTTATAGATGATGGGGAGATAATGATCGAGAAAGTTGATCCTAAAGATAACATCATTGATCCATGATACTAAGGCTCCTTCACAGTTTAATTTAGATAGACTGATAGAAGGTATGGGTACGAGGCTCCATAATTGCCCTCGACTGCAAGTGGAAGATTGATAGAGTTAAGGATGCAACCCAAGGGAAATTATATAATTTGTTATCTAACTTCACTTTTGTATGAGAATCTTGTTTAAAATAAATTTTTCTTTTGGTTACTGTTTGTATTGTGATATAAGCAATGATCCAAGTACATTAAATATATACAACAAGAAAATCCATGGAAAAAGTATTGTTATACCATAATTTTTGCTTAGCCATATTAAACTTTCGGCCACATAAGTCGAGATCCAAAGGGAGTATCCTTAGGCGTTCTTTGCAAACGAATGCCGAGAGTCTTAGACCTTCAGTCAAATCCTAAAATCCTTACTACTTTACATTCCGTAAGTAGCAAATGTTAATGAATAATTTGAATATAGATTCGCATAGCTCACTTCAGGAAATGTTGTTTCAAGGCCTAGTGTTCATGCCAAAGTATAGACAAAGTCTAAGGGTTAGATTCCCCAATTAACGGGTAAACATCAAAGGTAAATGCCTAGCCAAATGACTGTCCAAATTGTCCAAAATACCATGGCTTATAAATAAGCCCAAAACACAATGAAAACTGAGGGCCAAAAGCATCACTCGTCCTGAAATGTGGTATTATGATTTAGATTAGGCCACTTCAAAGCATACATTATATTGTTCAATCGAAAGTACAAACCACCAGGCTGGGTCTAAACCAAAATTATAAGCGACTAGGCTCGCTATAAACCAAAAGTATAAGCCACCAGGCTAACTCTAAACCAAGTATTAAAGCATGCCGCTACTACTAAAATAGCAAGGAATCATAGGACATCTAGCTCATATATGGAGACCCTACTAGCATCTTCACATAACGCAAAGGCTTCAAACAGCCATAACCAAAATGCAAAGGCCTATAAAGCTTCATACAGTATATGGGACCAAAGTTGTCTCCAAGAAAGGCCGAAAGTGCCTCTATGTGTAATTAGATCGACGGTTTAGATTTACCGAAGCTAGTACAATAACTCAGATATCCTAAGGATAAGACAATATCATAAGTAAGGTCTAGGCACCTAAATGTATATATAAAACCGACACTATATTGATCTATATCATTCTACAAGGAACAAGATGATGACAAGTGTACAAATCTCAGTCCCATAGGCTAGCCATGTCATCGATCCAAGGAAACGCTCTTCACCGATGATAAAGCTACTAGAATGCTATAAATAAAGGGCTCCGGTATACAAATAAGACCCGATTGACCCAGGACAAAACCGAGAGAGGAAATCAGCAAAATTGCAATCGCTTGTAATCTCATTTTCATTTAAAATCAAGCTTTACTAAGGAACTCATTAATGGTGGATATATGCCAAGTCAGCAATATAAGCCTCACGACTATTTGTTAAAGATTGACAGAGAACTTCCCAACAATGGATGTAAGGACAAGGCTCCCGAACCACTTAAATGTTTGTATCGTTTACTATTTAGCACTTCCTTTTTTATTTACTTTTGACCTCGGCTCTAAGCTTTCGGTCGAATTCCCCTTTTCGTAAGCTTCCAATATTATGGACTTATAATAATCGAGGGTTGAGCATTGAAAAAATCACACCAATAAGTACAATTGATAGTAGTTGCGAAGTGTTTGTAACCATGAGTTTTCAATCAAATATTTATAATAAGTAATTTGAAATTGTTCCTAGTCCAGATACATTAAGAAAAGAATATCCATACATCCATTAAGACTACTGTAATTACCGTTCTCCTATCGATGAGTGGTGAATTGCTCATGACTGTTGGAGACATCAAGGGATTATGTACTTGTGGTTGTCTGAGACAACCGTAGGACAACTCAATAAGAGTCTTCTATAGATTAAAAAATAACTAAGTCAAAATAGAAGATCTCATGTAAGTATGTATGATGGTCTTCAAACTTAAGAGTATCCTTGATCTTAAGTATCTTGATTGTAGTTTGATTATGCTCAATAATACAACACACAGTCATGTTACGACCATAGTTGGGTACATGTTGAATTACTTGTAGTGAAAAACTACTTAGGAGAGGATTAGTCTCCTTCATTATAAAAGGTTAGCATCATTATAATTTGTAGTCAACTTAAACTAAAAATCTCTTGCCAAATTAAATCAGTTAATTGATAAATGTTATCATATTGAGCCAAAGGATTTAAAGTGGCACACATAATTAACCATGGATATTATTGGAGTTTTATTTATTCTTGACCAAACTTTAAATATCTTAGCGATATAGGGATAAAAGCTTGTGTATCTCGGTGGTAAAACACCTAATCTGGAGACTAGTGGTCAGAGGTTCTAGTTCTGAATGGTGCATAGATTACAACATTTCTAAAGTTTGTACTTTCTAAAGTGTTCACCTTCAAGAACTTCTTGCTCGTGACATAAGAGCATATGATTATATAAGGAAAAATGATCAATCTTAGTGATGTAGCAATGATGGAAAAAAATGTGCCTAAAATATCTTTACTTAGGGTGTAGATTAATACAGATTAAAAATTAGATTTTGCCTAGACGATCTACAAGAAATTGAACTTATGCCAGATACTATGCATCAAAAAAGTCCATGCAGGCTTTAATGTTTGAATTGTTTAAATATCACCGAGGACCGAGTTCGCACCGGGGAGTTAACACAACAGCGCTAGCAATTTTCAGAATTCAACTTGTTCAAATTAATTTGTAAATGTTATAAATCAATAGTAAAAATTAATACACATGTTGCAATAATTTATGGCTGTTATTTATTTATTTAGGGCCTTTTGATTAATTAAAATAATATTTAATAATTATGTATTAATTTAATTAATATATGCTATGAAACAAGTATTTACTTAATTAATATATATATCTAATATTCATTAGGCCCAACATTATGGAATGATTCCATCAAGAGGTGACTACATCATGAAGGAATGGGGGTGGGATTGAATCTTTCTCTTTGACCAGATGAGATTTAGAACATAGATAGGAGCAAAGAAGGAGATATTTAGGATATTTAATGGGTATAGATACCATAGTCTCTTCTCATTTTAAGCATATATTGAAAATTGAACCCTAAGCTCCATTAACAAGAAGTTCGAGCAAATGTCTTGGATTTGCGCATCAAGTTAGGAGGAAGAAGGAACCGTACTTCAAGAGGAAAGACTACTAATACGATGTGTCAACAACCAGTCGAGTAATTTTTTTAATTTAATTTGAATTATGTATGTATATATGTATACACATATGGAATTATATATGGCTTTAATTTTAAAAAAATGAATTAAATGGTTATTCTAATTATATTTATAAATAAATATATATGTATACATATAATTATTTATTTAAATTTTTGGTAGTTAATAATAAATATATTTATAATACCCAAATAGCGTATACCTATACATATTATACATAAATATTTATTAGTAAAGTTTAATATTAAGATTAGGATTTTTCTTCTTGTTTTTGATGATTTCTTTGCCTACAAATATGTACACATATACACCTATATAAGTATAAATTCATGACTAAGTAATGTTAACAAGTTTTCATAAATTTTAAATATATATTGCGCAAGTTTATGTATGTCATATGAATTTAAAATTTAAACCCAGAAAAAATTATGCCTGGCCAGACATAGTTATATATATATATATATATATATATAATTTAATATAGCACTTATTATGGGTATGTATACATATTACACTTATATAAATATTAGATAATAAATTTATTTTATTGTTAAAAGCGTAAACACTGTAAAAAATATTAATTTTTATGTATAGGCTAAAATAATTTTTTTTTTTTTGTATGTATATTTCACGCAACACCTATACAAATTATGCACATTACATATAAGGTGACCATAAATCTTAGTGATCATATATGCACCCTATATTATTTACTTCATGAATTATTAGATTAGAGTATATTTTACTTATACTATATCACAATAAAATATTGTACATGTTATCGTTAGTAGTACTGTATATAAATCAATAAAATAAAATAAAATAATTGTGTTTATAACTAGAATGTAATAAAATCCATCATATGAAACATCAATGTTGAAATTAAAGTAAATTTAATTTCAAACACAAAATTTATTTTACTTAAAAACACTAAAGATGATGTAGTTAGACTACATTATTCATGATGACATAAAACTAAGACCTAGTGCAAACTTAATAAAATGAACTTTTTTTGAAATTTGCCCTTTCTGCCCTCACCGCCAATGCACACGATCTAGCAGAAAAAAAGTAAGCTTTTGATTTTATTTCAAATAGCATATATTGTTGTATTAGGGTATGAGTAATGTTTTCAAATACATTAAATATACACAAGTAGAAAATCATGTTCGTAATTGTGAGTATGTATTGTTGTATTGTGGTATATTTTGTTGTTAATGGAGCATATATTGTTCGTAATTGTGCATATACATTGTTGTATTGTTGTACATTAAATATACACAAGTAGAAAATCATGTTCGTAATCATGTTTCAAATACAATAGTATATATTGTTGTATGTATTGCAACTATGAGTCAATTCGTAATTGTGAGTACTAAATCATGTCAATAAGCACTTATATTCAAATGCTCCTAATTAAGATGTTTTAAGAACAGGAAATGTAATACCCTGTAAAACTAACGATAGCAAATTAATAAGGCTTTGAAAATGGAATTGGAGCAAACATCAAAATTTGACCATGAAACATGCACCATTGTATTCGTGACAATTTTTTAAGCAACATTCATATTTGGAGTTTTACGATCGGAGCTCAAACGAAAAAGTTATTAGCATTTGAAGTTTCTGGAATGAAAATAATTAAAAAAGAGAACAGGAATAAACAATAATCAATGCAGGACCCCATGACTCGACCCTCTCCTTAGGCTGTCAACTTTTAGTGGTTGACTGCCTAATTGGGAGCGGTCGACCGATTCTATGGCGGCGGCTATGGTTTGAGCCTTGGCCAAATGACTCGAATTATTTTAGTCTAACGGATATGATTGATTCGAGGGTCTATAAATACAGGCCTAACCCCTCACTTCTCTTCTCATATTTTCTTATCCAAACAGTGAAGCTCCGCCATTTTCCAATCTCTACTATTTCTATTAATTATAAAATATTATACATATATACATATATATATATATATATAATTGGAGGAGGAAAAAAATGAAAGAGAAGAAGAGAAGGAGCAAAACAATACTGCAGAAAAGGGTAAATTTTATTATTATAAAATTATATTCCCTTTAATCACAAATCTATTCTCATATCTGTAATTCTAATAGTATGTTGGTATGCATATTTTTTTGGATTGAAAGGGAAAATGAGTCAAGTAAAGGACTATATTCAAATTTTGGAGATATGGAAGGCTTGAAAGGTAAGTGATAAACCGTATAAGTTATTAATAACATTGAAATTTATATCATTGAGTTTTGTTTAATTATTATGCATATGTTAGATGTATTGAGTTGTAGGCTTAAACGAGCATACTTAGTTGAAACCCTTCCTACATTCTCTATAAGTTAGGAAATTGAAATAATATATACAACCTAATCTAGAAATTTGAAACCAGTCCTAAATATTTATTGTTGTAGAATTTTTGTAAAGTTATAAAGTTTATTCCGGATTTATAATTGGATTGTAAATTAGGTTACCCTAGTTGACTTGAAATCTGAATTTCTATGTTTTAATTCATTGGGAGCGGAGTATAATTTAATTGTATTTATTTCCTTGTAATTTCCATAAATGCATAAAAAGTGCATCGTTTGAAATAATAAAAAATATACCAAAAAGGAAAGAGATGTGTAAAGTATGGATATTCTTCACCATAGTTTGCGCTATCTATTTAACAAACGAAAAGAAATAATTCCTTATAATTTCAAATGAAGCAAACGACTCGTTTTTGGATAATTTATGAAAAATTATAACGGTAAACCTTTTTGGAATCTGATGTTGCAATCTCATTTCTTGCTTTATTTTCACTCGGTGATACTAAAATCATGTTGGAGAGTGTTAACTTGGTCTCTTAAAGTAGCATTCCATGCTTCGAGGTCTATCTGTTTGGTGTTGTGACAGTAGTTTCTATTTGTTTGGGTCTTCATCCCTTGGTCGTCAAGAGAGGTGTCCTTTTAGTGGGATATTGGTTATCGTCGGTGTCATGGCTTCAGTCGTATTGGGGTTTGAATTTGGTTTTGAGTTTATGCGCTGCCAATTTTCTTTCATTACAACACTAGTTCACCCTAGAGATTGTGGTGAAATAGTGCAGGCTTTAGGTTACTCCATTCTGGTTCACCAGCTAGCATGTTCCATTCCTGCCTTGTCGATCTTCGTTCAGTCTGTCTTGCCTTGCAATTTCTTCTCGTTGTATTTTGGTATATGGTGTACTAGGCCTCCTTTACAAGCTTTTTGTCAGTTTCCGGTGTCACTTTCTAAGCATGTTGCTTTGGTGATTTTGTTAGGTTGGAGTGTTTTGTGTCAAAATTGTTGTTGCAACTCTATTAGTAGCATTGTGCTTTAAGTCTTTATGCATTTGCTATATGTTTCGCTTAAAAGTTAGGTATAGCGAGTCTTAAGTGTGATTGCCTTATGCAACATGTTGATTGATTGTGGTATGTAGGCATATATGCCAAAGCTACTGAGGTTCTTTGCTCACACCTGTAAAAAAAAATATTTATGAAAAGAGGACGATCCATTATAAAAAATAGCTTGCCTTCCTTAAAAAAGCTACAGGATAGATCTAAGAATTCAAATAGAAAATTGTTTTATATGAGATTTATTTCTTTGAGTTTAAGATGTTTTATCTAAAAACTCCCAATCTAAACTGGTTATAGTAGACTGAATAAATAGCCTCTATCAAGCAATTGAATGGAGCTTCGTATTTCATATATCATTACTGTAATGGGGGAAATGGTGGGAGCATACAATATAATACATATTGGTCGCATCAAATTACAAAAACTATTTTCGTAAAACGTACCAAATATTGTTCTTGATATAATAACTATTTTTCAACGTTGATTGAAAAATAGACATACTTTTATTTCAATATGAATATTTATTATAAAATAAAAATACATTAGTTGTATTTGTTTTCAAAGCAAAAGTGATGCATTGGAAAATACTTAAGTATTTGAAATTGATTGCAATTATTTTGGAATTACAGGCTAAGCCACAATTTTGATAAATACTTCTTTGCTGGTATGATTACAAAGCATATGGTACTAGTGAATTATATCTTTTAATTAAGTGCAAAGCACCCATTTAGTAGGAGCAGCATAAGAGTTGATCAACCATACGAATAGGTATACGCGCGCGTGCGCATGTGCGTATGCAATCGTAAGTCTAATAATGCCAAAACGTTTCCATATATGAATTCACCAATGAATTATCACAAATGTGAACGTGTGTATTCGATACACATGCCGCATGTATATGATAAGTTCGTGTAATATAAAATGAAAGTAAATGAAATTACATGCAATAGAAAATAAAATTATTCGATTTGATCGAACGAGTGAGTATATCGAAAAGAGTTGATGTGTCTGTAAATGTGCATATCTTTACTTCCATATTTAATCTACTTTTATTTAAATAAACATCATATTTTGGTATTTTTACATGTTTTTACCGAAATCAAAATATCATCAAATCATCACTCATTCATTTTCAATTTAAGGGCAAAATGGTAACTTTTGTCCATGTATTATTTTGCAGAATATTTATTTGCACACTTTAGTTTTAATTGTAGGAATTTTGGTTGGACATACGAAGAAGCTTCATAAAGATATGCATGAACAAGAGAAGAAGGCAAATGAAGATAGAAATAAATAAATTCATGTAATCATGGAGGACCTCGCCTATCCACATACCATAATCTATAATTAGGAGCTAATGCACAAGTTACTGGAGATCAAAAGCACATGCATACTTAATGTAATTCATGTTAATGATAACTTGGTGGTCACACTTCATAAGGGGTATTTTGGATAGTCCCCTAAAATATGGATTAGAGTTTTAGGCATGTATAAATAACCCTTTTATGTTCATGTAATGAAGCTTTCATCTACTTATCATATTATGCAAGTTGCAGCCTCAAACCAAATGAGGAATAAAATGGCTTCCTAAGCCTCTTCTTTTTCTACATGCTCTTTCATTTTGTGCTCATTTTTATTTACATGCTTTCTTCATTTTCATGTATTTTTTTGAAAGAAGGTACTTTATTAACAAATAGTATGCATATACTTTCATAATATATCTCGTTAAAATCTTGCAACTCCTCTAACTTAAACGGGTACCTTGCAAGGAAAAAGAGTACATATTATGTCCGCATATTAACAGCACAACAAGATTATAACCGGATATCCAAGTTTTCAAATGAATGGAGGAGCAAAAAATAGTAGCAACACGTTCAAAACCATCAATACAAATAACTTGGGGCTATAATCTAAAAAAGAAAAACAAATACAAACAGAAGAAAAGAAAAAATAAATAAAAATCACTCCGCGTGGGCAGTAGAACATGGGATAGCAACAATAGATATTATCACAGATTAGAATGACAGCATTCTACATTCTTCAGGAAAGAGGGAAGGCTCCATCGTCACAACAAAGAAAATCAAAATTCAGATCTAATCTCTTCTTCATGCCAGAATCAGAAATGGCAAGCAAATAGGAATGAGCCGGAGAGAGTCAGGCAAAATCGAAGCAGCTACAACTTAAAAGAAACTACCAATCTCAAGGAGGATGAAGCACCAGAGTTGGTTCAACCGCAATGCAGAAGTTAGATAAGATAAGTCGAAGATCTTTACTTAACTTCTTTGAGTCCACAATTCCGTGTATTAAATTCTCACAATCTTGAGTCATAAGCGTAGTTCTGACTTGGGTAGGAAGTTCGATGCCTCTGAACGCATAAGAGTTTCTCTCACACCAAATGTTCCAGACAATAGAATTAAATGTTATGTTCTTTAGATGATTGTAAATTGGGTTATTATACTGATTTTGACAAAATGTTTCCAGTATTTAGTTGATTTCAAAGTCATTACCGTTTCTAAAATTAAGTTTCTATATGATGTCTGTAAGCATTTACCGAGAATAAGAACAGATAAAGAACAAATGATCTATCTTCATTATGATTTAAGCATAGCACACATGATTGATCAATATCGTTATTCCATTTGCTAACTCTATCTTTAGTATTCAATTTATTTAATTTAGCCAACAGTGAGCTTATCGACATTTTAGGAGCACAACTAGGATTCCAAATAACACTGGTCCAACTAAATTCAGTGTACTTATTTCTGATGTGATTCCAAGCCGAGAAAAAGATAAATTGATCATTGTTGTTAGGGATCCAAAACCAGAAATCATCCTTCACTTGATTATGAATTTTGATGGTATTCACTGTGTTCTGAATTTGAGAAGGCACACTTTCATTATGGTTCTTCTATTGATTACCTGTTATAAGAGTAGAGACCTTCCTATTTATACCCCCAAAGATATACATGTAGTTCCACCCAAATTTATCGATCAAAGAATAACCATTAAGCCAAGGGTCTCGCCATAAATCTGAAGTTTCACCATTAACAAATTTTTTTATCAATAGCCCCCTTTCACCATTTTCTTGCTCTAAGTAGAAATTTCCAAGTATAGGAAGCATTATTATTGATAGCAGCATTCCAAAAGTTTATATTTTTACAGTAGTTGCTGTGCATCCATTTAGACCATAGTGTATCACCTTGTATGAATTTCCAAACCAACTTAATTGCCATTGCTTTAACAATTTCGTCAATTTTCCGAATTCCAAGGCCACCTTCATTTTTAGTTTTATAGACATCTTCCCAGCACATATTATGTATTTTAGATTGCCACATAAAATTAGCACATAGAGAATTTATTCTCTTAATGACAGATACATGAAATTGGGTTGAAATTGAATCATTGGATGGATTACCGTTTTCACTGATTCAACTTTACCACTTATGTTGAGCATTTTGCTGTTCTGATGGTTGAATTTTTTCCAAAATCTCTAGATTAAGTTTATTATTAGATAGAGGGATGCCTAAATGTATACAGGAAGATTCCCAATATTTATATTTAAGATGTCCGCCATTTGCTGTTTGTTAGTAACTTTTTACTAAAAAAACAAAGTAGATTGGTTTTCATTTACATCAAGGCCAACTAAAATTTTCAAAATCCGAAATATGTTCAGAATGGTATCAGCATTGTTTCTCGTAGCTTTGGCCAAAATTAATATATCATCCGCATATAACAAGTGAGTGATAAGTGGGTCGATTTTATGGATAGGAGTAATGCTACCTTTCAAATAGGCCATATCAAGATTAATTGTAAGAAACTCCATAGCAATTGAAAATAAGTATGGCGAGAGAATATCTCCTTGTCTTAATCCCCTCGAACTCTCAATAAGACCAAAGGGGGATCCATCAATTAACACCGAAAAGGAAGGAGTTGATATGCATTCATAAATGAGATTAGCAAATTCTATAGGGAACCCCATGGAGATCAGCATATGATAAATAAATATCTACTAATTTTATCTTAGGCCTTATGAAAATCAATTTTCAAACAGAAATTTTTGGACTTTTTTCCATTAAATCCTCTAATCATTTCATATGCAAGTAAAGAATTCTCAACAATAATTATCCCTAGCATGAAGGCATTTCGATTATATTAAATAAGGTCATTCATATAAGGTTTTAGTCGATTACAAAGAAGATTGGCTAAAATCATATACGTGACATTGCAAAGAGATACTGGCCCAAAATCAGGCATATCACTAGCATCTGGTTTTTCGGGATAAAAAAATTAAACCGTGACTGATTTCTCTAATAATTTTACCCGATTGGAGAATGCCATTCATTGCATTCCAAATATCATTTTTAAGTTGCTCCCAATGAACTTCTTTTTATTTTGAGCAATAAATTTGATATTTATTGGAGAATGATTATTAATAGAACGACATCCAAAATTAACACCAAATTGAGAATATGTTTCCATCCATAAGTTATTCACAAAAACTCGATCTATTTTACTGTGTATAGAGAAGTTTAGACCTCCTCGCCAAGTAAAATAGTTTCCTGAAAAATTTGGTTCCATGAGCTTAGATGAAGAAACACAATTAACAAATCAAGGTCTCCCATCGAGTTATATAGCCCATTATTAATTCTGTCATGATACAGTAGAATAGAATTAAAATCTCCCACCATAATCCATGGGATATTAAATCTTTTAGACCACTCGATAATATAATTCCATAAATCCATACATTTCATCTCATCATTGAATGCATATACTATCGTGCATAAAATACTAACACCATTAGCATTGTGGAAAATGCATGAGATGTATTTCACTTGAATGTAAGATAATGTTAGATCATTGAGATGAGTCCCATAATATTAAGATTCTACTTTTTTGGCGATTAGAGATACTACGAGCATGTTTCCATTTATTATTGACTTTAAACATGAATTTATCAATGTTATTCATCGATAATTTATTTTCCATAATACAAAGAAATGAAAGATTATTACTATTAAGAAGGTGCAAGATTTCTAATTGTTTATACGAGGCATTCATTTCCCCGGATATTCCAAAATAGGAACTCCATCTATAAGTTACTATGTAGGTTGCTACTGTCAACCTAAGAAATAGCTGCCCCCACTGTCTTGTGCTTTTTAGTCGTTTTATTTTTCCCTTTTAGTTGATTAACTAAGATAGTCCATGCAGGATTGTCGATTACATCAGATGAATTGGTAACTTTAAATTCAAATGGTGCTTCTTCTGATCTTGTTTTCCGAACATACCTCTGTCTAGTGGCCTGTTGTGATGTAGAGTTTGGTCGACGGTGTCAATACTAGGGCAATATCTACTTTCGTAGCAGTCAGATCATTCACAGCATTATGTTCCTCGTTACTTGCAATTTTGAGCCAACTGTATATCCATATCTGAGATAGAACAGATGTTATTCTGGTTTGTGAATGTATTGTCGTGGATTTGGGTTACGACTGGACATTATGTGATTTCTTCAATGTATAATCTGTCATGTTTTTGCTATCGCTATCTATATGCTTGCTAATGTTTGAAAATTCCTGCTCAAGAGATGTATTTTGAACTTGATTGACTTCACTGCTTGATTTATTTGTCATATCTACCGAAATATTGTCTTGTTGAACTGTTGCATCTATATTCATTTCATTACCATCAAGTGGTCGATTTGGGGAGGTAGCTTTAGGTCACCATACTTTATTGAATTGACAATGGGTTTCATGGTGACCAAAGCTAGAATAGTTAGATCAAGTAGATGGTTTCCACTCGTATTCTATCTCTTGCCAAATAATTTCATCTTTCTCAGAAATAATAGGAATCTTATTTGGAAATTTAAAGGAATTGTTGATTTCAATTAAAACTCTAGCGTAAGCAATTTTTGTTATACCTTCTGTGAATTTATCTAGTTTGATGGGAGATCCAAGGAACGAAGCAATACGACTTATCCCCTCCTCCGTCCAATAATCAAGTGGCAAATTAGAAAAACGAACCCAAATCGAAATAGAGTTGAGGAGTTCTTTGTTAAGTTGCATTCCTAGTGACCATCTCTTCATCGTCATCAATTTTTTATTACAGTAGTAGGGGCCACCTTACAAGATTCTATCAAAATCTTTTTTGTTATCGAATTTAATAACATAAAATCCATTCTCTTTAGATAAAATAGAGAAATCTTCTTTAGGTTTCCATACTCTAATAATATAATCTCTAAAATACGGATAGTATGGTTTAGGACAAACTATATAAATCAAAATGGTATTATCTCACTGTTTTTAGCATCTTGAATAACTTCGTTTGACATTTCAGCACATTTTATAGAGTTAAATTCATGGGGTTATTAAAATTTCAAGGAAATAGAGACTGGTATATTATTACCCTTGACGACTGCATTCCATGCTCTACTGTCTGAAGTAAAAGTTCCAATTTTTAGACTAGGTTTATTATTAGAATGAACGAGATGATTGATATGATTGGTTACGTGGGCATGACTTGGATCTACGTAAACAGACACAGAAGGTTTTGATTTCATATTTTGGAACTTCTTAGGGCTAGGGTTGTGCAAAGCAAGCCGTTTCATGATATATGGTTGACGTTTCCATTTTGTGGAACGTACTAGAATGAAACTATCTTCATTTTCGAGAGAGATAGCCGATGGTACGATTGGTGCCAAACTCGATGGTGGATCTGGAGTGATAGGAGGAGGTTCAGGTGGAGCACACGATTGGTGATTGCTTTCATGGGGAAAAGACATATCGGAGGTGGCGAGCTCAGGGCTCGATGAGGGCGATGAGGGAATGAGGCGGCGGTGGAAAATTGGAGGATGCGAACTGAAACCCTAATTTTCGCACAGAAGTAAAAAAAAATTTTTTTACTAATTCTGCTTCATTGTCATGTTAGTAGATTAGCTTTCTTTGTTTATGCACTTAGTTAAATTTTATGCAATAGTTTAGTTCTCCTTTTCTTTTTTAGCTCTTACTTTCCTTGCTTTTTAATGTTGTAATCTACATGTGTTGAAATGATAACAGAAATGATTAGCTAAACCCTTCAATTTATGGGTAATGAAGCTCTCTAATTCATGTAGATTCAACATATTTGTTTATTTATGATCTTTTTTATGCTTCATGAAAAGTTATATGATGATGCAAGTTTACTAGTGAATTTAATAGTCTATGTTGTTTATCACAAACAAGTTATTCTTATTCAAACATAAACACAATTTACATCATTAACTAACTAAGTGATTTTGATCATGAAATTAAAATAGAAGCAAAATTTGATGATCTATGTTACTAATCAAAAACAGTAAATAGATTATGCTTAAAATAAACTTTTATTTTAGTTTCATATTCATTTTCATGACATTTAATAAGTAATTTTAGTTGTTGTATGAAAAGTTTGATGGTTTAAGTTTTGTTAATCAATAACACAAATAGGCCATACTTATGATAAATATATCGCTAATTGTGTTTAGATTAAAATGAGATATCATAGATAAAATTTTGTGTTGATTTTGTGAGAACATGAGAGTGTAGCCTCTAAATTGTCTTTTAATCTCATATTTACATTCATTTTGTTCTAGCTAGCTAGTTTACATTTTTCTTAGCTTAAAAACAATCTCAAGTTTGGTTAATTTGGTCGAATAGAATTTAAAATCACTTCAATTCCCTACGGATCGGCCCGTACTTGCCACGTACTAAAATTGTCTGTCGTGCGCTTGCGGTTATTTTATTATATTTTTCGATGATTTTCTAATTTGATAGGAAACTCGCCGTCAAACAAGTTTTTGGCGCAGTTGCCGGAAAATACATTTGATTTTAATTTTATTCTTTGAATTATTTTTGTTTGATTTTAGTGTGTTTTCATTTTGTACGATGATTTCAATTGAAAATTAAAAAAAAAATTGTGTTGTGTGTTTGCTTTGTGATTTTTTTTTGCTTTCATTTGATTTGTGTGCTCGTTGTTTTTCTATTTGCATCCATATCCCCACACACACAATGTTTCTTTTGAAAGGAAAAAATATATATTCCATTTCAAGAATTTTACAATTTCCGTTTCTGTTTTTACATTGCATTTTACATTGAAATGCATTACAACTTCTTTGAATTTTGATCCGCAATTTGCCTTCACTATTTCTCCAACAGCCATCAACTTCTACCGACTACACTGTCACTTGCACATCTCATTGTTTACTACTCATTGCCCACGTACAAACATACATCTTTTCCACTTCCACTGCCTTCCAACTTCATACATCTTCCAAACACCCCACTGTCACTGTAACGACCCGTAAACTTTGATTAATAGATTTGTTAGTTTGATTTAAATTTTGCAATTTAATTTAGGAAGAAATAAAAATTCTAGTAGTTATAACGAAGCAAATGATAGAAATTTAAGGTAGCGATTGAAATTAAGATTTACAAATTCAAAAAAATGGAATAGAAATTAATTAAATTTATGAAATTTTTCATGATTGGTTATAAGTTTAATTTAGGAAACAAACAAGAATATTGAATTAACTAATGAAATGTTATAATCAGAGGTAGTTGAATGAATTCAATATTATGTAAGATATTTTAGTAATTGGTTGGAAATATAAACTTAAGTAAAAATTGAAATGCTACTAATTTAATATAATAAGAAGGTAAGTAATATAAATAAATGATCGTAAACTTTAGTAAATGAATTAATGTGCAAAGGTATTGAATTAAACATGAATAGCACGAATATTAATGAATGAAGTTTATGCAATAAATTGTTAAATGATGGCATTTATGAATGAAATAAGATTTGTAAGTAATAAAGGAAAGTATAAATAACTGGGAATAAACTTCAGTAAACAATTGAGTTGCTAAGAAATTGGATTAAGCACAAATACTATAAATGAATAAATAAAATATAAATGAAGTTATGCAATAATGAATGAATGAATACATTGCAATAAAAGAAGAAACTGACATGACATTTATAAATGATAACGAATATTGGTAGGGAATAAATGAGAATAATTGAAATAAGCTTAAAGGTAATTAAAGTTAAATAATTACAATTGATAAGATACCTATTTGGGTAGTTAATAAACTTTAATGCGAAAACAATTGAAAACTTTTGACCCAATTTGTGCAGTTAAGGTAGTTTTGATTGGCATTGAAGTTTGTTAATTCTAGAAGATGCAATCAATGTTAATTTTATTTATAATATGACGATTGGGTGATTTACGAAGTGAAAAACCAAGATTTATGAATATATTTGAAATTTGAAATTCAATTTGTGGATTTATTACAAATAAGTGAAATTAATATTTAACTATTACGTTAGTGGAGTCTAATAAATTAAAATGGGAAATCAATAGAAAATTTTGGTTATAAATTGAAATATAGCCATTTGAACAAATCTAAGATGAATATAGGAGTATTGGGCAATAAATTTATTATAAGAAAAACCAATGCAAATGTTAAATTAATCAGTGAAACAATAATAATAAATAGTAATTAATTCAAAATTTGTAACTTGGGAATAATGTAGATTAATATACGTTAGTTATTTTGGGTAATGAGTAAAATTGGTAATCCGTTTGCAATTAATGATAATAGTGTTGATATAAGCTAATAAGTTTAAATGTCAATGCAATTAAAAGCACATAAGTTGCAATTTTTAGGTTGCTTGTTTATTTAATAAGTTAAAATAAAATTTGGTGATCGATTACAAATAAATCTTAATTGTACGTTGGTTAATGTAAATTAAAGTAACAGTTGATGTAATAAAGGATGGAACCGAGGAAAATTAGTTAAGTGGATTTAAAATCTTAATCTATGGATGAAATCGACAAATTTCAATATGTTGAATTTGGTAGTTATTACACAATTAGTGGAAATAAAATAGTAATACGAATAAAGGTGAAACAGAAGTATCAATGTAATGAAACATAACAAAATGTAAATATGTTTATGGGATAATGATTGTTTTAATAATAAGAATGGGAATCAACATTTATTTATTTATTTGAATTTTTTTGTTGAATGAATTAATTTGACTTTTAATTTGATAAATCAAAACAAATTTTTTATATACATATATTAAAAGAATGTTTAATTATAGATCCATGTTTTAAACTCTTAAACCAAATTGCATTTTTTTTTGATCTGAAAGTTTATATACATATAATTTGCATTTGTGTTGAAACAGAAATATTGTATACACATATTGTCACTTTATCTTGAATTGAATATATCATGAAATTTGAATACTTTGTTGAATAAAATTATTTGTTCTTAATCTAATAAATTATAATAGAAGTTTACATATGCTTAACCATTTTTCGATAATAAATCTAAGCTTTGATTTTGATTGCAACAATATTTAAATTTGTTACCTAATTTATTATCTCAAATGTCCTTATTTAAGGATCTTAAAGGTTTATTACTATATTGCTTAATTTGTCGTGCTCCAGTCTTGTTTTGCAAAAAATTTAAATAAATTTCATTTAGGTAAAAAGGTTTGATTTATATGCATATATGTATTTTTGACTTCAAGTATACATAAGTTTACAAATGCATTAGACAATTTAATGTGGTATGGAAGTATGCTTTGAATTAATTAATAAGCTTTGGTATAATCTTTATACACACATGTATGTGTGTTTGTGTGCATGTGTATACATATAAACATTTAATATTTTAATTTCAAATTGCTAAAGCATGATTTAATTTTTATTATTTTTGTCAAACAATTTAAAAGTGAGGTAATATTATATACATACTAATTTATTGTTTGTTGTTTATGTGTTCTAGTCATAATACAACTTGCATGATAATTAAATGTCGTATTAATAAATTGGCTAAAGTGGGAAAGTAGAATTAATCAACGTCGTTACTTTTATCTCCTTCCCTATTAGATCCTTATGTGATTGCATCTACATTTATTCTTGTTTATTCCCATATATTGTCGCCAATTAATCGTACTTGACATATGTTAAGCAATTTTGACACACAGTTAAAGTATGAATATATATGATGTATTCAAACTTTTCTGTACCTAGCACTTAATTAATTTAGGATCAAACTAACGAAACGTGACATTTATTTTTGTCCCTCCATAGTCATTCCCTTTCTAATTAATAATTACCTCTTTTTAATACCTGCTACTTTTAAAAGAAAGGGCTGCTCATATTTACTATATTTCAATACCAAGTTGTTCATATTTACTTTATTTCTAATTAATAGCAGCCTCTCCTTTCAAATCTCTTTGTCCCTAAACCGAACTCTAACCTTATAAATACGATATGATGCAAATGAAACCCTAGCCTCCATTCAAATCTCTTTTTTCTTCTTCAAATCACCTTATTATATCTCATTTTAATTTTTCCTTCCTCTTCAAATATTTTCTTCTCAAGTTTTATTCGATTTCAAACTTTCTTCTTTCTTTTCAAAACTTGATCTTCTCTACAATTTCCAGTTCTTCTTATTTCAATCCTTTTCTTTTTCAAATTCTTCTTTTTCAAATCTTTTCCAAACCTTTAAAAATACATACATAAATACATATATATATTAATATAATAAGGAGGGAAATTTAAGTAAATCAAAATAAAAGAAATTACGGAACAAAGCTAGCAATCAATAAGAAGACTAAGGAAGCGTAGAGCGAAGCTATTGATTAGAAGTCTATTATTTTCATATTCATATAAAGGTGAGTGTTTTGACCCATTCACAATTTCTAAAATTTCTTATGTTTGTTAAATTGATTTATGATGTGTTTAAAATTTTATTTATAGCTGTTTGGCATATATTTCATCATTTTCTCAGTTAAATTGCATTCATTTAATTTATGCGTTATTTAATTCATTTTGCATATAAACTGCTAGTTAAATTTATTTATTATTGCATATAAACTATAGTTAAACAGTATTAAATTCATTATTGAAAAATTAACTGTCGGTAATTAATTATTATTTATTGATGTGATTGTTTGAATTGGATGATAAATTGATGAATGTTTGATGATTGATATGATGGATGAATGGATGCTGCATTTATATTGTATAAACTGCAAGTTATTATGCATTTTCATTTCATTCTGGATTGCGGTTTGAAATGATATACAACCGCATTTTTTTTACTTTTAAATTGTGGATTGAAATGATAAATATCTGTATCACTTGACCATAGGATAGCAAATTTTATACAGGCACCGCGACATATATATAAATTTATTTTTGAAATGATTTTCTATGGTTTTGAAAATAATACGGTTTAATAAATATTAAATTTTGATATATACATATTAAAATTCTCGAATTTAGCTATGTATAAATTTGTTTCGAATTTTAAGATAAGCTAAATGATGAAGTTGATTTCGTTTATATAATATGGTGAAGTATATATTTGAAATTCTATTGTCTATAGAGTTTATAACAACTCAAATAAAAGGTAAGGTTGAAGATAAATCTGAATATGATGTGAATTAGAGTATTTAAGAATTTTCCTCGAAAAATTTGTTTTGAAATGTAAATAAATTAAGATTTGAAAGGTATTATCTTATAACTTGATTTTTGACTTGGGGATTTTAACGAATATCAAATTAATTTAAAGAATATTATCAAGTTAATTAAATCAAAAGAATATACTGTTATTGGAGTTTAAGGGTTTTACCTGAATAAATTTTGTTTAGTAAGTAAATAATTCAAATTTAAATAACAGGAATTGGATTTGATATATATTAAGTTTTCAAAAAAATCCATTTTGAAATAGTGGAATATTTAAAGATTGAAATATATGAACTATAAAGTTTTGAAATATAGAATATTTAAGCTTTGAAATATATGGGAATTTAAAATGGTTTATTTGGAGGTTCAAAAGTGATATTAGGAATTTATGGTGAAATTTGAAGAAGCTGTTTGTTTTATAAAGTAATATAACATTTGAACCATTAAGTATTAAAAGTTATGTTTCAAAGCTATGGTTTCAAAGTATATATATTTGAAAAATATTATGATTTTGTGAAAGGGATATTTATAAAATAAAAATGATATCATATTGATTTGGGTTTTAAAAATATAAATGATATCGTATTTATATGGTTTGAAAGAGATATTATGTTCTGGTTTTAAAGTATAAATTATTTTGAAATAACCGCGGTGTTATAATAACGACTGGTTGTTGAAGAGACCGGGATCGGAAATTTTCATACTCTCTACCAACCCCGAAAACCACTTTAACAACCGTGTGCGTGGTTGAGATTCCAGAATGAAGTAGGATGGCGGCGGCGTTTCCTATAAGGTAAATATGTGGACCCAACTCCCGTGAGTTGGCATAAGGTGGCTAAAACAGGAGCGATCGACGGGCTAAGGGGGTTAGCGCCCTTTATCGTACACTCCTCTTCGATATTATACTCTGACTTTGGATTTATTCGGTGGCCACTTTTGATTTCTTTGATTTTAGGGGGAGTTTGTCCGAGGTGGACGGTAGCTGCGGCTATGCGTTACCACCGGTCCGGAAGCGTAATTGGTATATCTACCCTGGCATTGCCTAGTTGTGCCGTGTCATCTACCCTAGCGCGCCTTATACAATTTTGTTTTGTACCATACCTATAGAGTGCCCTCTGACGACGCCCAGTACGGGGGAGATTACGGTACTGTATAGACTATGGGAATATATTTTGTGTTAAGGGCTATATGGGCCCCTTAACGCTATTTAAAAGTAAGTTTATTTTATAATTAGACACTATTATAATAGCGAAATATACTACATAGTAAATAGTTTAACGGATCCTTAAGAGATGTGAATCCCGAGCATCTTTTGAGTTACTGCACTCATATTTATTCCTGTTGATTTAACTTACGTAAGATCTTTTAGTTCTGACTCAAGTGTTTTGTTTTTCAATTCGCTCGGGTCAGTCCGAGCGTTTCAGGATTTGAAGATTTAGCTTTGGAAGACGAAGACGAAGATTCGCATTATTATTATTTATTCTATTGCACTACACTCATACTGTTCCGCTGCATTGTTATTGGTTTTTGTAACTCTGATATGTATTATGTAAATATAATCAAATGTTTTTGTAAAACAGCTTCATGAACTGTATATTTGATTATTATACTTTATCCTTCCGTTGTGAGATTCTGTTTTGTTTTTTTTTCCTTCTTGTTTTTCTTGTTTACCCCATAACAATCTGCCCTTGCGTATGGTTTGAATTGGCATGTGTTTCGATTTAAATCGTGCGAAAAGGCGGGACGTTACAACGTGGTATCAGAGCTTTGGTTTATCGATAAACCTTAGCTTTATGGGGTTTGACTCTTTATTAATAGGGTAGTAATACCCTATGATGAGTCACTGAGAGTATATATATGAGAGTGCGTATTTGTCAGTGTTATAAAAGAGTTTTAATATTGTTTTAATATGTTCCGTTTTGTATTTATAAACTCTGGTTGATGCATGGGAAGCTATGACATCAACAGGGATTTCTAAACACTTAATATGACAGACCGACACAATATTTGTTTTGAATATAGGTGAATGAAATAATTTTGCCTATTATATTTTCTATATATAAAATAAATTTTATAAAGATTATATTTGGTTGCAATATATTGGTTGTTAGCAATAAAATTTATAAAAAATAGGAAAAATAAGATTAAAAATAAAATCAATGAAATTTGGAAATTTTAGAACTTAAGTCTGGGATTTTGAAAAATTGCTTTCAAAGGATTTTGAAATATAATAATAGTATATAGAATGAAAATATTTCAATATAATTTGAAAGTATGGTTTTAAAGAAATTTTGGAAAGATAAAGTTGTACTTCCCTCTTTGTCGCTGGAAAATAATTTCGGTGATGAGTGCACGCATCATCGACTTTCATTTTCAAGTTTCAAAATGGGAAGGCCACTGTAGTAGTTTTACTGCAGAGTTGTTTTGATAAACAAATAATAAATTTTAAATTGTTTTAAATATAATTTGATATATATAAATTTGTAAGTGTATATTTATCTGTTATTTTAAAATGATTCGAATAGAAACCGGTATTTAATTCTTAAGTTTCCATTAATTAATAGTTTCAATTTTTGTAGTGAATTGGAACGTAGGTAATTAATAAATTGAAACCTCTAAAGGAAATAAGAGATTGAGTGCTAGGATAACTGATATTAAATGAAACTTAAGTTAATTTGAAAACTGTAACCTATGAAACAAAGATGTAATTATTGAACCATTAATTAATTAAACGAATTGAGAAAACTTGTATAACCTTCAATTGCATTCTTAAAGGCATATGTATAACTTACCAAAAGATATAAAAGTTGAAAATGTTAATAAGAAAATGTAATAGATTTTATACCAGTAATTAACTTGAGGTAATGAAAGTAATTAATGAAATTCTTTATTTATAAGAATTGATGTTATAAAGTTATAAATTTAAGTGTAATTAAAATGTCACTATAATTAAATATAATAGAAATGTAAGCATTAAATAAATGAAAATGAATACAATTTATGAGAATAAACTAACTGTTGTTGTTGTTTTGGTTTATGGTAGCTTGGGTAAGGAAATTTAAAATTGTTCGGATAAATAAATAATCTATTTAGTTTCATCTAAGACTGTTGAGTAAATGATGAGTTAAGTAGTTTATTTTCATTCTGTACAATTTAAAGTGTCTAAACCTGAACAACTATTTGTTGTGTTTGATATGAATGAATGATTGTTTTTACGGTCGTATGCCTTGTTGCAAGTCTTTGATGTTGTATTGATTATGTTTATTGATGGTTGTTCTATTGAATTGGATGTTTGTGGTTGAAACCATTTTTAATATTTCATTTTATATAATCCAATTAAAGTTATGATTATATAATGATTTACATAATAGATATTAATTTATAAGTTCCTCTTTCCCTTCTTTTCCTTTTCGGGGATGAAAAGTTTTAAGTGGGGGGGGGGGAGAGTGTAACGACCCGTAAACTTTGATTAATAGATTTGTTAGTTTGATTTAAATTTTGCAATTTAATTTAGGAAGAAATAAAAATTCTAGTAGTTATAACGAAGCAAATGTTAGAAATTTAAGGTAGCGATTGAAATTAAGATTTACAAATTCAAAAAAATGGAATAGAAATTAATTAAATTTATGAAATTTTTCATGATTGGTTATAAGTTTAATTTAGGAAACAAACAAGAATATTGAATTAACTAATGAAATGTTATAATCAGAGGTAGTTGAATGAATTCAATATTATGTAAGATATTTTAGTAATTGGTTGGAAATATAAACTTAAGTAAAAATTGAAATGCTACTAATTTAATATAATAAGAAGGTAAGTAATATAAATAAATGATCGTAAACTTTAGTAAATGAATTAATGTGCAAAGGTATTGAATTAAACATGAATAGCACGAATATTAATGAATGAAGTTTATGCAATAAATTGTTAAATGATGGCATTTATGAATGAAATAAGATTTGTAAGTAATAAAGGAAAGTATAAATAACTGGGAATAAACTTCAGTAAACAATTGAGTTGCTAAGAAATTGGATTAAGCACAAATACTATAAATGAATAAATAAAATATAAATGAAGTTATGCAATAATGAATGAATGAATACATTGCAATAAAAGAAGAAACTGACATGACATTTATAAATGATAACGAATATTGGTAGGGAATAAATGAGAATAATTGAAATAAGCTTAAAGGTAATTAAAGTTAAATAATTACAATTGATAAGATACCTATTTGGGTAGTTAATAAACTTTAATGCGAAAACAATTGAAAACTTTTGACCCAATTTGTGCAGTTAAGGTAGTTTTGATTGGCATTGAAGTTTGTTAATTCTAGAAGATGCAATCAATGTTAATTTTATTTATAATATGACGATTGGGTGATTTACGAAGTGAAAAACCAAGATTTATGAATATATTTGAAATTTGAAATTCAATTTGTGGATTTATTACAAATAAGTGAAATTAATATTTAACTATTACGTTAGTGGAGTCTAATAAATTAAAATGGGAAATCAATAGAAAATTTTGGTTATAAATTGAAATATAGCCATTTGAACAAATCTAAGATGAATATAGGAGTATTGGGCAATAAATTTATTATAAGAAAAACCAATGCAAATGTTAAATTAATCAGTGAAACAATAATAATAAATAGTAATTAATTCAAAATTTGTAACTTGGGAATAATGTAGATTAATATACGTTAGTTATTTTGGGTAATGAGTAAAATTGGTAATCCGTTTGCAATTAATGATAATAGTGTTGATATAAGCTAATAAGTTTAAATGTCAATGCAATTAAAAGCACATAAGTTGCAATTTTTAGGTTGCTTGTTTATTTAATAAGTTAAAATAAAATTTGGTGATCGATTACAAATAAATCTTAATTGTACGTTGGTTAATGTAAATTAAAGTAACAGTTGATGTAATAAAGGATGGAACCGAGGAAAATTAGTTAAGTGGATTTAAAATCTTAATCTATGGATGAAATCGACAAATTTCAATATGTTGAATTTGGTAGTTATTACACAATTAGTGGAAATAAAATAGTAATACGAATAAAGGTGAAACAGAAGTATCAATGTAATGAAACATAACAAAATGTAAATATGTTTATGGGATAATGATTGTTTTAATAATAAGAATGGGAATCAACATTTATTTATTTATTTGAATTTTTTTGTTGAATGAATTAATTTGACTTTTAATTTGATAAATCAAAACAAATTTTTTATATACATATATTAAAAGAATGTTTAATTATAGATCCATGTTTTAAACTCTTAAACCAAATTGCATTTTTTTTTTGATCTGAAAGTTTATATACATATAATTTGCATTTGTGTTGAAACAGAAATATTGTATACACATATTGTCACTTTATCTTGAATTGAATATATCATGAAATTTGAATACTTTGTTGAATAAAATTATTTGTTCTTAATCTAATAAATTATAATAGAAGTTTACATATGCTTAACCATTTTTCGATAATAAATCTAAGCTTTGATTTTGATTGCAACAATATTTAAATTTGTTACCTAATTTATTATCTCAAATGTCCTTATTTAAGGATCTTAAAGGTTTATTACTATATTGCTTAATTTGTCGTGCTCCAGTCTTGTTTTGCAAAAAATTTAAATAAATTTCATTTAGGTAAAAAGGTTTGATTTATATGCATATATGTATTTTTGACTTCAAGTATACATAAGTTTACAAATGCATTAGACAATTTAATGTGGTATGGAAGTATGCTTTGAATTAATTAATAAGCTTTGGTATAATCTTTATACACACATGTATGTGTGTTTGTGTGCATGTGTATACATATAAACATTTAATATTTTAATTTCAAATTGCTAAAGCATGATTTAATTTTTATTATTTTTGTCAAACAATTTAAAAGTGAGGTAATATTATATACATACTAATTTATTGTTTGTTGTTTATGTGTTCTAGTCATAATACAACTTGCATGATAATTAAATGTCGTATTAATAAATTGGCTAAAGTGGGAAAGTAGAATTAATCAACATCGTTACTTTTATCTCCTTCCCTATTAGATCCTTATGTGATTGCATCTACATTTATTCTTGTTTATTCCAATATATTGTCGCCAATTAATCGTACTTGACATATGTTAAGCAATTTTGACACACAGTTAAAGTATGAATATATATGATGTATTCAAACTTTTCTGTACCTAGCACTTAATTAATTTAGGATCAAACTAACGAAACGTGACATTTATTTTTGTCCCTCCATAGTCATTCCCTTTCTAATTAATAATTACCTCTTTTTAATACCTGCTACTTTTAAAAGAAAGGGCTGCTCATATTTACTATATTTCAATACCAAGTTGTTCATATTTACTTTATTTCTAATTAATAGCAGCCTCTCCTTTCAAATCTCTTTGTCCCTAAACCGAACTCTAACCTTATAAATACGATATGATGCAAATGAAACCCTAGCCTCCATTCAAATCTCTTTTTTCTTCTTCAAATCACCTTATTATATCTCATTTTAATTTTTCCTTCCTCTTCAAATATTTTCTTCTCAAGTTTTATTCGATTTCAAACTTTCTTCTTTCTTTTCAAAACTTGATCTTCTCTACAATTTCCAGTTCTTCTTATTTCAATCCTTTTCTTTTTCAAATTCTTCTTTTTCAAATCTTTTCCAAACCTTTAAAAATACATACATAAATACATATATATATATTAATATAATAAGGAGGGAAATTTAAGTAAATCAAAATAAAAGAAATTACGGAACAAAGCTAGCAATCAATAAGAAGACTAAGGAAGCGTAGAGCGAAGCTATTGATTAGAAGTCTATTATTTTCATATTCATATAAAGGTGAGTGTTTTGACCCATTCACAATTTCTAAAATTTCTTATGTTTGTTAAATTGATTTATGATGTGTTTAAAATTTTATTTATAGCTGTTTGGCATATATTTCATCATTTTCTCAGTTAAATTGCATTCATTTAATTTATGCGTTATTTAATTCATTTTGCATATAAACTGCTAGTTAAATTTATTTATTATTGCATATAAACTATAGTTAAACAGTATTAAATTCATTATTGAAAAATTAACTGTCGGTAATTAATTATTATTTATTGATGTGATTGTTTGAATTGGATGATAAATTGATGAATGTTTGATGATTGATATGATGGATGAATGGATGCTGCATTTATATTGTATAAACTGCAAGTTATTATGCATTTTCATTTCATTCTGGATTGCGGTTTGAAATGATACACAACCGCATTTTTTTTACTTTTAAATTGTGGATTGAAATGATAAATATCTGTATCACTTGACCATAGGATAGCAAATTTTATACAGGCACCGCGACATATATATAAATTTATTTTTGAAATGATTTTCTATGGTTTTGAAAATAATACGGTTTAATAAATATTAAATTTTGATATATACATATTAAAATTCTCGAATTTAGCTATGTATAAATTTGTTTCGAATTTTAAGATAAGCTAAATGATGAAGTTGATTTCGTTTATATAATATGGTGAAGTATATATTTGAAATTCTATTGTCTATAGAGTTTATAACAACTCAAATAAAAGGTAAGGTTGAAGATAAATCTGAATATGATGTGAATTAGAGTATTTAAGAATTTTCCTCGAAAAATTTGTTTTGAAATGTAAATAAATTAAGATTTGAAAGGTATTATCTTATAACTTGATTTTTGACTTGGGGATTTTAACGAATATCAAATTAATTTAAAGAATATTATCAAGTTAATTAAATCAAAAGAATATACTGTTATTGGAGTTTAAGGGTTTTACCTGAATAAATTTTGTTTAGTAAGTAAATAATTCAAATTTAAATAACAGGAATTGGATTTGATATATATTAAGTTTTCAAAAAAATCCATTTTGAAATAGTGGAATATTTAAAGGTTGAAATATATGAACTATAAAGTTTTGAAATATAGAATATTTAAGCTTTGAAATATATGGGAATTTAAAATGGTTTATTTGGAGGTTCAAAAGTGATATTGGGAATTTATGGTGAAATTTGAAGAAGCTGTTTATTTTATAACGTAATATAACATTTGAACCATTAAGTATTAAAAGTTATGCTTCAAAGCTATGGTTTCAAAGTATATATATTTGAAAAATATTATGATTTTGTGAAAGGGATATTTATAAAATAAAAATGATATCATATTGATTTGGGTTTTAAAAATATAAATGATATCGTATTTATATGGTTTGAAAGAGATATTATATTCTGGTTTTAAAGTATAAATTATTTTGAAATAACCGCGGTGTTATAATAACGATTGGTTGTTGAAGAGACCGGGATCGGAAGTTGTCATACTCTCTACCAACCCCGAAAACTACTTTAACAACCGTGTGCGCGGTGGAGATTCCAGAATGAAGTAGGATGGCGACGGCGTTTCCTATAAGGTAAATACGTGGACCCAACTCCCGTGAGTTGGCATAAGGTGGCTAAAACAGGAGCGATCGACGGGCTAAGGGGGTTAGCGCCCTTTATCGGACACTCCTCTTCGATATTGTACTATGACTTTGGATTTATTCGGTGGCCAATTTTGATTTCTTTGATTTTAGGGGGAGTTTGTCCGAGGTGTGCGGTAGCTGCGGCTATGCGTTACCACCGGTCCGGAAGCGTAATTGGTATATCTACCATGACATTGCCTAGTTGTGCTCCGTCACCTACCCTAGCGCGCCTTATACGATTTTGTTTTGTACCATACCTATGGAGTGCCCTCTGACGACGCCCAGTACGGGGGAGATTACGGTACTGTATAGACTATGGGAATATATTTTGTGTTAAGGGCTATATGGGTAACCCTTAACGCTATTTAAAAGTAAGTTTATTTTATAATTAGACACTATTATAATAGCGAAATATACTACATAGTAAATAGTTTAACGGATCCTTAAGAGATGTGAATCCCGAGCATCTTTTGAGTTACTACACTCATATTTATTCCTGTTGATTTAACTTACATAAGATCTTTTAGTTCTGACTCTAGCGTTTTGTTTTTCAATTCGCTCGGGTCAGTCCGAGCGTTTCAGGATTTGAAGATTTAGCTTTGGAAGACGAAGACGAAGATTCGTATTGTTATTATTTATTCTATTGCACTACACTCATACTGTTCCGCTGCATTGTTATTGGTATGTGTAACTCTGATATGTATTATGTAAATATAATCAAATGTTTCTGTAAAACAGGTTCATGAACTGTATATTTGATTATTATATTTTATACTTCCGTTGTGAGATTTTGTTTTGTTTTTTTTTCCTTCTTGTTTTTCTTATTTACCCCATAACAATCCGCCCTTGCGTATGGTTTGAATTGGCACGTGTTTCGATTTAAATCGTGCGAAAAGGCGGGACGTTACCGTCACCATTCCTATCATCATTACAGTCCTTGCAGCAACTTCACCATGCCATATCATCTCCTTTCTTCCTTCCTCTACCTAACCACTTGCATCACTGTGCACTTCCATCCTCAACAAATTACTCACCCTGCTATACCAGACCATTTCCATCATAACAACCGACAATACCACATCAAAACCGCCATACTACATCCCACCACACCACTTCAGTTCACTGCACTGCCAACACAGCTATCTTGCCTCAACACAAGCACAGCATCCACAAACTCAAACCACTCAAACATTCTACAATCTGCCTCCTCTGCCTACAATATACATCACAGTTCAAATCCCCACATGCATCACAGTTCAAACATCTACGTCCTCTGCCTTCTGCCTACAATCTGCCAGTCATACAACAACAACCACCTGCTCCTCCACAAACAACCTATATCCACAAACTACTTGCCATCTTCCACCAAAAATTCTGCTAACTTTTCCATCATTACTGTCACGCTGTTCTACCACACTCCTCTATCACAAAATACATATTGCCCATACATTAACATGCCTACAATGCCACACATCCATCCCCTAGCAATTGTGCACATTTGCACATATACTTCACCAGTGCACGTACATACCATCCCACTCATACTTCACTGTCACATCTTCAAATAACCCACTCATACTTCACTGTCACAACCCAGCAACCATACCACATTCACCTACTGCTTAAACAACTTCATCCACTATAGCTACTGCTGCCACTCCTCCTCACCACAAAACCATACAACCTTACTGCTGTCACGTCCATACAAAATCATACAAACTGTCACAAGCCACTTCCTTCTCCAGCCATCCAAACTTCTACTGACCATACAAACTACCCACTTACTAACTTCAACCACCAGTTCGTCAGCTTCCACCAGTTCGTCCATCCAGCACATCAACCCCGTACTACCCAACCATCTATTTCATCGTCTACAACTTACTCAAAACTGCCTCTTCCATCTGCCTGCTTGCATCCCCTCCAACCTCTGCCATCACCACTTCACTCATCAATGCACCGTGCTACTACCTCCATCTCGTTGCCTGCTATAACACTCTACTCCTCCAAACCACTTCACACAACTTCGCTGACCTCCACTCCTTCTCCTCCCTTCTTTGTTTACCGCTGCCCTTCTCCTCTGTCATCTCCAGAACCTTCCTATCACCCACCTGAAACTTAAACAACCTTCCCAAAATACTGCTGCCACCAGGTACCTCCTCCACTTCATCTACCACTTCCATTCCAGCCACTAATCCCCACTCGTCCACTTCCTCAAAACTCTCAACCCGAAACCGCACCTCCTCCAACCTGCAGCCGCTACCACGAACCCAAAATTCGCCGTCGAATCTGCATCCACGACCTCGACGTAATCGAACTCCACTATCACAAGATCCAACTCCACCGCAATTCCACTTCCCCGTGACTTCACAAATCCAAAACACGAACTCCGAAATTCAATTTTGATTTCAATTTTTTTTCTTGAAATTCGCCTCTTTCGTTTTCTTCAATTTCGAATTTTATTTTTAAGCAGAGAATGAGGAAATGATTTTGGATATAATAGGATTGGGTGGGTTTGGCTAGATGGGTATAATAGGATTTAGAGTTGTTTCCTCTGCAAATTGTTTTGTTTCCGTTTTGTTTTTCGATCTTATTTTAAAAAAAAAATTGTAATTTGTGTTGAGTTCAATTGTTTTTAAGTTTTGGTTTTGCTTTACAATATATACACACACATATTTCACTTACTTTTAAAGAACATATATTCATTGTCCACTCTTTTTAGGTTGTCAAAACAGAAAAGAAGAGGATTTGCTTGCTAATTGCGCTAAAAAAAAAGGGAAAAAATTTTTAAGGACAAATTATAATATATATTTGTCCAAAAGAACACGCGCATATAACTTTTACCATAAGGACAAAGCCCAGAAATAAATTCAAACAAAACGAAAAACTCTGTCCATCTTCCTTACACTCCAACAATCGGTAATTTTGCTCGAAACAAAGGATTCACGTTAATTTTCCTCGACATAAAAAAGTGGCACCGCAAACAAGAAATAAATCTACATCTCCAACAGAAACTCAGAAATCGAATGTAGATGAAGAACGACCACAACAATCGAAAGCCGAAGAAAACCTAACTAAGTCGACAGCGAATCAACAAAACCAAAATCGAAATGTCGACGAAGCAGATGTTCAAAAAGTAAATGCAGAGATAGAAGAGGAAAACCTTCCTTTAGCACAAACGATAGCGTCGGCACTAAAGAGAAAAAGCAACAAATTAAGGCTTAAAAAACCTACAGCAACAGAAGAACAAAACCAAAATAGAGAAAAAAGGACAAAGAAAAGAGAGGAAAAAATGACAGTAAGAACAAGCAAACCAGAAATAAGTGAAAGTATACCAAAGAAGGTAACTATTAATATAAAATCAAACACAACAAAATTAGTATAGTTTTGTTATAGCAACATTAAATACTAGTAATTTCATTTTGTTAAATCTCAGCAAAAAGAAGATAAAGAAGCTGTGGATCAAGAACCGGACGAAGAACAACTCAATTCGGTAAAATATAAAACATCATAACTTTGTACCATAATGTATATTTCAAAAGTACTACATGTAAATCACTTGGTAAAGAAAAGGCTAATAGGTATAACAAACTGATACCCAATTACTAGTATAATAGTCATTATAATTAAGCATAAATTGTTTGATAAAACAATAGTCAGTGACATTTGTTTCAAATATGATACAAACAAACAAATGATACCTACTAACAAAAACTGATATCTAATTATCAAAAAATAATACCTGGTTATATAAAAATGATACCTACTTGATACCTGATTACTGAAAACTGATACCTAATTAGTACCAACTGATACCTAGTAACAAGTAATAATAGTGTTTATCATTAAGCGTAAATTGTTTGATTAAATAATAGTCAGTATCATTTAGTTGAAATATGAAACAGACAAAAAACTGATACTATTTACAAAAAACTGATACCTATTTACAGAAAACTGTTACCTAGTTACAAAAAACTGATACCTAGTTATAAAAAAATGATACCTACTTGGAAAAATGACACATGATTAGAGAAAACTGATACCTACTTAATACCAACTGATGCTTAGGTACTGCAAAACTGATACTTAGTTACTTCAAACTTGAAATTGTTGTATATTAAACAGAAGATATTTCACTACAACTAATACCCGAATCTATTGTTGTTTTTAAACATAATTTATTTCACAGATAACTTACTGTCTTTATTTTGAACTAATAGGATGATGATGATTTTGTTGATGCTCATCCAAAATACATAAAAGAAAGATCGGTAACAAAACAGCAATCTAAAGATAAAAAGCATGAAACAGCTTACCGATGTGGACTGCAGGCAATATTCAAAACAGTAAAACTGATAAAACAAAAAAATGCTCTATCAAAGAAGCAAATGGATATAATGAAGAGCACTCCTTTCTACAACTTCTTTAGAGTTTTCTATGAAGAGAAAATTATGATGAAAGAATGCAAAAGGCATCAACACAATTTGGATGCTTTGTACAAATGCTACTCAGTTGTCGAAGATGCTTTCTTATTTTCCACAGAAAAGATGAAAGTTACAGCAACGGATATAAGTTTGATTTTTGACCTACCACTAAAAGGAATTATCATTGAGCCGACTCAAAAAATGACAAACAAAACAATTCCAATGCAATGTAGAGAATTTGCAAACAGAAACTTCGGCAACAGCACTTATATAACAAGAAATGTTGTGAAAAAAAGAATAAAGCAAGAAGTTACAAAAAAGAAAAAAGAGTATGAAGAAGACTTGCCAATGTTATAGTAATTGAAATACTATTAACATTTTTCTTTCCAAACAACCAGCAAAAATTAAGATGGGGACTTCTTCCATACTTAATTAATGTAGAGACAATGCAATTAGTTTCTTGGCCACTGACAATAGAAAAGAATTTCAATAAATTTGTTAAGAAGTTCATTCATAATCCAAGAAATATGTCGGGATGCTCCATGCTTCCACTGGTAAGATTACTTATTAAAAAATTTATTAGTTATTTTTTTAACAAACATATCTAATCAATTCTTTTAATGTTAACAGTATTGCATTTGTGAGAAACTGGATCCCATTCAACAAAGACAATATTATACTCCAGCCTTACCAAGATTTGCAAAATGGGATTTAAGGAAACTCAAAGACAAAGCAGTCAAAGCAGTTTTTGATAACGTGAAAGAGGGTGATGTAAGTAAAAATTCCATTTCATTTTATGTTAATCAATATGCTTTAACTATTATGCATAATAAAGTTTTATTGTCGATCATTTATCCTATAGCATAAAACTGATACTACAGTGATCAAAAAATGATATCATAGCAAAACATAGTAAATAGTATCAATAACAAAAAATAGAATGCAAAAAACTGATACAATATGTTTACTTGCTTGAAACAAATACTAATAGTATCATAAACTGAGACAAAAATGCAAAAACTGATAACAAATGATTACATGCTTGAAACTAAATGTGGATGTATTCCAAACTGATACTAGAATGCAAAAACTGATACCTTATAATTTCACAATTTATATTGATGCTACAATCCAATAGCTGATACCATAATTGTACATATTAGAAACTGATACTTATAGTATAAGAAACTGATACTAATATGATTATAAACTGATACTTATACTATAAGAAATTGATACTAATATGATTGAACCTGATATTAATAGTATCAGAAAATAATCATAAATAAATATTTGTTTTATTGAATACAATTTTCTTTTTTCATTACAGTAAAATTTCAATTATCATTGCAAATTGATATCATAGCTTAAAACTGAAACAAATTTTCCAATACCAATTTTCTAGGTGAAAGAAATCACAAATCTCAGCCCATATGAAGAAAGTCTACTTCAAACAGAGACTGTTCAACACAAATTTCCCAAAATTCAAAAACAAAAGCATGGAAAGAAACGAAAGTTTGAAGAAACCACAGAAACTGCACATTCATTTGAGGAAGATGTAAGCATCAGGATATTCCAAATGCATATAAAAGATTTGGAAGAAGAAACAAAGAAAACAAAAAATGAATTAGAAGTGGAAAAAAAGAAGAGAATTAAAGCAGAGCAAGAAGTTTTCAGGTTGAAAGAAGAGTTGAAAGAAATAAAGTTGAAACTGAAAGAGAATGAAGAGAAAACATCACAGGCTGAAGACAACAACAATAATGTTGAAGATGTTTTGAATGACAGTGAAGAAAATGGTGAAAATAAAAAGGAAAGTTTCAACCTACAAAGCAACATTTTACAAAATGAACTAGATGAAGATACTTTCGTACAAATGGAAATAGAAAAAAATGAAGAAAAAGCTGAAGAGAGTGTACAAAAAACAGCAGATAAAACAGAACAAATGAACAAACTAATGCCAATCGAAATAGAAATTGAATTGGGTAAAAAAAAACAAGCAGTGAAGAAAGACAATGTGAACATGAAGAAGAAAAACAAACTCCAACTGAAGTACACCAAAAAGAAGAGTTGGAAAAAGAAAGTGAAGTGCAGGGAGACAGCTCAGAAGATACTCAAACTCTTCAACAGGATACAGACGAAAAAAACAAAAGTATACTGTATGACGCTTCAGTGCTTGACTTTACCCCTCCATCCTTCAAGCTTTACGACACACAAGACTTTGAAAGCGAAAAAACTAAAAAAAAAGATGCAGAAGAACATGGGCAAACATCTGTTAGAAAAGGGAAACAAAAAGTCATAAAATCAACTGACAAAAAAATCGAAGCAACACAAAAAGGGACAGCTTGCTATATTCAAAGATTAAAGGCAAGAACAAGAGTGAAAAAGCAACGTGATAGCTTTGAATATGGGATGAAACAAAAGAAAGTTGCAAATAAGAAAAAACAGAAACCTGGAAAAAAAGAAAATGTTGAAAACCAAAATGACCAAGACAGTAGTCCAAAGCCACTTGCAGTAATAGAGCCAACACTTTACGAGATAGGGCTTGGTCATTGCAAATGTTTGATCTACCTCAACGTTGAACAACAAAATGTGATCAAAACTTTCTTTTCATTAACAACATCATCACAAAAGTAAGTGTTCAAATATGTATATTAGTTTTAAATATGAAATTAAGTTTATCTAACATATACAAATTGTTGTTATCAAAATAGTGTAGTGGCATGGGAAGACAATGACACAATCAGAGGAGGTTGTGTCATAACAAAGAATGCACTAAAACTTCTACTAGAAGGAGGCGAAACAGACGGGCAGGTACATAATAATTTTTTTCTTTACGTCAAAACTGATACCAAAATGCACAACATGCTTAAATTGACCTTATGCTTTATTATTTTTATACTTATCAACATACACACCAACTACTAAGAGTAATGAAACTATTAACAATTTAATATTGCTCCACCAATAAAAAAAGTATACTATTCTAATTTTAATACAGATCATAGATTGGTACATTTCAAAATGTGGAATAGAAGACCACAGCTATGCTTTCACAACAACAATGACGGTAAATAAAACTTTAATATTCAAGTACATAATAATTGCTTCATTTATTATATCATAACTTATTTTCATATTAAACAGAAAGCAATTGTCTGTGATATGAAGAGTGTGAAGAAAAGTCTCATTCTCCCTATGCTAGAATCTATTGTACACGACAAATTTACTGAAAGTATATATTTTCCGTTGCATTGTGGTAACCACTGGACATTAGTAACTTTAACATACCCAACAATGCAATGGTGCCACATTGATTCTAACCGCCCAAGAAGATCAAACGAAAGAAATAATTCAAGTTTAAAGGAGGCTATAAAATTGGTATGAGATTTATCTTTCTTTTAAAAAAATACTTATCACCGTGAATATGAGCTAAATTTTTAATATATTACCTGTTTTAGAGAAATGAAATAGAGGAAATGCTCCAAGAAATCTGGAAAAGCAATGACATAAAAGACATGGCAGTGAAACCCGATGAAATGCATCAGATAAAGTGTGCACAGCAGGGAGCAGACACGTAAGGTTTTTTCCATTATAATAAATGTTTTTGCATCATAATTTTCAATACATACTTCTAGGCATCATTATATACCGTTTTTATTTAATTGAATTTGATTTGTAATAAAAATATTGAGAATTATTATCTCTCAATACAATAAACTTTAAATACAAATAAACATTTACTACAGGAAGAAAACTGATACCTACATAACAAGAAACTGATACCTATAGAAACAAAACTGACACCTACAAAAAATAAACTGATACCTACAGAAATAAATACATAGTGTACTATTATAACTGCTAAATATTTTAATTCAAAACATACTGTATTGTTGTACCATTATCTCTAAAATTCAAATTTTTGTACTAATTATAAACCTATTAATAAAGCAGATGAAAATTAATACTAATATTACATCTTGGTTTGAACAGGCTTGACTGTGGGATTTTTGTAATGATATTCATCATTTCGCTGAACAGAAGCAGGATACCAATTAAAATTGAAAAGAAAGATATATTATCAACAAGAGCAAGAATTGCACATGCAATATTAACAGACGATGAACACTGCTGGAGTCTGTCGAAATAAATGTCAAGTCTAGAAGAACAAAGAAAAGAAAGGAAATGAGTTCACATTGCATTATTTCACAATTAAATTTGATTCCTGTGACGTAATGTTGTTATGTTGAAATGTATAGCTGTGAATTAATGATGTTCTGTTGTAATTTCATACTTATGAAGTAATGTTGTTCTGTAAGCAAAACACTGCTGCTTTTACTTCTAAAAACAATTCTAATCTCCTGGAATGACATGTTGTGGTGATGTTCTTTTCTTTTCCTGTTGTTTATATTATAACAAGATTAAATAATGTATGTTCTATCATCCAACTATGGATCCAACATAATATTATCAGTTTTATGATACAACTATCAGTTGTAAGATGATACTATCAAATTTCATGTAATATTACAATACAAAACAGTAACTGGGAATCACTTCTTATGACTGATAAAATCAGTTTTGTTAAAACTTAAACTCAACATACTGTATGAAACAAGAATTAGTTCAGGTATCAGGTTTTGCAAACACTATATATTATTATAATTATTAAGGACTACTGCTGTAAATTATAGCACATATTATAATACACAAAACTGATTCTAAAAACAAACAGAAATTGATAATAAAACTGTTTATATCCAATCATTGAAACATTATCTCCAACCAAATTAACTGATACCAAAACTGTAAAAGTGATACCAAAACTTAAAAAATGATACCAAAACTTAAAAAAACTGATACAGCTATAAACTGATAATATTTGGTACTGTAAAAAAATGATACTATAAAAATGATACTGATACCAAAACTTCCACAAACAAACAACAGAAATCATACTGCAAAAACAAAAAACTGATACTATAATATATACTAAAATAGCTGAAATTATAATCAATTCCATAATATGCTATACTAAATACAAATTAATAACAAAAGGTTCAATTACTATAGACCACTGAAACAAGTCTCACATACACTTATTACTCTAAACAAATTAAAAATATAAAATCAAATCATATCCTCTTTGAAGTTTGACAATTCCGTTTATTATGACCAAATTGCTTGCACTCGCCACATCTGTTTTGCTTGTTATGAAAATATGAAAATCCTCCTTTGCGCTTCACTGATGGTCTGCCAGCACCACGTTTCTCCTTTGGTGGCTTGATAACATCTTGTATGCTACCATCAACAATAGGCCTATCATAATTTGGAATAGGATTTATAGCATTGGCATAAGAACATCGATAAGCATCAACAGTGAAATAATTCTCGACAAAATCATATACAGACAACTTTGACTTGTTCATGCACTTTATAGCATGAGCACAAGGAAATCCTGTAATTTTCCACTTGTTGCAACTACAAATGCGCTCCTTCAAATCAACACAATGAGAGTTTGGAGATTTCACTTCAAAAGCAAAATCAGAAGATTTATATACATCCCATCCAAACCCTTCTTCAATCAATTCATCTAAACGTAACTCCATAGAAGGACATAGACTTGTTCTCCACAAACGACATTCTTCTCTTCTTCTAGCCATTTGTTCCATAATCTTAATACGAATACCATCTAAACACAAAGTAATAGGCAATGCTCGTTCATTTAAAATCCAACTGTTAAAACTTTCTGCAACATTGGAACTATATTCACCATAACGTTTCCCTGGAAAAAATAAATCCACCCACTTATAAAATGGATTATCCTTTAAAAAATTAACACCACCAACACCACCAATTTGACAAAACTTAGAATATGCTCCTTCAAATTCATATAGATTTGAAGCTCTAGAACACATTTTGAATAAATCAACAATAGACACATTTGCATTTTTGGCTTTCACTGCAGAAAGAAGATTTTGTTCCATATGCAAGTAGCAATAACTGTGATAATCTGAAGGAAAAATATCACGAACACCTGCAAGCAAACCTTGGTGGCGATCGGACATAAAAACTAAAGTGCGCTCTTCTTGAAGCATTTGTTTTAAATGTTTCAAAAACCATGTCCAGTTATCCACATTTTCAACAGAAACTACACTCATAGCTAAAGGGAAGAAACCTGCAAACGAAAAAATAATTAGTAAAAAATAAAATAAAAATAACTACAACCATAAATATAAAACAATTCATAAAACTGATACTAACAGTAACAAAACTGATACCTAAAACCTGGTATGACCATTATAAAAATATTGATAAGCACAACATTATGCACATTAATCTTCATTCTAAAACAACAAAGAAACAAAAAATGACATATTTCGATACAAAACAAATTCCAATACTACATAACTATAAATGATACCATATATGAACTAAGTGAAACTGATACTAATTATATACAAAAAATGATACTAATCTCCTGTTTAGCAGTATGAACATATTATATGAAATACACACTTACAATTTAATTCAATGAAAATTCTGATACTAGAAACTTGCTACTTATAAACTACATTTCTTAAAACTGATACCAACAGAATACAAATTATGATAAAAAATGTACATTAATAATTATGCCAAGTATTATAATCTCAATACAAACAAATCAAGTTTGAAAACAAACACATACCTTGATCACCATTTTTTGCAGTAGCACCCATCAATACACCAGGACGTCCCTTCAAGTGAGTAGCATCTAAGAATATCATAGGACGACAAGACTTGAAACCAAGTAAACAAGCGGCAAAAGCAATAACCACCCTTTGAAATTCATTACTACAAGGATCAACATCCATATCAACATAACTATCTGGATTAGATTTCTTCACTGCTTCCAAATACCAACTCAAATCATTATAAGACAAAGCATCATTACCGTGCAACTCCATCAATGCAAGTTGTTTCTCATGATAAGCATAACCATAAGACAACTGAAAATTGTATTCTCTTTTAAAATCAAGTATAATATCCATAGGCTTTTTACTTGGACAATCGCGGATCTCATCAATAATCATCGATTTAACAAAAGAACTAAATATATGTGGATTATTCACATGTCTAAGACCAGCCCCACAAGAATGATCAGGAACCAAATTTCTGATAAAGAACCTTTTCAATTCTCCAGAATCACAGGAAGCATGGACTTTGAAAAGACAACCATCCTTATATGAAGAGCAAATTACAGTAACTCTTGTAGCACAATTCTTTAAAAATACTAATTCATTCCCCTTTTGAATTTTATATGCCATCAAAAACTCTCTAAAATGTTCAGCGCCTCCAAAACAAAAACCAACAAAATTGGAAATGCTTAATGTCGACCCTCTCCTCAACATATCTTTTAACTAACTTTTACTATTAACAACAACATTTGAACAGACAGATACAAGAGAAGATGAAGAAGCAGAAACATAGGATGAACTTGAAATACAAGCACCATCAACAACTTCAAATTCACAACCCTTAACCTTAACAGTAAAACCCAAGAAAGAACCTTTCTTGTGTAATTGAAAACAAAGTATGCTCTGAATATCGGAATCAGTGTCAACCATAATAACTTTGCCCTCAAGTACATAAGAAATCTGAATGCAAGAAGGAGTTAATTGAGACCAATATCGGCATATCTCATTCTTCAAATCGAACAAAGAGCAATCGATACACAATCGAGTGCTAAAAGTATTATTATTCATCACAAACAAACAAAGAAGGCTGTTATCCCCACTGCCAAAAAATAAATAAAAAATAAATAGTAGTAAAAATATATACGATTTAGAACAGTAATTATTCAATTTTACAAAACTGATACCTACCGTAGATAAAACTGATACCTAGAAACTGATTAAAAAAAATGATACGAAGAAAATATAAAAATGATACCCAGAAACTGAACCTAAAATACAGTAGTTTTCCACTCAATCACAAATTTATATACAACCCAACCAACGACACTTCTCCAATCATCCCAACATTAATGCAAGAAAATGCAAAATAAATCAAATGAAAAGTAACTACAAAACAACACTGCATAAAGAAACGAGTATAACAATAAAAAACCTGCTGGTACTTCCACAACCATCCATCGACGAATGAAAAAACAAAGAGAAGAACAACACTGCATATCATTCATAATAATAAACACAATTATAAATCACGAACAATTTTATTTAACTCGAATAGAAAAAAATCAAAAAAACATATTGATATAAGCATACCTGAGAAAAACGAGATCACTGTACAGATATGAAAAGAACGAGATCAACAAAAGCACGGAAGAAGAAAAAAATAATCGTTGAAGTGGACGAAATTGAAATAAAGGAATAACGTTGATTGATATTACAATTAGGAGAAAGATAGTTGATCGCGATTCAAAATTTTGATCGAATGAAGAAGAAGAATAAGCGCGCGAGAATTGGGCCGCAAAACTAAAAACGCTAATTTGTCCTTTGAAGAAAAATATTTATGGGTCGTCCTTCATAAAAAAAAAGCCCCAAAATGTGTCCTTGAAGAAAATTTCCTGAAAAAAAAATTGTCGCTTAAAAAAATAAATTTGTTAATAATTTTGCACGCCTTGGTATCATACTCTCATATCTTATTTTTATTTTGCATTGTTGAATGCTTGCATTTTAAAATTCTCAAAAGCAAAAACAAATTTCATTCGTAGTTACATCGTTAATTCACGTTTAATTTCTGTTTTTCATTTATTTCATCTTATTTTCTTTTCTAAGAATGCCATCCAAATCCACATAAGATGGGGGATTTCATCACCCCTTCCTTGACCCACAAATTGCATATCATCGTAGAATTTGATAATATTAACGGTTAGACTTTTGACTTAATGGAGCCACGAGCTCACTAACGGCTTAATTGTATCTTGACAGGTTATCCTCTTTCGGCAATTTGTATTCTTGATGTTTAGGCTACGGCAGAACAATGATCAGTTATAAATATTACGGTGACTCGTAAATATTATACTGATTGTTTACCTAAAGGTACTTAAACCTTCGGTTGCATTGTTAAGGTGATTCGTGGTGCACCAGTAATTCTTATCTGTTACCTGGCTAAGAAATATTTTGTTGGATTAATACGAAGTGCTATTATAAAATTTGGGTTAGGAGCAACTAAGGATAGAAAATTTGTAATTAAGTCCTTGCATTCATTTAGTTGCGTTAGTTTATGCATATTTTTAAAAAAAATCAAAAGTCCAAAACTAAAAGAAATGTAAATTTTACTTAACTTAATTCTTGTCAAATCCAAAAAAAAATCATTTTAAATCTTTTACATTGAAAATTTTCAATCGAAATCAAAAATCCAAAAAAAAAAAAAAATTAGTTACTTCTTTTTAGAAAAAAAATATATATAATCTTTTAAAAAAAAACAAAAACATATAAAAAAAGAAATTTTTTTGAAAATCAAAAAAACAAAACAAATCTTACTTATGAAAAATAAACTCCTTTTGATAAACATTTGGCCTTTATATACAGAAAACAAAAAATTTCTCACTTCATTTTCTAAACCTTGCTTCTTCCTCCTAAACTCAATTCTAGCTTCTTTCTCTTCCCTTAATCTTCTTTCTAGTGCATGAGTACTTGGACTGGTGACACAACAACTAATTGTTTAATTCGAACAAATGATCCTCCTACAATGGTGAACGAGAACGCCTCTCGAACTCTCATGGATAGAATCATTCCCGATTGAGTTTATATCCCTTCTTGTATCATATTACTCTCCCCAACGGGTAATCACTTCGAAATTCATTCAAACCATATTGTCACGCTCCCAAAATTTGGCAACTTCGAACATGATGACCCATGCATTTTCTTGATGAAATTTCGAACAAGTTTACGCAACCATTAAACTCTAAAAACTTAGTGATGATGGAATCAAACTTCGATTAATTCCATTTGCTTTTGTTGATTATGCTGAAAAATGGTTGTACACCTTACCATCGAACTCAATTAAAACTTGGGAAGAATTTGTTAAAGTCTTCTTGAAAAATTTCTACACCTTAGAAAAAACAACTAAAATCTGAAACGAGATCGTAAATTTCCATCAATTCAAGGGAGAACAATTTGGAAAATATTTTGAAAGATCTAAAGAGCTTTTAATAAAATGTCCACACCATAATTTTGAAAAATGAACCCTTTGCCAAATCTTATACGATGGACTTGAAAACAGCTCACAAACCATGCTTGAATCTATGTGCCAAGGCAACTTTCTCGCCTAACATCACGACGATGCTTGGCAATTTCTTGAAAACCTAGCCGAAAAATCGTCCCAACGGGAATGCTCTAACGGAAAATCCATCTACTCAAGATCGAGCGCACACTCGATAGGATCATCTTTGGTTTTGAAAGCTAAAATCAATGCAATGATTAATAGATTCAACAACATTTTCTCATTGAACCAAATGAACCAAGCTTCCCAACCCATGCGTTATAAATGCAATGATAAGAATCACATAGCCGATCGGTGCCCTAATTTGATCGAACACCTCAATACTTTCAACAAGGTTGCAAATGACCCATTTTCTCGACCGTACAATTCTGGTTGGAGAAATCATCCAAATTTTGCGTGGAACCAAAATAATCCAACATGAATTTGGTTCATCCCAATTTTCAAGCATTTTCGAATAATGCTTCAAATCCTCCCTTTCAACTCAATCAGTTTCAACAAAATTTTATGAGTCTGTCTCAAAATCAACCGCGGTAGTCTTTTTCTCCTCAAGATGATAAACGATTATCTTCACTTGAAAAAAGTCTTAAAATTTTGGCCGAAGAAACGACTCAAAATCTCCAATCAAACAGCAATTTGCAAAATTGTTAACCTCGTACATGTAGAATACGAGTTAGTCGATTGCTAAATTTGAAATGCAAATGAGTCAATTAGCCACATCCGTAAGTGAACATAAACGAGGCACATTCCTAAGTCAGCCGGTTCCGAATCCCAAAAATCAAAACACAAATTCGAATCAAGCCCATGTTGTTCAAGATAGCATCATAACCCAAATGAATGCTGTCACGACTTTGCGTTCTAGTAAACAAATCGATAATCAAGTTGTTAATCCAAAAAATTTATCGAAAACCCCTCTAGAACTTCAAAAACAACAAATGAATCTGAACAGAACTTTGAGCCAAACATCGAATCAAACTGCAATCCAAGTTCTTCTACTCAAGTAATCCCACCTACTGAGTATCATGTTCCATTTCCACATCGCCTTCGACCCAAGAAACATTTTGACCAAATGGAAAAGATGTTGAAAATTTTCAAACATGTCAAAGTTAATATCCCGCTTCTTGATATCGTTCAACAAGTCCCAACTTACGCTAAATTTCTCAAGGACTTATGTACCCAAAACGACACACTCATGTACCCAACAAAGTTTTCTTAGCCATGGGATTCGGTGAAGTCTTGTCCCGATCAATTCCCGTTAAATACAAAGATCTTGGATGTCCGATGATCTCGTGCACGATGGGAAACAAAACGATTAACAAATGCTTAATTTGGGTGCAAGTGTCAATTTGATTCCTTATTCATTTTACTAACAACTTGGCTTGGGTGAACTAAACCAAAAAAAGTAACTCTTCAATTTTTCGATCGTTCGATTAAGAAATCCGTAGGAGAAATCGAGGACATACTCATCAAAATCGGTCAATTCATATTCTCCGTCGGTTTCATCATTTTGGAAACTCATCCGTGAATAATCCACTAAGTAAACTCCATTAATTTTAGGCCGACCTTTCTTGGCTACTTTGAATGCTCTAATAAATTGTTGAAACGGTTCGATGAAAATTTCTTTTGGAAATATGACTTTGATCTTAACACTTTCAATCTTGAAAATCAACCGAATGAACCACTTGACCAAACGCTGGAATTTAGCTTCATTCAAGAAAATTTTGATAATGACACGGTTGACCTAAACAACGAACGCGAGACCGAATACGAATAACTGTTTCAAGATGAGCCCGAAGAAATTGAAATTGAACTTCCATTTGAACCACTTACCGTTGAATCAGAACTTCCACCGAATTCTTTGATTGAGCAACCCCCGAGGTTGGATCTTAAACCCTTCTCGATCACCTTTAAGTATGCATATTTATGTGAATACGAAACGTTTTCTATCATAATCTCTGCAACTCTCTTGATAAGAAGCTTCCCTTCTTTTAATTCTGTCGAAAAATAAAGAAGAAATTGGATGGTCGATCATTGATATAAAGGGAATTAATCCCACTCTTGTTCAACATCGCATCCATTTAGTTGACGATGCCATGCATGTTCGTGACGTGCAATGAAGGCTTAACCCAAAAATGAAGGATGTGGTTCGTGATGAAATTCTTAGACTTGTTGATAACGAAATCATATACCCAATTTCTGATAGTTCGTGGGTTAGGCCAATTCACGTCGTGACCTAAAAAGTCTGGACTTACCGTTATCAAAAATGACTCGAAAGAACTCATCCCAACTCGTACTCAAGCGGGTTGGCAAGTTTGTATTGATGATCGAAAATTAAATGTTGCAATACATAAAGATCGCTTTCCTCTTTCTTTTACCGACCAAATGCTTGAACGTTTAGCCAGTCATGAATTCTATTACTTTCTCGATTCCGACTATAACCAAATTTTAATTGCTCTCGAAGATCAAGAGAAATGACTTTCACGTATCCCTTTGGCACTTTTTCGTATCAGCGTATGTCTTTTGGCCTTTGCAACACTCCTGATACGGTACAAAGATGCACGGTCGGTATTTTTTTCGATGTGATTGAACGCTTTCTTAAAGTGTTTATGGATGATTTTTCTATCTTTGGAAATTCTTTTTTCGAGTGCTTATACCATCTTGAATTGGTTCTTAAAAGATGCAAGTACAAACACTTAACGTTAAATTGGGAAAATGCCACTTCATGGCATTATCCTTGGAATTGTCATTTCAAGTAAAGGTATTGAAGTAGATAAAGAAAAAGTTGATGTAAATGCAAATCTACCCGTTCCCAAATCTATCAAAGACATTCGTTCATTTCTTAGACATGCTAGCTTTTATCGACGTTTTGTGAAGGATTTCAGTAAAATCGTTCGACCTTTGACGACTCTTCTTGGAAAAGACGTTCTATTTGACTTTAATTTTGACTATATTGCTATTTTCGAACATCTCAAAAACGAACTCATTTCTACTCACATCATTTGTTCACCTAATTGGGATTTTCCTTTTGAAGTAATGTATGACGCTTCTAACTTCGCAGTTGGTGTTGTCTTAGGATAACGCATCAACAATATTCTTCATGTTATCTACTATGCTAGCATGATTCTTAACAATGCTCGGCTCAATTACATGACGCTGAAAAAGAGCTTCTACCTGTAATCTTTGCACTCGAAAAATTCCGACCTTATTTGATTGGCTTATACATTACTGTTTACAGTGACCATTCCGATCTTAGATACCTTTTCGCTAAAAATGATGCTAGGTCTCGTTCGATCCATTGTATCCTTCTAATCCAATAATTCGACCTTACTATCAAAGTTAAAAAAGGATCCAACAATGTCATCGCCAATCATATGTTGCGTCTGCCAAACGCACAATCTCCTTTACTGATCAACGAGAATTTTCTCGACTAACAACTCCTTTCTGTTTTTGTTGATCCATGGTGTGCAGACATAGTGAACTATTTAGTCATTGAGGAAACTCCTTCATTCTGGTCAAAACAAGACAAATATAAATTTCTTTCCCAAGTCAGATACTTCGCTGGGATGATTCATAACTGTTTAAATACTGTTTCGACCAAATCATTCACCGTTGCATCCCTATTGCGAAATCTAAAGTGTTCTTTCATTTTGTCACAATCAAAAATGCGAAGGATATTTTGGTCCTCGAAAAATTGCCAAAAAGGTACTTCAATGTGGCTTTTACTGGCCCACTCTTTTCAAAGACACGTTTGAGTTTAGTAAAACTTGCGAGCACTGCCAAATGATAGAAAGAATCTCTCGATGAAATATGATGCATTTGAACTTCATCCTTACGATCAAAATCTTCGACGTTTGGGGTGTTGACTTTATGGAACCGTTTCCCAATTCGTTCGGACATTTGTACATTCTTCTTGCTATTGATTATGTCTCCAAATGGGTCGAGGCCATTCCGTGTAGAACAAATGACCATAAAGTTATTATGAAATTCCTTAAAGAAAACATCTTTTCGAGGTTCGAGACGCTTCGCACAATAAGCGATAATGGAACGCATTTTTATAACCGATCATTTGAAATTTTAATGAAGAAATACTCAATAACGCATAAATTATCACTCTATATCATCACCAAACTTGTGGGCAAGATAAAGTTTCAAATCATCAAATCAAACAAATTTCAGAGAAAACTTTAATAAAAATCGAAAAGATTGGTCTCAAAAATTGGCTGACACACTTTGGGCTTACCATGCCGCTTTCAAAACTAACCTTGGGATGTCTCCATTTCATTTACGGAAAAGCATGCCATTTACTAGTTGAAATTGAACACAAAGCATTGTGGGCAATTAAGAACTTTGACCTTGAAAAAGCCGGCGAAAACAATAAATTGCAAATCAATGAATTACAAGAGATTGGGAATGACGCGTATGAAAATGAAAAAATTTACAAAGAAAGAACAAAAGTTTTTCATAACAAAGCAATCATAAGAAAAACATTTTTTGCCGAACCAAAAAGTTCTTTTTTATGACTCTAGACTTCACTTATTCCCTATGAAATTAAAATCAAGATAGACCGGACCATTTGTGGTTCAAATTGTTTTTCCACATGGTGCCAAAGAAATAAAAAACCCCAGGGATGAACAATTTTCAAAGTCAATGGTCATCGCATGAAACCATACTTGGAATTGTCAAGTAATCAAGAGGAGGAGCTCATAATTTTTCATGAGTCGTTCTATGTCTAATAAGAAATGTTAAACCTCTTTTGTAAATATGTACTATTTTTCCTCGTTAGACTCAATATATCATACATTGACTGTGGGGACACAGTCAAAATCAAGTGTGAGGGGGTCTCATCTTTATTATTCATTTTTCATGGTTTCATGGTTTATTTTTTGCATTTTTCTTTCCAAAACTCAAAACTAAAAAAACTAAAAAAATCCTAAATAAATTTTCTTTTTATCATATTAATTTACTTTTGAAGAAACGCTATAGGATAAGTATATGTCTTTTGTTATTAAGCTGAAATTTATGAAAATTTATTTGTCTCAACAAAAATAAATATAAAGTTTGATTACAAGTAATTATGGTTTAACTAGTACATAGGAAGGTTCATGGGAGTTAATTATGAAGCATATCCTAATTGTAAATTTTTTTTAATGAGTGCTTAATTTAAAGTAAAGGTGATAACATTTTTGATCGTCTAAGTTAAATAGTGCTAAGATGATTTTGCAAAACTCTCTCTTCATAAAAAACATAAAAAAGGGTTTCTGTGAAAATAAGAAACACCTAGAGTCATGTGTTCACACGCAAGTGTGTACGCTCGCCACTCTCTGTATTTTTCTCATGTAAATCTGAAAGGTAGTGCATGATCGATATATCTAGTCTCGGTTTATCTGAGTTAGGTGTGTAAATATTAATAATGTTAATACTTTTCAAAAATAGAGAGAGTAAGAAATTGAAATCCAAGCACTATTTTTACTTATTTGATTCAATTTATTATTCAAAAGAAATAAAAATACCACTTTGAAAAACTTTGATAATCAATCCATTTCATAGTTGCGTTGTGTTATCAACCGAAACAATTAGCCAAACTCGAGTCTAATTGTGATGATAACTTAACTTTTACTGTAAGTTTTGATGAGTAAAAGGACTTAAATTTCTTGATAATGACCAGAATTTGTATTTAACTTATTCATGTTAATTTAAAAATAAATTCTTCATTTGTAAATATTTTCAATAACTAGCATTTATCTCTTTATAAATAAATCTTACATTTAGAAAAGATTTCATGTTGAATTTGGATCTTGTGGGTAATATCCGCTGAAAACCCTTATGAGACAACACTCGTCCTACTAGGGACACCTCGAGGTTTAACGACTTATTGCATACGCTCAATGCAACCATGTTTCCTATGAAAACGAATTTATCTTAATTTTAGTTTATTCGAGGATGAATAAAAAGATAAGTGTCGAGGCATTTGATTTGCACGTAAATGTGCATATTTTTTCTCCCATATTTAACCTACTTCTCTTTAAATAAATTTCATATTAGGGTATTTTTACATGTTTTTACCAAAATCAAATGTCATTAAATCATCACTCATTCATCTTCAATAAGGGAAAAATGGTAATTTTGTGCATATATTATTTTGGAGAATACTTATTTGCACCCTTTAATTTTAATTGTAGGAAATTTAGATGGAAATATGAAGAAGCCTTCATGAAGATATGCATGCATAAGAGAAGAAGGCAAATGAAGATGGAAATAATAAATTCATGTAATCATGGAGGACCCACCTACCCTATTACCATAATCAATAATTAGGAGCTAATGCACAAGTTAGTGGGGATTAAAAGCACATGCACACTTAATAGAGGATTGATTCATGCTAATAGTTACTTGGTGGCCACACTTCTTAGGGGGTATTTTGGGCAGTCCCCTAAAATATGGATTGGGGTTTTAGGCATGTATAAATAACCCTCTAATGTTCATGTAATGATGCTTTTATCTACTTATCATATTATGCAAGTTGTAGCCTCAGATCAAATGAGAAATAAAATGGCTTCCTAAGCCTCTTCTTTTTCTACATGCTCTTTCGTTTTGTGTTCATTTTTATTTACATGCTTTCTTCATTTTCGTGATAGTATATTAGTTTATGCACTTAGTTTAATTTTATGCAAGTATTTTTGTTCTCCTTTTCTTTTTTAGCTCTTACTTTCCTTGGTTTTTTAACGTTGCAATCTACATGTGTTGAAATGATAACAACACTGAGTAGCAAAACCCACTCAATTTAGGAGCAATAAAGCTCTCTAATTCATGTAGATTCAACATATTTTCATATTTACGATCTCTTTTTATGTTTCATGAAAAGTTATACGACGATGTAATTTTATTAGTGAATTTGATAATCTATGTTGTTTATCAAAAATAGGCTATTCTTATTCAAACATAAAAACAATTTACATTATTAACTAATTAAGTGATTTCGATCATGAAATTAAAACAGAAGCAAAATTTGATGACTTATGTTACTAAATCAAAAATAGTAAATAGATCATGCATTAATAGACTTTTTTTAGTTTCGTATTCATTTTCACGACATTTAATAAGTGGTTTTAGTTGTTGTATTAAAAGTTTGATGGTTTAAGTTATGTTAATCAATAAAATAAATCGACCATACTTATGATAAATACATCACTAATTCTATTTAGATTAAAATGAGATATCATAAATAAAATTTTGTGTTGACTATTTGAGAAGATGAGAGTGGATTTGCCTTTAAATTGTCTTTTAATCTCATATTTCCATTCATTTTGTTCTAGCCAGTTTACATTTTTCTTAGCTTAAAAACAATATCAAGTTTGGTTTAATTTGATTGAATAGAATTTAAAATCACTTTAATTCCCTATGGATCGACCCGTACTCGCTGTGTACTAAAATTGTACACTGTGCGCTTGCGATTATTTTATTATATTTGTCGACGATTTTCTAATTCGATAGAAAACTCATCATCAAACAAGAGTTCCAAACATACTAAAATGAATGAAGGTTCAATTCAATCCTCCCTATGCTATACAATAATATATCGATAAGGTGTAATCGAACTATGTGAAAAAGTATAATCGATGATGGGTGAAGTTGAGTTAATTTATTTCTATTAGTTCATGTACTTAAGAGTTGTACCCTACATTAAAATTAATTTCATCTACAGAATAGTTTATAAGTCATGTAAGATAAAGGTTTATAAGAAATCCCAATAAACCCTAGCCAAAGAATTGGCAGCTTATGCAAAACAAAAGACTACACGTAATAATTGTACGTGAAGGGATCTTGTATGGATCAACCCAAAAGTGTTTAGGAACGATCGTCATTGGATGACTAATTTATGTTTTGAACATAATTACCACAAACTAAAACCAAACCAGTTTTATATATAAGGCAATTCATAAAGTACTTATGAATACTTACTCTATTGCACTAAGAAACAACTATTGTTTCAATAAATACTAACTTTGTAGTAATGGAATTTCATTCAGAAATTATTGGTAGTAAAATGGATATAGATACGATCTAAGGATAGAACTAACTACGAGGGATGAAATGAAATTAACCAAACTAAAAATGAATGCAATACATACGAATATCTAATAAATATTCTTGCTTATTGAGGAGAAACAATGAGTTTCTTATCAATTCATAAAAGATAATCCTCAGCTGTCAATCAAACTATCAACAGTATTGACTCCAATAAGGTATGATGCCCGAATCCAAAGTGGATTCTAAGTGCGTTATCAAAATATGATTTTCATAGTTGGACCCAAAGGGATGTGATCCATAAGCCGCAAATATGTCTTTAAGAGAAAGGAAAATGCTATTGGAATGTATGAGCCACATTGTTAAGAAAAAAATCATGAATTTCAATTGTTGAAATTAGAATAAAAGATTCTTCATTCAATGTGCTTAAGTTGTTTTAGATTCTACATAAAAAATGATCACCTTATATGACTTTGTGTTTTGATACATACGTGCTGAAATGGAGAATTCTAAATTATTTAGACTGGGTTGTTTGCATATTATAACCAAAGTGTCTCGAAGTCAGTATAAGAAATATTGAATTTATGGGTTTTGGATATAATCCAAGAACCAATACGAAAGTATCATTCAATAAGCTACGAAATAAGTATTTTGACAGAAATATCAAATAGTTTGATTTCAGTCAAATTGCAGAGGAACGGTGTGTTTATTAGAAAGAAAATTAAAGGTACATTAATATTTATAAACATAAGAAAACAACACATTACTAATTTTTAATGATGTACTTGTGTTAAAATCAACTTTTAGTTGTTTTAATACTCGACGTTGGATTTGCAAATGATGTCTTTTATAGTGAGTATAAAGGATACTAGGAAGATAAAAAAACATGTAAGATGGATTCCTTATGCTTCGGCAATAGGAATTATCATACATGTTAAGTTCTATGATATCGTGATTTATTTATGTATTTGATACACGAAGCATATATCAATCCAAATTAAGGTCACTAAATGGTATATTAAAGTGTTCGCATGTATTTAAAAGAATTATTTATAGAAACCACGAACTCCTTTTGAAGGACTATTCGCACTCAAACTTCAAATGTGATATTAAGTATGGTATGTAAATATAAAATTTATGTTCAAAGCCTGGTTATGGATTTTTAAGTTGGAAATGTTTCAAATGAGAGATTATGGATGATTCAATAAAAGGCCAAGTGCATTGTCTTGAATAGCGCTACAATAAAAGCAATGTATATACATAATAAATGCACAAATTTATAACTAACCCGAGTGTGATTCCAAATGTTGACAATCTCGTAACATTATTATATGATAACAATGCCATGATATGGTTCATAATTGAACTAGAGCTCACTGGAGGTCGAAAGACTTACTCCAGATTATTCCGCATGATAAAGGCAGTTTATTAGCAGCGGAGGAAGTTGATTAACATAGTAGATAATTGAAACATAATAACATACTCATTCATTGAGGGACTGACCCGATTGGTTGTGAAGAAACCGATTAGAGAAGCTGGAATTAGATTCCAGCTTCTCTAATCGGTACAAATGGGAGATTGATAGAGTTAGGGATATGCTCAAAGGCAATTAATTAATTTTCTACAAAATCTAACTCGATGGCCAATCTTGTTGGAAATAAAGGTGTTTTCTTTTTATTATATATTTGTTATAAAATGTTATAAATGATTAATTAGTTAATCTAAGTATATATGTCAAAAAGTCCATAAATGATGTGTTTATGATAGTAGTACGAATAGCTATAACCAACAGTATTATACCATAATATGATCGGCATATCATTTTAAATTTTCCTAGTCAAAATGTATCGAGATTGAGTATTGATGCATCCATTGAGACTAAGGTACGTATTGCTCTCTAAATGTTGGATAGGATATTACTCAAGGCTGTTGGATGCACCAAGGGGTTATGTTCTAATAGTTATTGGATAAGTATGGAATGACTCCCTCGTTAGTTTACTATTAGTTAATATAACTAAGGTCAAATAAAAAATATTGAAATAACTAATTTACATGGTTCCCTTGATTTGAGAATATTACTGATCCTTAATATGAAAGTTCTTCTTTGATTGTAGTTAAATCGTGGCACGACGTCCATTGAACGAGTATAGCTGGGTCGACTAGAAGTATTGGAATGAAACACAATTCAAGAGAGGATTCGTCTTCTCGGATATATGGGGTTAGTATCGCGGTCAACTGACATCAACTCAAAGTAAAAATCTCTAGTCACAGAAGTCTGGTTAGTAATAATTTTTATTACTGAACCAAGGACTTTGTGTTTGTATAAAGTTGAATATGGATGATGCTGCAATTTTGATCATTACCACATTCCACAGGTCCAAAGTGATACAGTTTTGATGAAGAGAATTGGTGTAAATAATTGTTACTAATGGGTAATAATTATAATAAATAAAATTGGTTTTTACCAAAAAAGGTGTAAGCGATAAATTCAGCTAAAATGTTACATCACTAGCTAAGGTGATATTTGAACATTAATATTTGAATTGTTCAATGTTGATCGCTGAGTGAATTTAAACCTATGCGTCACACAGCCAAAATGATGAAGATTTCGAATGAACCATGTGACTTATTTGATTTTTACTATTTGAAAATTAATTTAAATAATTAATATTTACGAAATATTAATTATTATATTTTATTTTATTTATTTTAATTTCATTAGTATTTAATAAAGTGGGTAAATAAGAGTTATAAACGTGCATATCGATATATGATGTCGGTAGACTGCTTAAGTTTGATTTAAACAAAATAATAATAAAAAGGGGTTTAAGTAAATTAAGTTAATTAATATTTATGAAATACCAATAGTTAAAATTTTCTTATTTAATTTTTTTTGATTTTCATTTGTATTTAATAAAGTTGGTACATAATAGTTATAAGCGCGTGTATCGGTATATGACATCGATAGGAAATTCAAATTTGATTTAAGTGAGAATAATATTAATTGGTTTTTGGAATGTTTTATAGCCCAAATAGCCCAAATAATGGTTGGCCTTACTTTGAGAAATAAGAGGGGTCTACTGCTTTCAAATAAAAAATAAAGTCTTATTAAAAGGAAAGGAATTAGCATAGATTGAATGCCATATTTATTACATCCTTTAATAAAATTTTCTCTCTGTCATTTTAGGATTCTCATTCTTATCTTCTCTTCTCAAGGTTGCAATTTGAATAGGGAGAAGGTCTAAAAAATTTCAAAACAAAATTCAAGCAGAACAAAAGATAAAAAGATGGTTGTCTTTAGAAGATTATAGATCTGGAGATTGATTTGTAGAATCTAGGATTTTTTCTTTATTCAAGTTGTATTCTCTAGGCTTCATCTGAAAGGTATTTTTGTTTTATTTATTTGTAAATTATCATGTTCACATGCCTGTAATTCTCCACATCTTATATTTCTTCTCCTTGTATGTTTTTCGAGTTATGACATATAAATAGTCACTTCAATTTACCATTTATAAACGTTGCTTCAACGTTCATCCACTATATTTCATAGTACTGCAAGTAGAATACGAACTTATTTAAGAATGGTGACTCGAGAAAATGTATCGTCATAATCAACATATTGAATTTAGAAGAAACCTTTTGCCCCCAACCTTTTCTTATAGGTCTCGTCCTTTCCATCTGCACCGATCTTTTTCTTAATGATCCATTTTTAGTTGATGGGTACTACCCCTTTGGGTATATTTTCCAAAATCCAATCTTTTTCTGGTACGTAGAGTCCACTTCAGATTTCATTGCACTAAGCCACAAGGTTGATTCTTTACTCTCGAAGGGTTGTTGGTATGTGAGAGTATCATAGTCATGGATGACACTATCCTCTTTCTAGCCATCAATAAGAAAATCATAGTATCTGTCTGGCATGTGGGATTCACAACCTGGCCTTCTACTAGGTTATATGTCTTGCATAGGTGTTGATTTACTATCTAAATGTTCAGTTTCTATGGGAGTTTCTTGGATCTCATCCAAGTCTATTTTACTGTTATTAATACCTCAATAATTGATTTTGATGACAAGAACCATATACGATCATATACAAACTATAAAATATAGATACTAATGTATTGCCAAGTTATTTGCTATATAGTGCAGAATGTTACACTGGCGTTGAAGCGAAGACTGTACAATATAAAGACTCAAGAGATAGACACAAAGACTTATGGGTTCAAAGACCAAGATATGAAGATCTAAAGATTATAATTTAGTGTATATAGTCATAACATATATTATTAAAGTCCTTGATAGCAATCTTTGATCTCCATCTCCAATTTTCCAATCTTTTATATTTTTAACTAAAATATATTTTGAAATATTTTATATAAGTTTTTCAAAGTTCAAAATGTTTATGAACTATGTTCAAACTATTTTACAAAGTATCACTTTATTTTACAAAGTATAGGATTTTCAAAATAATTTAAAAGAGAAATAGTTTTCATTTTTAACTAGCATATGCCGACATATAGGTATAGGGTATGTCGACATACATGCCGCCAATTAGTTTTTTAAATTTTCAATGGAAGTGTCTATTCTTTGCAACTCTTCATGAATAGACACATCTATTCATTTTCTATATAAACGGGAGTGCTAACGAATTTTTTAACAACTAATTACTTACATTCTTCTCTACTCTTACTCTCTTAAAAATTCCCTTGAAAATTATACTAAATTCTCTTCAAAATCACTAGAATCAATTCATACTACCTTGTATTTGTTCAATACTACTTTCTTGCTATTTTGGAAATATCTCCCTCGATTCAAAGATCAAAGTACTATCCAAGAGGCTATAGGATTTGTATGCGAAGCACAAAAAATTTCTTTGGAAAAACTATCAACTCTATTTTTATATGCTGAGGTGTGCGTATAACTAGTTCAAATCAAGTGGGTGTGCTTATAGCCCGATCCAAATCAAGTGGGTGTGCTTCTAGCCCTATCAAATCTGGTGAGTCTACCCTGCACTCAAAAATTCAAGAAGGTATGTCTCGCAACCTCAAAATCAAGATTGTATTTGGGTTTGCCTTCTGTCCGGTTAAATATTGGCATTTGAAAAGAAATCTATACAAGCAATTGTACGGAGTGGATGTAGGGGAAATCCAAACCAGTATTAAATCCCTGGTGTCATCCCTCTAAATTTTTAATTTACTTTATTGCTTTTATTTTTATCTATGGTTGGATCTATGATGATTGTTGATATAATTTTGTGCTACTAATCTGAGATTTAATATCGAATTTGGAAGAAAATTAAGAAAGAAATACAAAAATTAGAAAACACTATTCTTCCCTTTTGGTGCTTAATTAGCATTAAGATCCTTAACTCTAGAACCTATATTTGGTACCAAAGCACTAGGTTTTCAAAAACTCATAATTTAATTTTTGAAAAGGTTTAAATGTTTAGCAACACTATTAATAAACTTGCTAATATCTTTATTGAAGGACAAACTACTGCTATACCCCCACTTTTAATGGTCGTAATTACACTTATTAATCATGTACAACGAGGATTTATTTACAGCCTAAATGGTTTAGATATTTGGAACATTACACAGATTGAGTACACTGAACCAAGACAGACTTTTCAACTTGGACTGTTAACCAAAAGACACAAGCACTTAATATTCTATGACTATGAATATTTTATTTTTCTTATTAGATAAAAAAGATTTGAATAGAGCCTCTATTTTTAAGTCTACCTATGATATTAGGAGAACACTGAACGTCACTCTTATGAGTACTAGTAAAGTCAAAGTGTCAAACAGACTAAAATTTTCAGGCTAACCAATCAATTTCAGTTATTTAAAATCAATCAAAATGAGTCTATTTTTGTCATGTATTGTAGATTCGAGATATAGTACATCATTTAGTAACATTGGATTAAAAAAATTCTAAAGAGGACCAAGTTAGAAAAATCCTCAATTCACTCTCTTCAGAGTAGGATCAAAAGACACTAGCAATTGAAGAGGCTAATTATATTTGCACTCTAAAAATAGAAGAGTTAATAGGTAATTTAATGTCCAATGAAATACAATTGCAGGACAGAAGAGAAAACAAGGCGACAGAAAGAAATCTATTGCATTCAACGCAATAACTGACAATCAAGATTCAGACGATGACAATGATGAGGCAATTGCTTTCGTGCACAGAAATTTCATAGAGCTCCAGAAATGTAGAAAGATGAGCAACTTCGAAGACCTAAAAACAAAAATCCTAGAACTAGAACTGCAATTAGATGTTTCAGTTGTGAAAAACCTAGTCATCAGCAAAAAGACTGTCCACATCAAAATAAATCAAGGATCTTACCAGTTACCAGTTCATCTTGAAAACGAAAGAGGGCTTATACAACAACATTAGATGATTCAGATGCTATTTCAAGTGACAATGAACCAAATATTGAGGATGCAAACATGTGTTTCACAGCAATAGTAGACTATTCAGAACTGATCGAAGGAAAGGAGGAAAAGTGGATTTTTTTACATTTAATTTTTATTTCGTGTTTTTAGGAATAAAGTATAGACCAATGATAATATTGGATGCATACAAGTGTGTGTGTGTCTGTAGATATATATATATATATATATATATATATATATACATACACACACACATACATACATTATACTAGTTTTAATTTTGGATTTTATGGCCTATATGTCGACATAACCAGAGCCCATATGTTGACTTATCCGTTAGATTGTTGAAATTTCATTTCAAATTCAAATTTTGAATTCCCTCCCTTTTGCATTAACTCCAATAACGGAAAAGGTATCTTTTCAAAACTGAAATGTCTATTCTCCATCTATTAATTCATCTTATCTTTATCCATTCATTCACTCGCTTTATTTCAAAATTCAAATTATCTCTTCGTCATCTTATCTCTCAAAAACTAAAAAATGGCCTCCTCAAGCTAAACAACGAAAATATAAGGCTCTCAACGAGAATCAATGGATTTCTTTTCAATGACAAAGAAGTCATAAATACTTATACTGAATATGCTACTTTCAGAAAAGTTTTTTCCGGAAAAATTTGCAAAGTTTGATTATTCCGCTTCTTATTGTTTTCAAGATCTTTGTTTACAAAATGAAATTATTGCTTTAGTTTACTCTTCTCAAAATGATTTTTTTTCTTATTCGGATTTAATTAAAATATTTTATGGAAATTTAAATGGAAATTTAAATGGAAATTTTTCAAGGAGAAGAGGACAAGTTTGAAGTAGTGTAAAAGAAACCATTATTGTTTTAAATTATGAAATTCTGGGTCAAATACTTTGTTAAATTTAGTGGAATTGACCTCTCCACCTTTAAAATTGATGAACAAAATCATGAAGTTTTTCATGATATTTTTGAAAGTGACAAAGAATTTAATTCTAACATAAAAATCTTAGACGAAAATTGCGACTTATGAGTCTCGTTTTAAAACAAAGCATTACTCCAAGGACGGGAAATTATGATAACCCAACTTAAAAAGTTTTTAAAGCTCTTTTTGCCATCTATGGAAACTACAACATCAATTGCGCACAAGTCATTTTAGATGGTTTTGTGCAAAAGAATATGTCTAGACATGAGAACACACTTTACCATGGTGTGTATCTTACTAGAGTATTCGAGTATTTTGGTGTTGATTTAAGAGATGAACCCACTTTGCCTCGAAAAGTTTTTGACAAGGCTAGCATATATCTTATGCATATTCCTTCTTATTTCGAACCCTGTGAAACTTTTGCTAAAAAAGAAGAAAGATTGACATAGGAAGAGGAGCAAGAAATTCAATGACAAGAAGAAGAAGGCGTTGAAATGGAAATTGAGGAAGTGGATAATCAAGAAAAGGAGAGGAGGAATTGGATACTTCCTAGAAATCTTCGACAAACCTTCTCACCCTTCCAATAAAGATGTTCTAAAGAACCAAGAGCAGCTTCTTAAAAACCAAAAGAAGCTTAAACTTTCCTTCAGTAAAAATTTCACTTCTCTCTCCAACAAAGTAGTCAATTACTTAGGGAAAATCGTTAGGAAACCTGGTGGAAAATCTTCATCTTCATCATCATCCTTTTAGATATAGTTACTTTACCTTCATACCCTTGTTGTGCGTTTATTAGATTTATTTCATGTCATTTTCATGTATTTCTTTTATTTTATATTCTTTTGAAATCCATTTATTTCTCTATTCTAAGTAACGAAATCTATTTCTTAATGTTCTATATAGTTCTATTAGCCTTTGGAAATTACAAAAATATAATGGTATTAAGTAAAAACAGAAACTATGTCCAAAACTAAATATTTCAAATTCAGGCATATATGTCGACATACAATATGACATATGTCGGCATATCCTAGCCGTTTGGCAAAATTTCGAAATTTAAAAGTGTTATCACTAAACTAATTTTCACTCATATATAAGCCTATATATTCCAAAAAAATTCACTCATCTTTTCATTTTCTATTTCCTTTCCATTCTCAAACGTTTTTTAATAAAAATGTCTTCTCTGCACCAAAAACTTTGTAGAAACTCTCAAATCATTCTAGGATATTCTCTCTTTTATTTTAAGAAACCAAAGCCATTTGGAATTAAGCGAAATGAAAATTATAAAAGAGCAAGAGAAGCACTTTGATGCTCTTAAATGGTTATTCTCTTTCATGATCAAAGATAATCAAACCAACAACCTAGAAAGCTCAAAATATAATGAAGATTGGGATGCCATCAAAGCAAATTCTATCTTTGGATCTAAATGTTGGGTTAAAGTCCCTAGATTTCCACTTGTTTTAATTCGTAAATGTGTATGTAAAATATATTTACATTTAGTAATATGCACATAATTTGTTTTGATTTAATGTGAATTGTAATAATCAAGTATGGTTTTGATTTGGTTTGCTTTGTTTAAATATGTATGTTTGGATTGATAATTTGATTTATATAATTTGATTTGAATAAATAAAGTTCATCTTATCTTATTTAAGGAATCTCCATATATTAATCAACAAATCATGTTGTATCATAAACTATTGATTTTGACTATACAAGTTTATAAGTATTTCGTTTAGTGGGAGCTATATTTTTCACCCAATTTTATTAATTAAAAAGAGGGAGAAATATAAAATATATAATGCATATATTCAGGGGAGATATCTAACCCAAGGGAGTAATATCATATTTTATATACAGAAATATTAAATGGTTGTCATTATTAAAAAGGGAAGATTCTTAATACATTGATTATTGATTTTGATGACAACAAACATGGAAAACCATGTAAAAACATATAAAATATAAAGACTAATGTATTGCCAAGTTGTATGACATATAGTCTAGAATACTGCACAGATGTTGAACCAAAGACTGTACAATATAAAGACTCCAGAGATGGACATGAAGACTCATGATTTCAAAGATCAAGATACGAAGATCTCAAGATTACAATTTAGTGTATAGAGTCATAACATATATTGTTAAAGTCCTTGATAGCAATCTTGATCTCTATCTTCAATCTTCTAATCTTTTATATTTTTAACCAAAATAAATTTTAAAAAAATTATAAAAGTTTTTCAAAGTTCAAAATATTTATAAACTATGTTCAAACTATTTTACAAAGTATCAAATTATTTTACAAAATGTAGGATTTTCAAAACAATTTAAAAGAAATATAGTTTTCATTTTTAACTAGCATATGTTGACATATAGGTGTAGGATATGTCGACATACATGCTGCCAATTCGTTTTTCAAATTTCGATAGCAAATGTCTATTAGTCGCAACTCTTCATGAACGGACACCTCTATTCAATTGCTATAAAAGGGGAGTGCAACCAAAATTTATAACAACTAATTACTTATTTCCTTCCCTCCTCTTACTCTTTTGAAAATTCTCTTGAAAATATACTATGCTCTCTTCAAAATCATATAGAGTCAATTCATACTTCATTATATTAATTCAATACTACTTCCTTATTGTTTTGAAAACATGTCTCTCTCTCAATTCAAAGAACAAATTACTATCCAAGAGGCTATATGATCCATTATGTCCAAAGTACAAGAGTTTGTCTTTAAAAAACTATCAACTCTATTCATATTTGCTTGGGTGTATTTGTAGCCTATTCAAATCAAGTAGGTGTGCTTGTATCTCGATTCAAATCAAGTAGGTATGCTTATAGCCCGGTCAAATCAAGCGAATGTATCCTGAGTTTGGAAATTCAGGAGGGTAAGCTCGTAGCCTCAAAATCGAAATTGTATTTGGGTTCTCCTTGAACTCGGTTAATGACTAGAATTTGAAAAGAAATTTAAACAAGCAATTGTATGAGACTGGATGTAGGATAAATCCAAAGCAGTATAAAATCTCGGGTGTTATCTCTTTGACTCTTTACTTTACTTTATTGTTTTTATTTTTATCCGTGATTGCATCTATAATTGATTGTTAGCATAATTCTGTTTTTAATTTGTGATTTAGTACCAAACTTGAATGAAAATTAAAAAAGATTTACATAAGTTAGAAAACACTATTCACCCCCTCTAGTGTTTAATTAAACTTAAGATCCACAATTTCGCAACCCGCAACTATCCTTAATTCTCAAGGCAAAAATTCCTTTTACGGAAAGGGTGGCATGTCTGGAGACATATTTTTTTCCTCAATCTAATAAAATATGTATCCATGAGAGTTTCTAAGATATCCTAGAAACTTTTAAATATAGTCTTACCTCAAGTTTATTAGGGTTTACGTTCTTTACATAAACCAATAGCCATATGCCTTAAGATAATTACGGTGTAGTTTTTTTATTAGTACATAACTTGTATGGTGTCTTGAGAACAAATTTTATGGTGTAAAAATTCAACATATATGACGTGGCTTCAAGCAAATATCTCTAAAATGAAAGAGGTAACTCAATATCACTCATCATCGATCGAACCATATCTAACAAAATTTGATTTCTCCATTCTGAAACACCTCTGTATCTAGGAGAATAGGGGTGGTTAACTTGAGAGAGAATCCCGATATCTTTTATCCTTGGAGTTCATATCTAATGTACTCACCGCCTCAATTAGATCGAAGTATTTTAATCTTCTTGGATGTTTAGTTTCCAACTTCATTCTTATATTTTATGAGTTAATTATAGACCACTGGTTTGTGTTTCATAAGATAGACATATTCATATTTGGATAAATCATTGGTGAATGTAACAAAGTATAAGGATCCATCTTTGGTTTCTATAAACATAGGATCACATACATTTTTATGTACTAATCCTATGAATTCTGCAGCTCTTTCGTTGCTCCCACTGAATGGGTGCTTGGCCATTTTACCTATGAGGCATGATGTAATTCAAAGTTAAAATACAGTAGAAGCTTGGGGGTTCTTAACCTTTTTAACCATTTCTTACTTATGACCTAGTCTACTTTACAATAGGTAGGTGTCATTTATTTAAGAAGCATATTATTTTCAGCAACGAATGAATAAATATAGTTTGGTATATAAATGTCATCTTAAGAGTTCCAAAGCACATGGTTTTATTATCATAATAAACATTCATAACATTTTTATTTCAAATAAAACTACAATTATTTTCCACTAAACGAGAAAGGGAGATTATTCCACTAAAATGGTTCTATACAAAATAATAATTATATAAACTAAATCATGTCCACTAGCAAGTTACTTGTGGTTATGTTCCCCTACTACAGTAGCTACAGTAGCTCTATTTACAACTTAGAATTCTATGGTCCCTCTTATTATAAGAATTTTTCTCCTAAGTCGGCGTAAAGAATTACATATTTGAGTTCAAGATCCAGTATCTAAAACCCTTATAGATAAGCATTTTTATACAAGGAAAAAACCTCAAGGAATGGAATCAAATTCCTTTCCTTTGAGCATCTTTAAATAATCTAGATAGTTCCTTTTCCATTTTCCTGTTTCGGAACAATGGTGGTATTCAATCTTCTCTTCCTTGGCCTTGACTTTACCCTTGATTCCCTTCGTCTACATTTCTTTTCTTCAAACTATTCAAAGGAGACAAGCGCTTGACTATGAGTATAACACTTGGCTCCTTCATCAATGTACTCTTAGTTGTCCTTAACTTATTAAGAAAATTAAAGATAGTGCACTTCAACGAATTCATTTTGAAGTTCAATACGAACGAATCAAATTATGGAGTCCATGATCCAATAATTAAGTTGATCTGTAGTTCTTGATCAAGTATCATTCCCAACCAACCTTTCCAGGTATCCAATCATATCGATTATGTGATCGGGGATGGGAGTTCCTTGCTCGTCTAGGTATAAACAATTTCCACGAGATCTCATACCCACTAAACTAAAATTGTTCGTTGTACTACTTTTGTAGGTTCTTAAATATGGACAAACTTCCTTATTCTCATGATTCCTTTAAAGCGCAATGCTCATAGCAGGCAGTATATAACATGAAGCATGTTCGCAGTTTAATGATCAAGATTCGTAGGACGATTTTTCCTCGAACATCGCATTTTTATTAAGTTTAGCCTTAGGCTCATAGCAACCGCATTCCAAAGTTTTTCGTAGGTGATTATGACCTAAAATTTCATAATTAGTCTTTATAGTTTGTGTCGTTCAATGTGTTTTCCTCTAGAAATAGCTTCTTTGTTGACATTTTGTCTACATAAATTGTTATAAATTAGGTAACATCGCATATTTTCTTATACTTGTTATATTGGTTTGTTATAAATGTCTAATAAGTCTCCCATTATTATATGCATCTCTTAAAAACACTAAAAGTGATGCAGGAATTTCTCAAATTCCGATGGTAATATGGTACATTTATTATGCTACTATAATTTATGCAGCTCTCAACAAATTATAGTCCATATAAACAATAAGTAACACTTTTCTAATTATATCTTATATATAATTCACACACATATTTGCTTTTAATCACCTTCAAGAACTTTAGGGTGCTCAACAAGCCATAAAGTACTTTAGATACTCACATGGCCCATCATTTCACGATTTACTAAGGGTAATTTTATAACCCTTGAGGGTGCTGGTGAAGACCCGCCACTCCTGAGACCTCAAATCAACGCTTTCTCAACAATCCAATTTGCAGTTATTGGATCACGATGTTCTTTTGAGTGATGAAAACTAAAACTATCCATCGTGTATTATAATTTGCAAACTCACAATTGAAGGAAGTAACATATAATAGAAAGAGTGTAGTACAACATGGAAGTATATGAGATACTTTAGAGTATAGGAGATATCACAATTCATCTCGTATATTCATACATGTTATTTATTAATACATAAAGTAAAAAACCCAATTTGGATAATAATTAACAACATCTTTGTAATACCCTGAAAATTTGAAATGTATTATAATTAAAATATTTACAATATAATAGTATTAGATAATTGGATTTGATTCGTATAAATATTAGTTAAAAATAAGAAGGGGCGAAATGGTCATTTTTTCAACTTTGGAATTTGACGATGAAACCTATGCCATTATGATTGTCTTGTTTTTTGGTTTGATTTTTTTCAAGCTAAGTGAGTGCTAAAATTTGAATTTGAAAACTTATAGATCATTGCCCTTATCCTCATCAATAAAAAGCCAATAAGAGAATATGTATTTTCTTTTCTCATTTTAGAAAACTACCACCACTTCATTCTTTCTCATTTCCCTCTTCTTTCCAAAACTTCAGACCATAATATCTTCTTCGATTCTCAACGGATTCACACAAAACTAGCAGCATTAAAAAGTCGAGGAAGAACCTATGCATTTTTACTAAACTAAGGGAGAATCTCGGAGGTCTGGTGGTACAACAATTCAAACTGTGAAGGGTGAATCAATTGAGAGAATTTTGGTGAGTGATTCCATCTCCAAACACTTTGTAATGTAAAGTTAATGTTATTATAGTGATATGCGATCTGTATGCAAAGTAAATAACCTATAAATAAATAAAAATTAGGAGCTTAATTCATGGTTTTTGGGAAAAATATATTCTATAGTAAACAAAAGTGTACAAAAAACTAATTTCCTAAATCGTAACATATACAATACCAAATTAACAATTATTAGACCTTAAATTCAATGTTTGAACATTTTATTAGGACTTAACAGTGAATAGAAAATGATTAGAGGAAGAATAGAGGTAGAATGAACAAAGAAACGATATGAAGAAATGCGACTAGGCCATGCATAGGAATGCTTGACCGATCTACCAGTCTTGCCACCGGCCATCACCGATCAACTGGTCGTGGTATGACAAGTGGACTCTGGTTGGGTCTAGTTGAACCCAGTCCCAACCTGGTCAGGATGGAATGAGGAGAATTCTATTTATTTGATCCGGAGGGATGTTTCAAAGCTGATCAAAATGTGATTACTGTGCCATGTAGTCAAGGAAGAATACATTAAAGTTGATCGTGAAATTGAGTTTGAATGTGTGTGTTTATTTGATGATGGAATAGATTTGATGCAGAAGTGGACATATACGAGCCTGTGGTGCGAGTACGCGACCTAGGATACGAACCTATGAAATAAGTAGGTGGTTCTGGTATTGTGTTGCTCCCTCATAGTGCTTCGGTTGTCCATTATGGGGGATGGATGTTAAGTGCTCCTATAGGGCCTCGAGCTAGTCCCATGACATGAGTCCAGTTTTGTATTACAATGTTCCCTTGTAGTGCTTTGGCAGTCCAATATGGAGGATGGATGTTAAGTATTCCTATATGGCCTTAGGCTAGTCCAGAACATGAGTCCAATTTTGTATTTGATGCATGGACAATTTTCGACCTTTTAGTTCATGAGGTGAGTCCAAGAAAGCGAGTCTAGTACAAGTTTGACGCAGTATGATCCTATATCACAGAAAACAAGATTGGATGTGTATGATATGTTATAAGTAAAACAGGATTTGTAATTTGCGAGGTGGATTCATAATGGGTTAGATAGCTATCACATTATAGTAATACCTTTGTATTATATGTGGAGTAGATAGGATTTAACTCACTTGGACATGTGTCTGGCCCACTCTTATTTTTTCCTCTTTATTTATATAGCTAGGTTGATGGAGCATGGAGCCAAGATGGTATTGGAGATGTTGACCTTACTATATAGATTGTAAATAATGTAAATAAGTATCCTGACTTGCATTTGATTGCCATTGTAAAGACACAGGTATATGAGATTGTAAAATGTTACTGTGTTATGAAATTATTATGGTTATTAATATATGTACTTTATTCTCTTGCATTATGAGATTTTGGAAGTTAATAGTTAGAACTGAATTTTTTCTTGTTATCAAATCTAAGAATTTTCTTTTTCGGCAATTGAGGTGTTAATGCCGACTCGGGCGTTGAACCCAAGGGTCGAAAAAGGCGGATTGTTATATTTGGTATCATAGCAAAACATATCATTGGAATAGGGACTAGGAATGCATTGAGAGGGCATATTTGTACTTTCCATTGGATATATATTGTATAAGAGTGAAGTACGTATGCGCACACAATTTACCTTTCCAGTTTTGTTACTAACTATTATGGAGTTGCTAATGAATGCTATTTTTACAAATTGATGAAAATGAGTAATTCGGTCGAAACTGGAATAGAGACCAACGTAACCAATACCGGTGGGGCAGAGACCAAAGTCGAGACTCACATACGAGTAGATATACTGGATACCCCTAGAATTAATATTCTAGTAGGTTCAGACACAATATCCAGGCAACGAGCAAAGCTGGTACCAACATCACTTAGCCCATAGCCCTACTACCATTACTGCCTAGGTATGATTCCAGCCCAAACATTACCAATCATTGATTTTCCTAAGCTACACAGGGATATCCCCAGCCTTGGTGGAAAGCCTTTTGTCAGGATGGAACCATACTTTGCTAATCAGACATGGCATAATACCTATGGGAAGATTTTCAAGTTGTTAGGCCTTAGTGATATAACCAGGAGGCAACTGGCCTCTTGGCACTTACAAGGTAAGGTGACATGTTGGTGGGAGGTAGTGATAGAAGAGGTATAGAAGATACTGCTACTTAGGGAATGTTTAAGAAGAAGTTTGAGATGAAGTTCTTTTCTAGGGTTGAGAGGGATATGTCACTGGAGAAGTTTATTCACTTTAAACAAGGAGAGATACCAGTTAGGGAGTATGTGAGTCGGTTTAACATGAGTCGTTTTAACATGAGTCGGTTTAACAAGTTAGCTAGGTTTAGTTTTGAGTTAGTGAACACCCAATAGAAGAAGGCACTATAGTTACGAATGGTTTAAAATCACCTTTGAGAGAGCATGTACTGAATCAGATTCCTTTTGTGGCTGCACTTGAAGTACTAGTGGAGGCAGCATTACTGAATTCTCCGAATGGAACAATAATTAAGGAGCAAGTTGAGGAAGGAGAGGGCTAGTAGCAAGGTAAGCGCAAGGATAATGGACCATAAAGAGGACAAGGCAAGAAAGCATCAATTATAAGTAATAGATGCTAGAAGGTCGGGCACAATGCAAAGAACTGTAGAGTGAACTTTTCAAAGGGTATATGCCAAAATTGCAGTCAAGTGGGACATTTGCCAATGGATTGCAAGGTGGCTTGAACTCAACAGAAGATAAAGTGCTACAACCATGATCAGTTTGGTCATATGAAGAGAGATTGCCCAACTGTGAAGACCCATTTCTTCAGCTCTTGAAAATCAACATTAATACATCCTCGATATTCACGTGCAGCAAATCCAAATGTAGGAGAAGCAAATTCTCAAGGGTAAAATAGAAAATAAAGACATAACAGAATCTCACATATATTATTTCAACATAAACATTGCAGTGGAAATTTAAATACATTTATCAGATTTAAACATGGACAGTTATAAATTCTTGTCCTTACAAATGCAGAATACTATAACATAAGAGTGTGCTGGAAATAGATAACATTCTTTAGAAAAATCTTCTGACTCCATGCTTCGAGCTCCATCCAGATTTCTTCTAAGATAAACGGACTACTAGATTGCCCTAGAAAAATTAAGGCACTCAAAGTTTAAGGGAAAGGAAAATAAAATCCAGGACAGTCATATGACCGGTGTGAGAACTCAAATTACACGTTTTGAAAAGAAAAGGTATCTCATAAGACTATGCCGTACCTAAACACAAAAATGAGTTTTTACCTTATGATAACCAAAGATTTGCTACGCAAAAATCATTTGACATTATTTTTAATGATATTCCTTTGAAAACATTCGCAAGTAAACTTATTAATCTTAGCCGAAATGGTTACATTGATTAAATTCCAGCATATTAGCCACAAAGTGGGTTATACAAAGAAAATGGCAAGCACTTATTGGAGAATGAATTTCCATACAAATGACCAGGTGAAGGAACTACCTTTCGGCAGTACATCTCTAAAGGAATGTACCGAGGATACAGAACATCTTCCCTCTACCAACACAAGACCGACCTACCTCTTCCTATATAGTACCGAATATGTCATCAGCTTGGTCGTTTTTGACCTAATCCAAGCACTCATTTACCATACACCATATTAAATTAAACCCTAATGTCATAGTGGGTAGAAATATACCTAGAAGGGGATGATCATACCCTAATGATTGCGAACCACATAGCCTTGCTGCATCTACCCTTTTTTGGTCATTTCTAGATGTGAGACTTGAAGTAACAAGTACCTTTCACATAGCATATTTCACTTTGAATGCCACGTTGTCATTCAGGGTCACACAACAGATTTCTACAAACATATAACTTCTAAGCTCGTACGTCTCAGGAAAGGGTGTTAAGCTAAGAGAAGTTGCATTCTCTGCCACCAAGCAGATGATATGTTCATAGAGATCACTTATGTAACTAGAAATGCAACATCAGACATTCATCCATACGAGTTTTCCAAGAATGAAACAAACTGAAGGCACTCTCCTACCACATCCTGTCGGGAGTTATCCTTAGGACTAGTAGCGAAAAGTCATTGCAACCCGAAGAGTTTTAGAAATAAAGGGACCACTACTACTATAGTATTTGGAAGCTAACCAGAATTATCCACAAGTAGTCCTTCCACCTCGAAGATCTTCGGTCTTCATCCTTCATTTTCTTTATCATGCCTTCATTTTTCAAATGCATACCTTGGTTCGAAGTGGTTTTTGGATAAGAATCACTCAAATACGACCCTAGTTCCTTCGAACCAATCATCGATAAAATAGGTCAAGTAGATAGGTGAATAATATTTTATTTATTCATTCTTTTTATTAGAAAATGTATTTTACAGATATATAACTTTAAAATACTTCTTTTTGGCATATACGAAATTATTAAACCTCTCTTATCAAATCCTTTGATTACTTAAAACCTTTTTTAAACTTTGGAATAATTCTAAATCGCTTCTTTTTTTCCACTTAGGAAAATATTTCCAAATGATTTCATTTAAATCTTAACAAGTATTTCTTAATTCAAAACTAGAAATTTTATTTAGTTAAAACCATGTTATCTAGGATGCTAATCCAAAACAAGTAAATATTAAGTAAGAAGAATCTATAGAAATCATCTAATTCTACTCAATATCAATTCCCTTATTTAATAAATACTATGGGCGGAATAACAGTAAAATCATCTTTTAAATTCCTCAAATAGTACGACTTCCCTCTTCGAGCTTTAACACCGAGTACAAGAAGATCATCCTTATACAATCAGAGTTGCATTTAATTTATATCCGGAAATTATTATCCTTTATACTTTGAAATTTTTTGATCCGGGTAAATCAAATTTACTATCCTCTCCATCGAGCTAATTCGGATAGCCAGGGAGAGAAGGAAACTGGTTTTTCAAACGTAAGCCTAGATACTATCTCTTTGACACCCACAAGGCGGTCAAGTTATTTGATCGATTCTAAACCATTTAACATTTAACCATTCCATAAATCCTTAAAATTCATCTTTAGAAAAACTTATTAATCACTTGAAAATATTTACAAAAGATTTGAAAAAGAATGGTTGCGTTTAAACTTTATCTCAAAACTACAGAAAATTGCTGCGAAAACGAGCTTTGAAAAGTGCTTCTTAAGCTATATTGATCAAAACGACTTTTTATCATTAGAAAATTCATTTTTATAACTCAAATCACTTTTGAAACCTTTTAAAATATTTTTTAGAAATTATTTCATATTTTTTAAACAATTTAAAAATATTATTATTAAAGAAATCATTTTTTGGATCCCAAACTGCAAAACCGCGATTTTATAAAAACTCGTTTTACTTAAATTTCAAAATCTACTTATAAAAATCTCGATTTTCTTTGTTTGTTTGTAAACTATGGATATACTAGTTTGGAAATTCTTATCTCGAAGAATTTCGAGCTAAATTCCATTATATAGACTCGCTTGACTTTTATGGCGTGAAATCATGAACTGTCATTACGCGTCGCGTCTATTTTTGACAAAGTTTTCATTTACCATTCAAACTTCACCAGAACACTTTCACATGTTTATAAAACATTTCGTACTTATTTTTATACCTTTTTAAAGAGGTTTAACATTTCATATACACCAATTTATTAAAACAATGGTAAGCGATTTCCTTTGTGCTTAACGGCGTGTATTTCCTTGACTCGCATATATATTCAACATTCATATTTAACAACCATCACCAACAATCATAATCAAACATATATAACATCCAATGACATATAATACTATATTTTAGGAGTTCTCTCTTTAAGTTGTATGTTGTTAATTACTTTTTCAAACATTCATCAACCAAACATCCAAACATCATTAGTATCCAAATAGTTATGTTAAACATTTATAACTACCTATAATGCTTTAAAGTTAGAGTTCTCACCATCATTGCTTCCTAACTTCGCTAAACGGACAATAGCTCCACTACGATCGCATGAAAGCTTTTGGAATTGGTCCTTAAACCCTTGAGAAGGCTCAGCCAAGACTTGAAAAGGATGGCTAAAAGTATGGAAGGGAAGTGACAGAGCTTCGACTTTGAATTCACTGAACTAGACTCGAAAATAGGTCATCTTCCTCTGCTTTTTGACCCACTTACTCTCAAAATTTGGAAAAGTTGTTAACTGGAAAGTTTTTGCATTTCGTTTCTCTTAAATCTAATAAAAGAAATACTTGATTTCAACTAGTTATGAGAAAGATATGATCAAAAGAAGATAGGGTATTCTCGGATTCGTAATAATAAAGCCTGAAAATGTACTATAAAATGTGGATTTTTCACATAGTTAGGCTCAAAATTAGAAGAAGTGCTAAACAAGAACGTTGCAGCCACTGGAATTATACATAGTATAAACAAAAGAATTACTTCATTTGGATCAGTTTTGGAGGAGTTATACTCGAATGAAAAAGAGGTATTTTTGGCCTTCAAAATTGGGCTCGAAATGCCTTAGAGAGAATGGAGTTTCGAGCATAGCTAAACTTAGAATGGGAAGAAATGGTCAACTAGAAAGTTGTAGCCACTAAAATGTTGAATGGTTTGAAAGAAAATGCACCATTTCATATAGTTTTGAGAGAGTTACAGAGGAATGATGAAGAGACAAAATGGTTGGGTATATATAGGCAAGTGGAGAGGTAGATAATTATCTCCTCCTTACGTCATCCACCATCGCCACCATCATTACCATCTCGATCAACCATGTGGCTGAAATGACCCCCCACCATGTGCATACTCAACTATGTACTTTGACGTGTAAGTGTTGACCTTTGTAAAAGCTTAAGTATTAAGTAAACTTAAATATCTTAGATATTACCATGTGTATATGCATATATATGTGTACATGTATATTTGTATGGTTGTATATATGTCAATGTGCATGTTAGGGTATGTATTTATGTTTTACATATGTGTACATGACATATAACCAACGTTGCATTGACCCGAACAACTTCAGTTCATTAAACCGTTGAAAATCGAAAAACCGATTACCGGTCACATTTTCACTTCTTAGTTCACGTACATATATATGTAAACAAAATTTGAATTAAAATTTAACATCAATTTAAATGAATTAAAACAATCATATTTGAATTATAAAACCATATAAATTTATATTAAAAATTATTAAAATAATTATTACTACACCGATAAAGCAATATCGATTCTTCCTTTTATTTTCAAATTAAATATATATATATATATATATAACTATAACTAAATATTTTATTATCACTTTATAACTATCAAAAATGAATTATCATCATTTAAAATAATTATTCGAATAATTAAATATTTATTAAATCATTAAATCTCAATTTAAATTCATAAATCTATATTTAAATACGATGCCATCATTCGATGATGACATAAATACATTTAATTTCCAAAAATAAAATAACTAATTTTATTCATATTCTTGTTCAATTATAAAAATGAGTGATGTATCCAACTCTGTGCGTGACATTTTACGATTATATAGTTGGTTATTGATAAAACAGTTTTTGGTCATTTTATCGATTTAAATTTCGAGGAAAATAGTTTTGCTTATCGATAAAACAATTTTCGTTCATTTTATCGATTTAAATTTTCAGGAAAATATTTTTATAAATACCTATTCAAAATAAGTTTATTATTACTTATTATCACTCAAAATAATATTATTTGTATTATCAACCTTTTATTTGAATAAATTCAAAAATAAATATACTTTGTCAAAGCGATATATTTGCATGTCATTATAAACTTTACCCCTTAAAAGAATTTCATCTTCGATATTCTCCAAAAAAACCAAAGGTTTTTCCCAAAATTCTTATTTTTAAACTTGCACCTGTACGATATATATAGATCATCCATATGCAATATCTGATTCGATCTTCTATCTGAATTCACAACTTTACTTCCGAAGTAGCATCGATCCTCCGATCCTTTAGTGCGGTCTCTCTCAGACTTTGCGATCAGGACTTTAGTTTTCCTTGCATAGCTCTCAACTATGATGGAAAACTCAAGTATCCAACCACAAGCCCTCATCAATGTTCGCCATCAAGAATCGAGTGATAGATCTTCTTTCGGATCAGTGTAAACACTTCCAAGTTTCATACTCGAGTCTTAGATCAAATTATGCGGCGAAATAATCCACATAGTTCATATGAATTTATTAACCTTTCCAAAATTCTTATGAAAATACTTTGTAAAACTATCATCTTTTATTCAAACTTCTATATAGATACTTTTTTATACATAACCATTTTACATTTTTATTTCCAAATGTTTCTACTTGAAAACACATTACTTTTCAAAAGATAAATATCTTTTTATTAGAACAAATCTCTAACATATCTTAATGGTTTTTGGAAAACTTATTTTCAAAATAATTCATTAAATTGATAAATTACCATAAATTTCCTTTAGTTAATATCAAATGTGAAAACATTCTTTATTTGGTTAAAACTTTCTTTATAAATTAACACTCATTTATTAATTAAAACTTCCTTTATGTGTGTGTGTGTTCTCTTTACTTACACCAGCTTTAACACTTAAAAGTATTTATATACTTATTCAAATGTTATAAGTATATTCACAAATTACTTAACAAGTTTTACTTACTTTAAAATATAATCAAAAAGATTAAAATAGTTACTACCAAAACATTGTTATAATGAACTTCTCTTTTTATAACTTGTTAATTGTAATATTTTCTATCTTTTTATAAAAGACTCTAATACTTATTATTATCTTTAAAATCCTGTTATTAAAGATCTAAATATACCCATAAGATTTCTTCCAAAGTGTCATTCAAGGGACTAAAAACAAATGTTGCTAAAAATTCATTTACTACAAACCCAAAACCATTCATAATAACATGAAATATTTATATTTTAAAGATCAAAGCATGCCCATGCTTATCAGTTAAGATAATACACTTTGATAAAAATTGACAGTCATCAATTAATTTATCAACTAATGATTCACATTGTGATTTTAAACTTTAATGAATTATATTGATAAAGTAACTCAAAAATGATACCAATGAATTGGGTACCACCAATAATATTGCATATTTCCTTAACAAGAAGGGGAATACTTAAGAGAAGCGCTTGCCATCCAAACACATCTCTGGCCTATTTTTAGCCACTTTCGAGCCACTCGAATCAATTAATCATAAGATATTTTTTCATTTTCAAAATCCCATTTTAGAAATAATACTATTATTCCTTTTCCAAAAATCATTTGAAATTTCGTTCAAAAATACCGAAATTTGAATTCTCAAAAATTCCTTTGTAAAGCATGTTTTATAAATCCAGTTCATAAAATCGCTTATATAAAACATATTCATACGATTTATTTACCTTAAATTAATTAATTTAATAAGCACTATATTTATCGAATACCCCATAGTCAAATTGTGAAACTAAATTCACGAGGTGTTCATACTTAAACTTTTAAGATAAACAACCAATCAATCAATGACAATAACCGAGTATTATCCATTCCTTAATCAAATAACTATATTACTTGAAAAATATTCTTTCTATTCAAAGTATAATCCTGGGTAAAATTATTTAGTTTACAAATTTTCAGAACCAAAATCATGTGTATCATTAACAAATACGCACTCATATATAATTCTCTCAAACTCATTCTAGAGTATTTATTCTAGGGTATTACTAAACCTATCTTTGATGAGACTTTACCCCACCAAAGCCAAGGTTCTCACTTAATCTTGCGCTCTGATGCCAAAATGTGAGGACCCATTTCTTCGACTCTTAGAAATCGACACCAATACATTCTCGGTATTCACATGCTGCAAATCCAAGTGCTGTAGAAGCGGATTCTCAAGGGTAAAAAAGAAAATAAAGACAATAATCTCACATATATTATTTCAAAATAAACTTTATAGCGGAAATTTAAATATATTTATTAGAGTTAAACATGGACAATTCATGTCCATACAAATGTGAAATACTATAAGACAGGAGTGTGGTTGAAATAGATAACAATCGTCACAAAAATCTTCCAACTCCATGCTTTGGGCTCGATCCAGATTTCTTCTAAGCTAAACCTGACTACTAGGCTACCCAGGAAAAATTTAGGCACCTGGAGTTTAAGTGAAAGGAAAATAAACTTCAGGTCGGTCATGGGACTATTGTGAGAACTCAAAATACACGTTTTGAAAACAAAATGTATCTCATAAGACCACGCCACACATAAACACGGAATGAGTTTTTACTTTATGATAACCAAACATTTTACGCAAAAATCATTTGATATTATTTTTAATGACATTCCTTTGAAAACATTAGCAAGTAAACTTATTAGTCTTAGCCGACATTGTTACATTTATTAAATTCCAGCATATTAGCGAGAAAGTAGGCTCTACAAACAAAAATGCCAAGCACTTATCGGATAATCAATTTTCATCCAAATGACCAGGTGAAGGGACTACCTTCCGGCAGTACATTTCTAGAGGAATGTACCGAGGCTGCATAACATCTACCCTCTACCAACATAAGGCCGGCCTACCTCTTTCTAGATAGTGCTGAATATATCATCACCTCAGTCATTATCGACTTAATCCGAGCGCTCGTTTACCATACACCACATTCATTTAAACCCAATGTCATAACAGGTAGAAAGATACCTTGAAGGGGATGATCATAGCTTAATGGTTGCAAACCACATAGCCTTGCTGCATCTAACCTGTTTGGTCATTTTTGGGTGTAAGGCTTGAGGTAACATATACCTTTCATATAGCATATTTCACTTTGAATGCCACATTGTCATTCCATGGTCACAAAACTGATTTCTACAAATGTATAACTCTTGAGTTCGCACGTCTCAGGAAAGGGTGTTAAGCTAAGAGAAGTTTCCTTCTCCGCCACCAAGCAGATGATATGTTTATAGAGATCACTTATGTAACTAGAAATGCAATTTCAGACATTCGTCCATACAGTTGTCCATGAACAGAACAAACCGAAAGCACTCTCCTACCACATCATGTCGGGAGTTACTCCTACGATTAGTAGCGAAAATTCCTTGCAATCCGAAGAGTTTCAGAAATGAAGGGACCGCTACTACTTTAGTATTTGGAAGCTAATCAGAATTATCAACAAGCGGTCCTTTCACCCCGAAGATCTACAATCTTCATTTTCTCTATCATGTCTTCATTGTTAGAACCTCGATTATTGAATTTTAATGACAACAACTATACAATTATGCCAAAGAATCTCTAAGCTAATTTGCAGGTACATGAGCATCAAAAAGAGATAATCAAATACATTTAAAATGAAGATACACAATACAAAAAAGGATGAAAGTATATATATGGAGATACAAGAAGAGATATACACGATAGAGACAAGACGAAGGTGACAAACAAAGTATTATTAGTAATATAGTGTCGTGTCTAAAGTTTACAAATGCTAAAATCTTCTCCAAATGGTATATACATATATACGTTCATATTTTAAATGAAAAATCAAGTTTTCAAAAATTGCATGGAGTGAGACTCGAACCCAGGTCACTAGTTGAAAAGGCAAGTGCTCTAACCATTTGAGCTATGGTAATTTTTTGTTACAAACTAAATTCAGACGTCTGAAATACTTCATTCAGACATCTGAATCTTGAAATAAAATTGTGATTCCATAATATTCAAACGTCTGAATGAAAATATTCGGACGTCTGAATGAAAATATTCAGACGTCTGAATAAGGCTAAAATAGCCTATTTCCTTTCTGGTTTGAGCTCGTGCAATTTTAGAGGTCTGAACTATTCAATTCAGAAGTCTGAATATTGTTTAGTGCAAATTTAGAAGTCCGAATTATTCAATTCAGAAGTCTGAATATTGTTTAGTGCAATTTCAGAAGTCTGAATTATTCAATTCAGAAGTCTAAATTATTCAATTCAGAAGTCTGAATATCTACAACGGCTATATTTTCAAATAGGCACTTCCATTCGTGAAGAAATGCGTCTTTCATTTCAATATATATGACCATATCTCTTCATGATAACTCTTCACCAATAAATGCACCTATTTATAATCTATATAAACACAATAGAACCATTCTTTTATCCACGAATTTCAATCTTTTCTTACTCTACTCTCATATTCTTGATTCTAATACTCTTGTGCATTCAAATTTATTCAAAATCATTCATTTACTTCCATATTCTTCACATACACATATATAAATATCAAAAGGAGAAGATTATCGGAAGGTTGTACTATCAAGAGACAAATTCCTGTTATCAAGAACACAATGTGTCAAATAATCTCTGTATAAGTTGAAGTCCTGTTCTGCTGTTCAGGCGAGTGAAGTCCTCTTCGGCTGTTGAGGCATCGAAATCCTGTTCTGTTGTTCAGGTGTTTTAAACCTATTCCTCCGGGTTAAGTGAGGATTGTTGTTAGTGAAATTCTAGAAAGGAGTTTGGGATTGGACGTAGAACGGGAAGTTCGAACCAGTATAAAAATTCCTGTTGTGCTTGTTTTATTTTACTTATTTTCATTCACTTTACTATAGTAACTTAGTTTATTTCCGCACTTGTTTAATATAACTCCATATAGCACGATCTGCATCAGTATTTTCATTCATTTCTCGAACGTGTACATTAGTTCGAAGTGATTTTCAGATAAGAATCAAACTGACCTCGGTTCCTTCGAACCAATCATCGAAAGAGTTCAAGTAGATGGTGAATAATATTTTATTTGATCAATTATTTTATCAAAAAATGTCTATTTAGAGATATATAACTTTAAAGCACTTTTTTTTGGCATATACGAAATCATTAGACCTCTCTTATCAAATCCTTTGGTTGCTTAAAACCTTTTCTAAACGTTGGAATAATTCTAAATCACTTCTTTTTTTTCACTTAGGAAAATATTTCCATATCATTTCGTTTAAATATCAACAAAGATTTCTTAATTCAAAACACAAAATTTTATCTAGTTAAATCCATGTTATCTAGGATGTTACTTCAAAATCAGTAAATATTAAATGAGCAGAATCTATAAAAATCATCTAATTTGAATCAATATCAATTCCCATATTCAACAAATACTATGGGCGGGATACCGACGAAATCTAACTTTTAAATTCCTCAAATAATACGAGTTTCCTCTTCGGGCTTTAACAACGAGTACAAGAAGATCATCTCTATACAGTCAGAGTTGTATTTAATTTAAATATGGAAAATATTATTCTTTATACTTCGAAATTTTTTGATCCGAGTAAATAAAATTTACTATCCCCTCCGTTGGGCCATTCCGGATAGCCAGGGAGAGCAGGAAGCTGGTTTTCCAAACCCAAACCAAAACACTATCTCTATGACACCCAAAAGGCGGTCAAGTTATTTATCGACTCTAAACCATTTAACACTTAACCATTCCATTAATCCTTTAAAATCATATTCAGAAAAACTTATTAATCATTTAAAATTGTTTACAGAATATTTGAAAAAAATTGATTGCATTTAAAACTTTATTTCAAAAGTTATAGAAAAGTGCTATGGAAAACCGCTGCGAAAAGTGCTTTGTAAGCTATATTGATCAAAACGACTTTTGTCATTTAGAAATTCATTTTTATAACACAAATCACTTTAAAATATTATAAAAGATTTTAAGAATTTAGTTCATATTTTTTAAACAAATTTAAAATGTCCCTTTTAAAGAAATCCTTTTCTAGATTCTAAACTGCAAAACCGTGATATTTCAAAAACTTGTTTTACTCGTATTTCAAAATCTACTTATCAAAATCTTGATTTTCTTTCTTTGTTTGAAAACTATGGATATGATAGTTCGAAAAATTCTTATTTCGAAGAATTCCGAGCTGAATTCCATTCTATATACTCGTTTGACTTTTATGGCGTGAAATCGCGAATTACCGTTATGCGACGCGCCTGTTTTTGACTAAATTTTCAATTACCTTTCAAACTTCGCTAAAACACTTTTATATATTTATAAAATATTTCAAATTTATTTTTAAACCTTTTTAAAGAGGTTTAATATTCCATATACCCCAATTCATTAAAATAGAGGAAAGTGATTTCCTTTGTGCTTATCGATGTGTATTTCCGTGACTTGCACATATATTCAACATTCGTATTTATCAACCATAATTATCGTTAACTACCTTCCTAAGAAGTTAATGCTATTTACTACCATATTAACTCCAAACAATATGTTCAAAACACTAGAATTATTTCATCATTATTAACTTTAATAATCAATGCGCTAATATTATACACACAAACGCACGCACCGCGCGCGCACATGTCAAATAAAAAAATTCAGTCACACGTAGAGGAAACACTAATTAATTTAAATGTCAAAACTCATACAAGTCCCAAACTCCAAAAAAAAAAAGATCAATTAATATCCTTAGCCAAAACTTAACTTGTAGACAAAAAGGAATAATACCAAACTTATCTCACATTAGTATAATAGAATTGACTCTTCCATTCAAGGAACAAACTTTATAATTTAAACCTTTTATATTCTATCCAACATTTTCAATTACCACCTTGGAGTGAAAATGTAATTCATACTTATTTTAATTTACAGAAATAGGCGATGCAAACTACAAATAATCAAAAAGCATACTTTGCATACCGTTTCTAACTTTATTTTATTTTTAGAATCCTTTAACACTAAAAGAGAAACCAAAAGAGAGGAAGTGAGATAGATTATAAACTGCTTAAATCTCAACGTAGATTTGGTTCTACAATACTAAAACAAAATAATTGAAATTCCAATACATTTAAAGATTTGACATTTATTAGGAAAATTACAGGGGTTTTAGATGTTATGTTTTTGTTTACCAAAATTTCTCAAGGCATACATTAAATCCAAATAAACATTATTTAATTAAAAAGGTGAAAAACTTGATATATCCACCCACAAAGAACTGTTTGCTTCCTAACTGTATTCAATTCCATCACGCCTAACTTGCTTTCAGATCTACCTCTTTTGGAATATACAACAAAGTGAATTGCGTATAGAAATTAGATCTAGAATAAAAAACTAAAGAGAAGTATAATCAGAAATCAAAAGAATTAAAATATGACCTCTTACTTGAAAATCCTAAATGATTTTGGAATCTAAGGATGAAGAATAAGATTTTGGAATCTAAGTGAATTGTATATAGAAATTAGACCTAGAATTAGAAAATAGAGAGGAATAGAATATGAAATCAAAAGATTAAACATCTAAACCTCTTACGTGAAAATCCTAGCTGATTCTGGAATCCAAGGAGGAGGAAGAAAATGATGAGATCTGATTTATACCGCTCCTAATTTTATGTTAGATCTTCCTCTTTTTAAACATACAACAAATAGATTGCATATATATATATCTGTGTGTGTGTGTGTGTGTGTGTGTGTGTGTTGAAAGAGTGGGCTATGCGGTAGGATCGTGTAATATGGAATAATGAAATAGTCTAGGTATATAAAGTAGGTAAATGCAAGGAGACACCAGGATTTTATACTGGTTCGGACCTCTCGTCCTACATCCAGTCCCTAAGCTTCACTTAGGAATTTCACTAACTAACACCCTCACTTCACCCGGAGGAATAGGTTTACAACTTACCCAAACAACTGAACGGGATTTCTTACCTCAACTACCGAAGAGGACTTCAACCCAATTACTAAAATACAATATTCGACTTGTTGTGTTCTTGTCAACACTAATGAGTCTAATGTAGTACAATATTCCTATAATCTTATCCTCAAGAATATGAAATATGTTTGTGAAGATTAAGGAATTATGAATTTGCTATGAATCAAATGTATTAAATATAAACAGTGATTCAAGCAAAGAGAGTAGTGATTGCTTTGATAATGTTTAGAAAATATGATCAAGAAATAGATAGATTAGAGTAAGAGAATTCGGTGTCTTGAATGATGTTTGAATCATGTATTTATAGTTGTAAAAAGGATGCATGTATTGCCAAGGGTTGTAGATAAGAGAAGCTTCCATTTCTATTGAGGAATGGTCGCAACTCTTGGGAAGAAGAAGGTGTCCTTTCATGCAAAATTCGCAGGTTCAAATTCAGTCGACTGTACGGGAATTTTAGTCGACTGAAAATATGAACAAAAATTTTCAGGAAAAAATTCAGTCGACTGTGTAGGAAATTCAGTCGACTGAAACTGTGCATGTGTATAAATTTGTTCCAGTTTCAGTCGACTGACTGTTCCTGTTCAGTCGACTGAACTCTGTTGTTAAACAAAAACAGCAGTAGCTCATTTGGTTAGAGTACATGCTTTCCAAACTAGTGACCTGGGTTCGAGCCCCGCTCCATGCATTTTTTGAAAACTTGATTTTGATTAAAATATGCATGCAAGTTTATTTGAATGCGAATGATGATTCTTGAGGAAAGATTTTAACAAAGCACTTACTAGACTCTATATACATATTTGATGACTCTTGTTAAAAATATATAACTATATGAACCATACTTTGAGTCGTTGAGTCAGGATGATGTCGTAGTCGTAGATTCGTGAATTTTTGTCGGCAATAAAAACCTATGATCCAACATATGTATGTATATGTATATATGTATTAGATTTCAAAAATCAGAAGATATAAAAGAAATTTTTTGGGAATCCAATTTAAATTAGAGATTATAGATTAAAACTACTTAGCGGAAGTTTACTATTTCTGAAACCCTAAGAGGAAAGAATTTGTCAGAGCTTCGTCTTTGTAACATAATTTTATGAGGATAAGTCGGGGTATAGGGTCTATTGATAGAGGCGAGAAGGAATCAAAATAGTCAGATTTGACCGTCAAATTAGCCAAAACCCTAGGCGCCTTCATCACTTACCAGTCGACCGTTGGCCACAAGAGGTCGATCGCTAGTAGTTGATCGCTTGCCTATGGGCGATCGACCAGTACCTATTTACGACCATGAATCTACTTCTTTCCGTTTTATTATATTTATCACTTAATTAATTCATACGTTATTGTTAACTCCGATGCTTAATTAAACGTTGAGCATCCCTTAACGTTAATTATTTAAATTCGAATTTTAAACTTTTCAAATTCAAATATTAAAATTTTCAAATTTAAGCTCGTTTGAAATATTTTAAATTCAGAAATTTCAAACGTACATAACTTATCCATCTCCCTGAATTTTCAAATTTTAAACTTATCACTTAATTATTTAGGCTCGTTTCAATATATTATATATGAAAATTGGTTAGGGAATTTCCACAGACGCAACGAAGTGATTTCTATGGTGAAATTCTGACATTTACAAAATTTCACTTTTTAACCTTATTTTAATTACTTAATTTCTTATTAAATTTTGCGGGGCGTTACATATGCCAACTCAAATAAACAAAGTAGCACACAAAATGATGTGAGAGATATTGTCATTACCTGCGCAACTTGGCAGATGTGGCAAGAGCGTAATCAGAGGGTTTTTGGGTCAAAGACCTTACCAACTGACAATAGATATAAGCTACTATTAATGGACATCAAAGTGGTTATGTCGAAGTCAAATAAGCTAAAGGAAGATTCGCTTCAACATGCATCACCTATAAACGTGATCGAAGCTGAACTAAGGACTAGCTTTGGAAGAGGTAATTCAAACCTCGAGAGGACGCAAAGGACAGAGACCACATCAAACCTTTGGAGAATCGGAAATCACCTAGCCATTGGCCTTCAAGGTAACCGTCCGTCATGATCAAACTAGCTAGATCTAGGATTTTTTAAAGTCAATAAAGTCAATTGGAAATTGAATGAAGTGTAGTAGTTTATTAAACGAGGTAATATACTTCAGATCCGGTATAGGTAGACTACAACATCCGTACGAGAGTTAGTTTTGCATTTTGATCGATTTTCTTCTTGAGAGTTTCTTGTTTTGGCTGTTCTACAAGTTATATCAAGCTTATCATACTATATTTGTTAATAACGTACTGCCTTCTAAAAGAAAAATGTGGAGATCCCCTTTCCTATCCCCCCACACATACACGCACGCACACCCCCACACCCAACCATCCTCCTTAAAAATCGAGCAAAGTAATCCACGTCTTTCAAGCAATTGGCGAATCCAGACCGTCAATCATTTAAAAATGTACGCTTCAGAACTAGCACGTCATCAATCCGAACCGCATTCTGTTATCCAATTAGACGCTAAAATATTTCTTTTATAAATCACCTTCTCATTCATTCATCCCAACTCAGATCACTTTCCATTTCTCCAAATACCAAAATCCTTGTTCAATCCACCTCCCGAAACCCTAATTTCCGCCATGGCACCCAAAGCTGAAAAGAAACCGGCCGAGAAAAAACCCGCCGCCGAAGACACCACCGAGAAGAAATCGATCGCTGCCGAAAAGTCACCAGCTGGCAAGAAACCCAAAGCAGAGAAGAAGCTCCCTGCCAAAGACGCTTCAGGTGACAAGAAGAAAAAGAGAAAGGCGAAGTCTGTGGAAACTTACAAGATCTACATCTTCAAAGTGCTGAAGCAGGTTCATCCCGATATTGGAATTTCAAGCAAGGCAATGGGGATCATGAATTCCTTCATCAACGACATTTTTGAGAAGCTTGCTCAGGAATCTTCAAAACTAGCGAGGTACAATAAGAAGAATACGATCTCTTCTCGTGAGATTCAAACTTCTGTTCGTCTTGTTCTTCCTGGGGAACTTGCCAAACACGCTGTCTCTGAGGGTACTAAGGCTGTGACAAAATTTACAAGCGCTTGATCATGGTGGGTCGGTTGTTTTAGGCGTTTTAGATGGTTTATATTATTTAGGGTTTTGTTTAGATTTCGTGTGTTGGAATCGGTGCTTAATGCTTACTTTTGTGATGAATGATTATTTTGGCTGGAAAATCTGTTTACCGAATTTTTCCAGTTAACTATTTATTTTTATACGAGCCTAAATGGAAAAAACTATGAAGAAGTCGGTTTTTTATGTCACTTGCCGCTATACATACCGAGTACAGTTTAATGGTTTACCAAAACTATCTTTTAATGAAAATAACTTTGCATTTGAATTGTCACTGGGTCACCTTTTTTGGTTCAGCCATAACAAAATTATTAGTTGCAAATTATTTGATTTGAATTTTCCCACCATTTAATTTGAAATTACAGTCTTAGCATTTCAATTAACTGCTTTTCTAGCCTTGTTATTCTGTAAAGAGGAGTTGCATGTGGACAAGTTGAACCCAATATGCATGTGGATAGATTTATTCATCGCAATTCAGTGTCAGTAGATTACCATAACCATAATTGAAATAAAATAATAATTTGGAAAAATAATAATAGCAAAACCAAATCAACCATCGGTGATTATGGGATTTAAGGCAATAATGCTATTATACACGAAATTATTTTTTCCAGTTTATGCGGACTGGAATGATCTCTCCTCCTCCAAACGTTATATTGCCACATTCTCACTTTTCTTTTACAAATCCTTTTCTTCCCCATCTCTCTGAAATCTATCTTTCCTTTGCTCTCTAACTCTGCAATTACATTTATCACCAAATATGTTTTATCAAGATCAATTGAACACGTCTGTAATTCCTCAGGGTAGCAAGGTTAAAATTCTTCTAATTCTATTATGACATTTCCAGTATCATTTAAAACGATTGGATTCGCTACATTTATTTACTGATTGCATCAATAATCTTATAATATCCATTTAGAATTATAAATAATCAATGCCAACGCATATAAATTTAAAATCAAAACTATCAAAAAGTTGGTTTAATCAAACACAACAAACTCATTTATTATAGTAGTGGTTTTAATTCCCACACGTTAATTTGTTGTGTAAAATATCATCTTGATAATATAATTCAAAGAAAATCCTTTTCATTCCAAGTTTTTGAAGAAAACACATCTATCTTCGGAGTTAACATTATCTTCTTCGTACTGATGGTTTTTTTCCTCTGTGTTTTGGTTCGATGCCATAACTGCAGATTGGTATAACTATTAATATTTGGTATATACACACACCAACAAATGCAAAGACGAAGGTGTTAAAAAAATAACCATGAGGTAAGTGAAGTAATAGGTGTACAATTGATCCGGTTAGTATAGGAATATCGTAATCATGATCCAGATTTTAAAATTCTTTATTCCAAATTTCTTCATGCAATGTAATCATGAGCAACCACGGGAGTTGATGAGGTTTGGGCAAACATACCACAATTACATCTGCACTCAGTTGTACTATTTGTCATGTAGTACGCATTTTCAGGGAACAAGGCTAAATAAAAGCTTCTCGTGCACATTCACAGTGGGTTGCTTGCTGCCGAAGATTGCTGAAAACAAAGTTGAAAATTGTTAAGCACAAGGATGGAAGGGATATGTCGAGTCGATCATGTGATGATCAAACAGTCTGTGTTGGATCGGTCGTAAGCGAGCGAGATAGAGTTGGGCTAAGGATTGGTCGCTTTCGAGCCTCGCATAGTCAAATGTATGTTGGCTTGAGTCGAGCTGGGTGGTTGCAAATCTGGAGCGTGCTGAGTGGATTGGCTTAGATGGGGACAGACTTTGAAATGCTGGCCTGAACTAGGCCAAGCTTGGAAGTGCTAGTCGGCTGGAGTGGAGCTAGGCTTAGATGTGCTTGTAGACTAATCTTTCAGTTGCTGCGAAAAATTTGAGCAACATAGGCACTCTATATGGATTTTCATGATTCAAATCAAGGGTCCTGGCAACAAAATTTTCAGCCTTATCTACATTGTTCTGTACTAACACTTAGCTTTTGTCAAAATAAATTTTAAGGTCCGAAAGAATTTTAAAGTTGTATAAAATAAATTTAAGAGCTGCAGTCTGGTGAAGTAAGTACGATGTAAAAAGCTAATCAACATCAGGAGGGAAGATAAACATTTTAAAGAAAGAATCCAAGCCAAAACCTATATATTTTGTGAGTAATATTGTTAACCTATGAATTGGTATAACACCTATGATGTCAAGTATGATGAGCCAAAGCTCGATTTTAACACGCTTGATGACACAACTAAACATGACTTAGTTGGTGTTGACCAAATGGTGTTAAGAGATAAAGAATTAGGCTTAACATTCAAGGCCTATTACTGGATGATGTAATTGAGGAATGAATCCATGATGCCTATGGACTTTCGGAATGAGAAACTCGAAAGCCCATATAGTCTTTTAGAACAAGTTGTTTGAAAGTCTACACGTTCTTTTAGAGTAAGACATTCGAAAGTCCATGCCACGTGATCAAAGGAGAAAAAAGAACATGCCATAAACATGTGCGATATCCCATTAAGCAGTTAATTTACAAAATATGCAATCCTCTTAGTTTATGGTCCTACGTTCATATGTAAGTGACAAGATAATGATTATGCATATAAACACTAGTTTAGACCGAAGCCCGTATAATTTATATAAAATAACGACAAGCTTTGGGTCCAAAGAGTTTTATCATATGCATGTCCATGTCCAATAATGTCTAAAGTGCACAATCAAGCTAATGGGCATATTCAAGTCCTTGCTCAAATAATTTTGTCATAATTACAATTAAATCAAGTTTTCCCTCAATTCAATTTAGTTTTACGATCGTTTAATTTTGAGAGGAGAGAAAAGAAATGATCGTCCATTTCTCCTTGCCTATAGATCCGTATTTACAGGGGTAGAGGGGTTTAGTGTGGCCGCTTTATGCCGCCTCTAGCATATATAACTCTTAATATCAACGGTAATCTCAATGGTGCTAGGCCTCATACTTCATTTTCATTGGTCTTCGATATTGATAAGCATGCGGTATCATTTCTATCTTGATAGTTTTAGTGGATATCGATGACATCTATTACCAATGTCGCATTGAGGACTTGCAGTGTCCTTTAATGGCTGGTGAAGATAGATACCACCAAGGCACGACATTAGTAATTAACAATACTAAAGAGATACGACATTATTAAGAGACAAAATTAACAGAAAGCGGCATTGGTAATGAACGACATCAATAACAAACATCATCAGTAGCATACAACATTGATAACAAGTGGCATCAATATTGGACGGTATTGATAAAAGACGGCATCAAAATAGAGTAGCATTGATAAAAGACGGCATTGATGGATATGCGACATTGACAAGAGATCATATTAATGTGAAAGCGGTATCAATATGATACAATATTGCAAAGAGGCGATATTGATAGCATGCGACATTTATACGATGCGATATTGAGAAGAGACGACATCAGCTTCACGCGACATCATTCACTGGGCTAATGGCATGCAGCACTGATAAATGCAACACTAACTAAAGAAGGCATGGAATCAATGTGGCATTGATTGAGTGCAACATGGGTGACATGCAGTATCATCATAGCTGTAGACTTTTGATATCTTTCCACCTGCTAGTCTTCGACGTTACTTTCTGTCACGACCCGTAATTTTCGATCTCGAAAATTACAGATAGTTAGGGAAAAGAAGAAAGTGATAGAAGAAAAAGAAGAACAGAATCACCAACATCTCACATTCTCAGCGGATAAAATATAATAACAAATAATAACAGTTATACAAAGGAAAATTTTACCTGTCAAATTTCATTTTAATACATCAAAGTTACAACATATACACAAACACTGGACATATACAATCAACATGTCTTAGGTATATACAGCAATATAATACAGCAGAAACACTTCATACGTTCCTGCCATCCAGCTCGTCTCCTGAGCTCCAAAACGTCCTTACCTGAAACTCTGTAATACTCGGTCTGACCCGAGCATTACATCAAAGTAACACCCGGGTCAGGCTGGAAACCATCGTGAGTAAAACCATCTAACATGAAAAACAAAGCATACAACTTATATAAAACCCGAGGTACCTCGTATTAATTTACAAATTCACAATTTGTTATAGACATCACTTATTTCACACATAAATTTTCTAAGTACCAAAATTTAGATTTAAATAGTCCAATTCATTTAAATCACTTCATTCCAGCCAATAGATTTCACATATCAATCTATAAAAATTCGAACTGGTTTCAGGTATTTACTAATACCCTACTCCGGTCTCTTCGAATCCAATGTTATCTTAACCCAAGTTATTCAAGTGATTAAATTCAAATACTGGACGCCACTTTTGCACAGCAATAACACAGATAAACATCATCCATTTATCATTGATATAACCAATATCATACCAACAGGATGTCACAGCATATCATTCAATAGATATCATTCAATTCAGACATTCAACAAACAATCATCCATAAGCAAGCATTATCAATTCATATCATAATTAATCATCTAATCATGCTTAATCAACCATTAATTAATTACAATCATTTAACTAATTCATCACTCCTTAATTACCCTATCAATCAATCAATTAGTTTCTAATCATAGATTAATTATCCTTTAATTATCAATTATAAACCTCAATTATCAATTAATCTTCTTTAATACAAAGTAATCAATCCTTAATTACTTTATAATCTATTAATTAACCTCTAATTAATTGATTAATTAACCATCCACTATTGATTATTAACCTTAATTTTTTAATCAATATCTCTTAATACAAATTAATCAATCCATAATTACCAGTTGATTAAACAGTTAACCAACCCTTAATTTATATTGATTAATCCTTAATTACCTTTGATTAATCCTTAATTAATTAATCTTTAATTATAGATAAATCATCCTTTAAGTATTAATTAATAAAATCTAACTTATTAATTAATAAAACTTAATTACACATTAATCACTTCTTAATTTTTTTATTTAAGTAACATTTGATTACTTAATTAACCTTTAATTAATCAATTTATAACCCTTACTTAATTACCAATTAATTATTCTTAATTTAATTAATTCTTTAAAATAGTCTTCACATCTTTACTTAACCAAGCTTTTAAAATAATTAATATTTGAAATAAATAATTTAAGAAATAAATTCCAAAGCTTGATTTTGTTAAGCTTATACTTGTTAACATCTTAATTTTAATCCCGAGGCAGTCCAAGAATGATTCAAATTGAAACCCGAGCTATCTTCCCCTGCCCCTAGCTTCCTCCTCCTTTTTTTTGTTTTTTTAAAACTTGTATAAATTTAAACTGTTATTCCTTAAAACATCACGCAAACACACAATATCCAACTCGAGTAAAACCTTCCCTACTTCGAGTCAAAACTCGAGATAAACCAACATCCCAAAACACAAACTCCAGATGCACGAAAAACGTGCACATCCACATGCACAACGCCTCTGGCCGCCGACGGACTCCACTCCGACCTTCGACGCATCGCCTACGACCACAGCAACAACACGCAAACATCCACCAATCTCGATTCGCTCAGGAATCAAATTCGATAAAAAACCCATACAGCCTATAACAAACATCACCGGAATGCCCCTCATCCCCTTTGCCTCCGACCACGAGAACACCGGCCACCATCACAGAAGCTACGTTACTCCTTCCAGCAACTATCCCCACCAACGCGATCATCTCCGATCATCACACGACGATACACGAACCCCAAACATCACGTCGACTAGAAACAACAGTTAAACCCTAGTTCGTCTATTTCCGACCACCACGTCAAACTATAAATCAAGCAACTATTTTTCCCTGCTTCGATCTTCGCCAATCTAGCTCCAACCAAAGCCCCGACCTCCAAAGCTTCACCAGCTGCGGGAATTTACTAGAAACCCAAAAACTGATCTAACCCCAAATTGCAAACCCAATACTAAACTAAAATTCGTGATATGTTTACTAAAATTCATGGTTTAGTATTTCGAATTCAACCATATACTTAAATCTGAAAATTGAATTGATTAAATTTTGACCAAATTAAGATTTTACTATAAAATTTAAATTTTCAAACCAAAGATTAATTCTAAATTCCTGTAATTATTTCTAGGTGAGATGTTACATGGTTACAAACAACTTTCATTTACAAATCACAAACTAATTCGAATTCAAAGTTGAGATATTGAATTTATTAAGAAATCCAACCTGTAGTTTATCAATAGAGCCTATTTTTAAAACTACACAGGCATTCAATAATCACACATATAACATGCTTCCATTCCATCCAAATTTTAGGCTAACAAGATGAACAATATTCATATATCACGAAAAAATTTAGGGATCAAAACTGTTTTTAAAACTTATATTTACTCACCTGACAAGATTTTTGAACAGAGAGCAATTCTGTGTTTAAAAGCTGCAAATTTTGATTTTCCCTCAACCCTTCCTGTTTTTGCTTAGTTGAATGAATTTGAGTTTATAAATATAGTGATGTTTACTCTTTTTTTCAGGCTTGCTAAGTTATGAACGACAGGAACTAAAATAGCTGTGTATATAAAGAAATAGTTTTACAGGTGTAGGAGCTTCTGGTACAAGCTTTCTTTGTTTTCTAAAACTTTGGTCAAAGATTTTTTTGAGAATGAAATGATATTTACACTTTTGAAATGATTTTTGTTTGTGTTGAGATGATCTTATTTAATGCATAGGTTCCCCTATAAGCTTACAGCCTCTTCCCTTTTTTTTTGTATGCAGATATTTTTGTTTTCTTATGTACATAGATATTTGTATTTGCCTTGCATTCACATACATACATTTTGTCTGGTTTTTGCTTTACCTTTGTGCTTACTATAAAAATTATTACAGTTATTTTTATGTGTTTATCTTATGTTGCTTCACACAATAACCATTTAAATATTTATTTCTAACATAACTTCCTACTATTTTTATTTTATTTTAAGCTTAAGCTATCCAAACATTTAATTTATATCCTATATTTTATTTTACACTTATATTTAATATTGATATGATTGATTTTATTTTAAACATTATCATCTACATTACATCCATATACACATATCTAGATTAAATGTTAATAAGGTAGAGCATTTTAAATTATATTAAATAAGATAGATTTTATTTTAAATATTTTAAAAGACTTTATTTTGAATTTTCAAATCATAGCTTTCTTTCAAAATACATATGTATATAAATAAATGGAAAATATTCCAAAAGTCTTATTCTTTTTTAAAATGATAAGTTTGCATTTTATTTAATTGGATTAGATAGAATATTGCCAAAATCCCGGGTCGTCACATTCCTCCCCCCTTTGAATCTTTTCGTCCTCGAAAAGGAACGAAGCCAGAATTATTAAAATGCTTAAAATCAGATAAATTTTCTTTGATCACTTTTAAACTACTTTAAAAGTCTATATAATATTTATAAAATAGTTTTTATAAAAATACTTTTAAAACTCGATGTTTCGACAAGTCCATTCTTGTTCTCATAGAAATTCGGTCATACATTGATCAGGTGTACGACTGAAAATCTATAAGTGCTTGGCAGACCCGTTTCAACATCCCGTGAAAATACTTTGAAAAAATAATTTTATTGAAAATATAGAAAACAGTTTTTTTGAAAATAGAGGAAATATTCTTGGTGAGAATGCTCTGGAAATCATCATCCCCATCCATGGTCGCAGTTACATCCTGGGTTACATTGCCATCGCAGCAAAAGTCCATGTAACTGCAGGCACTCCACGCCCCTCGATTGCGCCATGGAACCCACAACAGATCGCAGTTACATTCCAGGGTTACGTTGCCATCGCAGCAAAAGTCCATGTAACTGTTGGCATCAGCGCCCTCGATTTTCGCTGTCGAAATGAAACATCTCCACTCCTACATAGGTCGCAGTCTACCGATGTAAAATCAAACGCAGACTGTTGGCTCTCAGCGGCACACACGACTTTCACTATGTTACCGTAGGTCGCAGTTTACTGATATAAAATCAAACGTAGACTGTTGGCTCTCAGCGGTACACACGACTTTCGCTATGATCTGTAGTAGATCGTAGTGACATCGAGTTACACTGTCATCACAGCATAACTCAAATGCCTCTATAGGCATCAGCGCCCCTCGACTTTCGCTATACACTACTCATAATCCTCAGGAACTAGTTTTGTACAGACTCCTTACAGGATCAACTTTAGAACCCTTCTTAGGGTTCAAGGCAGCACCACTCGGTGGCACTCCTGAGAAGTTCATTTCAAGGGAGCGCCTTTTTCCCCAGAGCCATTTTCAAAACACTTTATACTACATATAGTATCTTCCAAATCATACACCTAGTATGATTCTCATAAAAAGCTCCTTTACACAAAATCGATTATCCCAAAATCGATAATTCTCAAACTAGGCTTTTCAAATTCCAATATTGATTTTACCCAAAAATCAAAAGCCTTTCCAAATCCAAAGGTTCCCAAAACCTTTTTCCAAAACCCTCATAAGATCATATATATATATATATATATAATCGTTGATAAAAATCTTTGGATCATTTCAAACTTGAATAAAATTCCTTTTATGCTTCAAACATCTTCAAAATCCTTTCCTTCCGGCAATAGATTCAACAAGAGGAGATATACCTTATATAACAAAGATAACTTTGTTTATTAAAAATTAAATATTCAAATTTGATTACTCTTTTTATTAATACAGTTGTTTCCATCTTACTTATCATCATAAAATATCTAATTTTCACCTTTATCCATTGTATATTTCACAAAATATACTTTCATTTCAAAAGAAATCATTTCACATTTCTTATTCACAAATTTCAATATCAATTTCATTTAAGCCTGTACGATGTACACATATCATCCGTACGTCATACCAATCTGATCGCTCACTCGATCACACAATTTCACTTTCGAACTAGTATCGCCCACCTGACTTCCTAGTGCAGACATAAATCTGGTTTCTTGATTAGATACCATCATTCTCCTTGCATAGCCATAACTATGATAGAGAATATCCAGAATCAATCAACAACCCGTATCCAGGTTCGCCATCGAAAATCGAGTGAAAAATCCCAACTCGGATCGATATAACTATCTCGAAATTCTATGCTCAAATCTGGATCAAATCACTACGCGAATAGAATAATATACGTACATCCTACATATTTATTTTCATTGATTATTAACTAAATCAATTACTCTTTATATTCACATTTTCTTTAATTTCTATCCACGTAGTCATAATTGTTTCGATTCCATTGGATTATCACTTTAGTCCTTATCCTGAATGGATATTCAATCATAAACAGTTTGAACCTTATCCAGCTTAAATTCAGAAAATAGCTTGAAAATTTTAAAAATAGATAAGTAGTTGAAAAATAATTATTAGTTTGTAACATAGCTATAAAATAGTTGAATAATTATAAAATAGTTGGAAAATAGTCAAATAGTTATAGAAATTTTAAATAATTGCAAAATAGTCGTAAAATAGTAATTAATTTGTAAAATTGTTGAAAAATAGTAATTAGTTTATAAAACATTTGAAAAATTGTTAAATAGTTTCAAAAAGAATTGTAAAACAAGAATAAAATAATTTGGCTTTAAAAAGAAAGGTTGTATATATATATAATAAATAGCTTGGAAAAATAGATTTGTACTAAAATAATTTATTTTGAAAATGGTCCAGAGTCAAAACTGTTCACTTCCCCATCAATTCAATTTAAATTTCCACTTCCTTTTAAAATGACTCAATTCTAATTTGAATAACTTCGATTTCCCTTGAACTTGATTTATTCTCAATTCAAGTTGAATTAACCTTAATTTCTTTCCAAATTCAAATCAAATTCCATTTGATTTTAAACATATTCACTTTAAATACAATTCCAAATTATTCAAATTAATTTAGACTACTTTCCAATTGAATCCACTTCAATTTAAAATCATTTCAATTTCTATATGAATTAATCCCAGTTCCCATTTGAATTTGAACTCATTTTCCCTTTTTGTTTCAAATTAATCTAATTCAAATTTTCCATTTGAATTCCATACTTATCCATCTTCAATTCCAATTAATTCAAACTAAATTCAATTTGAACTAATGAAATCTAAATCTCAACTTTAAACCATCTCGAATTATATAAATTCGAGTTAAATTTCCAAATGTTGATTTAACCCCTTAAATCAAATTAACCTTTATTTTTAAATCAATAATCCAAATCTTTAAACAATTTAATTCTGAGTCCAATTCTCAATAGATAAAGAGAATTTTATATTAGATTGTACTTCCACAAAATATTCCATACATTAATTTACTACATATTATTAGTTCATACATTACATACATTTATCTAAAATAAGAGTCTTACAGAAGTCATAAATCTAGATGCCCTTTCTATTACCTAGAGGTTTGGAAAGAACAGAGCCCTAATACTCCTACAAGAATCCTTCCTATGGACTTCCTTCCAAAGGGCAAAGCCCGAACATACACTTCTCAATAGGGTGTCCCCACTTATAACATTTTCCATAAAATGTTTCTACCATGTCATCAATCTGGATAACCTTCACGCCTCCAACAGTACGTTCCACAGCCTTACTCCTCTTCTGCCTCTCGGAACAATTCCTAGCAATGTGTCCTGTCTTCTTACAATGATAGCAATTAGTCGACTCATAGATCGGTTCAACTGGTTTACGCTTCGCCTTCCTCACTTTAGGGCAATGATTTAGAAAATGTCCTTTCTTATGACACTTAAAGCATGAGATTTCAGAGCGAAACCGATGAAATGTACCCTTCAATTCCTTCCTTGTTTTACTGCACTTGGCTGCGTAATGACCCTTATTGAAACATCTGTAATAGGTGACATTATCATAAGGTCCTGGCTCAGCCCTTTCCTTATCTTGTTTCTCATACTCTTGAATTTCTTCTTCTCGATCCCTACGTGCAGCTGCTCTTTGCTCTCTACGCTTAACCTTCCATTCTTCACTCTTAGTCATCTTTCTCAAAGACGGAATTCTAGAGGGGCTCCCTAACCTATAAATTAGACTTAATTAGAAGAATTCAACTTTTACTCTTATATTAATTTTCTTACCAAGTCATACCTTATGTTTTAACACCTTTGGTTTTTAATTTCAAACAAAGTTTCAAACAACTTCTTATTTCAAAATAAGATTATTTTCAGAACTATTTTGAATAATATTATTTATCATTCCCTTTAACAATTTGAAAACAAATTTCAAATGTTTTTTTTAAATCTTTGGATTTTAATTTCACAATTTAAAATTATACTTCAATTTACAAGTCATACTTATGTAAAAGTTTACTTTCTTAAAACATTTCATTTTGTTTACTCATTAACACACATTTTATTATTAAATACAACAATGATAATTACCAAGATATCATATCTGGAAACCAATTTATTTTATCTTACCCGAAAACTTTTCCCAAAATTTAAGATTTAATTTCAGTTTGAATCCTTTTCAAACTTACCTTTATTTAATTTCAGTTTGGTTGTATTTCCATTACTTCTTAATTTAATTTCAATAATTTAACCACCTATTATCTTAACATTTATTGGTTAAGAAATATTGCTTTATATATATATATATATATATATCAAAATATATACTTATATATTCATTTAAAATCCTTATATCAGAAAATAACAAGTATGCTCTTTCATACACACACACACACACACACACTCAACTCATTCTAGGGTACCATAATCCCAATAGAGCCAAGGTTCTCGCTTAACCTTTCAGCTCTGATACCAACTGTAACGACCCGTAATTTTCGATCCCGAAAATTACAGATAGTTAGGGAAAAGAAGAAAGAGATAGAAGAAAAAGAAGAACAGAATCACCAACATCTCACATTCGCAGCGGATAAAATATAATAACAAATAATAACAGTTATACAAAGGAAAATTATACTTGTCAAATTTCATTTTAATACATCAGAGTTACAACATATATACAAACACTAGACAGATACAATCAACATGTCTTAGGTATATACAGCAAATACAGCGGAAACACTTCATACTTTTTTGCCATCCAGCTCGTCTCCTGAGCTCCAGAACGTCCTTACCTGAAACTCAGTAATACTCGGTTTAACCCGAGCATTACATCAAAGTAACACCTGGGTCAGGCTGGAAACCAGCATGAGTAAAACCATCTAACATGGATTACAAAGCATACAACTTATATAAAACCCGAGGTACCTCGTATTAATTTACAAACTCACAATTTGTTATAGACATCACTTATTTCACACATCAATTTTCTAAGTACCAAAATTTAGATTTAAATAGTCCAATTCATTTAAATCACTTCATTCCAGCCTTCAGATCTCACATATCAATCTATAAAAATTCGAAGTGGTTTCGGGTATTTGCTAATACCCGAATTCGGTCTCTTCAAATCCAACGTTTTCTTAACCCAAGTTATTCAAGTGATTAAATTCAAATACTGGATGTCACTTTTACACAGCAATAACACAGATAAACATCATCCATTTATCATTGATATAACCAATATCATATCAATAGGATGTCACAGCATATCATGCAATGATATCATTCAATTTAGACATTCAACAAACAATCATCCATAAGTAAGCATTATCAATTCATATCATAATTGATCATCTAATCCTGCTTAATCAACCATTAATTAATTACAATCATTTAATTAATTCATCACTCTTTGATTACCTTATCAATCAGTCAATTAATTTCTAATCATAGATTAATTATCCTTTAATTATCAATTAATAAAATTCAATTATCAATTAATCTTCTTTAATACAAAGTAATCAATCCTTAATTACTTTATAATCTATTAAATTAACCTCTAATTAACTGATTAATTAACCATCCACTATTGATTAATAACCTTAATTTTTTAGTCAACATCTCTTAATACAAATTAATTAGTCCATAATTACCAGTTGATTAAAAGTTAACCAACCCTTAATTTATATCGATTAATCCTTAATTACCTTTGATTAATCCTTAATTAATTAATCTTTAATTATAGATAAATCATCCTTTAAGTATTAATTAATAAAACCTAACTTATTAATTAATAAACTTAATTACACACTAAGGATTTCTTAATTTTTTATTTAAGTAACCTTTGATTACTTAATTAACCTTTAATTAATCAACTTATAACTCTTACTTAATTACCAATTAATTATTCTCAATTTATCACTTAATTAATTCTTTAAAATAGTCTTCACATCTTTACTTAACCAAGCTTTTAAAATAATAATTATTTTAAATAAATAGTTTAAGAAGTAAATTTCAAAGCTTGATATTGTTAAGCTTATACTTGTTAACATCTTAATTTTAATCCCGAGGCAGTCCAGGAATGATTCAAATTGAAACCCGAGCTATCTTTCCCTTCCCCTAGCTTCCTCCTCTTTTTTTTTGTTTTTTTTAAAACTTGTATAAATTTAAACTGTTATTCCTTAAAACAACACGCAAACACACGATATCCAACTCGAGTAAAACCCTCCCTACTTCGAGTCAAAACTTGTGACGATACACGAACCCCAAACATCACGTCGACAAGAAACAACGGTTAAACCCTAGTTCGTCTATTTCTGACCACCACGTCAAACTATAAATCAAGCAACTATTTTTCCCTGCTTCGACGTTGCCAATCTAGCTCCAACCACTGCCCCGACCTCCAAAGCTTCACCAGTCGTCGGAATTTACTCGAAACCCAAAAACTGATCAACCCCAAATTGCAAACCCAAAACTAAACTAAAAGTCATGATATGATTACTAAAATTCATGGTTTAGTATTTCGAATTCAACCATATACTTAAATCTGAACATTGAATTGATTAAATTTTGACCAAATTAAGATTTTACTATAAAATTTAAATTTTCAAACCAAAGATTAATTCTAAATTCCTGTGAATATTTCTAGGTGAGATGTTACATGGTTACAAACAAATTTCATTTACAAATCACAAATTAATTCGAATTCAAAGTTGAGATATTGACTTTATTCAGAAATCCAACCTATAGTTTATCAACAGAGCCTATTTTTAAAACTACACAGGCATTCAATAATCACACATATAACATGCCTCCATTCCATCCAAATTTTAGGGTAACAAGATGAATTATATTCAAATATCACGGAAAAATTTAGGGATCAAAACTGTTTTTAAAACTTATATTTACTCACCTGACAAGATTTTTGAACAGAGAGCAATTCTGTGTTTAAAAGCTGCAAATTTTGATTTTCCTTCAACCCTTCCTGTTTTTGCTTAGTTGAATGAATTTGAGTTTGTAAATATTGTGATGTTTACTTTTTTTTTCAGACTTGCCAAGTTATGAACGATAGGAACTAAAATAGATGTGTATATAAAGAAACAGTTTTACAGGTGTAGGAGCTTCTGGTACAAGCTTTCTTTGTTTTCTAAAACTTTGGTCAATTTTTTTTTTGAGAATGAAATGATATTTACACATTTGAAATGATTTTTGTTTGTGTTGAGATGATGTTATTTAATGCATAGGTTACCCTATAAGCTTACAGCCTTTCCCTTTTTTTGTATGTAGATATTTTTGTTTTCTTATGTACATAGATATTTGTATTTGCCTTGCATTTGCATACATACATTTTGTCCGGTTTTTGTTTTACCTTTGTGCTTACTATAAAAATTATTACAGTTATTTTTATGTGTTTATCTTATATTGCTTCACAAAATAACCATTTAAATATTTATTTCTAACATAAATTTGTACTATTTTTTTATTTTAAGCTTAAGCTATCTGAACATTTAATTTATATCCTATATTTTATTTTACACTTATATTTAATATTGATAGGATTGATTTTATTTTAAACATTATCATCTATATTACATCCATATACACATATCTAGATTAAATGTTGATAAGGTAGAGCATTTTAAATTATATTAAATAAGATAGATTTTATTTTAAATATTTTAAAAGACTTTATTTTGAATTTTCAAATCATAGCTTTCTTTCAAAATACATATGTATATAAATAAATGGCAAATATTCCAAAAGTCTTATTCGTTTTTAAAAAGATAAGTTTACATTTTATTTAATTGGATTAAATATAATATTGCCAAAATCCCGGGTCGTCACACTTTCATATTGATGAGGTGTGGCATTCCATGCCGCATTGATGATGGATGATATCCCCTAAGACGAGGCATTGCTTGCAGTATGCTCGACATCAATTATTCTTTGTGGATATTATGTAGTCACATTAGCGCATTTCTTATACAGAAAAAGTTTTTTACACTTATGTGTAAAACTAAAAATTCTTTTGCTTTTTTGATTCTTTACAATTATTTCCTTTCTTACCCTGTTTTCCTAACAAATACAAAGCAAACCATGATTTTCATTATTACCTTTAAATTTGATTTTGGGAAAAGCATTCAAGATTTTGACAAGATCATAAAGGTTCCTCCATTTGTAATCCAGTGTTACTTTTGAAAGTTACAAATTTGTATGAAGAGGCCAAAAATCTATTTGGCGGCAATTTTACTTGAATTGAATCCTATAGAATAAATGTTAGAAAACTATCCAAAAAAATGATTTCGTGAATAGAAAATTAGAAAGTCATTTAAAAATTATAATTTCTTGAATTAAAAACCAAAAAACCATCTGAAAATACCATAGGAGGGAGGGCTAGAAACTCTTCTAGTTATATCATGGATAGAAGACCCGAAATCCGTCTAACTAGAAAACCGAAAAATCCATCTAGCAATAATAATTTTTGAACAGAAGACTACAAAATCATATGGCAACAATAATTTCTGAATAGAACACCAGAAAGTCCATCTGACAATAATCTGAATAGAAGTCTAGAAAACCATCTAATAATCTGAATATAAGACTAGAAAACCCATCTGACAATAATAATTTCTGAATAAAAGATCAGAAAATCATCTGGCAATAATAATTGAAGGCTAGAAAATCCATCTGGCAATAATAGAAGATCAGAAAATCCATTCGACAATAATAGAAGACCATAAAACCATCTGACAATAATAATAGAAGACCAAAAAACCATCTGGGGATAATAATAGAAGATCAGAAAACCATCTAGGGATAATGTTTCTTTCGTGGAGAAACCTCGCTTTCTTTACTTTGAAGGAGAACAGCTCATATTTTATAGATCTTCCTCTAGAAGATTGCTTGACTCTTGCTTTGGAGCACAAATGGTTCATTTTTGTTCGAGTTCTTTTGCCTCTTTTCAGGTTTTGGACACCTTAGTCTCTCTCCTTTTCACATCTATTTGGGCTTTGGACGTTTTAGTCCCTTTTCTTTGTGCCTTTCATTGGGCTTCGGACGTCTTAGCCCCTTGTTTTTCCATCGTAGGTGATGATATCAACTTGGAAAAAAAAACCTTTCAATTTCTTAAGTGATAATTTAGGTCTGTTATCCGATGCGTTTGGTTATCTATCTTAAGCTGAACCAAAGGCTTACCCAACCTAGACGGTAATAAAGGTTGGTTCGATGCTTTGATCAGGCCATCTTAGACGAGACCAAAGGCTTACTCCATCCTTCCTCTATGAGGCGCTCTAGCCAGGCCACATAGGCGGGGAAAAAGGCTTGTAGATGCTTTGGTCAAGCCTTTTTAGATGGGTCCAAAGGCTTACTATGACCTCCCTTTAAGAGGTGCTTTGACTAGACCATCTTGGTAGGGACAGACTTTTTTGTCCTTTACTACCATCTTAGGTAGTGGTTTAAGCTTTTCCTTTTACTTTAGGAGAATCCTACTCCTTAACATTGTAGATATACTTATATCAACTTCTTTATTGATCTATTGTTGAGAAATATATCCTCAAATATTCGGCATTCCATGTTCTTGCTATTATGTTGTCATCAGGTCTGCATAGTCTATAGATCCCTGGTAGGATTACCTTGTGTATGATTAAAGGTCCTTCCCAATTTGGCCCGAGCGGTCCATCCATGGGATTCTTAGTATTTTCCATAACTCTTTGGAGCCCTAGATTTTCTTTTTGAAAGGATCTTTCTCTTACTTTAAAATTGTAATATTTGGATATTTTTTGTCGATATTCATTCATCCGTGTGACTGCTTCATCTCTTAACTCACCAATTAAGTCTAAGGATTCTTTCCTTAATTCTCGATTTGGATTAAGTGCATATGCAATCCTTTAATGAGAAGGTATTTCAACCTCAATTGGAAGCATGGCTTCACATCCATATGTTAGGGGATATGGGGTATGCCCTATTGCGGTTTTTGTAGAAGTTCTATATACCCCTAATACAAGTCGTAGTTCTTCTACCCAATTTCCTTTAGCTTTGTCCAATTGTCTTTTGAGAATGGCCTTAATAGTTTTGTTGGCAGCTTTAACAGCTCCATTAGCCTTGGGATGAGATACAGATAAAAGCTCTTGATTATTCAATTTCTATTACAGAATCAGGTAAATTATTCGCTTTTAAAACAAGTTCCATTACCAGATATTATCTTGTGTAGAATTCGAAATCTGATAACAATATTCTTGATTGCAAACTTGAGAAAATTTCTTGTGTGATATTTAGACGCAGTTCTACTTCTACCCGTTTTGTGAAATAATCAACGACCACTACTGCCACTACTGCGTATTTAGCTTCTCCTTTGAATATAGGTTGGAATTCAATTAGGTTAATTATCCATACATCGAAAGGCCATGAGCTCAATTCACTTGGTGGAAAATGTGATATCTTAGAAATTTTTTAACACTTTTCACACCTTTTCACATAATCAATGGCATTACTAGTCATCTAAGGCCAACAGAAGCCTTGTCTCATAACTTTCTTGGCTAATTTTATGCCATTAAAGTGATCTCTACAGAATCCTTCGTGGGCTTCTCTTAGTAATTTTGCTTCTATTTTTGGGTTAACACATCTTAAGTAAAGGAGTGAATATCTTTTCTTATAGAGTATTCCATTCATCATAATGAAAGTTGGAGCGTGGTATTTTATTCTTCTCATTCTTTTTTCTCTATTGGCAATTTTTCATTTATCAGGTATTCAACAATGTGCGTCGTCCAATTGTTTTTATATTGATCATTCGTCTTTGGATGAGAAAATTTCTCTTAGAGGCTTTCACTTTCATTTACTGACTCCTCCTTCGCCTATGTTAAAGCTCGAGACGTGGTTAATACCATAGATTCATTTCTTGATTTGGATGCCTTCTCTTCTATACCAGGGTTTGTTAATCGCTATAGGATCTTCATGCAATGTAACTTATATAAAAGAGTGTGGTGGATCGTATATAATATGGCTTATGCTTATAATAATTGTATATATACTAATCTAGGCAGAAATATATAACTGTGTATGATAGTATAAAGTAAATAAGAGTGATCACACCAGATATATTACATTGGTTCGGACCTCCCATCTAACGTCCAGTGCCGAAGCTCCGCTTCTGTATTTTCTTTAACCAAATAACCCTCACTTCACCTGGAAGAATATGCTAATACAACTGAGTTTCTTTGACAAACTTTGTGTTCCAAATGACACAAATATTGACTGCTCGTACAATTCTTTCTATAATCTCTTGGTAACGTGGAAGCGTATAGCTTGTGATTATGGAAGTAGATTGAGAATCGAATTGCAATGAGTACTAAGAGATGAAAGACTATAGAAATAGCAAGTAAGTAAGTTAGCAAGTTAAGTTGAATTTTGATCTTGCAGTGTATTTATAGAAATGAAAGAGATATAGCAAATGGTTACAATCATCCGCAGATGATTATTACTGTTAGAAAGGCTGTAACTTTTCAAAGTGAATCTTCAGAAAGTAGCCTTATACAACGTTCAGTTAACCGAGTATAAAATTCAGTTTATTAAATAAGAGCAAAAGAGTTCACATCAAATTTCAAAAAAAAAAAACTTGAATGATAGTAAAATATTAACGTTCAATCGAATGAGGCATTTTCTCAGTCGACTACCCTCAGTCGACTGAGAAAATACATCAGTCGACTGAGCCGAGTAAACTTAGAAAAAATATAAGTTTATTTTTTGTATTTTCGAAATACAAAAATAAATAAGCTCTTTGTAAACAGTTATGTATGTAGGCTTGTATATGTGTATATGAGATACCAGGGAGATTTTAAATATAATTCTATAACTATATACATACTCTAGTTTGATGAAGATAACCTTTGAATTTCTTGAATGTGATCAATCCTTCTTGGCGATAGTCATATTGTTTTTATTGTATCTCTTTCACCTACAATATGGTTATAAACTAGAGATATATAAAGATATGGTTGTTATCATTAAAACACTAAAAATAGAAATTCAAAGATCTCCTCCTTTTTGATGATGGCAATCATTTATATAAATAAGTAAAATGAATCTTTCTCCCCCTTTACGTATGCTCCCCCTATCTCAAATCCCTCCCCCTTTATCATTAACAAAAATAACCATTTTGACATTAAAACATTATATACCCAAAGATAACATGAACTAGTGCATAACAAAAGATAGATTACATACAGAAACATTGGGACATAAACATAAGTCCATAAATACATACGTTTTAGACAAGTTCAACCAAACAAATGCATACCAAAATAACAAAAAAGAGCTCTCAATATCACATAGAAAAAAAACACTTAGATATGCATGAAACATAGTAGAAGATAGTCTTACTTAAGTATCTAAGATTCCGGCTCTGCACTTGATGGTGAAGAGGAAGAGGAAGGAGAACACCAAGCGGGATTGTTCCAAATCTTCTTCAAGAACCCAAGAGTAGCCTTTTCAAAAGTTCGTTGGCGTTTGATCAACTTCTTTTGTTGATTTGAAGATTATTTCCTATTCTTGAGAATAGTGTCTGAAGTAGTTATATTTCTAGAGGATTTCAATAAAGTAACTCCTTGATTGCTAGTGCTCCATTGAGTTTCCTTTGGATTTTCTCGTTGAATCTCCTCTTGTTCTACTTATCGAGTTGAAGATTGTCCTATATTTTCATGAACAAGATGAGAAACATATTCTTGATATGGAGGAAGAGTCTCCATTTTAAATGGAAGCTTCATTAGAAAAATAGATTTTTGGTCCATAATCTTTGGATGAAGTATGTCTTATAGCGAGTCAACATTGATTCCAAAACGAGCGAAGATCTTCACTAGATAAGCACTATAAAATATCGTATGATGAGTATGGGCATGAAAGTTTTTGATTTCATCATGAATGATTCGAGCCCAATTCAACTTTTGGCTCGAGTAAATTGCATACAAAAATTTATAGTTGTTATCATACATCTTTTCATAACTTCCAGTTCGGGTTAGAATAGTGTGAATGAGCATTTTGTTAATTATATGTGCTTGAGGTCGCAAATTGACCGAAATGTTTTTATGTCTTTTCGGTTCAAAAAAGGTAACTTACTTCATCATAAACCATGTTATGGTGATTGATATCCTTTAGTTTTTCATAAAAGTAATTACAATCAAGAATAACTCCTAAGTCATGGACATTTAAGACTATATTAACCCCTAAAACCCTACTCCATAATTGCCCCCATTTCATTACCATGTAGAAGTTTGTAAAAATCACACTGAAGGTTTGCATAGAATATTCTTACTAAAAAGGGGTAAATTTTCACCTTATTCTCCATAGCATCAGTTAGTGATAGAAGTCCATGTTCCCGGGCTAAAGCTTCAATGTTGAATTTGGAGAATTCTGACATCTTGTAGAAGGTTTCTTAAAGTATACGCTTATCATACAATTCGTTGAAGTATTGAAGAGATTTTCTACTTCCATTCAACCATTGTTGCAATTGTTCATCCGGAGCAAATTTAGGATGAGATGGATTAGCCGCTTCTTTTCCTTTGTGTGCTCTCTTCATCAAATTGGGAAGCTTTTGATGTGGAGCCATTGATTTTTAGGAAGAAGAACTTAGGATTTTTGATTTAGGAAACAAAATTTTAAGAGAAGGAGGATGAGAATGACAGTTATGGGTGCGAATAAAGCATACTGGCATGATTCAATCGACTAAGGTCAATTTTCAGTCGACTTAAATGTGTCATTTTGGAGGCGGAGAATGTTGAACCTATTTCAGTCGACTGTCCCTTGATTTCAGTCGACTAAAAGGATCAATTTCAGCATAAAGATTAAGGAAAGAAGTCAGTATGCTAATATTAAATTTTAGAAGGTTGATTTGTTAGGTTTAGTTGACTAAACTTAATTTTTCATCGACTCCTTCGGTCTTTTAGTCGCTCCTTCGGGCGCCTTGGATATCTCGACCGCATAACAGACACTTGGTTATTCGCGAGATTCACAATGCAAAAACCAGTGCACCAATTGCAATACAATGGAGTTTTAATTCACTAGTTATTCCAGATGCTCGCCAAATCTTTAAAAAACCAATTTTTGAACGATTTCTAGTGTAAATTCATTTGTATATTTTTAGAATTGGGTTTCATGTGCACGTAAATGTACATATTTTTACCATCATATTTAATCTATTTAAATTAAATACTATTTAAATTAAATAAATGATCATATTAGGTATTTTAACATGTTTAAAACAAAATTCAAATTATTTTCAAATCGTCACATGTTCATTTTCATATAGGGGAAAATTGTCGTTTTGTGCATATACTAATTTGAGAAACTTTAATTGAAAATTTCTATATTATTTGTAGGAATTTGTCTTCATATACAAGTGGTTTCATGAAGATATATGCATACACAAGAGTGAAAATAAAGGAATGAAGATGGAAATAATTCAAAAGCACGATAATGGAGGACCCCACCTACCCAATTACCTTAATGTAAAAGTTAAAGCTAATCCACAGTAAATGGCTATTAAATTTTCATGCACACCTAATGGATGATTACTTTATACTAATGATTACTTGGCCTCCACACTTTCTAAGAGGGTAGTTTTAGTTCCCAAAAATGAATTAGGATTTTTAAACATGTATAAATAGCCCTTATCTTCATGTAATTAGTCTCTCTTCTTTACTCTTCTTTTAGGCTCTCTTCTCTTAGTTTAGGATCAAAAATAAAATGAGAGCTCCTTTTCTTTTCATGACTACTTAGTCATTTCTTATTTCATGTATTTTTTTTGAAAATGGATAAAGGGGCCAGGCCCAATAGGTTACATAACAAAGAAGAGGTAAACCCTATACCCAAAACCAAACATTACAATCTAAACATAGCAAACCCTAGAAGCAAATATAAAAGCAGCGCCTCCACCAACTATCAAATAAAAATGGCGGAACTTCGAGGGAGAAGAAAACTCCGCTTAAAACACTAAAGATTCTCGCTTGAGCCTAAATCAGGGGCTTAAGGAGGTCTCCAATCCCTAGTTTCTTTAGCGCGAGCACTTGAGATCCCTGGATCGAAGCTAAAATGACCTTGGCAGGTTGTTTTAGTTTTTGTATCCTTGGAATTGTTCTCCTTGCTGCCTTATTTGCTTCCAGGCATCAGATCTGAAGAAAGATTGGGAGTCGAAGCTGTATTCTCCTTTAGATCAGATCTAGAGTTTTTAAGACAGGCGACTGCACATGGGTTGCTGTTCTCGCCTTTATCCCATGCAGATAAGTGATATATCTGGTTGTTAAGCTTGCTGATATAGAGCGAGTTTCCTAATCTTTTCTTATTGATAGCCAGCAGGAAGTTGTTGTCTTCTTTAGCAATATTGTGGATCCTGTTGCTATAATCAGGTAAAGTAAAATAATTGTTAGTACAAAATCCTTTACTTTTCTTACTGTTATCAGTATTAAAAGCCTTGTTACTTCCCTGATAGGTTGCGATATGATTATTTAGGAGGTTGTCTGCAGAAACCTTGCTAGCGAAATTAAATTGAGCCAAATCAGATAAGTGCTTGGAAATATTGATGGCTTTAACACTGTGTATATCGGCATTGTGTATAACAGTGTTGTTACTTTGTAGTTGATAGTCTTTGGGAAGCAGAGGCTCAGAGTTGAATGGACGGCTCTCCCTATGCATATCAGGTATGTAAGATTGTAATTTTTTATTTAAGAAACTTTTATAATTAGTATTTAAATTGAAGTTATGATAACTTCCCTTGCAGGAGATATTTCTGGTATGCATGGTGGAGCGGCAACCTTCAACTGAGGAACTGTGATATGTGAATTCTGTTGACTTCACCTCTAATTTACTATCAGCAGCAGGAAGCTGAGAAATTTTTATTAAATTTCTCCTTTTGTAAGTATTCTTCAACGAAGTTCTCATAGTTGTCATTTTCTAAGATGCTATGAGTTTTGTTGCTGTTTCTGCTGAATTTTTGAAGAATGATATTGAATTCGATTTCAATAGTTTTCCAAAGTTGAATAATACCTGTTTCAACATTGCTATGAGACCTGTTATTTCTCTCTTTCCAAATAAAGTAAACGACTATAGTAAGGACTACAGTAGCTTTGTTGAATTCTGCTTTTTTGCCTTTGTATGCTTTCTGAAAATGATGAATACTGTCTCTAATGTCTTGGAGAGCCAGATGTTGATTTATTTTGAGCTTATTTTTGGCAATGAACCAAACATGTCTAGAGTAGGGACAATCAAATAAAAGATGTTCTATGTTTGCAATTTCGGTTTTGCATAGAAGGCAATTGATATTTCCAGAGTTTTTGTTTAATTTTCCACATCTTTCTCTAATTGGTGAACAATTTAATAGTGCAAAGTAAGTGCAGTAAGACATTTTTGGATAGTTGGCTGAATTCCAAACAGATTTATGCCAATCAATTTCGATTTCCCCTCCTTTTAGAAAGTTCCAAGTGTTTTTAAAAGAGAATCTACCTTTTAAAGATAATTTCCAACACCAAGCATCTTCATCTGTATTTGGGTCAATCTCAATTTTGTTAATAGAAGAATTGAAGTTGATAATTGCAGGAAATGCTTGAGCATTCCAAGTAGAATTTTGAATGATACTGTCAACCGAAGCATTAATTTTTCCAAAGTGATAAAGGTTGTTCCAGCCTAATAAGTTGATAAGAGTATTTCCATTAACCCAAGGGTCAAACCATAGGCTAGTGCATCTACCATCTTTAAATTTTCACTCTATAAGCTTGGCTCCAATTTCTCTGCAATTTAAAATGTTTTTCCAAACATAAGAATAATGGCTTTTGATGGGCATGGACCAGAAATTTTTGTTTTTGACATATTTGGTCCTCATCCATTCAGCCCATAATGCTTTGCCTTCTATGAATTTCCAAAAAAGTTTGAAATTGCATGCTTCATGAATGTTTGAGAAGCTTCTGATTCCCAATCCCCCAGTTTCTTTGGTTTTTGTTATGGTATTCCAAGATATTTTATGCAATTTTCCATTCCAAATGAAGTTGGCACATAGTTTTTCAATTTTCTCTAATGTTTTGACTGGTATGTTGTGAGATTGCAACCAGTACATGATGACTGCAGTTATGACCGTATGAACAAGTTCCTGTGGAATATGCGATTGTATAATCGTTATATAATTTTTGTTTGATGATAATAAACATATATATTCGTACAAATGTATTTGATATTGTGCTATTTCATATCTCACAGATTAAATGTCAATATACAGAATAAAATTGAACAACACAGACTTTGAATTCAAACAGAAATTTAATAAACACAGAATTTGAATTCAAACTGAAATTTTATTCAAACAATCTTTTTATTACAATTTTGAATAGTACAATTTCAAGCTCTCACTATACATATACAATTTTGAATACATCACAATTTCATATTTACAGTTGACCTCACTACATATCACTCACACTTATATTTTTGTCTTCAACTGAATTCCAGTCTGATTCCAGCATCTGAGAAATCTGCAAAAATATTCACTAACGCAGTAAAATTGAAAAAGAAATATTTTTGCAATTCAAAAATAAAAGATGATTTTGAAAACATTGTTTGCCTCAGTTATTTGGGTTGTTCGTCATCATTTTTGATTGTATCTGTGCATATCAGCATTTTATCAGGGACAGGTTGTACATAAGTGGCTGCAGTACACACGTATACATTTGTACACGTGTGCACTGCCCCGCCAACTCGTGTGCACAAATCAAACAAAAGCACTGCTAACAATTTAGCACAAGGTCAAACCCAAATAACACACGGGTTCAACTCAAGGCAACTTGAAGAATACAAGGACAAATAATCAAACTGCAACAAAATTTCTGAATGGAGGCAATGAAACAAAGACACGGCAGTGTCAAGTGAAACAGTGGATAAGCCAAGACGTTCAAATAACCAGAAGTGTGCTCAAAGCAAAACTAGTGCCAACATGAACAAAAACATGAAGCATACAAGCTCAAATAATCACTGCAACAATACTTTTAAATGGAGGCAGAACAACAATGCAAACAAAGATCAGAGCGGTATGCAAAGTCGATGCAACATAAACAAACCCAATACAATATGACTGTGAGCAGTGCCACAAGACCACCAGGCAAATGAACAGAGGCATCAATATGACAACCCAACAGCAACATGCTCTAAACACCACTGGCCAATGAACAAAGAACCCAAATGCAAACAGCAATATGCAAGCACAGCCTCAAACATGAAACAAGGTGCACCAGACCAGGTTACAAGTTGATCAAGGCAGACTACAAGTTCAAGTGGACAGTGCAGACAATAATCAAGTGATCAACAGAACATGGACTGCAACAATCAAGCAAATGTAGAGAACAAGCTACATGAAGGCAACATGACGCAATGTCGAGCTCAGTACAACACAGTGTACATAAATACATGCAAATGCATCAAAGCACTGAGACATGAATGCACATAGCAAGCTACATGAAGACAGAGCTCGAGACTACAACTCAAAGTTCAATGCAGACTGCATAATGAACCAACTACACAATTCGAAGCATAATGCATATATAGCAGTAAAGTACACAAGCCAATCCAAACAACAACAAAGTCGATGCAAACATACATGAACAGGCAGTACACAGTGAACAAAGCAAGGTGAACCATGAAATCAACATCATCACGAAATGAATCAAAGCCAAGACCGAAGTCAGCAATACAGAAAATAAAGAACGAAATTCTACAATACTGTGTTGACCATGTTAAAAGAAAAAAAAAATCAAGTACGCATCTTTGAGAAAGTCAAAGCCGTGACTTTATCCAGAAATCAAAACAATTTCAAGATGAACAAAACATGGCCAAAGTCACAATTGAACAAGTCAGAGACGTGGTGGTAAAGAAACGAACAAGTCAGTGAAATCCCAAGCATCAATACAAGATCAAGCGGCCAGAGCAAGTAAATTGACGAATTCAAATATATTTAGACGAACGTAATTCAAGGAATTCGAACGCACATATAAACGCACAATCATCATCGACAAATCCATCAAGTTCGAGTAAGCCGAAATTGTAAAAGAAAAAAAGGAAATTACATACCGAAGCATCAGCCGAACTCGATCAAGGAGGAGAACCCGCAAACAATTAAATTGAAGCAAGCAAATCGAAGCATCAACCATCAAGCGGCGATTCCTCTCGAAGCCCTAATTTCAGAACTAAGAGGAACAAACAAAGAGGAACGACAGCCATTATTCTCACAAGCCAAAAGAAAAGGGACGGGACAAAGAAGAAAATAAGAACGGGTTAAAGAATAAAGAGTGGGCCGAGCTTGTTTTCTAAAGGCTTTAGTTTATTTTTAATTAGGGTTATTTGTTTTTGTTTAATTGTTGTTTAATTGTTTTTGTTTTACGAATCAAAACTTTGTAAATCACCACCTAAGGTATAGGTAGTGTCAGATTGTCTAGTTAGAATTAGTTCAGTGAGCAGGGTGTGCGAGTTTGCAGAGCTCTATAGGCGGGAGCAGAGTTTGCGAGTAAGCAAAGCTCTATAGGTGGGAGCAGAGTTTGCGAGTAAACGAAACTCTATAGGCGGGAGCAGGGTGTGCGAGTCTAGTAGAGTGTTTGTGAGCGGGAGCAAATGTTTGCGAGTCTAGTAGAGTGTTTGTGAGCGGGAGCAAAAGGTTTGCGAGTCTAGTAGAGTGTTTGTAAGCATGATACTGTTTAATTCTAATAGAAATCTGGGAATGCAGCTGTAGGCAGGGGTTGTCGAAGCTGGGTAAATTTTGTGTGTGATTTACTTTTCAGCATATTTATTTCTGCAGTTTATTTCTGTGTTTAATTCGAGTAAATTTGCTATAACCCTATTCACCCCCCCTCTAGGGTTAATCTAGATCCTACAAGTGGCATCAGAGCCTGGTTTTTTTTCTTTAACTCTAGAGTCATGAATTCATCAAATAATGCTTTTTCTGAGGGGCAATCTATTACTAGGCCACCCATGTTTAACGGGAATGATTATGCTTATTGGAAAGTTAGGATGGGTATATATCTTAGTTCTGTTGATTATGATGTTTGGGATATTATTGAAACTGGCTATAAACCTCCCACTATAATCGTTGGTGATACTGATATTCCTAAACCTAAGGATAGGTGGGATGCTAACGATAAGAGATTGAAAACGACAAATGCTAAAGCCATGAATGCTTTGATATGTGCTCTTGATAAAAATGAATTTAATAGAATTTCTCATTGTACAATAGCACAGGAAATTTGGCACACTTTGGAGGTGACACACGAAGGAACTTCTCAAGTCAGGGAGTCTCGTCTAGCCCTATTCAGCAATGAATACGAAAACTTTGTGATGGACAAAGGCGAGAGCATAAAGGATATGTTTGGACGTTTTTCAACCTTGGTATACAACGCTAGAGCGCTTGGGAAAGTCTTCACTGAGGTAGAGCTTGTGCGAAAGATACTACGAGTCTTACCGATGAACTTTGAGGCAAAAGTCACGGCAATCCAAGAATCGAAAGATTTGAGTAAACTAAGCATGGAGGAGTTGATTGGTAACTTGATGACATATGAGCTTGAGCTAAAAGCAAAGGAAGAACGCAACAACTCCGAACCAAAGAAGAAGATGATTGCCTTAAAGAGCAAAGAAGAGAGCGATGAAGAAGAAGATCCAATTGAAGAGCTTGCAATGACTGTCAATAATCTTAGAAGATGGTCAAGATTCAAGCCACCCAAGAAGAAAACAAAGGGTAATAGGTCAAAAGATTCTGACAACTCCGATAATGAACTGACGTGTTATAACTGCAACAAGCCTGGTCACATCAAACCAGAATGCACACTTCTCAAATACAACAAAGGAAATAAAAAGAAAAAGAAGGCTTTTGCAGCAACTTGGGATGATGAAGAAGGAGTGGAAGTTTTGGATAATAGCTCAGAGGAGGCTAACTTATGTCTAGTGGCAAAATCGGATTCAGAAGCAAGCTCTGAGGAATCTAGTGAGGCAGGTGAGTATTCTTATAGAGATCTTGTTTTTATGTGCTTAGATCTTACTAAAACAATTGATAGTCTTGAATCTAAAATTGAAAAATTGAAATCTGATAGGAGAGAACTTGTCCATGAAAATTCTAGGTTAGAAACTGAACTTGAAAATATTCAAAACCTAGACTGTAAAAATTGTAAGATTTTAGATTCAGAATTATCAAAACTTAGGAATGACTTTGAGAATCTTGAAAAAGAAAACTTGAATCTTAAGGAAAACATTGACACTAGGAAAAAGGATTTTTCAATAGATGCACCTCACTTGTAACTGAAAACACAACATTAAAAATCAAAGTCCAAAATCTTGAGAAATCTCTGAATAACTTTTCAAAAGGAGAAAAATCTTTCAAAATGTTATTGGGAAATCAAATTTTTGCTAACAACAGAAAAGGACTAGGTTTTGGGAAACACAAGTTGATGATAATGCAAAAGGTAAGAGTGTCTTTGCTAGAAGTGAAATAATTGGACATCGGGTTGAAAATTATAGTCATAGGAACAAGAACACAAAATTTAATCAAGTCAATTCAATATGCACAATTTGTAGAAAATTTGGACACAATCAAAATAATTGTTGGTATAGACCCAAACACGTGAAAACTATACCAATTTGGGTTCCAAAAGGCACAAATATAAAATCTTTGAAAGTTAAACAAATTTGGGTGCCAAAGGGAACAATTATAAATAGTTTTGGTTCTCCACAAAATTATTTTTCGAAATATTCTGCCACTAACAACCATGGACCTATAAAAACAAATAGGTCACAAAAATCTTTCATCGTGTAGGTGTGGTGGCAGGCTAAGGAACAACAACAGTGTTCTATGGATTTTGGCTATTCCAAGAACACAATGGGTGACAAAGCAAAGTTCCTTAGCCTAGTATAAAGGTGACATAATCACAATGGACAACGACGAAAAATTATCGTAAAAGGTAAAACAGGTAAATATGTTTTGAATGGTATATTAAATGTGATAATCTGCACCATAATCTGAATTAAATCAGCCAATATTGAGATGAACAAAAGATGATGATTTTGATTCTATGTCTTTTTCAAACTATTGACCAATCATCTTTAAATAGAATTACTTGAAGTAATTATGATGGTTGACTGATTCGGACTTACTTGATATGATCCTACATTACTTGTTCTTATTTATGACCTTGTTTTGTGCTTAAATGATGACCAATCAGATTTTCAACTTTGAACTAATCTATATAAATTTGTTCGGTCAAATGATGGTATTTTATTGATCTTTGATTACTCATGCTACACGTAGATATATTTGTTTTGACATTTTGGTCACTAGTATATTGTGGTAATGTGTAGCAATTAAAATCAGAAAAATGGTTTATGAAAAATCTGTTAACAAGAATTCTATCAAGTTTACAGTGAATATTTCTATATTCAGCAGATTTCCAAGTGAATTTATTACCCTTTATGGTAGACTCAATCAATCCAGATTTAATAAGAAAATTAGAGAAAAATACCAGTTTTTTTAAAGGGACTGGAATTCCTCCTCTTTTTTCATGAATTTTGGTAATGGTAATAAAGTCTCCCATAATAACCCATGGAAGAGAAATATTTGTACTAAGTTGGATAAGAGAATTCCAGAGCTGAATTCTTTCATTTTCAAAATTGGAGGCATAGATAAATGAGACGAATATTTGAAAGCCTCCTTAGTTTTTAAAATAGCAGTGAATATATTGAAGGTTGGGGGTAAAATTACATAGGTCCCAAATGGTAGAATCCCAAAGAACAATGATCATGCCATTTTCACCCATCGAATTATTATGAATAAGCTACCAATTATTTAGATTACTCGTCCTAAACATATCAATGTTTTTATCTGACAATTTGTGCTCTAAAATACCAACTAAAGATGGTTTATACGTACCCAGTAAATTTGAAAGGTCTAATTTCCTCTCAGGAGAGTTAAGACCTCTTACATTCCAAGTAATAAAATTCATAATTATGAGATAGTATAAAAAGGATACTAAAAGGATACAACAACAGCTAAATTAGGATATTACTGCTTATTCCCATGCTTTCAGTAGCTTTCTCTCCTTTCTTTTTACAGTCTTTTTTGTCTTGAACTTTGAGAAATTCTTTCCATTTTGGGTTTTTAATAATATGTTTCTTCTCAAAAAGTTTAGAATTGGGGACTGGACTGTCTTGACTGTCTTCTGTATTTTTCTTCATAATTTCATGTATAGACTTTTTCCTGGCTTTCTTTCTTTTGTTTTTGACAGGGGAGGAGGAGACAGAAGAGAAGAGCAGTCCAACATTCTCCAGCATGGATTCAGGCAGAGTGGAGCTTTCAGAGATATTGTTATTTGAGGCTATTTGTAGATGATTTGAATTTATGTCTGTAATTAAAATTGTTTTCTCTTGAAGGGGGGGAGGAAGCAAGAACTTTTCTTTATAATCCCCTTTGTTACGAACCTGATTACTTTTAACCATTTAACCATTTGAGAATTGCCATGATGATCTGAAGGGGTAATTGTCTCAGTCATTTGCTCATCAGTATCCGTGGCTATATTAAAAATTGGGGCTTTTGCCTTATTGTTTCTTGTAAAAGCTTGTGAGATGAAACTCTCAGATTGCTCAGCTATTCCAGTAAGATTCTTTTCGGTATTTCCTTTTAAAGCCACCGTGCTCAAATTGCTTTCAGAATTTTGTAAATGATTTTCAAAATCAAGATTGCTTGTAGAAACATTATTATCAGAAGAGGTTTTATCCAGTAGTAGATTTTCTTGATTTTGATCTCTTTCGATTTCTAAAACTATCAAAGAGTTTTTATCCAAATTGTTGTGAGAAGAGTCTTTTCTTTCCAAACTGTTTTCCAAGAGCAATAATCTGAGAGGTGACCAAAGCAAGCACATTTTTGACATCTGGGAGGAATGAATTCATATTCGATTTTTTGTTTGATGTTTTCTCCATCATGCATAGAAATTAGGGCAAGATCCGGTAACTCATCTATGGCTTTTATTTCAACTAAAATTCTGGCATAGCTAAGACGGGTTTCCTTTGCTGTAGGCTCGTCTAGTGTTAGTGGTTTACCCACTACACTAACTATGGCGGCAAAAGCCTATTTATCCCACAATCTGAGGTTTAATTCAGGCAGCCTAATCCAGATTGGATAGGTATAGAGGAGATCTCGGTCAAGAATCAAATTCTTGTCCCATCTTTTCAAAATTATTAATTTGCCATTGATGAAGAAGGGACCATTTTGAGTTACTTTGATGCAGCCTTGCTCCTCAGAAAATCTGATGATAAAGAAGCCGTTGTTTCTTGTAAAAATTTTAAAATTACCAACAGGGTTCCAAGTTTTTGAAACAAAATTCCTGAAATGATGATAGTATGGACGAGCTCCATACACATAAGCTATAATAGAGTTACTCCATTTGCTCTCAGTCCTTTTACTAATTTCCTCTTTAAGAACCACTATTTTCTTGTCTCCCAAATTGATGGGGGCAGAATAGTTTAGATCAGAATTATTGCAGAAGCCACCGTTCTTGATTAAATCTGCCCAGGAAGAAGCTGACTTTGTAGAATTAGACGCGGCAGATGGTTGAGTTCTTGGTGGCTTCAGAGGTTGGTTGGATCTTGATTTCCTATTGAGTGAATTTGGAATTGATTTCTGGCCTATTGAAAGAGATCTATCCAAAGGATTCGCTGCTGATCCATGCAGAGGAATATGAGATTTCGCATATCTGTTTCTGTGACGTTTCTTTACAACTTGAAAGCCCTCCTCATCTTGATCAGGGGGCTTGTCTTTTGGATTAGAGGATAGAGTGGGAATTAGTGGAGGACTGAGATGGAGAGGAGAATCTCTATCATTCTGATCTGGGTTGCATTCAAAAACTGGGTTATTTTTTATGGACATGGATGCCATTTTTAACTTGGAAGATAATACTTTTATTTCAACTAAGAAATTTTCTGTAGTTTCTTTTTTATGCAATTTAATACATACTCTTTTCTCTTCTTGTTTATTTCCTTTCATGTTAGTAGTGTAGATTTACTTATTTATGCAAGTAGAATAGATTTTATTTTATGCAAGTAGAATAGCTCTTTTTTCATTTAGCTCTCTTTTTCCTCTTTTTTTTTGTTAATGTTACAAGCTATATTTGTTGATTTGATAACAAATATGAAAGGCTAAAACCCTTCAAATTTAGAGGTAATTAAGCTCTCTAATTATGGAGCTTCAACATTTCGATAATTATTGCTCTCTTTTTATGCTTAATGGCAATGCTTGAAGTGGTTTAACTTGTTGTTTTTGCTTTGAATTTGATAGCCTACGTTGTTGACACCAAAATAGACTATGCTTAAACATTCGCAAACAATAATTACCTCTTCATCTACATACGATGATGGTAATGAAGTGAATGTTGAAATCAAAATCTGATGGTCTATATTTCCAATTCATAGTTAATAGGTCATACTTAAAATAGATTTTGTTTTCAACTTTTTGTCATTTTTCATATGAGTTTGTAAGTGGTTTAAGGAATGTATTATAGTTTGATGGTTTATGCTGAGCAAATTAATAGCACAATTATGTCATACTTATGATGAGCATATCAATTAAACTAACTAATGACCAAAAAAGATAGATCATAATTTCATTTTGTTTTGATTTATATGATCTAGAGAGGAAATTATCGCTAAATCGTCTTTCTACTTTCATATTTTTATTCACTTTCTTTTTGTCATTTTCTTACATTTTTAGCTAATCACTCTCAATTTTGGTTTAATTTGATTGAATAAAAATTTAGAATCTAATAGTTCACTACGGATCGACTCGTACTCGCCACGTACTAACATTTGTATGTCGTGCGCTTGCGGTTAATTTTTATTATAAATTCATTCGATGGATTTCTAACTCGACAAAATTCCCGTCGATGAACAAGTTTTTGACGCCGTTGCTGGAGAATTTGCTTAATTTTCTATTTTTCGAATTATTTGTTGTTTGATTCTAGTGTGTGTTTGTATTTTAAAAAAAAATTATGTAAGTTTGTATGATTTTTATTTTCAATTTTCTTTGTGCGCTTGTTGCTGTTTATTTGCACTTGCACCAGCACCAGCATGAGCATGTTGTTTTAATTTTTTTTTACACAAGTTCATTAATTTTTTTTTTATTCCACTTTCAATTACATTTGCAATAACATTTCACATTTTTTACAAGTTCTCATATTTACAAACCTTTAATAGTTCTACATTTGCACAAACTTTTTATACAAGTTCTACATTTGCACAAAATTTTTATACTGTTCAACTATGCATGCTTTGTGCACAGAAAATGCTACTGTCCTCTACTTGAACTGCCCCCGCCACTGCTTGACTATCAGGAACTCCCCCCATAGAATTCACCCACTTCCACCACTTCATATCACTTCCTAACATTCACCACTGCACTTACTACTGCTACCTCACGACAACCAAATCACTGCCTCACCATCACTCAACAATGCATACACTGTCAATTCACTGAACCCAGACCCACTGCAACCATCTCTCTCGACTTGCACATCCCTTCCAAACTTCACTACCTTGCTTGCATTCTCTTCGACGAATTACAAAATTACAAACCACAGCTCTTCTACATCACCACCACTGATTACCTTGCCACTTCAGACCACTCCAACAACTTCAAGCCACAAAACCACCAAACCACCCCACCTGACCACCTGAATACCATTTACTGTCAACCAAAAACCAACCATCGTCCCTATTACCATTTCGTAACCATCCCTGTCATACAAACAGACCATAGTTCATTAACCTGACCACTGCTCCCCCCCTCTGTCATCAAATTCACCCACAACAGCCACAATAGCAATACCAAACAAGCTTCTACATCACTGCTACAGCCAAGCTTCACACAACAGTACAGTACTGTTCTCCGATCACTTCAGCTGCATCCTAATACAAGACTTGCTCCGCCATTCATATAACCATACTAACCACAGTGAAATCACAATACTATCATCATCACAATTCCATCATCCAGTTGCATTACAAAAATAAATAAATAACCACTTTCACCCTTCTCCATACCGTTGTGCACTTCAAATACAAGAACAACATTAACACACAGTGCATCACTTCCTCCAACCACAGTGCCTATGGCATCACAATTCATTCAACATCAATACCATACCACTACCTTACCACTGCCACTGATTCAATCCCCATATAATCATTTGCAACTGATACACATCATCTACCTACCCCAAACACCTGCCTGCAAGCAACCAAAACTCCCCTACCACTGACAATAAACATCACAACCCTCACCTCTATACAAAAAAAACTGTTCTGACCATTACCACTCACCCCTCTTGCAAGACAACCATCCTTCCAAGTGCCATAACATTGTTCCATCGCCATCTCTTCAAAATTACAACTTCCAGCAAGTTCAAGCAGCAACTCACCACTTTTACAACTCAACCACATCACTGTTCTATAACATACTTCATCAACCACTTCAGTTTCTGCCATCACCCATTTACGTGTACTTTTTCACTAATACTTTATTTACGTGCAGCAGCTACCGTATCTCTCAAAACCCACATCACCGTATCTCCACGAATTTCACCTGCAAACATCCACCGCCCAGCCTTCCTCAGCCTGCAATGCGACCCGCAACCCAATCGAACCACGCCTAAGCCAATAACCCAATTTGACATCGAGCATCTCAGATACCCGACTCCACGACTTCGACCATTTCACTGCCTCTTCGAACAACTCCTTCATTACCTGAAATCGAACCCCCATGAAATCTCCTACAACCGCAAACCAGAAATCCCACATCGCGAGTGCTACCTCGACCACTAACTCCACCCACATCACGACCTTCACTGCAGTCGAGACCACCACTTCATCGATTCGACCCCTGCGTATTGAGCTTTGGTAATTGAATTTTGATTTAAAAAGGGAATTTTGATTTCATGAAATCGTATTGAGTTTTTAAGTGGTGAATTGGAGACCAGCAAATTAATTAAGTGGAGGCAGCTTTGATTCGCATAGGAAGTAGCTCTGGAATTGTTTGGGCCGGGTTTTGGGCTTGAGTAATTTTTGTGTGTGTTTGTTTTCTTTTGTTTTTAATTGTTTAGTTTTAGTTTGTTAAAAAATATATTAAACATATTGCTTTTGTTTCAAATTTTTCTTAGTTTCTCTTCCAGAGAAAAAAAAGACAATTGTATATATCTTGTTCATATGTTTTGTTTTACTCCGTTTCATTTGTTTTGTTTTCCATTTGTTTTGGTCTTAAAAAAACAGGTTTCACTTTTCAGTTTTCATTTGTTTAATTTTCATTTTTTATCTGTTTTCACTTGCCTTAGTTTTATTTTTTTTAGTTTTCACTTATTTTACTTTTATTTGTTTTGTTTTTCACTTGTTTTAGTTCCCCTTTGATAAACATATATTAAAAAAAACTGTATACATATACATACATACGTACGTACGTACGTACGTACATACATACATATATATGTATATGTATATGTATATCTTGTTTTTATTTTCAAGATGAAGAAGCAGATAAGGAAGAAAAAGTTGCTTGCCAAAAAAATTAACTGCTTGCCTGCTTATAAAGAAATTTGCTACTTTTATCCAATATCAGTTGTTTTTTTTTCCTTGCATTGTTGTATTGCTTGCATTTTAAGCAAAAAAAAAATCCATTCGTAGTTGCATTGTTAACACACGTTTAATTTCTGCTTTGCATTTCATCATAGAATTTTAATTAATAATAACGGTTAGACATCGATAACGCTTAATTGTGTACTAACAAGTTGTCTTCTTTGGACAATTTAAATTCTTGGTATCTAGGCTACTGCAGAGAAATAATCAGTTATAAATATTATGATGATTCGTAAATATTATACTGAATTGTTTCTCTGAAGATACTTAAACCTTCGGCTGCATTGCTATGGTGATTCGTGGTGCACCGATAAATCCTGTTTGTTACCTGGCTGAAAACTATCTTGCTAATTTAAGACAGTGTGATTATTTGGATTAACTTAGGATAAAAATTCCGTAATTAACCATTGCATTCATTTAGTTGCATTAGTTCATGCATATTTAAAAAAAACAAAAAAAAAAAATCAAAATCCAAAACTAAAAAAATTGTATATATTTCTTAACTTAGTGTTTTTTTTTTAAAAATCCTTTCTTTTGAAATTTATTTTTCAATCAAAAAAAAATTTGAGTTAGATTTTCTTTTTAAAAATCAAAAATAAATATAAAACCTTTTCAGAAAAGGGCCAAAAAAATTTGAAAATCCAAAAACAAAACAAAAATCAATTTTCCATTTTGAAAAATAAATTCTATTTGTAAATATCTTTTCCTTATTAAAAAACCTCAAAAACATTCTTGTAAATGTCTGAATTTCCATATTCACATGAATTATACGATAATTGTGAAAATCAACTTAATCTGTATAATTTCACACCAAATTCTTATGGATATTTCAACAACAACTATTGTTTAAATGATTCAAATTTTGAACCACAAAATTTTCACATTGATGACCAAACTTCAAAGCTTGAAAATAACATTTCGTCTTTACTTGAAATCTCTACACAACAAAATCAAATGATGAATGATTTGTGTAATTCTTATTTGTGTGATAAATCAAGTCAAAATTTTCAAAGTAATCAAGATTTGAATTCGCTTCAAAATGCAAACGATTTCGAGTATAACCCATGCCAATTCAATTTTTAAACTCCAAAATGAATTTCAAAATCAAAACGAAAATATGATCCACTTTTCAAATATTTTTGGCAATGGTAATAATCTCGACTACGATACTAGTGAAATTTTTTTGTTCTCAACAAATCGAAATCGAATATTCTGAAGTTAATAACTATAAATTGGATTTTGTTGAACAAACGGACGAAATCTACAATGATCACATGGATTTTTTGTTCGAAACATATATGAAATAATGCGAGAAACAAAGCCAAATCCCAACATGTGACGAGTCAAATGGTAATCCATCTTTTACCCAAATCGACGATTTTCAAGCAACAACTTTTAAAACTGAAAATGACGATCTTAATAAAATTGTTGAAAACACGGTAATTGAGTTGGATTTCAATTATTTTGAGGGTGAGAAACTCGATTTAAGGTTCGATATTCCTTTTCCCATTTTGAAATTTTAAATACAACAACTTTGGATTTTGAACTTGTGTAACGACCCGCAAACCCGTACCCCTTGAATCAACACTATTCTACATCAACCAACTCAAGATGAATGGAAATACGAACCATTTAGGTTAAAGAAGAAGAGGTAGAAGAAGAAAATAGAAAACAACATCAGAATCTAACCATCGCAGCGGAATAAAATATAATAGATAATCTCAGATCTTTACACCAAAAGCAAATACTATATTTGTTTATACATTACCTCATCAGAGTACTTCAATCACATAACACACAATTGGACAGCAATTATAACCTGCCCTCACACAACTGAGTACACAGCTAATCAACACAGCGGAATATATAAAACAAGTACGGAAGTACGTATCGTCATCCAGCTCGTCCCCTGAGCTCCACAGCAACATATCATGTATTCTATAATACTCGGTCTGACCTGAGCATTACAGTTAAATAATACCTGAGTCAGTCTGGAATACCAGCGTGAGAGATCACACTCGAATTGATTATTAAAGTTTCAAAACCCCTTTGAAAACATAAGCATCTCGTAAGACCACGCCACAAATAAACATGTCGGGTTTTTACCTTACGATAGCTAAAACATTTCTTATAAAATCCTCTGATATTATAATAGGGTCTATATACAAATACTTATTAAAATAGCCGAAATTGTTACATTCATTAAATTTCAGCTACTAGCCACAATTGTAGGTAATACAAACAAAACTCGTAAAAGGCGCGTAAAGAGAATGGATTTCCAACTAATGACTAGGCACTGGGGTACCACCTGTCACAGTACGTGGCCTAGATCACAGTACCGAGGATTACTCCCAATCCCCTGCAACACAAGATCGGGACTACCCCTTACTGGATAATCTCGAGTAAGATCACCCCACGGTTGTGATCAGCAACCGCACCACTAAGCCGAAATAAAAGGGACATCTAGACAGGGATGACCTCACCCTGAAATGGATGCTACCCACCTAGCCTTGCTGCATAACTCCTGATTTTCAGTCATTCCCAGTTGACGAGGCTTGAGGCTAAGCGTTGCATTTTAGAACATATCTCTTAAAATGCCCATCGTCCACCTGACGATGTTCCGAAAGCATTCATCCATACAAGTCCGTCCCGGGTTCGAACGGAACTGAAGGCACTATTCCTACTACATCCATTTTGGAAACATCCTCAGGATTAGTAGCGACTAGCCCTTGCACTTCACTGCTCCATTTTCGACTCCGAATTCGTTTTTTCCACGAAAACGTACAAATCGGATCGAAGTGGTTTTCGAGAAATTAATCCCGATCCCGTACTCTTCGAAACGATCAGCGCATTTGGCCAATATTGATAGTCGGTTATTTAACTATCGATTAACATTCACAAACAACCATCAATCATAAATAATTTCCCAAATTATTTATTAACCTCAAAATATCTTCGCAAGATATATTTCTATTTCAACCCTTTGAAAACAATTTCAAACCATTCTTTTCTCATAAGATAAATTTTCCAAATATTTATTTCCACTAAAACAACCAAGCACAAAACTTTAGATTTTTAAAAATATTTAAGACTCTTCATTATAAATTATACTTTAAAACATTTAAATTAAAAATTACTTTAATACTTTATTAAAAATATATACTATAGGAATATTTAAAATGAGGCAACTTTATAAAATATAAAACTAGATTTTCTCATTTAAAACAAAATATCAAGTCACCTTCAAATAATTACTACTATAATCGATTTTAAAAATACTTACTTCAGAATTTAAACATTTAGAAATAATAAATTTTTTAAAACATGCTTTTTGAAACGACATTAAAACTTTTAAAAATTTACTTTGAAACGTACTTGGCTATTCAGGGAAATATACTTCTCTTCACATCCTTTAAAAATAAATCACTATTTATTTTTAAACGAAAATTTTCATTTATTTAATAACCTTCCATCGTGGATTTATTTCTCCAAGTATCCACTGATATGTTACTTTACTTTTATAAACCCAGTTTATAAATTTCAAAGTCCCACTTCTCTTTTATAGTTCCATCTTCAACCACTTAAATCAATTTTCAAATTGATTTCCAATTTACTCCATTTTGAAATAAATTTCTTTACTTACTCAATTCATTTCAAAATCCATTTGTAACGGCCCGCCTTTTCGCACACTTTAAACCGACACACATGACGATTCAAACCATACGGAAGGGCGGATTGTTATGGGGTAAATAAGAAAAAACAGAGAAGAAATAAAACAAAACAGAATCTCACAGCGGAAGGATAAAATATAATAATAAAATATACAGTTTATATAACTGTTTACAAAACATTTGCTTCTTCTTTATACAATTAAATATCAGAGTTAACATACCAATAATATCAATGCGGCGGAATTCAATGGTGTAGTGGAATAATATAGTAGATACTAGTAATACTACAAATCTTCGTCTTCGTCCTCCGGAGCTAAAACTTCAAATCCTGAAACGCTCGGACTGACCCGAGCGAATTGAAAAGACAAAACACTCGAGTCAGAACCAAAAGATCTTATGTGAGTTAAATCAACAGGAGTAAATATGAGTGCAGTAACTCAAGAGATGCTCGGGATTTACATCTCCTAAGGATCCGTTAAACTATTTACTATGTAGTATATTGCGCTATTATAATAGTGTCTAATTGTAAAATAAACTTACTTTTTAATAGCGTTAAGGGGTTACCCATATAGCCCTTAACACAGAATATATTCCCATAGTCTATACAGTACCGTAATCTCCCCCGTACTGGACGTCGTCAGAGGGCACTCCATAGGTATGGTACAAAACAAAACTCGTAGTAAAGGCTCGGTATGGTAGGTGACACGACACAACTAGGCAATGCCAGGGTAGATATACCAATTGCTATCCGGGCTGGTGGAAACGCGTAGCCGCAGTTACCGTCCACCTCGAACAAACTCCCCCAAAATCAAAAAAAGAAGTGGCCACTGAATCAAATCCAAAGTCAAAGTATAATATCGAAGAGGAGCGTCCGATCAGAGGTATGACCTCATTGGCCCGAGAATCACTCCTGTTTTAGCCACCTTATGCCAACTCACGGGAGTCGGGTCCACGTATTTACCTTACAGGAAACGTCGCCACCACCAACTTCATTCTGGAATCTCCACCGCGTACACGGTTAGTCAAAGTGGTTTTCGGTATCGACAGAGAGTATGTCCATATCCGATCCCGGTCTCTTTGCCAACCCATCGTTATTATAACACTGCGGTCATTTAAAAATAGTTTATACTTTAAAACCAGAATAAAATTTTCCATTTCAAAACTATGAATACGATATCAATTTAAACCCAAAACAATATGATATCATTTTATCTCAAATATAATTCTTTTCCAAAATCATGCTGGTTTAAAATTTAAAAATCCGGAAACCAAATATTTGAAATATACTTTCAAAGCATAATATTTCGAAATTCAAAATTTTAAAACCATAACTTCTAAAACTTGAATGGTTTGGATATTTAACGAATGTAAAATAAATGGTTTAACTTTAAAGTTGCTTTGTAAAGAAAAATAATTTCCATGGCTTTTCAAATATATTTCTTTATTTAAAGTTTAAACCATAATTTAAATATCACTTCAAGTTCCAAAAACCCCTTCAATTTCTATATATATATATATATATATATATATATATATCCATTTGGAGTATTAATATTTCAAAGCTAAAGTTGGATTTTCTTCTTTCAACAATTAATATTCTATTATTTAGTCTTGAATATTTATATAAATTCCATAAATAAAACTCCAATTTCTAGCAATTAAATATTTTCTCAAATTTACTTTATACTAGAATTTTCATTTTTAATTCATCTTGGAAAAATCCAGTTATAAATATCATACCTTAAAATTTCCAAACTTAAACATATAAGATAAATTTCCAAATTTCCATTTTCTCAATTTTTCATTTTTATTCAACAGGTTTATACACAACTTAATTTTCAAAATTTTAACTTCATCTGTATATATATCGAAGAATAATATTTTATAAAATATCAAAATCAAATTTTTATAAACCGTATCCCATCCAAACCATAGAAATCACTTTAAAATAATTTATATATAGACCACGGTGCCTGTATATAATTTTCTATCCTATGGTCAAGTGATACGGATATTTATCATTTCAATCCGCAATTTAAAAATAAAATTTTGCGGTTGTATATCATTTCAAACCACAATCCCGAATGAAACGAAAAATGCATGATAACTTGCAGTTTAATGATAAAAATAAAACATCCATTCATCAACATCATCCATCATCCAAAACACAATCATCATCCAATAATAATTCAATATCAATATATATCTGATAATATATATCAGGCAATAACTGGCGGTTATATTCAAAAATAAATTAAATCAACTATTAAACTAACAGTTTATATTTAGTAATAATTTTATAACTGTTTACTAGCAGTTCGTATGCAAATAAATAAATTCTAACTGTAAATTAATATGCAATAAATAAAATAAATTAACAGTTAAATTAAATAAACGCGATTTAACAGATATGATGAATAAAACATGCCAAACAGTCATAAATAAATTTCTACTCATATCTAAAATAAATTTAACAAACATAAAAACTTTTCGAAGTTGTGAGTGGGTTAAAACACTCACCTTTGGAATTTAAATTGAATTTAAATCCAATTTAAACCCAAAAATTTGACGGTCTCAGAATTTGTCCAAACCAGCGTCATCGCGTCTGGAATTTTATTACGACCCTAACAAAAAAAATCTCGCGTGAATCGGAGTTCGTATGTGAGAGTTATGTCGAAAATTGCACTTGAATTTCAAATTTAAAATAAACAAAGAATGATACACATTCACTTAATATACCTGCCACGTCAGCAACCTAAACTCTCCTCTCTCTCTCTCTCCTACGCGTTGAATGCCAGCTTCCGGAGAAAATATTTCCCGTTCGAAACCCAAACATCCCCGTTTGACCAAGCGTTTGACCGAGCCTTTCGCCCAACTCCGACCTCCATTGAACCCAGCGCCACCTCCATCGTCCTCAGCTCGACGAGCCGCCCCCAATGGACACGTGCACACGCCCCTGGTGGCCGCCGCCGCCGCCTCTAAGCCTAGGGCCGAAACCCTAATTCAATTTTTGCCGCAAATCCCACCGTTGATTCGACCCAAAAAATATACTGATGCAAACCCCTCGGTTATCTCCACAATACCCAGAAACAGTTTTTCGATCGGGAGAGTTTTGTTGCGACGATGATGAGTGGCCGAAAATGGTTTGAATTTTACTGGACGAACGATAGCTCCAATCGAAAAACAAATCACACTAGCAGATTACGCATCTCGAGAACTTTAACATATAATTTTTAGAGATTTTTCTGAGGTGTTTGAAATTTCACTTTTGATTTTGAACTGTAGATAGATCTAGGTTTTGCAACCATTGAGGAAGAGAAAGAGATGAAGAAAATGAACGTATAGACAAATGATAGAAGATGGAGGCTAGGGTTTATCACAACACATATATATAGACAAATGTAGAAGGCTAGGAGGGCACGAATTACGAACGTGCTAAACGGAAGTTGGCCCAAAAAGCCCGTTCTGAACCCGGAACGAAATATGTTAAACCCATATATCCAGATAGGTATTTTAAAATATTTTGAACGCGATGGAAAAAGTTTCACGTCCAAATTCGATCGTATGAAGAAGTTATGCTGAAAACAAAATTTCCAAATTGATTTCAAATTGATTTTAATTAAATCGATTTCAAGGCGTTTTGCGTCCGTACGATCAAACGACAGGTCCGATCGATATGAAACTTGAAACCCTACAATAATTCACCGATCCGGATCCGATGAAACTGGTTTCGTCGAAATCCGAGTCCGTGGCCAAAATGGCTATTTTTATATTCATTAAATAAATTAAAATAAATCATAAAATCCAATTTTATATTTAAATTCTAAAATTTGACCAAATTTTATCGCTTTTATATTTCTTAATCAATTTAAATGGTTTAACAAGTTTAGGTGTGAATTAAAAGTTGATAAGTCTATCAATTGCACTGTTAATTTCTCCACTTCCTTATATTTAGGCATTATAAATTAAATTCTCAAAAACTCATTTATTAGATTTTCAACTTTTATATTCTCACCTTTTATCCAAAATAAGGATGCCACTAACATTGGTTCATGATTTCACATTATTATCCTCACAGTCCATTTAATTTCAATAACGTAATATTTAACCGTTAAATTCCATTTTATTATGCAATAAATGCAATTGTTGAATTTGATACTCAAATAAATTTATAAATCCTGCTTTCTAAAATCTATATCAACAAAAGGTCCAATTATAAATAAAATTAGCATTAACTTCATTTTATAGAATTAACTATTTCAATTACAAAACAACCCTACGCTAACAGCACAATTTAAATCAATTAATTAATTGAGTCTACATTAAATGTTATAAATTATAAATTGGAACCTCAATAAAGTCGTTTATTGATTTAGACTCTTCCTATACAGTAAATAGACATTTTATGTGTATAAATAACATTTGAATTATAATACACTTTATTAGTGCAGGCTTCATTTCTTATAAATTCCCTTTTATTAACTAGAACATATTAACAAAACAAAATAAATAAATTTAGATTTATTTCAATCTATTTCCATCCTTAACTTAATATACTCAATGAATGGTTAACCTAAATAATTGTTACCCTTTTACATTCAAAATCACTTACAACCATTAATAACAAAAATGTTGCCATAGATTTAGATTCAATTAAATAAATTAGATGAATGGGTAAAACTTTGTAATTATCCCAAATGCCAAATATATTTATGCATTAATTACTACTTATTATTATGAATTCATTTATAAATTTACTAGTTGCCTTTGTCATCTTATTTCCTATTTACTACCAAACTTCCTACTTAGTTATAGTTTATCAATATATACATACCTAGGCAACTCAAATTCTTGTCCTTTCTGTTATTTCAATTAAATCGGGCATGCACAAATAGATTGTTAATTAACTTATTCCTACAAAATTATTTACATACATTCAGTTCCAAATTTTATAGAATTAAATTCTAATTACTTACCACTTAATCCATCAATCATACATTCTATTCAAACATGCATTTAAATCTTTTTATTTTAATAAATTTATTCAATGTTGACATTCACTAAATAAAATTTACTTTCATTTATATAGTTGCAATTTAATTCAGTTATTATTTCATTAATACTATTTCCGCTTTATATCTTACAGTATTAATTTCACAAACCAACTTAATCAACAAATTATAACCACAAACGCCAATTTACGTTATTTCAATCTATTGCCATATAAGCATTTAAATTGTTAACCTTAAATTACAGTTACTATATCTAATTCCTATATTTACTCAAATAAAATCTTAAGACTTTTATTTCATTCTAAATTAGATTAGAAATCATATTAAATTAACTCATTTAATATCATCAAATTTAACGGGTCGTTACACTCTCCCCCACTCAAAACTTTTCGTCCCCGAAAAAGGAAAAAGAAGGGAGAAGGAAGAATTTAAAACAGTACATCTTATTTCAAATATTAACTTATAAACAATAGTTTACTAAATTAATTTCCTCAAATGAAATATACCCGTTTTATAATCATTATATCCTTTTATACTTAAATAATTAGAGTTTGGAAACATTTTCAACATAATTCTAAGTCCAAAATTTACAGAAAATTTTGGCAGAGTCTCCTTTGTACGGAGAGATTCGGAAGAAAATATAATATTAAATATAATAAAATATCATATATAATATTCAAAATAATATATCTCAACCCGGGAAAAATAGACAAAATAACGCTACAAAACGTAATCCAAAAACGTACCTATTTGTCGGGCAATATTACGCTTATTATTATGGAACCAAAAGCAGTAGCAATTGCTTCCATAACCTGCATTTCACTTATAAAATCTAAAAGGTTAACTATTTATATTAAAGTGAAATATTTTCATGGTTTCAACTACTAACAACAATAAATACAACAATCATCAATTTCAACAAACAACATACACAACAAAACAACCATTCAATCAAACATGCAAATAGTTGTTCGGGTTCAAAACTTGAAATGGTACGGAATGAAAAATAACTATCCAGTGCATCATTTACTCAACAGTCTTAGATGGGACAAAATAGATTATTTATTCATCCAACAACTTCAAATTTCCTTACCCAACCAACCATAGATCAAACAATAACAATTCAACCCAACAAATCAAATTACCTTATATAAATTCTTTACATACTCTAGTTGTTTGATTTCCTTTCTTTTATTCATACCACATAAATTTTCCTTTTTATAATTTACATTTATTTTTAACAAACTTCAAATTTTATTTCTCATTCAATGGTTGTTTCCTTATTTCTATTTATTACTTACAATTATCCATTTATATCTATTCAGGTTATGTAAGTTTCTGTTATTTGTATTACATTTAATGCACTTCTCAATTTAAATCATTTATTCTATGCTTGCATTTATATTATATTATATTATAGAAACCCTTTTTAATTTCACTTAAATTCTTAACCTTATAACCTCCATTCTTATAAATAAAGGATTTTATTAATTTATTACTTAGGGTTTGCAGTCATTTATTTATATTACCTACTTTCTATCATGCTTAAGTTAATAGCCCTACACATCAATCCTTATTTATTAAAGAATTTCGTTTTATTTACTTAAGTTTAAAATCACCTATTAATAATATTTACCTTTAATTTTTAGTAATCTTTCAATTATAACTTAAGTTTTATACCATTAATTCTTATTTATAATAGCAATTCATTGAATACTTCATTATTTTCAAAATTTCTACTTGTATAATATTCTATTTCAATCTCTTATTTAACATTCCAACTTTTATATTCGGTAAGTTATATATGTTAAAGAAAATGCAAAAGAACTTATACAAATTTTATCTCATCTTTTAATTAAATTTAATGTTCAACAGTATTACTTTTTGTCTCATATGTTAAAAGTTTCAAATTTCCCTTTATAACTTTGCATAAATTTTCTTACCTAAATTAGAGGTTTAAATTCATTAATACTTACCTTTTATTTCACTAAAATAATTTAAACAATTAATTAATGGAAATTTAAGAATTAACTACCGGGTCAAATTTCAAATTATTTTAAAAATAATAGATAAATAATTTCTTACCACTTTAATATCTCTAATTATGTTAGAACAATTAAAATTTTAGACAATTTCAAAATAAATCTGCAGTAGAATTTACTATAGTGGCCTTTCCCCTTCGAAACTCGAAAATGAAAGTCGATGATGCGGCCGCCATCACCGAAATTATTTTCCAGCGACATAGAGGAAAGTACAAAATTTATTTTCTCCAAAATCTTCTTTAAAACAATTCTTCCGAATTATACTAAATGTTTATATAAGAAAATACTTATAACAAAATTATTATAATTCATAAATCCTTTGAAAGCAAATTTTCAAAAACCCGGACTCAAGTTCTAAAATTTCCAAATTTCCATTGGTTTTAGTTTCAATCTCATTTTACCTATTATTTAAAATTTTATTCCTAACAACCAATCTATTGCAACCAATATATATATATATAAATAATATCATTTAAAAAAAAATTATTTTATATATAGAAAATATAATAGGCAAAATTATTTCATTTACCTATATTTAAAACAATTATTATGTCGGTCTGTCCTATTAAGTGTTTAGAAATCCCTATTGATGTCATAGCGTCCCATGCACCAACCAGAATTTATAAAATACAAAACGGAACAGATTAACACAATATCAAAATCTTTTTATAACACTAACAAATACGCTCTCTCATATATACACTCAGCGACTCCCGTAGGGTATCACTACCTTATTAACAAAGAGTCAAACCCCACAAAGCCAAGGTTTATCGCTAAACCAAAGCTTTGATACCAACTGTAACGGCCCGCCTTTTCGCACACTTTAAACCGACACACATGACGATTCAAACCATACGGAAGGGCGGATTGTTATGGGGTAAATAAGAAAAAACAGAGAAGAAATAAAACAAAACAGAATCTCACAGCGGAAGGATAAAATATAATAATAAAATATACAGTTTATATAACTGTTTACAAAACATTTGCTTCTTCTTTATACAATTAAATATCAGAGTTAACATACCAATAATATCAATGCGGCGGAATTCAATGGTGTAGTGGAATAATATAGTAGATACTAGTAATACTACAAATCTTCGTCTTCGTCCTCCGGAGCTAAAACTTCAAATCCTGAAACGCTCGGACTGACCCGAGCGAATTGAAAAGACAAAACACTCGAGTCAGAACCAAAAGATCTTATGTGAGTTAAATCAACAGGAGTAAATATGAGTGCAGTAACTCAAGAGATGCTCGGGATTTACATCTCCTAAGGATCCGTTAAACTATTTACTATGTAGTATATTGCGCTATTATAATAGTGTCTAATTGTAAAATAAACTTACTTTTTAATAGCGTTAAGGGGTTACCCATATAGCCCTTAACACAGAATATATTCCCATAGTCTATACAGTACCGTAATCTCCCCCGTACTGGGCGTCGTCAGAGGGCACTCCATAGGTATGGTACAAAACAAAACTCGTAGTAAAGGCTCGGTATGGTAGGTGACACGGCACAACTAGGCAATGCCAGGGTAGACATACCAATTGCTATCCGGGCTGGTGGAAACGCGTAGCCGCAGTTACCGCCCACCTCGAACAAACTCCCCCAAAATCAAAAAAAGAAGTGGCCACTGAATCAAATCCAAAGTCAAAGTATAATATCGAAGAGGAGCGTCCGATCAGAGGTATGACCTCATTGGCCCGAGAATCACTCCTGTTTTAGCCACCTTATGCCAACTCACGGGAGTCGGGTCCACGTATTTACCTTACAGGAAACGTCGCCACCACCAACTTCATTCTGGAATCTCCACCGCGTACACGGTTAGTCAAAGTGGTTTTCGGTATCGACAGAGAGTATGTCCATATCCGATCCCGGTCTCTTTGCCAACCCATCGTTATTATAACACCGCGGTCATTTAAAAATAGTTTATACTTTAAAACCAGAATAAAATTTTCCATTTCAAAACTATGAATACGATATCAATTTAAACCCAAAACAATATGATATCATTTTATCTCAAATATAATTCTTTTCCAAAATCATGCTGGTTTAAAATTTAAAATATCCCGAAACCAAATATTTGAAATATACTTTCAAAGCATAATATTTCGAAATTCAAAATTTTAAAACCATAACTTCTAAAACTTGAATGGTTTGGATATTCAACGAATGTAAAATAAATGGTTTAACTTTAAAGTTGCTTTGTAAAGAAAAATAATTTCCATGGCTTTTCAAATATATTTCTTTATTTAAAGTTTAAACCATAATTTAAATATCACTTCAAGTTCCAAAAACCCCTTCAATTTCTATATATATATATCCATTTGGAGTATTAATATTTCAAAGCTAAAGTTGGATTTTCTTCTTTCAACAATTAATATTCTATTATTTAGTCTTGAATATTCATATAAATTCCATAAATAAAACTCCAATTTCTAGCAATTAAATATTTTCTCAAATTTACTTTATACTAGAATTTTCATTTTTAATTCATCTTGGAAAAATACAGTTATAAATATCATACCTTAAAATTTCCAAACTTAAACATATAAGGTAAATTTCCAAATTTCCATTTTCTCAATTTTTCATTTTTATTCAACAGGTTTATACACAACTTAATTTTCAAATTTTTAACTTCATCTGTATATATATCGAAGAATAATATTTTATAAAATATCAAAATCAAATTTTTATAAACCGTATCCCATCCAAACCATAGAAATCACTTTAAAATAATTTATATATAGACCACGGTGCCTGTATATAATTTTCTATCCTATGGTCAAGTGATACGGATATTTATCATTTCAATCCGCAATTTAAAAATAAAATTTTACGGTTGTATATCATTTCATACCACAATCCCGAATGAAACGAAAAATGCATGATAACTTGCAGTTTAATGACAAAAATAAAACATCCATTCATCAACATCATCCATCATCCAAAACACAATCATCATCCAATAATAATTCAATATCAATATATATCTGATAATATATATCAGGTAATAACTGGCGGTTATATTCAAAAATAAATTAAATCAACTATTAAACTAACAGTTTATATTTAGTAATAATTTTATAACTGTTTACTAGCAGTTCCTATGCAAATAAATAAATTCTAACTGTAAATTAATATGCAATAAATAAAATAAATTAACAGTTATATTAAATAAACGCGATTTAACAGATATGATGAATAAAACATGCCAAACAGTCATAAATAAATTTCTACTCATATCTAAAATAAATTTAACAAACATAAAAACTTTTAGAAGTTGTGAGTGGGTTGAAACACTCACCTTTGGAATTTAAATTGTATTTAAATCCAATTTAAACCCAAAAATTTGACTGTCTCAGAATTTGTCCAAACAAGCGTCATCGCGTCTGGAATTTTATTACGATCCTAACAAAAAAAATCTCGCGTGAATCGGAGTTCGTATGTGAGAGTTATGTCGAAAATTGCACTTGAATTTCAAATTTAAAATAAACAAAGAATGGCACACATTCACTTAATATACCTGCCACGTCAGCAACCTAAGCTCTCCTCTCTCTCTCTCCTACGCGTTGAATGCCAGCTTCCAGAGAAAATATTTCCCGTTCGAAACCCAAACATCCCCGTTTGACCAAGCGTTTGACCGACCCTTTCGCCCAACTCCGACCTCCATTGAACCCAGCGCCACCTCTATCGTCCTCAGCTCGACGAGCCGCCCCCAATGGACACGTGCGCACGCCCCTGGTGGCCGCCGCCGCCGCCTCTAAGCCTAGGTCCGAAACCCTAATTCAATTTTTTCCGCAAATCCCACCGTTGATTCGACCCAAAAACTATACTGATGCAAACCCCTCGGTTATCTTCACAATACCCAGAAACAGTTTTTCGATCGGGCGAGTTTTGTTGCGACGATGATGAGTGGCCGAAAATGGTTTGAATTTTACTGGACGAACGATAGCTCCAATCGAAAAACAAATCACACTAGCAGATTACGCATCTCGAGAACTTTAACATATAATATTTAGGGATTTTTCTGAGGTGTTTGAAATTTCACTTTTGATTTTGAACTGTAGATAGATCTAGGTTTTGCAACCATTGAGGAAGAGAAAGAGATGAAGAAAATGAACGTATAGACAAATGATAGAAGATGGAGGCTAGGGTTTGTCACAACATATATATAGACAAATGTAGAAGGCTAGGAGGGCACGAATTACGAACGTGCTAAATGGAAGTTGACCCAAAAAGCCCGTTCTGACCCCGGAACGAAATATGTTAAACCCATATATCCAGATAGGTATTTTAAAATATTCTGAACGCGATGGAAAAAGTTTCACGTCCAAATTCAATCGTATGAAGAAGTTATGCTGAAAACAAAATTTTCAAATTGATTTTAATTAAATCGATTTCAAGGCGTTTTGCGTCCGTACGATCAAACGACAGGTCCGATCGATATGAAACTTGAAACCCTATAATAATTCACCGATCCGGATCCGATGAAACTAGTTTCGTCGAAATCCGAATCCGTGGCCAAAATGGCTATTTTTATATTCATTAAATAAATTAAAATAAATCATAAAATCCAACTTTATATTTAAATTCTAAAATTTGACCAAATTTTATCGCTTTTATATTTCTTAATCAATTTAAATGGTTTAACAAGTTTAGGTGTGAATTAAAAGTTGATAAGTCTATCAATTGCACTGTTAGTTTCTCCACTTCCTTATATTTAGGAATTATAAATTAAATTCTCAAAAACTCATTTATTAGATTTTCAACTTTTATATTCTCACCTTTTATCCAAAATAAGGATGCCACTAACATTGGTCCATGATTTCACATTATTATCCTCACAGTCCATTTAATTTCAATAACGTAATATTTAACCGTTAAATTCCATTTTATTATGCAATAAATGCAATTGTTGAATTTGATACTCAAATAAATTTATAAATCCTGCTTTCTAAAATCTATATCAACAAAAGGTCCAATTATAAATAAAATTAGCATTAACTTCATTTTATAGAATTAACTATTTCAATTACAAAACAACCCTACGCTAACAGCACAATTTAAATCAATTAATTAATTGAGTCTACATTAAATGTTATAAATTATAAATTGGAACCTCAATAAATTCGTTTATTGATTTAGACTCTTCCTATACAGTAAATAGATATTTTATGTGTATAAATAACGTTTGAATTATAATACACTTTATTAGTGCAGGCTTCATTTCTTATAAATTCCCTTTTATTAACTAGAACATATTAACAAAACAAAATAAATAAATTTAGATTTATTTCAATCTATTTCCATCCTTAACTTAATATACTCAATGAATGGTTAACCTAAATAATTGTTACCCTTTTACATTCAAAATCACTTACAACCATTAATAACAAAAATGTTGCCATAGATTTAGATTCAATTAAATAAATTAGATGAATGGGTAAAACTTTGTAATTATCCCAAATGCCAAATATATTTATGCATTAATTACTACTTATTATTATGAATTCATTTATAAATTTACTAGTTGCCTTTGTCATCTTATTTCCTATTTACTACCAAACTTCCTACTTAGTTATAGTTTATCAATATATACATACCTAGGCAACTCAAATTCTTGTCCTTTCTGTTATTTCAATTAAATCGGGTATGCACAAATAGATTGTTAATTAACTTATTCCTACAAAATTATTTACATACATTCAGTTCCAAATTTTATAGAATTAAATTCTAATTACTTACCACTTAATCCATCAATCATACATTCTATTCAAACATGCATTTAAATCTTTTTATTTTAATAAATTTATTCAATGTTGACATTCACTAAATAAAATTTACTTTCATTTATATAGTTGCAATTTAATTCAGTTATTATTTCATTAATACTATTTTCGCTTTATATCTTACAGTATTAATTTCACAAACCAACTTAATCAACAAATTATAACTTATAACCACAAACGCCAATTTACGTTATTTCAATCTATTGCCATATAAACATTTAAATTGTTAACCTTAAATTACAGTTACTATATCTAATTCCTATATTTACTCAAATAAAATCTTAAGACTTTTATTTCATTCTAAATTAGATTAGAAATCATATTAAATTAACTCATTTAATATCATCAAATTTAACGGGTCGTTACACCATTAATTATAGACTTTTTTTTTCCGTTTTGATTTTAAATTTTTTAGTTGAAACATACCAATTTCAGATTTTCCAAATTTCTTCTTTATTCTTTTCAATAATTTAAATCTTAAATTTAAAATAAATGCTTTATTCTTTTAAAAATAACACTAAAGTTTAAAATTCATTATCTTCCTGTTTATTCAAAATTCCCTTTTCATACACGGAATTTATTTATTAGAATTTTAAAACCACTAATATTCTTATCCAGTTCATTCTTAAATTTATTTAAATTCTCTATAATTATTTTCTTAAAAATTCTCTTCTTTTATTTTCTTTTCAAAATCCAATTCAATATATTTTGATAACTCGGTGTACCGAAATATATTCAAGTAAACCATAGCATTAAATATTCCAATTATCAATAATAGTCATCACAGAATATCAAATATTCATAACAGAGAATATTAAACAATATAAATAATTTTAAGGAATCCAGTTGGATCCCTCCAACCTATTTCCCTGCAACCACAGATGTTAGCACATTATAAAATACCAATTCCACTTTGAGGTGGAATATCGCAGTATATGGGATTAATATAATATCATCTGCTGTTATGCGGCGCATAGGGTCTCATCCGCTATATAATGCGGGAAATCAATCATTCCAAGATATATTATATACTACTATATATAATATTGCACATCAAAACAATTCAATCATTCAATCAATTATTTAAATTTAACTATTTAAATCTAAACAACCCAGATGAGTGAGAACTCACCTTTTCCCCTCAAATTTGCAAATCCACTTCATTCTCGATTTGGTTCCATGATTGACCTTGTATAAATATTTATACAATTTATTAATATTTGAATTAATCTATAAATAATTCACTAATAAATTAAATTGACCATTATTTAAAATTAATCGTTTGGTTTTTTAACTAATAAATTTGATTGACCTTCCTTTGGTTGTTTTGAAAGTATGTTATATAAATTAATCTGCAAAATTTCCAAAATCTAAATTTTGAATAATATTTCCAAATCAAGACATTTCAAAAAATCCAGTTTAAAAATCCTACCTCATTCTTAAAACTTCAGCAATTACCAAATTTTATTGTGTTAATAAAATTTCAGATTTACTTTACTGTCAATAATTTTCTCTTCTGCTTTTCTGACCTTTATGTACATACATAAATCTACTTATACTAAATTTAAATTAGCTATCATCATTCAAATTCTAACTTAAATAACCAACTGTAAATCTTAAATTTAAAATCAGATTAAAATTAATTACCACAACAGCCACCACTAACGCTCCTGGTCGCGAAAACATCACCGAACACCTCAACTGAACCTGCCAGAAACGAGCACGAAACCTCTCCCCCCCAAATCGCGGCTTCGAAACTCCCCCGTTCGTACATTCACCGCGACATCGATACACCTCATCGCCTCGTTCTCCCCTAAATCGACTCGAACCAAAAGCCGGACGCGACGTCATCACTGGCAATTCGATCACGTATGAACCCCATATTATTATAGACTTCGATTGATAGGGTTTCGATCGAACGAAGACACAGCCTCCTTGGCTTGCAACCCCACGAGAAGCTTGCGATCGAAGTAGAATTTGGCTTCGATTTAATTTTTTTTTAAAGGAACGAGATCGATTTGAAAACGAAAGGGGCTCGACCATGAAGGAGAGAAGAGAAGGGAAAGAGTGTTGCGTGAGTTTGTACTGAGGAAAGAGAGAAGGTTGCGTGATATAGAAGAAGAAGAGGAGGCAAGACGTGATGTTGAGCAGAAAGTAGCGTGCAGAAGGAGACCGTAAATCTCTAAAAGGCAAAAAGTCTATGAGAAAGAAAAAGTTTTGATGGTGAAAGAATTACGGCTGAAGGTGATTAGTGTGTTTGTGTGTGTGTATATAGTATTTAAATTTTAAGTTTAAATCGTCTCAAAATGTTATCTCAAAATCTCGACCTCCTATCGAGGCGTGTCGTTAGGTGTTTATAATGTTATACGCCCATTCCGAACATAATGGGAAATGTTTCGAGTCCCGATTCGATCGTATGGAGTAGATAGCTTATTGAACCAGTTATTATATTAAATTTTCGATATAGATTTAAGCGAGTTTGTATATCGTACGCTCACACAATAAGTCCAAACACAATGAAAATTGAAATTCGACAATAATACAATATTACGGATCCAATGGAACTGGTTTTGTCGAATTCCGAGACTGTGCCTCAGAAGGCTATCTTTAAATATCAATTTAAACGATTCTTTTTTAAAACTTAACAAAACACTTCCGAATTCAATTTCAACACTTTTACTATCTTCAATACTATCAATATAAATTTTACAAGCCTTCAAATTATTTTTAAAACTCAAGTTTTCATATTTTACCCAACTTCAAATTATTTAATTCAATAATTTAATTATCAAATAAATAGTGATATTTGAATTCAGGTTAAAAATTAACTTCTAATTATTTAAAATCAATTAAATATTCCAATCTCAAACATCCAAAAATTCCGGTTCGTCACAACTTGACACGTGTAATAAAGTTCTCGATAATTCAATAAAGGAAGATGAATCCAATGAACACGATTTCTTCGGAATTTTCGAAAATGAGTTGTTAAATTTTGAAGGGGAAGATTTGGATCACCATTTCAATTTGGAAATCAATAACGTTGAAAAATTTGTTCATGATGAGCTTAATTTTCAATTTGGTGAAAATAAACTTGAATTTCAATCAATTTTTTTATCAACCCCAAAATTCATCAAAAATAAAACAAATCATATGGTTTTCAATAAAAACGCATTCGTTTATCCAAATCCACATTTGACTCCATATGGTATGGTTTTCTGAGCTTAAGCTGTGTCTCGCATACTGGACGAGACAAATGAATCGATCTTTGGAAAACCATTTCATTTATTTTTTGACTGGATATTTTCTGATCTCGTGTAAAAATCGTTCATTTTCATATAAATATAAATCATTTTTTTCCTTCTCCTTTCACTTGAGTTGGCTGTGGAGACACAGTCAAAATCATGTGCAGATGGAGTCTCATCTTCTTTTTGATTTTTCATGGTTAATTTTTCATTTTCCTTCCAAAACTTAAAAAAATAATTAAACAAAAGAAAATTTTCCAATTTTTTTAGCGTTTTGATTACTTTTAAAGAAACACTATAAGATAAATATATGGTTTAGATATTAAGTTGAAATTTTTGAAAAATTATTTGTCTTAACAAAAATTAAAAATGAAGTTTGATTACAAATAAAAATGGTTTAACTAGCATATAGGAAGGTTCATACGTGTTGATTACGAAATATATCCTAATTGAAAATCTTTGTTTTAAAAAGTGGTTAATTCAAATAAAAGGATATAACATTTTTTTGTCTTCTAAGTTAAATGGTGCTACGATGATTTTGCAAAACTCTCTCTTAAAAAAGATTCTTGTATATATGTATGCATTTTTCTTAATAAACACCTAGAGTCTTATGTTTACACTCGTGTGTTCACTCACCATTCTCTCTACTCTTCTCACGTAAGCTCGAAAGGCAGCGCACGATCTATATATCTTGCCTTAGTTTATCCGAGTTGGGTGTATGTATATAAAAATTATTTTTAAAGAACACTTATAGTCGATAAATGTTCACACTTGTATGTTCACTCGCCATGCTCTGTATTCCCCTTACGTAAGTTCGCAAGGCGGTGCATGGGTAATATATCTGGTCTTTGTTTTCTAAGTTAGGCATATGTAAATATTGTGAATATAAACAAAATTAAAAATAATAATAATAGAGAGAGTAAGCAAATGAAATCCAAGCACTATTTTAACTTATTATTGAAAAGAAATAAAAATACCACTTGAAAATTTTTGATAATCAACTAAGGATCAATTTCATAATTACACCGTGTTATCAACCAATACAACGAGTTAAACTATAGTCTATTTGTTATGATAAATTTATTTTTGTTGGAAATTTTGACAAGTAAAAGGTATTAAATTTCTTTATAATAACCAAAACATATATTTAACTTATTTGTGTCTATTTAAAAGTAAATCTTTCATTTGTAAATATTTTCAAAAACCCGCATTCATCTCTTTGTAAATAAATCTTGCATTTTGTAAATAATTTCCTATTGCATTTGGATTTTTTGGGTAGTATCCACTGAAAACCCTCATGAGACAACACTCGTCCCACTAGAGACACCCAGAGGTTTAACGACTTGTTGCATAAGCTCAATACAATTGCGCTCCCTACGAAAACAGATTTATCTTAGTTTTTAGTTTATTCGAGGATGAATAAAAAGATAAGTGTGGGGGTATTTGATGTGCACGTAAATGTGCATATTTTTACCGCTATATTTAATCTATTTAAATTAACAAATGATCATATCAGGTATTTTAACATGTTTAAACCAAAATTCAAATTATTTCAAATCGTCATATGTTCATCTTCATATAAGGGAAAAAGTGCATATATTAATTTGAGAAAATTTAATTGAAAATTTCTATATTATTTTGTAGGAATTTGGCTTGTATATAAGTGATTTCATGAAGATATATATGCATGCACAAAATTGAAGATAAAGGAATGAAGATGGAAATAATTCAAAGGCACGTTAATTGAGGAACCCACCTACCCACTTGCCTTAATGTACAAATTAGAGCTAATCCACATGCAAACGACCATTAAAACTTCATGCACACTTAATGGACGATTACTTTATACTTATGATTACTTGGCCTCCACACTTCCTAAGAGGGTAGTTTGGATAGTTCACAAAAAATGAATTAGGGTTTTCAAACATGTATAAATACCCCTTATCTTCGTATAATTAGTCTCTCTTCTTTACTCTTCCTTTAGGCTCTCTTCTCTTAGTTTAGTTTAGGATCAAAAAAAATGAGAGCTTGCTTTCTTTTCATGGCTACTTAGCCATTTCTTATTTCACGTAATATCTTTTTTATGCACTTTAATACATGCTCTTTTCACTTATTTTTCATTTCCTTTCATGTTAGTAGTGTAGATTTACTTATTTATGCAAGTAGAATAGATTTTATTTTATGTAAGTAGAATAGCTCTTCTTTCATTTAGCTCTCGTTTTCCTCTTCTTTCGGTTACATGTTGCAAGCTATATTTGTTGATTTGATAACAAATATGAGAGGCTAAACCCCTTCAATTTAGCGGTAATAAAGCTCTCTAATCATGTAGCTTCAACATTTTGATAATTATTGCTCTATTTTGTGCTTAATGACAATGCTTGAAGTGGTTTAACATGTTGTTTTTGCTTTGAATTTAGTAGCCTACATTGTTGAAACAAAATAGGATATGCTTAAACAATCACAAACAATAATTATCTCTTTGTCTACATATGATGATGGTAATGAAGTGAATGTTGAAATCAAAATTTGATGGTATATATTTCTAACTCATGGTTAATAGGTCATACTTAAAATAGATTTTGTTTTCAATTCTGTTGTCATTTTTCGTATGAGTTTGTAAGTGGTTTAAGGGGTGTGTTATAGTTTGATGGCTTATGTTGAGCTAATTAATAGTACAAATAGGCCATACTTATGATAAGCACATCAATTAAACTAACTAATGACTAAAAAAGAGAGATCATAATTTCATGTTGTTTTGATTTATATGATCTAGAGAGTGGAAATTATCTTTAAATTGTCTTTCTACTCTCATATTTTATCACTTTCTTTTTATCATTTTCTTACATTTTTAGTTATCACTCTCAGCTTTGGTTTAGTTTAATTGAATAGAAATTTAAAATCTAACAATTCCATGCGGATCGACCCGCACTTGCCACATACTAACATTTGTACACCGTGCGCCTGCGATTAATTCTTATTATAAATTCATTCGACGGGCTTCTAACTCGATAGAATTTTCGTCAACGAACATGCTTGTTTTTGAATATTTGAATGTGGAAAAATCCAAATGGTTATTAGGTACAACAATAAATATAAAAGGAATAAAACATTATTTCATCAAACAAATATTTAGACGTAACGCCATCATAATTTTATTTTTTGTCTAAGGAGTCAGACTTTCTAATTCGTTATAAGTTCCACGAAGTAGGCTCAATCTTTGTCTCTTCAACACACGGCCTCTGTGGAGACTAACTAGGGCAAGCTAGAGTATCAATCCAATTTTGTTTTGATGGTCCTAGCTTGCATAAATTTCTTAGAGTAATGTTATAAGCTCTTACAAGAGTTTAGGTTAAACAAGGAGATTTTTGATGAACGTAATTTTTGTAGTGAATGACCACAAATTGCTAGAATACATTTTTCAAAAAAGTTAAGATAAGATCCTTGATGTTAATGTACATAACACATTTCACGTTACACTCCCATTATTTCATGTTGATAGCGGTATATTGCATCAACTTTGGTGTTGAGAGATGTCGATTCAAGATCAATTGCCCGTTTGGCTTTCTTTTCCTTTGGAGAAACGCCAGTGTAATACATAGCTAATGCAATAATGTTTAGAGAGGCCGATTGAATCAATGGAGGTGTGGTTTTAGTTTGTGATATGTGGGAGTCATTTAATGAAGGTGCGCTTGAATAAGTGGAGTCGTGATCAGATGACATTTTGAATAGAAGTGGTGTAAGGTTTTGAAATTGGTAAAAAGAATGTATGCATTTAGCTTTCAAAAGAATCCCTTAATATAAACGTTGTTTACTATTTCTAGCAGTTTATTTGTTAGGATGGTAGAATTCTAACTATTGAATTTTAACAAAAGTTAGCTAGTTTTTGTATGGAAAAGAATTTTGTAAATCCTTTTACAAAATTATTTTGTGCTTTTTATATGAGTTATATAAATTATATATTTTAGTTTACCAATTCATTATAAGAACAAATTCCTAGGTCTCGTCTTAATTTTATAAAAGGTTGTTCATTTAGTGGTTTGGAAAAAATATCTACAATTTGATTTTCGTTATTCATAAATTCAAGTGATATAATTCATTTTTCAACATTATCTCTTAAGAAATGATGATGAATATCAATATGTTTTGTTTGAGAATGATTAATAAGATTTTTTTGATAAATTTATAGTATTGGTATTATCACAATATATAGAAGAATTTGTTATGGTTTTACTAAAACCTTAAGAATTTAGTTGCATATAAATTACTTGTGCACATGTTGAAGCTACTGAGATGTATTCGACTTCACATGTCGAGAGAGACACATTTTTGTTTTTTTCCTAAACCATGAAACTAAAAATTGACCTATAAAATGGCATGTGTCATTTGTGCCTTTTTTATCCATTTTGCAACCACCGAAATCAGCCTTACTGTATGACACGAGTTCGAATGAGCTGTCTCTCGGGTAAAAATGACCGTAACCTTTGGTGTTGGTCAAATATCTTAAAATTTGTTTAGCCGCTTGATGATGTGATTCCTTTGATTGTGCTTGAAATCATGCACGTAAACATATGCTCATCATAATATTCGGTCTACTAGTCGTATAATAAAGATCATGTCATACTTCTGTATAATTTTTGATCGAAATCTTTTCTATTTTTTATCTTTATCTAAAGGTAGAGCAGTACTCATCGGAGTCAGTTTTCTTGAGATATTTTCCATTCCAAAGCGTTTTAATAAATCTCAACAGTATTCTTCTTGATTTATAAAAAATTCTTTTTCTAGTTGTCTTATTCGCAACCCAAAAAGTAGTTTAATTCACCCATATGTGACATTTCAAATTTATTTTTCATAATTTTAGAAAATTCATTACACAATTTTTCATCAGTTAAACCAAATATAATGTCATCGACATATATTTGTACAACTAATGTATCGGTATTTTCTCGTTTTATAAATAAAGTAAAATCAATTTACCAATTTGAAAACCTGAATTTTGTAGACGGGTTTTTAATCTTTCATACCAAGCACGATGTGCTTTTTTTTAATCCATATAAAGCCTTTTTAAGTTGAAGTACATGATCGAAATATTTCTCATAAACAAATAGCGGAGGTTGTTCAACATAAACTCTTTCATTTATTAATCCATTTAAAAATGCACTTTTTACGTCCATTCGAAAAAGTTTATAATTAATATGACATGCAAAAACAAGTAATGTTCGTATTGCTTCGAGACGTGCTACTGGAGCAAATGTCTCTTCATAATTAATGTCTTCTTCTTGATTATGTCCTTGAGCTACTAATCTTGCTTTATTTCATACAATATTTCCATTTTCATCTGCTTTATTTTTTAAAATCCATTTTGTCCCAATTACAGATTGATTGTTTGGTCTCGGTACAAGTTTCCATATGTTATTTCTTTCAAATTGATCAAGTTCTTCTTGCGTTTCAATAACCCAAAAACCATCTTTTGATGCTTTTTTATAACATTTATGTTCAAAATTTGATATAAATGCAATATGACTCATTTGATTTAACTGTTTTCTGGTTGATACTTTTGTATTTAAATCACTGATAATATTGTCAATTGGATGGTCTTTTAATATCCTGGGTTATGACATTATCATATTATCATCATTGTTATTAATTGATATTATTATCATTATTTTAATATATAGGTACATTAGTTTTATTATTGTTTATTACTTCTTCATTATTATCACCATTCTTTAAATTTTCATCAAACGAAACTTTAAGACTTTCTTCTATAATGTTTGTTCATTTATTAAAAATTCTATATGCTTTACTTCGATCCAAATAGGCAACAAAAATTCCTTCATCAGCTTTAGAATCGAATTTTTCTATATAGTCTTTTGTGTTTAAAATAAAACATTTTGATCCAATTTCTCGAAAATACGATACTTTAGGTTTCTTTTTGAAAAACATTTCATAGCATGTGTTTTTAGTCATTGGTCAGAGTGTTACACGATTCAATACATAACATGCGGTAGCAACAGCTTTGGCCCAAAAAAATTTCGGTAGGTTACTGCTATGTAGCAAAGTTCGTGCACATTCTTGTAAAGTTCGATTTTTCCTTTCTACAACATCATTTTGTTGTGATGTACTGAAATGAAAAATTATGAATAATTCCCTTTTTGTTGCAAAAATTTGTAGATATTTCATTTCCAAATTCACCTCCATGATCACTTCGTATTCTTTTAGTTTTTAAATTCATCAGATTCTTAATTCATTTAGCAAAAATTTTGAACATTTTAGAACTACCACCTTTATGTTTTAAAAATAACATCCAAGTATATCTAAAAAAATCATCAATAACTACAAAAAGGCATTTGTTATGGTTTACTAAACGTACTTGAGTCAGTCCGAATAAATCTAGATGGAGTAGTTCGGGAGATTGCTTTGTGGAAATTTCCATTTTAGATTTATATGAACTTTTCTTTAATTTACCAAATTGACAGGTGTCACATAGATTTTTAACTTTATAGTTGATTTTCGGTAAACCTCTAACTAATTCTTTTTTAGCTAGTTTATTGATATTCTTGAAATTTATATGACACAAACGTTTATGCCATAACCATGGATCATTATGATTTTCAGCTAAGCATAAAATAGTGTCGTTTTTAACATTCATGTTTAAAACATATATATTTTGATTTTTAAATCCTCCTAAAAATTAGAATTTTATTTTGGTCAAGGATATTGCATTTATTTTTCTCGAAATTTTAATCTTTTATCACATAACTTGATAAGTTGGGTTTCAAATTTTTCTACCAATAAAACATTAGTAATAATAAAAGAATTAAGAACACCAATATTGATGACTTCTCCAATGCCGATGACAAATTCTTTTGAGTTATCTCCAAAAGTCATAATGCCACCATCGATATATGTTATATTTCATAACATATGAGCATTTCCAGTCATGTGCTTGGAACAACCACTATCGAGTATACACTTCTTTTACTTTTCAGTTCAATTTTGGCTACCTGCAAAATAGAAAAAATTTAGTTGGTACCTGTTAGCACTAGGTCACTAACACCCTTGTGGAAGATTGTGTAGAGAGATTAATGAAGAAATTAAATTAAAACAGAGAACTGTATGCTAAATTAAATGCAAAGACAAGAACACCAGATTTATAGCGGTTCGGCGTAACTGCCTATGTGACGCCCCACCTCTATACCCACGCTAGCCAAGAACACTAACTAGTAATGCTGTCGACTAGCACGGAGAATAAGGCTGTTGAGGAGCGACCATCTGTATAATTGCTTTGTGCGAGTACCGATATGCCAGATAAAAATATAACTTTTCATCTCAAGAGTAAATCCGACATACCGACACAAACTCAAAGCTACTGCACAGTGGCTATAAAGGTCTTCGGAAACAAATAAAGAAATAAACATAACACAAATCAGTCACAGATAATTCATATCACAAAGGCGGAAATAGATATGAATGTTACACATAAAAGTGTACATCAGAGTAGTGGTCAAATAAGATCCACAACATCACAAAAATGAATAGATACAAGTGCAAGACAAAAATATGTATACATCAAGGAGTCAATAACTTAGATGTATACAACAAGAACTGCCCAACTAAAGTTGTAGGATCTAGATTAACCCTAGAGGGGGGGTGAATAGGGTTATAGCAAATTTTCTCGATTTAAACACAGAAATAAACTGCAGAAATAAATATGCTGAAAAGTAAATCACACACAAAATTTACCCAGCTTCGGCAACCCCTGCCTACTGCTGCATTCACATATTTCTATTAGAATTAAACAGTATCACGCTTACAACAACTCTACTAGACTCGCAGACCCTTTTGCTCCCGCTCACAAACACTCTACTAGACTCGCACACCCTGCTCCCGCCTATAGAGTTTCGCTCACTCGCAAACACTGCTCCCGCCTATAGAGCTTTGCAAACTCGCACTCCCTGCTCACTGAACTAATTCTAAATAGACAATCTGACACTACCTAATCCCTAGGTGGTGATTTACAGATTCTTCGACTTGAAAAGAAAAAAAAACTTCAAAAATAACCGCAGGAGCAAAAATTAAAATACGAATGTGAATGCATAATTTTTTCTCAATTATAAAAACTAAAACCCTATTATAAAATTAAAACTAAATCCCCCTTTTAATAAGCAGGCCGGCCCACTACTCTTGAACACGATCTAATGACCCGCTACTTTCTTTTGCTCAGTGAAGAATGTCAGCCTCTCTTTGTTGAATTAGGGCTTCGGCTCTTTCTCGAATTAGGGCTTCGTTCTGATGCTCGATTCTCTGATTTGATGGCTTGCGTCGCTTGTTCTCTGATATTCGATTGTGGTTAACTTTGAAATTGTGAATTGTTGCAGCTGCTTCTTCTGATGACCGAGTTCGTTGAATTTGCGGTATGTAATTCTTCGTTTGCTGGTTCAATTGCTTGCTTTAACTTGATTGCTCTTGATTGAACTCGATAGCCGATGATGTGAATTTGGATTGTATTTATATGAATTCGAATCACTTGATTTGTTCGTATTCACTTGTGCTTTCCTAAATCACAATTATCTGATGCGTACGTCTTTCCTAATATAATCTTTGACCTTGATGCTCACGGTTTTGATTTGAGAACGTTCAATTGTCTTGATTCACACGGCATTAAAACTTTCCTCCTTTTTGATACTTTGACTATTTCAAAGAATAAAGATACGAATTTTTTCTTCTGTTTTGTGCATTCTGTAACTTGCTTCTCTGCTACTATATGTATTCATCAATGTTGGCATCTGCATTCCATTTCTCAGTGAACTCCATTTCACTTTATTGCATTTGGTCTCGAGTTTCACTGTTGCATGCACTTGTTGTCGCAGTATTGCTGTTCATATGAACTTGCATTCATTCGAGTTGTATTTACACCACTTCTTGAACTTCAGTAGTTGCTTACTGTTTACATTCACTGTGTTGCACATGTCTCATGCTCGAGCTCTTTGCATACTTCATGACTGTACTGTTCTTTGTTGAGTTGATATATTTGTGGTCTTCATTTGGTGATTTGTACTTGGTGCAGTTTCCATATTTATCCTCGAGCTTGCATGTGTACCACTGATCATACTTGTGATATTCATTTGGGTTTGTGTGTTGTCTCTGACCTGAGCATGTTTACTGTGGCACTGAACTTGATCTCTGTTGTATTCATCTTTATTCTGCATCACTTGTAGCTTGCTACTGTATCATTAAGTAGCTGTCGTCTGTACTTTTAGTCGAACTTGTATTGGTGCATTGCCGCCATGTTGGTTCGAATTGCACTTGCTCTTTTGTACTACTTCACCATGTCACTTTTTGATTGATGCTGCATCACTTATAGCTTTATGTATTCATGTGTTTGTCTGCATTCACTCTGGCTTGTGTTATGATTGCTGTGAAGTTGCAGTCTGCTTGATGCTGTAGCTTTATGGTTTTGTAGTTGTTCTTCTAGTTGGATATGTTAGTTGCGGCCTTGACTTGTTGTTATTTGTACCTGGTCTCTGTACATTTCTATGACTGTTTGCATACACTTTTGGTCATGTTGTATTTGGTCTTCATTGACTTCATGTTGCATTATGATGTTGTCTGGACATTTGGTCTTCATGTGAGGTTGTAGCTTTGGTCTTTGTTTGTTTGATCACCTTGCTGTTCCTGTAGTTGGTCACTGATGCAGTTTGAAGTTTTGAATTGTTTGCTTTTGCATTCATTCATTTGTTTATTTAATCATTTGACTGGCTGTTGTAGTCAAGCTGTATTCATGTACAGATGCATTTGGAATTTGAGTTGTCTGCTATCATCAATTCGAATTGGACTTGCTTGATCATTGACTTTCTTTTTGCACTTGCACACTTGCTCTTGTTGGCCACGCACATGAGTTGGCGAGGCAGTGCACACGTGTATGAATGTACACGTGTGTATTGCAGCCACTTATGGTTACCTGTCCCTGTAATATCTATGTGCACGACTTTGTGATGAATTCAAGTGCGAATGATGACGAACAACCCAAATAACCGAGGCAAACCATATTTTCAAAAGTCATATTTAATTTTATATTGCAAAAATATTTCTTTTTCAATTTTACTGCGTTAGTGGATATTTTTGCAGATTTCTCAGATGCTGGATTCAAACTGGAATGCAGTTGAAGACAAAATACGAGTGTGAGTGATATGTAGTGAGGTTATCAATGTAAAATATTTGTGATGTAATCGTGATGTAATCAAAAATGTATATGTATAGTGAGAGCATGAATTTGTACTATTCAAGATTGTAATAAATATTTGTTTGAATAAAATTTCTGTTTGAATTCAAAATCTGTGTAACTTGTTCTGTTTGAATTCAAATTCAAATTCTGTATAATTTATTTTATTCAACAAATATTTATTTAATCTATGCAAAACAGAATAGTACATAACCAAATACATTTAAATGAATATATATGTTTATTATCATCAAACAAAAACATATAAGCGCATATTCAACAAAAGTAGTTAGCCAAAAGATCATATGATGGTCCGATAAGGTGGCAAGCAGAAGCACCTGCAAAATCTCAGTCTGACCCGAGTATTATTTATAAGAAGAAAATAATAAATGGATCAGTCTAGCTATAAATATCAGATGAAATGATATAGAATAAGAGATATGACTAAACGTATAATAATCACAATGCCAAGCTGTGATAAATAAATAATTGAAAAATCAATAAGAGATTAGTCAATATCGCAAAGATCTTCTCAAAGATAAAAAGGAATGTCATACTCCTAATTTTCTTCACCGAGCCACAATAAATGACATATATATCAATGCCAATCGTAAAAGTTGGTGCAACATAAATTCCAGAAATCAACACAAGAAATCCATAAATCAAATAATTCGGAGCATCGACGTCGTACAGCGTGACATCCGATGAACCAAATCACAATAAAAGGGAACAACGATGTCGTACAGCGTGACATCCGATGAACCAAATCACAATCAAAGGGAACAACGACGTCGTACAGCGTGACATCCGATGAACCAAATCACAAACAAAGGGAACAACGACGTCGTACAGCATGACATCCGATGAACCAAATCACAAACAATGGGAACAACAACGTCGTACAACATGACATTCGATGAACCAAATCACAAACAAAGGGAACAACGACGTCGTACAACGTGACATCCGATGAACCAAATCACAATCAAAGGGAACAACGACGTCGTACAACGTGAAATCCGATGAACCAAATCACAATCAAAGGGAACAACGACAACGTGACATCCGATGAACCAAATCACAATCAAAGGGAACAACGACGTCGTACAGCGTGACATCCGATGAACCAAATCACAATCAAAGGGAACAACGATGTCGTACAGCGTGACATCCGATGAACCAAGTCAAAAAAACATCGCACAATGCTAGTCTAAAACATAAAATGATCGTCATGATCAAAGAGAAGTGTCAATTACGATAAGCTAGTAAATATATGAGCTTACCTTCATGTCCCATAACCACTAGCTTAACTTAAATATTTATGAACAAATTGTAGATCTCCACTAGAAAATTGTCACAAGAGATTCAATCGAACAAGTCCAAGAATTAACCAACGAAGTAAACGCAAGCGTTTCATACCACTTGTTTTACTAAGCCGTTTAATTAGATTTCTCATACGAGTGAGGTAAAGGTTTGTATATACTAGTAGATTGGAAAACGGTTTTATAAACGAGTTCGGTATTGAAAATAGAGTTGAAATCGTTTTGAGGAAAGAGTTTTGATATTTACTACTAGTATAGAAAACCTTTATATTTTAAAGTGACAAATCATAGAATTGATTGTAGAAACAATCAATCATAAAAATTCACATTCGAAGACGTGAATAAAATCCAAAGAAATCGATACCGAATCCATCAAAATGGATATTCCCAAAAATCACGATGAAAATGTCATCAATGTCCATAATAAATGATAAAGACAAAAAGGAAATCAACACGAATCGATTAAAGTTGGAAATATACTCAAAAATAGCCAAAATAGGGAAATTAAACAGTTCCAGACGTCTGGTAGGTGTTCCCAGACGTCTGGCCCTAGGTTCCGGAAGTATATGTGTTTTCTCCCTTCTATTTTTAATTCCTGGGCCATTTCAGACGTCTGAAATTTTCAACCAGACATCTGAATTTGATTTCAGACGTCTGGATTTTGTTTCAGACGTATGGATTTAGTCTCTGCCTTTTCCAGACCCCTTTCCAGACGTCTGGATTTTTCAACCAGACATCTGAATTTGGTTTCAGACGTCCGAAATTAATTTCAGACGTCTGAAATCTTCTGCTAGGCAAAAAAGCAGCCTAGACCAAAAATGGCAAATCCAAACCGAAATGCGATCGAACGAGCGATGGATGCTAAGGATTTATTCCAATCGACAACCCGGCACTATAGGCTCTTCGATGCATCACCAAAAACATATTCAAACATCGAAGATTGGATTTTTAAAGATTTGACTACAAAACACCACAAATTGAAATATTCACCAAATCAATCCAAACCAAAAGCAATGAACATAAATAAGTGTTAGGAATTCATACCTAACAATAAAGATAGATATAGACATAGATGTGAGATAAAAATCTCACCTTTGAACCCAAATGATTGAAGAAGAAGCTTGAAAGCAAAGGAGAATCAACCACTCTTCAAATCCAACTCAAGAAGCTTGATTCTAAGCTTTAAAAGAAGAACATTCCCAAAGTTAGGTTTAGGAATTTCTGAAATTGATAAGAGAATGAGTTGGGGAAGAAGAAGAGAAGCTTACCAATGGGTTCTTCTATTAGTTTGGAGCTAGAGTTTGATTTGCAAAAGAAAACTAGGGCTTGGAGTTTTAATTTCCTCTTCCACTCTCCATTAATATCAAGCTTGAGTTTGAAGGGTTAGGAATTAGAAATGAAATGAAGATAAGTGGGGGTGGAGCAAGGGCTCAGCTGGGGTTAATGGGCCGAGACAACAAACCAAAGCCCTACGTGAAAAAGTAGCCAAATTCGACTAACTCCAAACATATCGAAGTTTATACTCAAAAAGGTCGCAAATGTTATTTTGAACTCAATGGGGGTGGTCTCGAGTCCCAATTCGACTGTTTGCAAAAAGTAGCTTTTCGGACCAAAATCCGACGAACGATAAAATATTTAAATATAAAATCGATAAATATGCGGGTTGTTACAGCCTATGTAACGACCCGTAGGTTTTTAATAATTAGAATTGTAATTTAATAAGATTTTTGTAATTAAATCTAGTAAGAAAAAACACTTTATAATTTAATAATGGAATGAACGCTAAAAATGAAATATAGCAATGTTAATTAAATCTAATCATTAGTAATTTGAATAAAATTCTAATAAATGAAGTAGTGAAAGTGTTATATCTGGATATAAATTGAATATGAGAAAATAAAAGTATGTATTGCATTAATTAATGAAATAACACATTGTTAACAGTAATTGAATGTAAATTAAGAAAATAGGGTAATGCAAGTTAATAATTAATGAACTTGAATGATCATGCCGATTTAATAAAATAATTTAAATGTTATGACTTAGTCATAAATGGAATATAATATAAACTAATGTAAACATTAAAATTTATAAATGGAATAATATTGAAACAAATAAAATTTGTAAATGAATAAAGAAATAATAACTAGGATGAAATGTAACAACGAAGTTAAATTAAAACCGAATTTGTATAAATTGAACGAAATTGCAATAAATGGACTAACGTAATTAGGTATGAATGCAAGTGTTGTATAAATAGAAGAAATTTGTAATTTGTTAATGAATTTATAACGGGAATGAAATGTAAGAATGTTGATGTAAGCTAAGAAATAATTAATCCAATGCAATCCCAATTAATTGAAAAAAATGCAGGGTTATAATTGATTGTAAATAGGAATATTGGATAATAAATTAATATAAGAAAAATAAATGCAAATATTGAATTAATCAATGAAATAGTAATTAAATAAAATCAACTTTCTGTATGTGATTTTTTGGAAATGATAACTTATATAAATATGTTTAAGAGTTGGTGGCAACAATTATTATAAAGTAATCATTTATTAATCAAAATGTGTAATCAATTGCAATGAATCTTAATTCAATGTTATATTTATATAAATTAAGGAAGTAATTGAAAATAATGTTAATTCTATTTATAATACGACAATTAGTTGATTTAAAGAATGTGAAATCAAGATTTACTAACTTAAATTTAATGATTGGATTTATGGCAATTAAATGAAATTAAAATATTTAATTATTTCGTTATTTGAAATGAAGATGGAATACGAAAATATTAATGTAATAGTTTTGAATCAAATGTTAAATCCATCTGTTTGATAACAATGAAGGGAATAATCATTAATTTATTTAATTAAATGAGATTATTGGGAATTATATTTATAATTTTTGAATTTAATGAATTTGAGTTTAATACTGAAATTGATAAATTAATCAACTCTAAATTGACATTTAAATTTGTTTAAAACATTATAAATGATTGAGAAATCAAAAGGGATGGAATTTGTCAATTAAAGAAGTGAAATTGGAAATTTGATTTAATTATCTAATTCATTAATTTAATTAATTAGTGTAAAAATAGCCATTTTGGCCACCGACTCGGATTTCGACGAAACTAGTTTCGTCGGATCCGTAACCGTGAATTATTGTAGGATTGAAAGTTTTGTAGCGATCAGACTTGTCATTTGATCGTACGGACTCGAAACGCCTTGAAATCAATGAAATTAAAATAAACTGAAATCAATCCGGAAAATTTTGATTTTAGCATAACTTCTTCATATGATGGAATTTAGACTTAAACCTTGTTCCATCGAGTTTAAAATATTTTGAAACCTCTATTTTGATGTATGGGTTGACCCAATTCCGTTCTGGAGTCAGAACGGGCTTTTCGAGCCATTCATCATTCAGCGCGTTTATAAATCGGGTCCATCTATTTTATTTCAACCTTGCCTATATATACCAAGTTATAAACCCTAGCCTACCCCTATTTCTCATTTGTCTGTGCATACAATTCCTCTTCACCTCCTCATTTCAATGGCAGACAATTCCAAATCCAATTGCAATTCAAAAATCAAAGTGAAATTTCAAACTCCTCAAAAAAATTCAGAAAAATACACATCGCAGGTCTCGACGAGCGTAATCTTACTGGCACTGTTCGTTTTTTGATTCGATGCATCATTTGTCCTGGAATTAGCGATATTGCCTCGACTGTTCGTTGAGGGTTATCGGATTGGACGGTGGATCGGCGACCAAGAAGCGATCGGGGGGTTGCGTTGGGTAGAGGGTGATCTTGGCTTTGCATCGGTGGCATTCACTTGCTTCAGGGTCGCCGCGGTTTCACCACAAAATTCGCAATGTAGGCGGCGGCTAGGGTTTGGACGCGGTGGAGTTTGGCTCGGTTGTGCAGGCGCGTGAGGCTAGGAGGCTCGGCCGGTCATGGGGAAGGGGGGCGGTGTCGATGGATCTGGTAGCGGCTGTGTTGACGTGGCAGCGTTTCATGCCGTTCGAACGAACGAAGTAGTGGGTTCGAGTGTGTTGTTCTACGTGCGTGGTTAGGTGACGTGGCAGTGAGTGGTTTTGCTTTTTTTATTTTAATTTCAGTTTCAATCATTCTAACGCGAATAACTTTCACATACGAGGTCCGTTTCATGCGCGGTTTTCTCCGCTAGGTTCGTATTGGAATTCTGAATATTTTGGCACTTGTTTGGATGGATTCTAAGACAGTTGGAATTTTGGGTTTAAATTGGATTTAAATTGGATTTAAATTCAATTTAAATTCAAAAGGTGAGTTTTTTAACCCACTCACAACTTCTAAATTTTTTTATGTTTGTTAAATTGATATATGATGTGAATAGAAATTTATTCATAACTGTCTGACATATTTTTAATCATCATCCCAGTTAAACTTAATTTATTTGAATTAAAAAGTTATTTAATTAATTATTGAATATAAACTGCTAGTTGATACCTGTTATTTATTATATGTTATATATTAATGTTATTGATTGAATTGGATGATGATTGTGATAAATGGTTGATGATTGATATTGGATGAATGGATGTTGTATTTTATATTGTTATTAACTTCAAGTTGTTATGCATTTTATTTCATTTGGGATTGCGGTTTGAAATGATATATAACCGTATTTTTATTTTAAATTACGGATTGAAATGATAAATATCCGTATCACTGACCATAGGATAGAAAATTTTATACAGACTCGGCGGTCTATATATAAAAATATTTTGAAATGTTTTCTATGGCTTTGTAATGAAATATATGATTTTATGAGATATTGATGTGGATATTTTATAAATATTATTTTATATATAGTTAAATTCTTGGTTTTAAGCTATGAATAAAATTGTTTAAAGTATAAAATAAGTTTAATAATAAAGTTTGATTTTATTAAAATATAACAAGGATAAGTATTTACTTAAATTTTATTTTAATATAGAGTTTATATTGATTTTTATAAATCAAGGTTTAGAAGATCGTTTTGGAATTGATTGAATTTTATCTAATGAAGAATTATATTTAATAAGAATCCATTTGGAACTTATTGAAATTGAGATTTTAAAAGAATATGGTTTTATAACTTAATTCGGGTTTAAGGTGATTAAACGAATAAATTGAGGAATATTCAGTTTTAAAATTTGAAGTTTTATTTAAAGGATATTGGTTTTAGTAAGCAAATCTTTCAAAACTAAATAATAGTAAAAGTGAAATTTATATATATATGAATTATAAAATTTAGTTTTGAAATATTGAATATTTAATCTTCAAAATATATTAAATTTAAAATTTAGAAATTCGGGTTGTTTTGGAATTGATTTGTGAAATTTAAGAGGCTAGTTTGTTTATAAAATATTTTAATATTTAAATTCATGTAAGGGTGGTGTTATAATAACGTTTGGTTTTTGAAAAGACGGGGATCGGAAGTTCTCATACTCTCTGCCAACTCCGAAAACCACTTTAACAATAGTGTACGCGGTGGAGATTCCAGAATGAAGTAGGATGGTGACCGCGTTTCCTTCGAGATAAATACGTGGACCCGACTCCCGTGAGTTGGCATAAGGTGGCTAAAACAGGAGCGATTGACGGGCGAATGAGGTAGCACCTTTGATCGGACACATCCCTTCGATATTATACTCTGACTTTTGGATTGATTCGGTGGCCACTTTTGATGTTTTTATTTGGAGGTGTGGCTCGAGGTGGGCGGTAGCTGCGCGCTACGCGTTACCATCGGCCTGGAAGCGTAATTGGTATATCCACCCTGACATTGCCTAGTTGTGCCGTGTCACCTGCCCTAGCGCGCCTTGTACGAGTTTGGTTTTCTTCCGTAGCCCGTGGAGTATTTAGGGTAGTCTCTCGATCTGGAGATGCGCTGATCCTGGATGGACTACTTGGACAATTACGTGTTAAGGTGGAAAATGTAAAGCCTTAATGCTATTTAAAAGTAAGTTTATTTTACTATAGACATTATTATAATAGTGAAATATTACTACATAGTAAATAGTTTAACGGATCCTTAGGAGGTGTGAATCCCGAGCATCTCTTAAGTTACTACACTCATATTTATTTCTGTTGATTTAACTCACATAAGATATTTTAGTTCTGGCTCGAGTGTTTTGTCTTTTCAATTTGCTCGGGTCAGCCTGAGCATTTCAGGATTTGAAGGCCTTAATTCTAGAGGACGAAGATGAAGAATTATTATTTCTATTATCTATTATATTATTCCACTACACCATTGTATTCCGCTGCATTATTAATATTCTCTGGTAAGTATAACTCTGATATGTATTGTATAAGAATAATCGAATATTTTGTAAAACAGCTTCATGAACTGTATATTTGATTATTATATTTTATCGTTCCGCTGCAAGATTCTGTTTTGTTTTATATCTTTCTCTGCTTTTTCTTAATTACCCCTAATAATCCGCCCTTCTGTATGGTTTAAGTCTGACATGTATGGTTTATCGTCGATTTAAAGCATACGAAAAGGCGGGACATTACAGCCTACGTCCACTTTGAAGTTAATCTTTATTGCTTTACTCAACAATTGATTACATATACAATCCTACACTAACTACTTGAATACATATGCTAACTGAAATGGAATGAGTCTTGAATACGGCAGAGTCTCCCTAGTGTTCTCGAAAAAGGTCCCTTTCACTATGCCTCTGCCCTTCTATTTAAAGAGGAAGATGGGCTGGACTCCCCTTACAGGCCCAGGGATAAAGTATCTCGGCCCACAGTTGGTGACTTCTGTACACCGAGCCAGGCATGCCGAACGAGTCATGCCGAGCGACCTTGCGGAGTGGCTTTGCCAAAACGATGTCGCCAAAGAATGCCGAGCGATGGCAATGCCGAGCAATGGTGTCTGAACTTGAGGTGTCGAGCGATGGTGGTCGAACCAAAGAATGCCGGGCGGTGGAGTTTGAACCAAAGAATGCCGAATGAGGAACTTAGGCCGAGCGGCACTCAGGCCGAACGATACCTAGGTCGAGCGGTACTTGCAAGCCGAATGACACTCAATATTTTCCTCTTTGAGCCGGGCCAAGGTGCCGGGTAACATTTTCCCCCAAAGTGTGTCGTGTGAAGCAACACGACACGCTTTGAATCGGCGAATATTCCTTGTTTCCAGAAAGAAATCCATCATGTTTCCTGAATAGTTATTATCTTTTATCCTCACAAGGTGTCGTATCCTTCTTTGGTCATCATGACGCTTGGTCGATTCCCAATATTATAAATCCAGGGTTGTAGTTGATCAATGACCATCCGTGTCCGGTTCCACATGGCTAGTAAGATTCGACTGTCTGATCCAGTCTTTTCTTAATAACCCTAAGTGAAAATTCAATTTCTATATCAAGAAGTCGAACTTTTTTGGATGTACACATGCATGTTCGGGTACATGTACTTGCCATTGGCTGTTGGATGCGTTTTATATGCTCATAAGTCGTCACCAATTCCATCTATTTTAATTGCAACTCAATTACGATTCCTTGTTTGTATTTTTTGTGAAATAAGGGTTGTAACCAGCCACTTGATGAGAGTGGACTTCAAGTTTTACAGGGATTACGACCTCAGAGCAGTAAGCAAGGGTGAATGGTGTACGACCAGTCATGGACTCATCGGTAGTTCTATAAGCCTATAATGCTGTTGGGAGTTCATCCGCCCATTTACCTCTAGCCTTTTGCAAACCTCTCTTCAGTACAGACTTTATGATTTCGTTCACAGCTTCAACCTGTCCATTTGCAGTTATAATAGATCATGGAAGGTCATAAGGACAGATGACGTTACAGACAATGAAGTTGATTATTTTCTTCATTCTGGTCGTGGTTAAAAGTTCTTCATCTGCCAATTTGGTGAAGTAATCAACAGCTATATGTGTATTTTGCACCACCTTTAGGATCGACAAGAAGATGATTTCAATGCCCCCAAGTGGCCAACGGCTATGGACTAGCCATTTGAGTAATTTCGATCGACGGAGTTCCCAGATTTTTTGCAAACATCTTGCACTCGTCGCATTGTCTAGCACGATCAACCGCATCTGGATTGATAGTTGGCCAGTAATAACCATAGCAGAGTATTTTCTTTACCATGATTTCCCCCTAATGCTATCACCGCATTCTTCTTCATAGACTTCGCTCAAGATATCATCATGGGAGATACACCGAAGCATGTGGATGGATAAACTCCTTTCTACACACGACTTCTTCTTGGAAGATTTGGTGTGAAGCTTTGAGGAGGATCTGTCGTTTTCCATGCCTCTGTTCGGTAAGAATTCTTTATTGTAAATAGTCTTTGATGGGAGTCAACCATGACCCATTTTTTGGCTCTGTCTTCAAGATCTAGCCGATCTCCATCCGTCAATGCTTGGAATATTGAGTATTTCAACCAAAACAATGTATGTCCATTGCACGTCCCTAAAGATGGCTAGCTTAGCCAGTGACTGGACTCTTTTCATTTTGTTAGCTGAGTATGCGTGTAATGATGTAATACGTGAAGTCCGCTAGTAGCTCTTGGAACTGGCCGAGATAAGAAGCAAGACAATGCCCCATAGCAAGATCAACTTCCTTAACTTTGCATATTACCAATCAAGAATCACAAAAGATATGCAAAGTTTCCACTCCAAATCCTCTAGCAAGTTTGAGGATGGCGGTCGAGGCTTCATAATAAGCATCGTTGTTTGTTATAGGGAAATCGAGTTTCCGGACATAGCAGATCGATCGTTCCTCAGGAGTCATTAACATGACTCCTGCGCCATAATACCGATCACTGGATGCTCCATCCGCGTACATTTCCATCTTTCAGTTGGTTCTCTACTACCCTTTGAGTAGTCATCTGATGCAGTGATTTGGGTATGAGGTCTGCTAATTTCCATCCTTGGATAGCCCTTCGAGGGAAATAAGTGATATCGAATTGGCTTAGTTTGATATTCTATTTAAGTAATCTTTCAGACGTCTTAGGTCGTTGTATGCCCGACGGTCATAATGCCTAGTAGGCATAGACGTTGATGGGGTGATCCCAAAAGTAAGAGTGGAGTTTTCATGGTGAAATCTATAGACATTGCGGTAGCTTTTGTAGCTTCGGGTCGATATCCAATGCATGGCTCGCGATAGTTGGTGAAATCACACATGCGTGTCAGAATGGGTCCAAGGGAACTTATCATCATTGCAGCGAGCCGTGATTCGATATTAAGCACCCGAAAAAGGTCACCATGGCTGATTGTAATGTCAACTGTCAGCTTAGCGAGTGCAATCCCGGATTCTTTGAGTTCGGATGTAACTATTTTGCATAACATTCAATGTGAAATATGGTTGGGGGTCAATGTTGATGGTTACTTTGGTCGAATCCTATAGTCTTGTCATGAGTTATTAAGTCTAATAGTGAAGGGCTCGGTGCTCTAATCGATTATCAGCAAATGGCCGAAGATCAGGCTTAAAAGCACATTGAAGGAAACGTCGAGCATGGGTCAGCCTCGAGTTGCGTGCAGCTGCATAGCTGGATCTTGCTATGAGTTTGAATTTGCTTGTATATTCGAGTAACGCACTTTCTATTCAATGCATTTATGATCCTTCACCCGTCCTTCGGGTTGGAGTGACAATCGGTTTCCCACGAGTTTAGGTATCGATTTAGTGATTCTATCTTTAGACATTCTGTCGGTCGTAGCCTTGAGTAGTTGTAAGCACTATATATAAGTTTCAACACTGAGCTATCGCAACCATTTTTTGGATGACCATGCGTCTGCTCCCAGTCTCGGGTTGACAAATGTACTGCATGGATGGTTGATTCTCATCCTAGCTATGTTTATATTCCCACCTAAACTCCAAAAACATAGAGTTGATCGATGAATAGTCGGTTCACATTCATCTTGCTTCTAGCTCGTGCCCCCAGGTCTAAGGCATATACTGATAAGTAGGAAGATCAGTCATGCCCACTTTAGCTTTACTCTCTTTTTCGTTGAATCGTAGGATTAAGGCAGTTGATGGGAGGCTGGGTCTCGCCTATCTTGGATTGTATTGTGGTTCTTCACTCCAAGAGGAATACTTCGATGCCTCGTCAGTTTTAGGGCATAATTTGGACACTGGACAGTCATCCACGTCCACTTTGGTTCATGCTCTGTAATCAGATTTCGGGGTAAAGTTGGCTACAAATGCAGTCGGGTCGTGCTTATCTAGTTTCATACTCCTCTTGACGGATCATAGGAGGGTGCGGGAGAATTTTTGACCAAGTCTTCATGGTTTACTCTCCTTTCCACACTCTGAGGTCATATTTTTTCAAGGAACATCCAAGTCACATTCGTAGGTGCTTGGTGCGAATCGGTATTGACCCTCGATCTGAGGTATGATATAGTCGGTTGCTCATAGCTTTGGATGTCGTTTCGATTGGTTTTGTATTGAGGCCTCCCTGTAGTCGTTGCCTTAAGTTGTAAAGAACGCCAAGCTAGAGCTATAGTAAGCTTTTGTATTTAGCTTTTAGTGATTTGTACTCCTGCTCCTAGCATTGATTTGGCCAGGCCACTAGTCAGATGGTCGAACTCCATCCTTAGCGAGTTAATACTCCTCCTGTCGATTTTAGGCCGAAGTTTGCGGAATAGAGAACGGTCGAAATCCACTCGTCTATTTATCGATGTTTACACACCACTCTGCATTGTGGAGACTTAATATTATTCTCCCCCCAATCGACTCGCGTCCAATTTTTGTTCATGCTTCGGTCCACGCTCCGGGGACTTAGAGATTTGTTGGACGGTTTATTCTTTAGTCCATAGTCTGGGATGTAGGGATTTTCGTCAATTCGTTTATACTCCTGTCCGCACTCTGGGATTTGGAGCACTCTAATCCGCTTCTGGGACTTAGATTTTTCTCAAGTCGTTTACACTCTAGTCCACACTCTGGGAACCCAGAGTACTTTAGTCCGTGCTTCGGGGACTTAGAGATTTTTAAGTCTTTTATTCTGTAGTCCGCGCTCTGGGGACTCAGAGTACTCTAGTCCGCACTCTGAGGACTTAGAGGTTTTTAAGTCATTTATATTCTAGTCCTCGCTCTGGGGACTCAGATTACTCTAGTCCGCATGACTTAGAGGTTTTTAAGTCATTTATACTCTAGTCCGCACTCAGGGGACTTAGAGTACTCTAGTCCGCTTCAGGGACTTAGAGGTTTTTAAGTCGTTTATACTCTAGTCCGCACTCAGGGAACCGAGAGTACTCTAGTCCACTTCAGGGACTTAAAGGTTTTTAAGTCGTTTATACTCTAGTTCGGACTCAGGGGACTGAGAGTACTCTAGTCCTCTTCAGGGACTTAGAGGTTTTTAAGTCGTTTATACTCTAGTCCGCACTAGGGGACTTAGAGTACTCTAGCCCACTTCAGGGACTTAGAGGTTTTTAATTCGTTTATACTCTAGTCCGCACTCAGAGGACTGAGAGTACTCTAGTCTGCTTCAGGGACTTAGAGGTTTTTAAGTCGTTTACACTCCAGTCCGCACTCAAGGGGCTTAGAGTACTCGAGTCCATACTTAGGGGACTTAGAGGTTTTTAAGTCGTTTATACTCTAGTCCGCACTCAGGGGGCTTAGAGTACTCTAGTCCGCTTCAGGGACTCAGAGGTTTTTAAGTCGTTTATACTCTAGTCCGCACTCAAGGGACTGGGAGTACTCTAGTCCGCTTCAGGGACTTAGAGGTTTTTAAATCGTTCATACTCCAGTCTGCAATCAGGAGACTTAGAGTACTCTAGTCCGCACTCAGGGGACTTAGAGATTTTTAAGTCGTTTATACTCTAGTCCACACTCAGGGGACTGAGAGTACTCTAGTCCGCTTCAGGGATTAGAGTTTTTAAGTCGTTTATACTCTAGTCCGCACACAGGGGACTTAGAGTACTCTAGTCCGCTTCAGGGATTTAGAGATTTTTGTTGAGAGCAGTCGTATTTCCACCCTTTTAATTTGTATTTCATTTACTGTATCGAGGCTAATGTTGTCGAATGAACGATCAGACCACGTTTGCTTATGGAATGGGACTCTACACCCAGCATGAAGGACGAAACTTGAAAAATGGATGGTCGATTCTCGTCCACTTGGGGATTATAGTTCTTCCAATTATGTCAAGGAAGGAGGTATATGATAAATGGTTGGATCACATCCATGCAGGGGTTTGATAATCGAATCTCACACAATTTACTTCGTATCTCTTTCTAGAAAACGAGGATAATGTGTTACTGAGTTGATAAATTAAGTTGCATATGTTTCAAGGTGCAGTCATGTCCATGTATTGAGAGCGATGGTTAACGAGTAGGCAGTCCACCACAACTACTTCAAGTCAGGCTTTCGAACAACCTTTTGTGTTCAGGGTAGGATTTGATGTGTAGATGATCAAATCACGTCTGCTCTAGATAGATCTCGACATCACTGAGGTTCAAAAAGGACATCTGTATTTTTTCGAACTTTGTTCTATGACTCGATTTGAGTGGATGATTGGGCCATACTCATTCCAAGCCTTGCTTAGGTCTCCAAGTCAAATGTGGAGGTCGATGAATGGATGGTCGGTCATGTTGACTTTGTATTGGGCTGTGATCGTGACGAGCTCTTCAATCTCTAGTGCATAGCCCCAAATCGAAGGCATATGGTTGATGGTGAGCGGTCGAATCATGCTCATCATGATGAAACTCCACAGGTCCGATCACGGACTACGTGGATTGCTTGGTGGCCAAATCTGAGTAGTCGACCACCTGCATGGTTTTGAAAGTAGTTTAGTTCAAGTCGATCGTAATTCAAGGCATAATTGAAATCAACATATCCAAAGAAGATTGGTATAAATATAATTGATAAAGGGGGCAGTATCGTTTGCTCGCTATTTAATTCTGCCCCTAGCCCCTTCTTGTGGGATGTCGACTACCAACGGTCCAATTGATAATTGGAGTTCTTTATTGATGGGCATCGAAGGTCCTAGCTCGCCATTCTGCAAGGCTTGCACGTACCATTGAAGCTTTTCTTCCTGAGTCCGCTTTCCGATGACACCTCAAAGGTGTTTGTAATCGCCAGTGTTAGGATCAGTGTGCACCTTGGAATATACAACATTCCCCTGATTTCCTATGGACTTCGATGGACTCTCTCGAGGTTAGTTTTCATTACCACTTTGAGTCGCGAGTCTCCAAATAGAAGCTATCGATTGAATCTTTCAAACAGCATATTAGTTGAATTTTGAGATCTTGTTTTGTCTACTGGGATCAGAGTCCTTAGCTAACGGGCCTTCATTGTTATTTTTCCTAGTCTGTTCCGCTCCTACTCATTTTGATTCAGATTCATTTTGTTATAGAAATGATCCATGATCGTAGGAGGCTCTCTAGCTAACTAGATGCCAAAATACATCTGGAGGTCGATTCTCCTCAAACGTGACCAGTATGATATCCCTTTGGGAGTATCGTTTGAGTAGCGGTTGCCTATCCGTTCCCTTGTTGCCGTTCAGAAGATGCCGCTAGATTCTCTATGCCCTGGTCGGCATGGATGTGGCTCGGCAAGGATGTGGCATGGCCTGGAGGCTGGAGTGGCTCAGCATATGCCTTTTCGGGGGAGATCGGCATACTCCTTTTTTGGGGTGGTTGGCTGAATTTCCTTCAGAGGAGGGTCGACCTTCATTCAACTTGAGTGCAAACTTCAACGTCCAATCCTCAGATCTTGCGTACGTCAGTGAATCCAATCCTTTCACATGAACATGAACTCTTAATTAACTCTAAACAAGAAAATAAGCATAATCAAATCTTCCAAAAATAAGGGGCAGTAGACTTAGTTTCTCTGACAACGGCTATCAGCTTCCTTTAGATTTCTTTCAAATCTGAGTGGAATATGAAGTTTTCTAGTAAACAACTGGGTCTATCTCGCGAATATGAAAATCCACTAGCAGACGATGAGATCCAATCAAGCCGAGAATTCACTTCTCAGTGAAAGCACCAAAATGTTAGCACCAGAATTGGTCACTAACACCCTTGAGAAAGATTGTGTAGAGAGATTAATGAAGAAAGTAAATTAAAACAGAGAACTGTATGCTAAATTAAATGCAAAGACAATAACAACGGATTTATAGTGGTTCGACGTAACTACCTATGTACACTTTGAAGTTAACCTTTATTGCTTTACTCAACAATTGATTACACATACAATCCGTACACCAACTACTTGAATACAAATGCTAACTGAAATAGAATGAGCCTTGAATGCAGCAAAGTCTCCCTGGTGTTCTCGAAAAAGGTCCCTTTCACTGTGCCTCTGCCCTTCTATTTATAGGGGAAGAGCAATTGATTGATCTTCTTGAAAAGTGCTTGCCATATTAATGATTTTTCAATTACGTGTTACTATAGATTGACATGACCGTGCTCTGATACCACTTATTAGTCACTATAGGATCATTATATAATGCAACTTATATATAAGAGTGCGGTGGATCATATATAATATGGATTATGTGCATAATAAGTGTATATATACTATCTAAGCAGAACTATATAACTATGTATGATAGTATAAAGTAAATAAGAGTGACCACACCAGATATCTTATACTAGTACAAACCTCCCATCTAACGTCCGGTCTCGAAGCTCCCCTTCGGTATTTCCTTTAACCAAATAACCCTCACTTCACCCGAAGGAATAGGCTAATACAACTTAGTTCCTTTGATAAACATTGTGTTCCAAATAACACAAATATTGACTGCTGGTACAATTCTTCCTATAATCTCCTTAGTAACATGGAATGTATAGTTTGTGATTATGGAAGTAGTTTGAGTAAATATTGAGAATTGAATTGCAACGAGTATTAAGAGATAAGGGAATATAGAAATAGAAAGCAAGTAAGTTAGCAAGTTAAGTTTTGAATTCTGACCTTGAATTGTATCTGTAGAAATGAAAGAGATATAACAAACAGTTGCAATCATTCACAGATGATTATCACTGTTAGAAAGGTTGTAACTTTTAAAGTGACTCTTCATAAAGTAGCCATTATACAGTGTTCGATCAACTAAGTATAAAATTCAGTCCACTGAGTAAGAGCAAAAGAGTTCGTACCAAATTTCAAAAAAAACTTAAATGATGGTAAAATATTATGGTTCAGTCGATTGAGGTATTTTCTTAGTCGACTAAGAAAATACCTCAGTCGACTGAACAGAGTAAACTTAGAAAAAATATAAGTTTATTTTTGCTTTTTCGAAATATAGAAATAAACAAGCTCTTTGTAACAGCTACATATGCAAGCATTTATATGTATATATGAGATACTAAGAAGATTTTACATATAATTCTATGACCATATATACACTCTAGTTTGATGAATACGACCTTTGAATTTATTGAATGTGATCAATCCTTTTTGGTGATATTCATATTGCCTTTTTTGTAGCTCTTTCACGTGCAATATAGTTATAAACTAAAAATATATGAAGACATAGTTGTCATCATTAAAACATTAGAAACAAAGATTCAACAGGGTTTGGTTGGTAGCCTACCAGTACAATTTGTGTTTACGGTGCTTCCCATGTGCTAGCCAATTTAGCCAAAGAATCACCTTGAGAATTCTTCCCTCTTGGTACTTGGTGTATGGGGAAATCCTCAAACCGGGTTAACAATTTTAACACCTTCTTGACATATAAGACCAACTTGGCGTCCTTTGTCTAAAATGTTTGGTTCAATTGATTTACCATTAACTAAAAATCACTAAAAATTTCAATCATAAGGATCTTTAACTGTTGGGACATAGTGATTCTTGCCACCATTGATTCGTATACTGCTACATTATTAGAGGTTGGAAATCCCAATTTCATTGCATAATGTAAACGATATCCATCAGAGGTAATAATCACATATCCCGCTCCAACACCTTGCTCGTTTGAAGCTCCATCTATAAACACATTTAGGTTTTAAATCCTTCTCCTTTTATAATTGTCTTTAGTGAACCCTGTACATTCATTAACAAAATCAGTTAGGGTTCGTCCTTTGATTACCACCCGAGATAGAAATTTAATATTATATTGGCTGAGCACTCCCCATTTTATTAGTCTTCTTGAAGTTTTGGGTTTATTAAAAACTTGCTTAAGTGGAAAGTTGGTTAAGACCTTGATCAGATGTACTTGGAAGCAAGCTCTTAGTTTTCGAGCAGTGAGCATCAAGCAGCATGGTAATTTCTCTATAACATGATATATAGTTTCTATGCTTTTATGCCTTCTGCTCATATAATATACTGGAAGTTGAGTTACCTTATCTTTTCTTACCATAATAGAACTAACAGCATGTCCACAAACCACCATATGAAAGTAAGGGTTTTCCCCGTCTACCGGACTGGACATAGTTGATGGTTTCTCAAGATGGTCTTTCAATTCCTTAAAGTCTTTTTGACAATCCTCACCATATTCAATGTTTTTCTTCTTCTTAATCACATCGAAGAATGTGATGCATTTGTCGGTGGTCTTGGATATGAATCTATTCAAAGCTGATACTCTTCCGTTTATGCTCATTACATCTTTACTTGTCTCGGGTTCTTCCATATCCTTAATAGCTTGAAATTGGTCAGCGTTGGCTTCGATTCTCCTAGCACCGATAAACATCCGAAGAACTTTCCATACTGAATACCAAAAGAACATTTATATGGGTTGAGTTTCATGTGATACTTCTATAGCACGTCAAACATTTCTTCAATATCTTTGAGATGGTTACTTCCCTTTTGAGATTTAACTAGCATATCATCTACGTATACTTTCATGTTTCGGCCAATTTGCTCTCTGAACATCCTGTTCACCAACCTTTGGTATGTTGCTCCAGCATTCTTTAATCTGAAAGGCGTTACTTTGTAACTATATCTTCCCCATTCTATTGTGAAATTAGTATTCTCCTCATCCAGTTTGAACGTTGGAATCTGGTTATATCCGGGAATAGTGTCCATGAAAGATAATAGTTTGTACTCACATGTTGCATCAACTAATTGATCTATTCTTGGAAAAGGGTTAGTAGTCTTTCGAGCATGCCTCATTAAAATCAATATAATAGATACATGTCCTCTATTTCTCTTTAGATATTTTGACTAGTACCGGATTGGCTAACCATTTTGGATAAAGTACTTTTCTGATAAATCCATTCTTAAGCATCCTCTCGACTTCTTCTTTCAAAGCGTTAGATTGATCTTTATCAAAATTTCTTTTTTTCTACCGAATAGGTGCGATACTCAGGTCTATATCCAAAGCATGACATATAACGGTCAGATATATTCCAACATATCGAATGGGTCCAAGCGAATACACCTTTGCCGGATTGAAGTAGTTCTCCTTCAAAATTTCATCTTTGGAATGTCGCACCTCATTGGTATGAAAGTCAATGTTGCAGACTAGGATATGAAAAGATATCAAAAGCCTACAACTATGATGATACTACATGTCACCCATGCAGGACTTAATCAATGTCACGTTGATTCCATGTCGCATTCAGTCAATGTAGCATTGGTTCCATGCTGCATTTTATCAATGCCGCATGCCATTAGACCAGCGAATGATGTCATATGAAGCCGATGTCATCTGTTCTCAATACCGCATCATATCAATACCGCTTATATATTGATGTAATCTCTTGTTAATGCTGCATATCCATCGATGCCGTCTTTTGTCAATGCCACTTTATTTTTACGCCACCTTTTATCAATACCATCCAATATTGATGCCACTTGTAATCAATGCCGCTTATTATCAATGCCGCTTTTTATCGATGCCGCTTGTTATTGATGTCATTCATCGCCAATGCTACTTTCTATTAATGTCATCTCTTAGTAATGTTGTGTCTCTTTAGAATTGCTAATTATTTATGTCGTGCCTTGGTAGTATCGCTCTTCACCAACCATTAAAGGACACCACAAGTCCTCAATGTGACATTGATAACAGATGTCGTCAATGTCCACAAAAACTATCAAGACAGAAATAAAGCCCCAAGCTTATTAATAACAAAGACCAGCGAAGATGAAGTATGAGGCCTAACGCCATTGAGATTGCCGTTGATATCAAGAGGCAAGGAAAAAGACGCGATCATTTCTTTTTTCTCCTATCAAAATTAAACAATTGTAACCCTAAAGTGGATTGGAGAAAACTTAGTTTGATTGTAATTACAACAAAATTATCTGAGAGTACTTGAATATGCATATTACCTTTATTGTGCACCTTAGACATTATTGGACGTGGACATGCATATGATAAAGTTCTTTGGAACACAAAGCTTGTCGTGATTTTGTATAAATCATATCAGCTTCGGTCTAAATTAGTGTTTATATTCATGATCACTATCTTGCCACTTACATATGGATATAGGACCATGAACTAAGAGGATTGCCTATCTCGTCTATTAACATGCTTAATGGACCATCACACATGTTTACAGCCTATTCTTTTATCTCCTTTGATTATGTGACTTGGACTTTCGAATGTCTTACTCCAAAAGAACGTACCATGCTGCATTGGTGATGTATGATATCCCCTAAGACGTGGCATTGCTTGGTGTAGGTTCGACATCGACTATTCTTCTTGGAAATTATATGAATAGCAATTATCATCTCTTATTTCAGATTCTCTCAGTTTGAAATCATATTTATGTTTTATTCATGTTTTGTTGTGTTAAATGCATGGATATGGAATGGTAATTTGATGTGAATGAACATATATAGTTTATTAAAAAGTTACTAAATTTTTATATTCAAAACTCAAATATATGACCTTAATCCTTATATATTTCGGATATGAGATGTAAAATATGAATTTAGAGATTGCTTTTTAATTCCTGAAAATTTCCCATATTTTTGTAATTTATTGCCATAGGGAAAATGGTATAATTTTCAATTTAATTAATTTTAAATATTGAAAATTATTATTTTAATCTGAATTTTTTTTGCTAAACTATGTTGAAAATGATTCTTGGGAGTTTTTCTAGAATTTTCCTATGTATTTTGGAATTAATATTGGTTATTAAAGGAAGCAGAATTGAAGATAAATTGTTAAAAAAGTATCTTAATAAATAAATAATTAATCAAGTAATCATGAAGTATAATAATTCTTCGAATTTACTCCAAAATCAGTGGAGGAGAAGAAAGAACAAATGTAAATTAAATAAGCTGAAAATTTAGTCAAATAGATATTACTTCTTTAAGAAATATAGTAGTTTTCAACTTAATTACAAATATTCCATTATGTTCTCGGTAATATCCATGTTTCAGTTAAGTTGTATCTTCGATAGTTATACTTTCGTTAATAGATGAAGCCATTTTTCATAATTATATTTTTGCTAAGCTATATCATCGATAGGTATACCTCCCTTATTGAATAACTTGTATTTTCATTAAAGAAATTCCATGATTCTGTTAGCATATAACTTATGTTTTCGTTAATGAAATTTATAGTGTTTCCACTAACTTAAGATCTATGTTTTCACTAAGGTAATTATATCTCCACTAACATGTATGTTTCCAGTAGCACAAAAGTGTACCTCTATTATCATATTAAGCTGTGTTTTTGTTATGCCCATAATGTATAATCCATTAACAATATAAGAAAGCAATTCTTAATTCACTTTCCATGGTGTTGAACTTGAGTTTTTATAGCATGACTTTGATAATGTAAAGCTACAAAAATATATATTGATAAGTTAAAAATGTAATAATTTATGCACAGAGTGGAAATGGCCTAAGCTTGATGTAAGCTAGAAAATGATAAAATGTATCATTTAGTTAATAAGCTAAAACGTTTTATCTCAAAGGTTGACATAATTTCATGACCTAAAGAAGATAAGGTCTACTAAATGTGTAGGTTATGCAAAAGGTAAATAAAATTATGTGAACCCAAATTAATAATATACTCACTCATGAAGAAACTAAATGCCAACGTGCCAAGAACTAGCTAAATCTGATTAAACGGGTATCAATGGTAAGGTGCACGACTTAATGAAGTCTATTCAAAATGCATAATTGGGTAAATAGCTCTTACGTGCATAAAGTGATGTTTGCTCAAAAAGACAAATTCCTCTAAATTCGATTTTTTGGTTAAGTATCATTGGATTTGATTGATTTAGGGTTTTTAAACGTTCTGACACGTAATGGAATGAATTTCAGCAAGTGCCGAGACAGTTCATAAGTTTAAAGTTCGAAAAGCAGATAAGGAAAGTAAATAACACAGAGTTTTATAGTGGTTCAGCCCGAATGTGCCTACGTCCACTTTTCATCTTATTATTCTCTCTTTGATTCAATTATAAGTACAAGATTATTCGAAACGAGTAAAAACTTTAAGTAGTCGCAATGATGGATTTTCAGAATAGTTTCCAATCTTTTTCTCCAAAATTCTCTCTCCATTGCTATTGAGAAGCTCCGGTATTTATAGATTGGAGTTATGAAGTATGGAGGAGAAGTTATAGCTTCCTGAGTTTGGTTCGGCATTTGGGTCAGGGACAGTTGGATCGACATTTAGGTTAGGAAGTCTGCTTTGGCTCGATGATCCTTACTTGCTTTGATTCGGTGATCCTTACCTGCTTTGGTTTGGTGATCCTTACTTGCCAGTCCAACATTTGATTCGGCATGTTTGTCATACCGGACCAAAAGTTTGGTCCGACAATTGATGTGTTGTGCCGGATCGGACCAAATACTTGGTCTGGCATATCAGAGAATGCTAGACCAAATGTTTGGTTTGGCATCTCTAAGGATACCAGACCAGATACTTGGTCCGGTATACCATAGGATGCCGGACAAAATATATAATCTGACATGCCGGTCCATATATTTGGCTTGGCATTTTGGCAAATGCCGAACCAAGCATCTAGTCTGGTAATTCTGTTTTCTATACCCTTATCTACCTTCGCTGCCTTCTTTCTTTGCTTGCCAAAAAAAACTGAGCTAACATTTTCCCCAAAAGTATGTTGTGTAACTACATGACATGCTTTGTTTTGGCCCGGTATCGAGCTCCTACCACCGAATTACTACTTGCGACCATTCATCTTCCTTTCTTCTTCCTCTTTAAATACTGCCTTCCCCCTTTCTATTTTTCTTTCTACTTCTTTAATCAAAATTTTCTAATCAAACTTCGATCGATTGAGGTCAGATTCTAGCTTGCTTATATCACTCGAATTTGAACATCTCCGTGTCTTCGCTGCTCGAGTTAAGCCTATTTAAATTGATTGCTCGGCGTAGTGGTTTATGGATTTGGATTTCTGTTTTGTGCGGCTTAGAAGAATCAAGTCTATTTTTCTTACGAATTCCATCTAACATAGAGGACTTGAGTCCATTTTCCATATGTACATCTTCTTGTAAATAGGAGATGGTCGAGAATATAGTGAACCGGAGCTCGTGAGCATGTGTTTTGGTGCGAGTTTCAAAGAGGGGATAAGGATTTAGCCTTGTTGCACTAATACTATTGTTCATGGTACTTGAGTTTGCTATTGGTAGAGGCTCAAATGGCAGTATTCTTATTTTCTGTTATAGTGTTAGAATCGAGGAGTATCTTCTTTTAGTCATTAGGATAAGCTAGCATAGACCTAGAGAATAAATACTGTCTAGGTAATGCCATGGGAGGGTATGCTTTGGGTCAGTAGTTGGTGTGTGGTGAGTTTGGTTTGACATTCAGCATAGGGTAATGCCGGACCAGATTGGCCGAGCACACGGTCTGTAGTTATGCCGAGCCAAAAGCGGGTTTTCCATGAGATGGCTAGGTTAGGGGTAAGGATTCAATTAGGCTAGATGATAGGAGGTTCCCACGTATGTTTTAGCTTTCAGTTATGATTTGGACCTTCGCTTGACTTATTTTCTTGCACAGGAATATGTCTTCTGGTTGCAAGCTCCGTTCCAAGTTTGCGGCTTCACAGCCTCCGGGGCTGGTCCTTCTTCTTCTGATGATCCAGTCAATCCTCCTAGGAAACCCAGTTCCGCTTACTCTTTAGTCGAAGGCTATGCTCGTAATCAACCGTTGGTTAGGCCTTTGGAGTGTTATCCCAAAGTGCTGACGATAGAGAAGCCGAACTCTATAGCTACTTCATTTAGGATAGATTGCCGGGACATGATGTTACCTGGTCCAAATGATAAAGCATGTTTTCCTCCAGGCGAGTATATGGCATATTGCAAGTATCATTGTATGTGCGGCGCGATTCCTACGCTTACCAACTAGATTGCTAGCTTCTGATCTATTTGAAGGTCGCTCCCATGCAACTTTAGCCGAACTCTTTTGCTACCCTGACATATTTATACCTGATATTCATGAAGCGGTATCAGAGACCCCCATCCATAGAGAGATCGGATATCTGTATAACGTGAGGAGTTATCAAAAGGGGAGTCCTTTTATCAGTTTAGAGACCACCCACAAATTCAAACCCTTCCTGGATCTATATTATAAGTTTAGTATGTTCAAGAAGGAATATTTTTTTATACATAATGATACCGTGGCCCACATGCTTTTACTTCTGGCTGTAAGTTATTGTATTATCTTTTCTAAGCTTTCTGTCGACTTGACTTCTTATTGCTCCATAATTTTCAGGTTTTGTGAAGGTGGTGGAGGATGACAGCTTAAAAAAATGGCCAAGGAAATATTGGCTATCTCGGAGGCCGAGCAAGAAGCCTCGTTCCTACTGCATGATATAGCCCGCCGATTCTATAACTTGATCGGCCCCAGATATTCCATGCACAAGATTGCGCTAATTTCTGCTAAGAGAGCAGCGGGAGCAGGAGGATACGTGGGTGACAGAGACAAAGGTAAGGGTCCAGATCAAGAGGGTGGTGTGGCTGAAGCCCCGAAGAAACTGAGACATAAGAAGAGCGCAGTTCATCCTCCCCGCTCGGGGAAATCTCTATGTATTCGAGATGCTCTTTCCCCGACGAAGAGGGAGGTTCTCATTTGGGAGTAGAAAGTGAAGAGGAGGAAGGATCAGAGAGCAACTCTGAAGCAAGGGAAGGGCATGTTCATGTATCTCCGGACGTGGATATTATAAGCAGCGAGGGATTGGGCGTGGATCCTTCAAAGAATGCCGAGGTTGTGCAAGAGATGTCTGAGCAGTTGGAACAATCTGAGCCGGTCCTAAAGCCGACTCTTGCTGTTGATCTTTCCCAAGAGAAAGTGGCTTCGGGTGATCTTGGTGGAATACTGCCTCTTCTAGTACAAGGTGGGGTGGGAAATGGCGAGGAGTTCGGGCTTTCTCCCGGTACATTTGGTTACTCTACAGATTTTGAGATACTTCTTGAATTTTTTTTTTTGCTTTTCGACGGATCCTAGCCTCCTCCTTCTTCTCAATCCAATGAAGTCCGATCGTCGTGTGTTCTCCTTCCTTCGAGTGGAGTCCTATCCCTGTGTATTCCTTATTTGAGTGAGACCCGCCTGGCCGTATGATCCTGTCTACCCTAAGGGTTTGTAGTAGCTTGTTGTTGCTTAGTGTCTTGAGCATTTCATATTTTTTTTATGCTTTCTTAGATCTAAAGTTGTTGCCCGTATTCCAGGGAGAAGGAGAAACCCAAGGAGGAATGAAGTCTCCAAGCGGCTTGAGCAGTTCAAATAGATGAAAATGACTTCCATTTCTTCCAAGGTGACTTTTAAGGAGGAAAAAACTGTGCAAGAGAATATAAGGGAGACTCGTCAGGTCCGGATAAGGGCGAGAGCCCTGAGTCGTCCCAGAAATATTCGAGGTCCCCAGATAAGGAAGCCACGTCCCCTGGTTCCCAAACTACCTCCCACCGTCGCCGTCACTATCCGATGGGTTCTGAAGTGCATGAAGTACAAAATGAGTTGGGAGAGGGAAATGTTGATTCTTTTTTCTTGGATTATCAACAGCCGATGCGGAATCCCTTTGAGTGTCATCTTGATATAAATCCCGACTATGCGGGTTGTCTTACGGCGGATCCTGACATTGAGTTCCTTTTACCTCAAAATCCCTTGGTCCGGATCCTAGATGAGGTGAAGACTCTTGATTTTGCTAACTTGACAACAAGAATGGTCCAGATTACAGATGAGACCAGAAACTTTGTTGATTGTCAGTCTTGTTTGGCCAAATCTAGTGAAGAAGTTGGGAGTACCAATGTGTGGTTGTGTCTTGAGATGGAGGACCTTCGAAAAACGAGCATCCTACGCCTCCGAGATAACGAAGGTCAAGGAGGAGGAAAGGAAAGAGGCTACCGAAATAGATTGACATGGCTATCAGTTCAGTGGATGAGGCTCGGCAGAAGGATCTGGAGCGAATCCACCCTTAGCTGAGTTGAAAAATTCTCGGGGCAAGTGGCAAAAGGATAAGGACTCATATCAGGCCGAGATTGACAGGTTGAAGGTGGAGCATGCCCAGTTGAAGAGAGATAAGGAGCAGTACATGTACAAGGTGGTGGCCCTCTAGACCAAAGTCAATAAATCCAGCGTTTTTTGTGACACGGTCAACTAGATGCTGAAGGATACTTATTACATGTTTTGAAACACAGGAACCTTCCATGGATGGATGACTACCCTCAGGTGATGGCAGGAATCCATGCTTGGATTGTTGAGGAGACCAAGACTGTAGTCGCGTAGGAAGAAGGGGTTGTGTACGATGTTGGGATGGTGAACAGCCAGTTCACATTGGAGGAGACTAAAGCCATTGCCAAGGGGTATGAGTTGCTGGCGAGGGCGAGGACGGCTCAGATCTTGAGGGGCTTGCTGATCCACGTAATGTCGATGTAGATATCTCGTTTTTTTACTTTAGCTCTGCCATTACCCATTCTGGATTGTAAAACTTATGATTATTGATACTTGCATTGTGTAAGGATGTCTTCGGGGCAAGTTGGGTCTTCACGAAAGGAAAGCGAGCTCTTAAGCAATCCGAGATCTCGAAGGACATGGCTGGAGGGAGCGGGCCGAGCGGCAAGGATGTCCCTCCTTCTTTGTCGAGGAGATTTCCTTTTCCCTTTTCTGCATGTATTTTTGGAGGATGTATGGATGTTCTGCATATGTATATAAATATAAGCAGTAAGCTTTGTATGAGAAATATTTAACGTTGTACTGTTCAACTTCTGTTTTTTGGTATGTTTATCTGGGATGAATTTTGTGATGCATGATTTTTATAGTCTGTTATGTCTATTTGTGAACTGTTTACGACTTAGTTAATCGTTATAGTGTTTAAAGATGTAGAAAACCATAAAAGCACTGTTATATTCAAGCTCGATCACGAACGATAACTACTCGGGCTAATGCCCATGTCATGTTTTTTATTCGATTTATCGTTGCAGGCGTGTGTAATGCCGATTGTCAAGCGTGAAATACAAGTGGCCACGGCTGCACTTTAATCGTGAGTTTTATAATCGGTTCGCAGTTGCCGGTAAGCCGAACGCCAATGATGAACTGCCTAGGCTATAATCTGTGCCTAATTCGTGGCTTATGATCGGTTCATTATTGCCGGCTTGGAAGTGCCGATCGTTCGTAGTGAATTGCAAAGGCTTGTTTCGTGCCCTTTATCGTGGCTATCTTACTTTCACTACTGCCGGCTAGTGTCTGTGTTTGCTCTAGGTCGGAATGGTCATCAGATAAAATAATTAAATGAAAGAACATTTAAATAAGATAAGTAATGCGAGACAATAAATTTTTATAGTGGTTCAGCCGAAATATGCGTACGCCCACTATCTTTCTTTTATTGCTTTAGTACATGTTTCTTTACAACTCAAGAGAAGCACCGACGGAGTTGTTGGAGACTCCATGCTTTCCCAAACACCTCTCCATCTACCATTGACAAGATGTAAGCTCCATTGTGAAGATCCTTATGAATAACAAACGACCCCTCCCAAATTGGATCCAGTGCTCCGGGTCGTAGGAAGAATCGTTTAAGTACCAAGTCTCCTTCTTACAGCATTCGAGGCTTCACCTTAGAGTTGCACTGCTTGCCACTTTCTCCCTATGGGCGGCGGTTTTCAGGACAGCGTCGTTTCTTTTTTCCTTGATCTGGTCAAGTGACATATTCAAGAGCTCCTCGTTTTCTTTCGGATTGTAATGTATCCTACGGTGCAAGGGGATAACTGTTTCGACAGGGAGCATAGCCTCGGTTCCATATGCCAATGCAAACGGCGTGTGCACTATCATGATCTTATAAAAAGTTCGGTAAGCCCATAAAGCAGTAGGCAGTTCATCGACCCATGCCCTCTTGGACTTTTATATCTTCTTGATTAGTGTCTTCAACACCTTGTCCACTGCTTCGACTTGTCCATTTGCCTGGGGACATGCTACAGCCGAGAAGCTTCGGGAAATCCCATGTTTATGGCACCAATTGGTGAATTCTTCACTGTCTAATTGAAGTCCGTTATCCAATATAATTTTCTGCGGCACTCCATACCTGCACAAGATGTTACGTATTAGGAAGTTTACCACTTTAGTAGATCAAATTTTGTTTAAATGCTCTGCTTCCACCCATTTGGTGAAATAATCCACTGCCACTATAGCATATTTGGTCCTCCTCGACCCATGGGAGTTCTCTGATCAGATCAATTCTCCAGATGGAAAAGGGCCAGGGGTTGACCATCTGGATTTAACCGGTAGGTGGAAATCTCAGGATTTTGGCAAACCTTTGGCATTTATCACATTTTCTAGCAAACTTGGCCGCGTCCTTGTTCAGTGTGGGCTAAAAGTATCCATAACGTAGGATTTTTCTGGCTCAGTTTGCCCTCCGGTGTGGTCGCCGCAACTTCAATGATGTATGTTGTTGAGGATATCTTTTGCTTCGCTCCCGGCGACACACCATAGTAGCGAATTAGAAAAGCCGCGACGGTACAACATGCCGTTCTGGATGGTGTAGTAGGATGCCTTCCTCAAGTTTCACCTGACTTGGTTTTGATCTGCTGGTAAGGCTCCTTCTTGTAAGTACCTGACGATAGGGGTCATCCATGTCTCCTTCTTGTCTACGATCGCTGTGATTTGTAGAGACTCGGAACTCAGTGCGAATTGTCTCATGACGGGGGTTGCCCCCACCATTGGTTCGGTTCTTATGCTAGCCCCTTTGGCGAAGGCATCCGCCTCTTAATTTTCCCCTTGCGGGATGTGTTTTATTACATAGTAGTCCAGCTCATCAAAGTGGGTTTTGGCCTTTTTGAGATAGGACGCAAGGTTTTATCCATGAGTTTGGAATTCTCCAAGGATCTGGTTAACAATTAGCTGTGAATCGTTGTGCACACATATTGATTTAACTCCTATTTCTTTACTGATTTCTAATCTAGCTATTATTGCTATATATTCAGCTTCATTATTGCTTGCAGTGAACTCTAGTCTTGGTGCATAGCTTAATTTCCCTCCTCAAGGTGTGACTATTATGACACCTGCCCCCAAGCCGAGCTCGTTCGATGCTCCATCAATGAACATATTCCATTTGATAGTTTCCTCTATCCTTGCCACAACCTCCTCATTTCGCATTGTGAACTCAGTTATGACATCATCCAAGGCTTGTCCTTTAATTGCGGTGCGTGGGTGGTAGGTAATGTCGTACTGGTTTAACTCAATGCACCATTTTAACAGTCGCCCTAACGTGTCCGATTTATGTAGGACCTGCCTCAAAGGTTGATCCGTTAGAACTCAAATGGAGAGCGATTGAAAGTAGTGTCGTAATTTCCTGGATGCTTTTAGCAGACAGTATGCCAAATTTCGATCTTTGGGTATCCAGCTTATGCCCCCGTAAATCTTTTGCTAATGAAGTATACCGATCATTGGATACGATCATTTTCTCGTACTAATGCCGCACATAGTGCGTGGGAGGATACAGCTAGGTATAGGTAGAGGCCTTCTCCATTTATCAGAGTGGAGAGTACTGGAGGCTTCTGTAGATGTTCTAGCAGACTCCGAAAGGCTGGGTAGCATTCATTGGTCCATTCAAATTTTCCTTTGTCCTTTTTGAGGGATTCAAAGAACAGGATGCACTTGTCCGTGACCTTGGATATAAACCTAATCAGAGAAAATACCTTCCCGTTTAGGCTCTGCATTTCCCTCCGCGTGGCTGGGATATTGACGTCTTTCAAAGCTTGTACCTTTTCAGAATTCACCTCTATTCCTCTAGCATGCACGATGAATCCTAAGAATTTACCCGAAGACATCCCCAAGGAGCATTTCAGAGGATTCAGCTTCATTTGGTATTCGCGTAATATTTGGAACATCTCGCATAGGTGGCTCAAATGATCTGTTGCTCTTCTTTATTTGACAAGCTTGTCATCGACATAGACTTCCATGGAGTGACCAATTTGTTACTCAAACATCTTATGGAGTAGATGTTGATAGGTAGCATCGGCATTCTTAAGCCCAAAGGGCATGACCTTGTAGCAATATAGGCCTAGATCCGTAATTAAGCTAGTGTGTTCTTGATCCGACACATGCATGAGGATCTGGTTGTATCCTAAATACGCATCCATGAATAACAATAACTAATGTCTCGCGGTTCCATCTATGAGTCGGTTCATTGGAGGCAAATGAAAACAGTCTTTTAGGCAAGCATCATTTAGATTGGAGAAGTCAATGCAGGTCCGCCATCTCCCATTAGGCTTTTTCACTAAAACCGGGTTTGGAGATCCATTTTCGATAAATGGCTTCGTAGATAAAGACATTGGAGAGCAGGTTCTTTACCTCTTCATTAAGATCGGTCGACCGTTCTATCCCCATGCTTCTTTTCTTCTATTTGATCAGGATCTTGGCTGGGTCAATACCGAGGGAATGAAAAGCAACCTCTGGGGATATTCCCACCATGTCTTCATGGATCCATGCGAATACATCCACGTTTTTTCATAGAAATCCTATCAGCTGGATTTTTAGGTTCTGTTTCAACTGAGAACCTGTCTTTAAAAGCCTTATTTTGTCGTGTTCGTCTATCATCACATGTTCCATAGCCTCCACGAGCTCAGCGTTGACCTCCTCCTCTTTATCTCTAGGGTCCAACTCATTAAAAAGGTCACTAGTATATTCGAGAGGAGATTGCAATGCTTCCGTAGTTTTGCCACAGAGGGCGACCCTTAGACTCCTTCCTTTTTCCTTCTTTTTGTTTTGGCAGAGTTCTATTATGTAGCAATCATGAGCTGTGTCATGGTCGCCTTCTATCTCTCTTATTTCGTCATCAGTTCGGAATTTCAACTTCAGGCACCATGGGGCCAAGACTATATAGAAATCTGACAGCGTAGGCCTTCCTAAAATTGCATTGTAAGTAGAGTGTCCATTTACCAACATGAATGTTTGCTTTCGGACGAATGGATCAGGGTGACTTCCCAGTTCAACAAACAAGTCTAACTGTCCATGTGGCATCATGGCCTCTCACGTGAACCTATGTAAGGGCTTATTGCACGGAGATACATCATTCATTGATAACTTCATTTAGTTGAACGCATGCTTGAACAGAATATTCACCGAGCTTCATGTATCAACTAAGATGCGGAACACATCTGCCGGGCCGATCTAGGTGGAGATAACCATGGGATCGGTATGCGGATACTACTTTCCAACCAAATCTTCATCGCTGAAGGTTATGTTGGCCCTTTCTCTCCATTTTGCGATGCGTCCCTCAGTAATAGAATGAACATATCCATCCCTATCCTTCAAAGACTTTTCGTACCTTTTCATCTCAGCCCAATTTTTGTTAGCCACATGCGGGCCTCTAGATATGGTATGGACAACTATCTTCTTTTGGTTGGAGAGGCTTGCTCCTGCTTCTTTGTTGTTTCCTTGCACGTGTGGCCCAAGTCCATCGTGGAATGGAGTGGGAGAGTTGTGCCTTTACTGCATGTATCGTTCCAGTTTCTTTTTTCGGATGTATTCCTCAATGAGATCCCACAAGTGCTGACATTCTTCGGTGTTATGCCCACGAGACTTGTGGAAGCGATAATATTTTCCTATTCTAATTGCAGCTTCTAACTCTTTTTTATATGGAGGGCGTTTGTATTTTAATACGTGTTGAGTACCCAGGTAAATGTTCTCCATAGTGTCATTCAAAGGAGTGTATGAATCGAATCTCGGTCCAGGTATGTATCGTCGCTTATTGCTCTTTTCAGTTCCCGAATTGCCTTGATAGTTACTTTTTCCTTCGTTGTTTGGATTTTTCCCCTTTCGAGGTGGGAAGCTCATGTTTCCTTGGACACTAGAACCCCCTATGGGTTGCTCGCCATGTCGGTGAGCCTCCACGTCTTCCAATCTCATATATTTTCCGGCTTCATGAAATAATTCTTGAAGAGTTAAAGGCTTTTCCTTCATCAACCTTCTTGCAAGCTTTGAATCGGGGTGGATACCTCCATATAGCGCCATCAGTGTAAGCCTTTCATCCGCGTTTTGTACTGCTGCTGCGGTAGTGTTGAAACGGGTAAGATACTACTGTAGCGGTTCTCCAGCTTTCTGTTTTATGTCTAACGAGGAATAAGCATCTCTATGTGGTTTTACATGGATCCGAAATAGACTTATGAATCTTTCCTTCAACATTTCCCAAGAGCTAATGGAGCCATGAGGCAGGCGACAAAACCATGGGGTTGCTAAGTTTGACAGGAACAGCGGAAAACATTTACACAACACACCCTCTGTTGCTCCATTATGTGCTTGGTGTAGCGCTGCAAGTGGATGATTGGATTGGATGTGCCTTTGTAGGGATCCATAGTCGGCATCTTCCACTCTCGAGGAGTGGCTGTCGCTTCTATGTCCCTAGTGAAAGGGGTTGGACACCCTTGCCCCTATCCCTCTTTCGAGTTGCTCGCATCTGAGATATTCCCTGAAAAGGCACGCCATCCCCTCCTTGGATTCTGGGGTAGCCCTAGGAGAAGCGGGGCCTTCCCTTTGATGGCATTTGAACCTTGATTGAGGCTGGTTGGCGATGATTGGCTTGAAGGATGACAGGGTCAGCCACAGTTGGTCCTTGCCTGGTGCCCTCTTGATTGGGCCCAGCTCTTGATGCTCTTTTAGGACCAGCTTCGAGCTGCGTCTTGGATCGGCTTCGAGTTCTTAAATCTTCTTGATTGAGTTCTTCATTTGCAGGGGATCTGTTCTGTCTACGCGACTCCTCGGATTGAGACTTACCCCTAGATTCAGTGTTGTGAGTGGATTCCTCAGTGCTTCTCAAGTGTGTCATGAGTTGGTCCACTAAAACTTTTTGTTGGGCAGTGAAGTGGTCATTCATCTCATTCACAACCCCATCCAAGTCTTCTTGGGTGACAACTGAGTTTGGAGGTTGAGAGTAAGTATGCGGGCTTTCTTGATCTTCTTGGATGGGGCTGAGTGTATTGGCAATGGCTGCGCTCTTACCCTTATCGGTGTTGTGCCTAGAGGGAGCCTTATTCTAATTTTGATTTAAGGTTTGGAAGGATGGGGACAGAAGATTTCGGCTCTCTACATGGCTTGCTTTCAGTGAAAGCACCAAAAATGTTAGCTCAAAAATTAGATAAACACCTCTAACTTTGACTTTTGTTTAAGTCTCATTTGATTTGATCAATTTAGGGTTTTTAAATGTTCTGACACGTAATGGAATGAATTTTAGCAAGTGCCGAGACAGCTCACGAGTTCAAAGTTCGAAAAGTAGATAAAGAAAGTAAATAACATAGAGTTTTATAATGGTTCAGTCCGATGTGCCTACGTCCACTTTCCATCTTATTATTCTCTCTTTAATTCGATTATAAGTACAAGATTATTCGAAAAGAGTAAAAACTTCAAGTAGCCGAAGTGATGGATTTTTAGCAAAGTTTCCTCTCTTTTTCTCCAAAAATATTTCTCCATTGCTGTTGAGAAGCTTCGGTATTTATAGAGTGGAGCTGTGAAGTATGGAGGAGAAGTTATAGCTTCTTGAGTTTGGTTCGACATTTGGGTCAGGGTTAGTTGGAACGACATTTATGTTAGGAAGTTTGCTTTGATTCGGTGATCCTTACTTGCTCAGGATCGATTATCCTCACTTTCTTTGGTTCGGTGATCCTTACCTGCTTCGGTTCGGTGATCCTTACTTGCCGGTCCAAACATTTGATTCGGTATGTTTGTTATAACGGACCAAATGTTTGGTTCGGCAATCGATGTGTTATGCCGGACCAAACATTTGGTCCAGCATATCAGAGAATGTTGGATCAAATGTTTGGTTCTGCATCTCTAAGAATATCGGACCAGATACTTGGACCGGTATACCATAGGATACCGGACCAAATATCCGGTCCGGCAAGCCGGTCCAATTGTTTGTCTTGGCATTTTGGCAAATGCCAAACCAAGCATCTAGTTCGGTAAATCTGTTTCCTATACCCTTATCTGCCTTCGCTGCCTTCTTTCTTTGCTTGCTAGAAAACCGAGCCAACAAGTGACATCAAAATGGACGTAACCTAAAGAATAAATTGAGTGAATCGATAATGTCAAACAAAACAATTTCTAGGACCCGGAGAGACTACTAACGTTTAACAAGGATGCTTGCTAGAATGTTTCTAAGTGTTACATTCAATCTCCACGGACGGTCGGGTTGTTCTAAGTTAGCTTAAGCGCTAGGTAAGTGATTAGCCATTCAACGATGACGTCGTTCATAATAAATCAATGGTCAATAAACCTTGTGTGGTAATCACAAATGGTAATTGATAACTATAGATAACCGGTAAATGAACACTTTAAATAAGAGTATATGTTATACTTGTAATTGTGAATGATAACTATATGATATGGTTCATAGGATGATGACAAGTCTATATCGTGAATGTGAATGATAACTATATCACATGGCCTATGACATAATGGTAGTATAGGGTATACTTATGGTCCGAATAGTGCTTATATGACTGTGTTCATATTATGATGTTCTTCATATTGCATGCGTTGACTATATTTCTAGACAATCTCAAAGTTACGATTAGAAGAGGATTTTAGCAAATATTGCTTACTAAAATCATGATTAAAATGTAAAATGAGGAATGAATATGGGATCCATAACTAGTGTAGTGGTTCGATCTTAGAAAAGATCTACATCTATTATGGTTGATGATTTTATTGTTTAGTATTTTGGCTGCAAGGGATGATTCTAATAACTTTTGTAAGAGCTTTTACCTAAATGAATTGGTTTGTGAGAGTAGAAAATTTGATCCCTGCATAAGTGCATGAGGATCTCTGTCTGTAGCTGTAGAGATCAAGCTTCAAATAGCTTAGATTGATGCCTTAGATGTTAAGTTTCCTCAAGACCATTGATTGCGATATACATTTCAGACGACGGTAAGCTCAGATTGCGCTTGAAAAGAATGGCTGAGATGTGTGCCAACTATTAGATCGTAATATGATGTACTTATGTCAGAATAACATCGTGGAGCAAAGAGTGGTTGATGCACACTTACGCTTTTCCAGATTGAGTGAAGTACATAAAGTGGCTACTGCATATTGATAATTTTGTCAAGTGACAAAGTCGTTTAACGTCATTCTTGCTAGGGGAATTACAGAGCAATCGCCTCTTTTTGCAAGGCCAACTGAGGGCTTTTGTGAGAGGATGTCGAGTCACCACAACATAGAGCAGGTAAAGATGCTAGTTGACTACGAAAGTGGCAAACAAGGAAGGATGTGAGGTGGGTTGTCATGTCGTAACTTGGTTGCTTAATGACATGGCAAGGAGGCACTATCTACAAGGATTTAAGCCCTTTGCCTATAAATAGGATTTAGCCAGTAAAGTCGCAGATTCAAGGGCAATAGAGAGTAGGGGTGTAAAATGGATGGACCGGACTGGACAAAGTGTACGAAGTCGGATCGAACTACAAATCAGATGAACAAATGTTCAAATCGGTAATATATGGACTGCAAATATTATGCTCAAGCTCGATTCATTGAGAATCTGCAATGACTGTGTTCGGTTCATTTAACTCATTCAGACTTAGATGGACTTCAGCGGACTCGAGCTAAACCATTATAATTTTACATAGGAATTCATTTAGCAAATAAACTGCACCAAACGTGTATAAATACTTGCAAATTAAATTAAATATACAAAGTGCAGGTCCAACATCATATCATTTAAAGATACCTTGATGAACATACAAATTGAAAAAAAATATCAAGAATTATTCATAGATTTGTGCTCTAAGGTTGACAATGTTGTATGAAGTACAAAACATAATACAAACAAAAATATTCAGGGTAATAAAAATAGCTTAACTTTAAGTTGACCAAAATAGTCTAGGTACAATATTCCACTATCCACAAAAGAAAACCAAAAATATGATTGAATATGTTAGCAAATAAAATGTCAGTATATTCGATTCTAATAGCAAGAAAACGCAAATTTAGCCTAGCAACTGTCCTTATGTTAGTTCTTCCAGCGGAAAAACAGTGAAAAAAAGGTTAGAAACATTCGTAAAAATTAGTAGTTAAGAAATCAACCAATTGTAAACAAGATGTAAATAGTTTTAACCCATTTCATGAAATATAAGCATGTATAAAAAAGAAAATTAACCAAATATCCCTATAACAAACACTTGCTATCATGTTTTCTATAACTATTTATCAAATGGTCTTCTTTGTAACTGGTATAGAAAATTTATTACGGAAATACACCGTATTAATAGAAAATTTATAATATTAGTTTAAAGTCGATGTTATTTGAAGCATGAAATACAAGCATAGCACATCCATGAAATGAGAATTGAAAGTACGTTGTGTGCATTGAAAAATGATATCTTGATCTTGAAATTACAACCTATCCATGAAATAGCAATTGAAAATTCACACCAAGCATATTAATTTTTCTACCACTCAAGAAAGCAAAGGTTGATGACATTTCCAGGTACAATAATCATAAGAGGATGCAAAAGTTTGATTACCCGTGAGCTTGTTTTCAATTTAATTCAGTCAAATTTGATGTACTAGGTATCCTCTTCTTAATGTTGCACCATATCGAAAAACAAAAAAGTAAAGTAAAGCATGTTATTAAATTGCTAAGTTTTGCAGCAGCATAATGATTATAGTTTAATAAATAAGAAATTTCTAAATATTTTACTAATCAACGATATATTTTTCCTCTTTCAGTGCATGTTGGATCATAGCCAATCACTTCTACTATTAAAGCTTCAATAGTCTTAGACTTCAAAGAATTTTGAAACTAATCAAGAACACTACCACTAGCACTAAATGCAGATTCAAAAGCAAAATTACTTATCGAAATAAAAAATTATACCGTGAGCCATGCTTGATAATACTTTATTTTCGAAGTATAAAATTTTCACCAGTCCAAGATATTGAATTTATCATCTAGCTCGTTATATTTATAATGAGGTTCCTTCAAATTTACATCCAACTCCAATCCAAATTCTATAATATCTGACTTTTCAGCTCATATTTCTGACCTAGTTTTACTCTTTGTCTTCAATTTATTATTCATAGTAGTTATCACTTTTTTGTTGGAATTAATATACAATGGCACATTCAATACATATGCATAATATAGATCTTGTAAAGAAGAATCAATATCTTTCAAATTTTGGTATGATTTACAACATGATAAATCTCTGGAAAACAAAACTCAACTAGATTCTTGTATCTGGGGTTTAATAGTGGCAATTGGCATTAGAATATTATATTCACCCTATTGTTCATCAAACTTTATCTCCATTTTATTCACAATTTTACTCATATAAAACCAACTTTCGAATTCCACCAAATTGTCATTCGATATTTGTTTGATCTTCCAAAGTTAGGGTAATTGAAGTTGAATTAGAAGCGCCAAAAAATATATGGGAAGCTTCACTAAAAATTTCTAAAATTCTACATCCTATTTGGCTTTCTCCTAATCCAATGTAGAAGGAAGCCAAGTGTATCATGGATCTCCCTCGTAATACGTAGAAAACACATTTTCAAATTGACCCTACCATTTCATATGTTTAATTCCAAGGAGTGGAAATGTCAAAGACTAAGTGTCTAGAGATCGGAAATTGTAGTTGTTTAACTATATCTACAAACTTGTTAGTTGTTAGGGAGATATTTTAGAATATTTCATGCTTTCCTGGATATTTTATAACATGCCCTGTATTTCACCCAATCCATCTTGCACCATTAGGTTCAAAATATGTGCCAAAATCTATCCATCCTTTGAAATTGAGTCTGCCCTTTAATGAAAAGTTTTCTTTTAACGTTCTCACTGCTAAATCATTAGAAGATGCACTATCAAGTGTAATTAAGGATATTTTATTCATTATTCCTCAATCTACAAGATATACAAAAATAACGTTAGCAATAGCAAGGCCGGTATGTGGTGATATTAGACTACCAAAGTTTAGATTACGCTTTTGTAATTTCCGACCTCAGTCAAAAACGACATGTAAGACATATATATCTTATAGTTTAATGATATCCATAAGTCGGTCGCTAAACTTACTCTTCCCACGCCTCTTAGCATCTCCTTAATTTCTCTATCCTGTTTTCATATACTTTAATATATTTTTACCATGAATTTTTTTCAAAATCTAGATTATTTGAGAATGCATGATAAAAAATTCATGTTCAACCATCCAAAATGAATATTCATGCATGATGATCATTGTGGCCACTATTTCTCTAACTTGTCTTGTCATATTTATAAAGAGCTAATTTCCTAATAAAATCATTGTCATTCGTATGTTTTTTGTTTGAAAGTATTTTTCCCTGATTTTTTAGTTGCATTTTTCTAGCAATGCAAATATAACATTTATTGAAATGTCTTTTAAACGTAGTTGTACATCTATCTTTTGTAACGGATTTTTTTTGTTGATAATGCATACACATACTGTACTTTCTAATTGTTCTACTTTTAGTCTCCACTGTATGTCTTTCAAACTCAAGCCAAACTTTTGATTTCCTTGTTCGTGTTTTCTCTTCAATCTCATTAGCATCATCCTTAGCTTTCTGATTTGTTTGTTCTTCATCTCTATCTTTTACAACTTGATTGTCGTCGTCGCCCATCATTTCCTTTGGAGGTTTTTTTTATCACTCATATGATCATCATTACCTACAAATAATGCAAAAGTTAGATAAATAAGGATACATATATAGTACATGTGAAAATTAGTGCATTTTTATTTAGTTTTGATTAAGAACATACATGAAAAAAACTGTCAGACTTGTATCATCCGAGTACTAATGCTAATTAAGTAGCAAACTTCATCGATAAACAACGGTATCATGTGTATAATTTCTTGATTTGTTTGATGATTAATTTTTGTAGTGCAACGTATCTGCATAAAGTTGGACCGATAATATAAATCAGTAAGAATGATTACAGTAAAATCATCCAAAGAGACGAAATTTTTATTAATTTTATAATCAGTAAAAAATTATTAGAAAAAATTCAATCCTCCGAAAGAATCTAAATTATAATGGATGGACAGTTACAAATATGAATTTTCCATGAAATCCTTTCCATTGCTATATAAACAACAAACTCGGCTTTAGAAATGATATGCCAATAGTTCCAGAAGTAGAGAATACCACCATAAATAATCTACATGTCATGATTTCAATAATTGATTAGATGACTATCAACTAATTACTTTCAAAATATTCTCTGAAACCAAGATAATCAGGTACTGAACTTTCCAGTAAAGTAAATAAAACATAAAATATTAGATAACGATAACTGAGCATTAAAGTGATTAAAACAAGTAATATCATTTGATACATGCAATCAAATGAGTTAATTTATCCATAACTTTATTTGGTATAAACTCTTTCTTCATAAATCAAGTGAGTTAATTTATCAAATGAAGCAATACATAACATGAATGCAGTCATGTTGCAGAAACATGTACAACCTTATTACCAGCAACAAACCTATGTATATGTCAAAAGTAAAGACACTTAAAATAGTGAGAAAACCGTGTATTAACCTTGTACATGTTCCTAAGGCACCATATATAACATATCAAAACTGGAAAGTTTGCAAGTTCATTAGCATTAGTACAACTCTGACTGAAGTAACAAGCTAGCAAGTTCATTGGCATTAGTACAACATAAAATTATAGCACATTAAAACTGGCAAGCTTGCAAGCTAGTTCACTGGCATTTCTGCAATACTAAATCATGTAGCACCCAAAATTATGAGGCTTCTAATGCAAGTTCATCAACATTAGAAGTTAAAAGTATACGTCATTATGTATAAATTTTATTAACAGTCATCGTCATTGAGTTAACTAGTATAGGTTAATGGTCGAAAATAAAATCAAACTACAATTTGTTGTACAAGAAATAAGGAAATAGCCCATATTAAGTCTTCAAAATTGCCAACTGTTCTAATAAGAATGCACAAAGCTAATTAATAAAAGTATCATGTACCTTTATTATAGCAATATGGCACAACCTATCGGCTATAGTAAAACTAACCAAGCAGCAAAAATTTACTATGAATTCTCAAACTCTAGGGTGGAAAATCGCATATCAGAACAAAAAATCAAATAAAAAACATTTTTTACTTTAAACTTCAAAATAAAAAATGGCTGAAGCTCACCTACAAGTTATGACACAGAAACCATGGAACCCCAACTAAGAATTCGGGAAAAGGATAAATTTTATATTGATTTTCTCCCATTGATTTGCTATTGAGAGCCATTTATAATATTGACGTGAATTAGGGATTTGGCTATGGTTAGAAATGGAAAGTAAATTAGGGAATAAAAGGAAATGTGGAGAAGATTATTAATAAAAATATTTGTAATTATCTTATGTTGACTCTTCAAAAGGATTGTATAAGGACAACCCCGGATATGTCATGTTTCAGCCTTGAACCGAAATTTTTGAATAGACCGCTAATAATGTTCAGTCTTTTTTTTTTTTTTTTTTTTTTAGAAAATGGCCCAGCCCAAAGTGTACAGAGTATATCGGGTAATAAGGACCAAGCCCGAAGACAATACATAACATCTAACCCTAATATCTCGATGCCAAACGCTCCTCCATCAATAACAAAACAAGAAAACACAGAAATGACGAACAACCGACACCACCATCAAACTACGGAGAAACTGAAAAGCTCGAAAATGGAAAAAATATGCAGATCTCAAAACTTCAAGTCTCAAGGAGGTCTCAGATCCTTCTTATCCATGCGACGCATATCCAACGGCTTGAGCTCCATGCCTATGAATCTTGAAAAATCAAGATTTGCGTCTGCATCTTCAAAGTTGCTATCTTTATTATTCTATGTACAAAGATGACTGAGCTTATCTTGCTCCCTCATCCTAAACTCGCTATTATTCGTCAGATCGATGTTGCCATCCACTGGGTTGCTACGAATAGTTAATTGAGCTTTCGCCCCTTTTCTCGATACATTGCTATTCTCCAGATCCTCTGCAGAATAGTGATGGATAGTTGATTTGTCACATTTTTGAGAAAGGGTTGCAGATGATTTGCTGCTTTCTCCTTTACTCCAGCAAGATAAGTGATAAACTTTATTATTTAACAAGCTCTTGTAGAAAAAGCATTCATTTTTGCCGTCTTTAACTTTCGTTTGCTTGTAATCCTCAATAGACAGCAACGCTAGCTCCTTGGAAACACTGTTCGTTGTGCGGTAGTTCTTCAGACCTGCATCAGGTAATAATCGACTACTACTGTTCGCAATATGGATTAGGTTAGAATTATAATTAACATTTTCGTGTCTACTTCCCTTGCAGGTGATAGCCTTTGCAGCTTTAGAATGGCCACCTCCAGAAAGATAGTCCATGGGGATGTCTTGCCTAAGCGAGATATTAACCTTGTCAATAGCATGTAGATGACATTGACAACCTTTATGACTTCTACAAGGGATATGCGTAGCGTATTTCCCTTTAAGTAAGAAGTCTTCAACTCTATTCTCATAGTCTTCGATGTTATTTGCAGTAAATAAATCAGCATCTTTGTGAGCATTCTGTTTGTTAGCTTTTTATTGAGAATCTGAAAGTCAGAAAATATACTGTTCCAAATTTGAATGCCGTCATTCTCTTTTTTGTGGTGAAGTCTTTAGCTTCTTTCTTTTCAAGTATGGTAAATGACAGTAGTTAGCATAATTAAAGCTCTTTTAAACTCTGTTGACTTGGGTTTGAAGCAGTGTTGAATGCATTTGATGCTTTCACTTATGCTTTGTATCGATTGATGCTGATTAAAACCCAGAGCATTTTTTGCAATAAACCAAATATGTTTTGAAAAAGCACAATCAAAGAAGAGATGATCTGCATTTTCCACTCCATTTTTGCATAAAAGACGGTTTTTATCAGCATTCTTATTCCATTTTGCACATCTTTCTAATAATAATGTTTAGTTTTGGACACACGAATAGATAATAAACAGTTTAGTCTGATTTACTGCCGCAGTGGGAAGACTAGATCTTTGTAGGTTGGGATGTTGAAGGCATGCGTGCTTTTGGTCGGGAATTACGTCGGTGAGGTCGTGTTGTGTGGCCTTTGAAATGATAGGAACATTTAGAATTTTATGAGAAAATTGAGCAACATATGATATGATTAATCGTGTTCATTAATTATTAAGGGGAAAACCCATTCTGGAAGGCGGAACAGTCTCACAGTATTATATATGTTTGGGTAAAATATTACTCATACCAAGCTTAATTTTTGATCCATGTGTTTTTTGTTTTCTTCATAAACCATGGGAACCCACTAACTAGTCTAAGTTAATGGGATATTTGATAGGTTGCTTTTGAAGCCAAGTAAAGCTACAAAGACGAAGCAAAAGGTTTAGTGGTTACATATTTTGTATTTTGTATCCTGTTGTATGTAAACTAGGATTTATAACCAGTGAAGTGAACATGTTGGCACCTTTATATGCCAAGCATGTCACTCATATTTGTGATTTATTGTATTCACCCTTGCATGAGAACATTTTGGGAAACTAAAGATGTAGAAAAAAAATTTGCAATGTATTTGGCACCTTTATTTACTTAATGTTGTGATGACTATAAATCAACATATATTTTTGGGCCTTGAAATAGGGATGTAACAACTTGGTACCAACGCTTAGGTTATGGAACATCTAAATAAAACATATCCAAGTAGACATCTAGGTAGAACCTTGGTAGTTAAATGCGAACACCTTGCCAAAGAGTATACATTATATGCAATGTACTTTCTATTTTGATATTAATATATGGGTGGATATATCCATACATCTATTATTATTTTCACTCTCTTTACTTCCTTTTCTTACAAGACCTCTTGCATAGGAAGTAAAAACGTAAAGTAGAAGCAGACGATTAATGTTGGGAGTTGCTAGGGAAAATTTTAGTAATGAAATTGCAAGAACGAAGACTAACGACCAAGGTAAGGAGGTAGTGTCGAATGTTAATGCTGAAAATGATTCTTAATTGCCTACTTTGACAGTTGGAGAAATGGATATGAATGCTCTTTTTTTAGTATATGGCGGAGATGATGAGGCAACTGCTAATGGAGGTTGTTGAGCCAAGACAAGTTGTCAAAGGATATTTCTCTAAGATGAATCAAGATTATAGGAATTTTGAAGGAAAGGTGTTAAGAAACCAACACTAGAATTGTTAAATTAGCTTAAGTCGTGGGTGCGTATCTTTGGAGATATGGGTTATGACGACGTGTAGAAAAGGAGATTAACATGTCATAGCTCCAAGAAGATGCTTTAGATTGGTAGGCGGTTGTGACCGCATAGATCCCAATGGAGGAGATTACGTAGGACTGGTTTAAAGAGCGGTTCAAGGTTCGGTCCATTCCCGAATAATATAAGCACGCTTTGCACCAGGAATTCTTGGACCTGAAGTAAGGAGAAATAACTTTGGCGGATTATATCCAGCATTGCAATTCTTTGTCAAAGCATGGTCATGAACATATTCACGCTCAATTGAAGAAGAATGAGAAGCTTACTGAAGGTTTGAGGAAAGGGCTAAGCTATCAAACGATGGTACATTTGTTGGCTTCCTTTGAGTTAGTTATGGAGATAACAGGAGGTATGATCATTTGTATCAATGAGGGAGAAAAGCTAATACTACACTCAAAAGTGAGCTGAAGAAAAAGTTCAACCCATAGAAAAGGGAATAAGAACAACCAAAAAGGAGGAAGTCCTCGGAGGAGGAGCTCAAAGGTGGATTTGACAGATGTTACATGTTATAATAGTAGGCAAAAGGGAATTATTTGACTAAGTTATTATACTTGAGAATAAATGGAAGGTTAAGTGCTTTAGCTGCTGTAAGCTTGGTCATAAAAAGATGGATTGCAAGGAGTTCGAGATATGCAAAGGTATATGCTTTGCAAGGGCCAAAAGATGGACCGTCTATCGAGGAGAAAGGGAAGAATGTTGTCCTTGAAGGTACGATTTTGATTTCTAGTATTTTTTTCAAAGTTCCATTTAATATAGTTGCTACTCATTCTTTCATTTTAGAGAGCCTCGGTTGATGAAGTTGGGTTAAATGTAACCTATTTAGTCATGTCTTTGTGTGCGATTAATTTGACGATGGATATGCCACTCTTAAATTAAGGTGCACAAACGCAGGGTTTTCCTAGTGTGGAAACCTATTTTCTTACGACCATATGTGTTTGACTTCATACATTACGGGGTTATTTAGGGTATAGATTGGCTCATACGTAACAACGTTAGGAATTATTGCGATGATAGAGTAATTTACCTCAAGTCACCGAAGTGGAGGTGGGATAATTATGTAACATTAGATGTGTTGTCGCAGAAGACTAGTGTTTCTTTGTCCATTCTAGAAAGAAGGGAGATTAGATTGCTAAGGTATCGATGGTTTGAGTGTTTGTTGATGTTCGAGTTAGTGAAAGGATTATCACCTAAAAGAGTAGTTAGATTCTGAATTACTTTGATGCAAGGGGAATAACCTGTTAATAGACCATCTACCAGAATGACGCTTAAGGAGATAGAGGAGTTAAAGACGCTAGTGGAACTTGAGCATGAAATTTTCATTAGACCAAGGAACTTGCCATGGGAAATATCCATAGTTTTAGTTAAGAAGTCTGATGGATTGCTTTGGACATGTACTAATCATGGCTGTAAATCTTCTATATCTCGCCCAAAATACCCTCCAAGATCTGCTTTTCACTCTTAGACAGAACGAGACATCAAATATCATTCATATTCTCTTGACACTCATCTCATTCGAAATATTCAAATCTTACTCGAAATATTGATCAAAATCTCAGTATGAGATCTCACCCGAAATTATATATTTTTCTTCTTTTACATAATATTGTTTCATTCTCATATAGATTTAAAAGAAATTACTCAATCTAATTACTATTTATCAACTCTCGGAACATATTATTTACCTTTTATCTTGATAAGTCACAATAAAAAACTTCATTTCTTTTTTACATTTATATAAGAGGATATTATTCAATCATTACCAAATAAATTAAGCTAGTCAAGCTAAAAATCTTCTTCCAAACATTAATTTCAATTTTTTTTCCTATGCAAATCAAGTATGTTAGAATTTTTATGTTTACTTTGAGAATTATAGTGAAATTAATCATTAAAATGTAAAATTTAGACATATAAGATACTCCAATATATTCCCAAGATGTACTTTAAGAACTAAGATGTCAGTCCAAGATGTACACTCGAACACTCATCTCGTCTTAGATCTCTCCCGATACGAAACAACTTGTATGAAAATTTTGAGACAAACATGATCAAAATTTGAGATTTAAAACCTTGGTATTAATTACCCAAAGTTGAGTGAGTTGACTGTGAAAAATCATTATCCATTACCTAGAATAAGCGATTTGTTTGATCAGCTGAGTGGAGTTAGAGTATTCTTGTAGATTAATTTGACAATGTGATTCCACTAATTGAGAGTATCCGAGGATAGTATTTCTTTAACCATGTTCAGAAATAGATACAATTCATAAGAGTGGTTATTCATGTCCGTTGTACTGACCAATGCTCATGCATACTTTATGGAATGAATTGTATCTTTCACGATCAACTGGATAAATTTGTGTGAATCTTCGTAGACGATATTTGGTGTACTCTAAGAGCAAGCAAGACCATGAAATGCATCTTAGACATGTATTAAAGATCTAGAGACACCATAAATGGAAGGCGAAGCTTTCCAACTTTCGTATTAGGAAAAGAGAAGTTAAATTTATGGCAAAGTTTAAATCTCAATTTCCAATCGTGTTTCATCTCAGAATTTTCACACATGCTATTTCGTATAGGAGGAGATCTCGGAAGAGATGAGTGTATCTCGGATGTACGTCTCAGATTGACTTCTCAGGTCTTAAGTATGTCTTGGGAATATATTGAAGTATTTTCTGTGTCTAAATTTGATGTTTTAATGATTTATTTAACAATAATTTTCAAAGTAAACATAAAAATTCTAATATACTTGATTTGCATTGAAATTAATGTTTTAGAGAAGAGTTTTAGCTTGACTAACTTAATTCATTTGGCAATGGTTGAATAATATCCTCTTTTTTAAATATTTTTTGAGAAAAATGAGTTATCCTCGCAAGGAGGGAGCACTCATATAATTTTATTTTACACTTAAGAAGGAGTTGCCAACAAGCCTGACAGGTAGCAAAACCCTACATACAAATATGAAAATAAAATGTCCCTTCCAAAATTCTATATAACTTAGGTCAATAATAAAAATATACAATAAAACAAATTGTGATAAATGCTTGAATCCTCAAGATTAACAGAATTCATCCAATCCAGTAATTGTACCTGCTAAGAAAAATGAATTAGAACCAGTCTCTATACACCTTAAATCAGTCTCTTTACATACTATACTCAAAATTTTAACAGTCTAGAACTTTTCTAATATTAACTGTTGAATTACTCCCACATTTTCTTCTACCATATTTGGAAGTTTTAATAGAATCACAAACATGAATAGGAGGAGGGTATAGATCTTCTTGAAAATGCCATTTTCAAGCAACAGTGCAAAATAAATTTTATGGGCTCAATATGAAAATAAATTTCATTATCTTGAGTTGACAAATCATCTTTATCATTCATACCATTGGCGATTCCCACAGTCCCAATGTCAGGCTACTAACTGTATCATTCATACTATTTGCATCTCTTAACCTGCTATCACATGCAACTACATGTTGACATATAATTAGCCATACCTTTATATCCATGTACAATATTAATTATTTATTACCAATGCTATCAACCCTAGCCTTATCAACTTGCTAACTCTTTATAACATCATGAATCATCTTCTTGTCACTTCCTTCAACCTTAAGGCTTAAACTAGTTATTGCTTCAGAGATAGCATGCATGAAATATAACTTAGGTTTGAGAACTGAAGGAATATTACTACGCATATTTATGGCTCTGTCCTTCAGAACATCTCCCTGCTCATTAACAAATAGTGCATCATTTTCGTGCACTTTAACCATATCAACGTATTTTTCCATTAACTCATTCTGCAAGCCAATAACATCTCTTATGCTACTCCATGTCACAGTAAAAGGAATCATCCCCATCCCACATCAATAACAACTACTTTGGCCTTGTTAACGCTGCCAGTTAGCAAAATCATTTCTTATTTTTCCTTATTTCGCTCACCATCTGCTGATTCACTATGCAAAACAAAAGAAATTACTACCCTACTTTTATTCTTATCACATATACCATGCACAACCTATAAAAACCATGCATTTCACCTACTTCTTCTTCATGCAATTCTTTCTCAACTTGCATAAGCCGATCCTAGTTTGATTATTTACATCATGCAAAAACACACTTTCATCTATATGTTTTTGTAGCTCATCTACCTTATCCACCATCTCATCAACCCTATTATTTCATAGATCCTAGAAAAATCAACACCCCTTGAAATATCTGAATAACAACTCCTTGAAATATTAGAACTGCATTCTTTCCCTATCAACCATGCACCCCCAAAGCCACCATCTCTCCATTAGCAACAAGACCTCTGTCAGAACTTATTGCTGCATTCAACTTTACTCTCATACTCTCCACATCATATTTATCATTACGCTTCATATTGTACAACAATAAAACAAAATCCACATTTTCAATTACAGAAATATTATCCTTTTCACAGGCAACATCATTATCTTCATACAACCCATCACAATCAACAAAACTTAATAATTCAAAAGCATTACTCAACACGTTCGGCATGATAATCTTACGCTTAGAAACATGTTTAAAAATCTGGCAACCCTTCTCACCAGTGTAAACTTTCTCAATCCAAATTGATAAGATCCGCACACCGATTACAAGAGTGAATTTTTGGACTAAAACTCAACACTACTGAATCCAAGAGCAATATATTAAACTTACATTAAATTGAACAATCATTTCCTCAACTGGGTATCCCATATTATAGCTAAACTGTTATCATCTTTTTTTTTTCTTTTTTTCTTTTTTTTAAACCATAGTATTATAATAGAATGGAGAAACAAGCCTTTCTCCAACGGCTCACAAAATGCAGCAAGACTTTCAGAGTATGCGACCGACATACCCGATAAACAAAGAATCAGAAAAAATAAGAAAAAGCTAAGCTAACAGGAGCACCAAAATACAAAGCTAAAATGACTGAAAAAGCAGCCGCTCAACCAACAATCCCGCTACACCCAAAGGTGTAGGCCAGTCCACCTCACAGAAAACCACCCACCGACAAAGAGTGCAAGAACCACATGGGACCGCAAGCCATCACTCGCAAACCATAGAGAACCATAGTAGCAGGCCTCAAACAAACCCAACCAGCGAAACAGCAATACCAGATGAGCTCTGGGAACCAACATCCGACTAGAATAACAGAACGCTGAAGTGCAACCAATGGAATCAAACCTAGGAGAAAATAAAACTCCCACCAAAACCTGGACCTGAAAAACTAGCGACCACATCAAATCAAACAAAAAAAGGGGGGGGGGAGGGAGAGTCAGGAACGTTGGATGTAGACCAACGCCCTGACAGGAACACTCAACCAACTCCCAATCTAGCGGAACTCATCGCACAAGTAATTGAAAGAAGACCCACTAGAGGAAGGATACTGGGGCTAAATCGTCCCCTGAACGGCCGACCACGAAAAGCTAGGAATACATCATTCCTGACTCGCCTAATAATGGTCACGGGCTCCATAGGAGCACAATCGAAGATAGCCTTGTTCCTAGCACACCAAATGTGCCAGCAAAGAAGACAAGGAATTAATCGATGAATGATCGCACGAAGAGATTTCCTGGAGTTCCCAGACCACCAAGTTGAAGGAAGATCGTTAACTGATCTGCTAATTCCACGGACACCTACCAAATTTCCGAAGAAGTTCCAGTAAGATCTGGCCGTAGAACCAGTGAAGAATAAATGGTTCAAGGATTCCGAATCCCTGTTGTCGCAGCAACTGCAACGGGAAACTAATGGGATGCCTATCCGCTGAATGTTCTCGTCTAAAGGAAGGCCATCATGGAGGATACGCCACATAAGGGTCGAAACTTTTGGTGGAGATCGAGAATCCCAGATGAAAGAAAACAAAGGGCGAATGGGGGAAGGAGTACGAATCGAAGTCCAAGCTCTGAGGATGGAAAAAGGAGCGCCGTCCCATCCTAAAAGACCGCCGTGGGAGTCAGATAAGGATTTCACTGACTGCATGTGCTTCCACGTCTCGCTAGCATAGGACGGAGAACCCGTATAATTTGTGCCCGCAAGCCTTCGGTACTTAGCGTGAAGGAAAGAGGACCATAAAGAGTTGTTAGCACCGAATCTGTACCACAGTTTGCAAGCGAAGGCGGAGCAAATATCCTTGGGGTTGCGCAATCCCAAACCGCCCTCGTTCTTGGGGCGACAAACCGAATCCCAAGAGATCCAATGATGGCGGCGATCGCCTTCCTTGTTGCCCCAGAAAAAGGAAGAGGCCAAAGAGCGATACGACCTAAAGAAGGAGGCGGTAGGGGTCATAGTCGCAAAGACATGAGTTCCCATAGAATCTAACACGGACTTTATGAGAACCAGTCTTCCAGCCTGAGAGAGAAGAGCCGCATTCCAACGAATGACCTTTCCCCGTACCTTGTCAGCTAACGGATCAAAATAAGCATTAAGCTTCCTACCGCGGTACAGAACTATACCCAGGTAGGGAAGAGGAAGCGTGGTCTCGATGAAACCAGAAATTGTCTCAATCCAGGAAGCTCTAGAAGGGGGGCAATCCTTCGCCCGGACGAAACAACTTTTCGAAGAGTTAACGAGCTGGCCGGATGAACTCTCGTAAAGATGAATGAAACTAAGGAGCTTCCGAATAGATGAGCGACTACCGTTCGAGAAGATAACAATGTCATCTGCAAAGGACAGAGACGATATGAGTGGACAACCCCTCGGAATCCCGAAACGCTGGATCTGACCGTATACCGTCAAGCAATGTAGACCGCGAATGAAAGCCTCAGCCGCGATCACAAAAAGAGAAGGCGATAGCGGGTCTCCTTGGCGAATACCTCTCCCAGCCTTGAAATACCCATTAGCCGAACCGTTAATGAGCACAGAGAACCAGCAGTTGGAGATAAGCCTCCAAACAAGGTCAATAAAAGTTTCCGGGAAACCGAAAGTTCTCAAGACCTTAATGATGAAAAACCACGACATACGATCGTAAGCCTTAGCCATGTCGAGTTTGAAAACAACATTCGAGCCCCGCACTTTCCTATCTAACTGGGAAATAAGTTCCTGAGCCAACAACACATTGTCAGAAATTAAGCGCCCTTTAACAAATCCCGCTTGGGATGAAGAGATAATACGCTCAAGGAAAGGGGCCAACCGGGTAGCTAAAATCTTGGAGATAACCTTGTTAGAAAAGTTACAAAGGCTGATAGGCCGAAAGTCGCCACAGGAGCGCGGCAGGTCGCACTTCGGGATGAGAAAAAGGTTGGTGGAAGTCCAGCTAGAGGGGAGGAAACTACCAACGAAAAAGGACTGAACAGCACGACAGAAGTCATCCTGAATAATAGGCCAGCAGCAACGGTAGAAGGAACCGTTGAAACCGTCTGGACCGCTAGCACTATCCTTACTCAGAGCAAAAGCATTAGCACGGATTTCCTCCGCCGACGGGAAATTCGACAGGATATCACTTTCAGGCGAGAAGACCAACCTGGGAATGAAAGCTAAAAGAGAAGGATCGGATTCGGAAACCGAAGGCGAGCCTAGGAAGGATTGGAAGTGAGTCACAATAGTATCTATGACTTCCACCGGCGACGATGCTAAAGATAGATCAGGGCGCATGTTATCATCTGTTATAGTTTCAAAACCGAAAGATGCACCAGCTTGTTTATTCCTCAAAATTTCATTATTCGAAGAAGTGAGGTTTCCAAAAATGAAATTAATAGCAGAATTTAAAACATCGAAATGCCTAAGAATTTCATCAACTAGTTTTAATCCCTCAAACTTCTCTGTATAAATACTATCAAGAAATATATTCTATAATTTTAAAAATTTCAGACAGAAATAATATCCATAATCCTTGAGATTCAATGGCTTTGGCAATGGTGGGTTGCACTACAAGGGAAATCACGTTTTCCGACGGCCTTAAACCGTCGGCGGTCGTCAGAAGCCGTCGGCCGCCGTCGGAAAAAGCCGTCGAAAATGACTGCGTCGGGGAGCAGTATTTCCGACACGGCTTCCGACGGAAGCTGTCGCATACGATTCCGACAAATGTCTGTATCTGTCGGAAATAGTGTGCTACAGGCCGTCGAGAGCCGTCGAAAGCCGTCGGAAATTTTGACCTGTAAGCCGTCGGAAATCTGCTGCTTATTTTTTGAAATTCACTGCAAATATAGCCTTCCAACCACATTTCTCTTCCAAACACTACGATATCAATACTACACGATCCAACATACAATAATCCAACCAAATATCCAAACCCAAACTACAAAATATTCAATAAATACACAAATAAATAAAATTACATCAAAATAAAATACAAAATATACATAACCATTGGAACATTAACAATAATCCTAACAATAACCGTTCTGCCATGTTGTTAATATACAAATTCATCAATATTCTCATACACATCCTCATACAACTACATAACCAAGTGTATCAAACATAATTATACATAAATCAACAATTACCTATGTCGTTTACCAAATCATTCTAAACTAAAACAAAACATACCTGAACGAACGAACAAGCAAGCAAGCAAACAAGCAATGAATCAATCTTCTCCAGATCCAGAGCCAGCCGAGGAAGGAAAGCGGCCACCAAACTGCTGCATGTGCTCTAACAACTGTGCGGTCTGCATGGCCTATTGCGGTTCTGCTCCTCCAATTGGGACACTTTAGTCCGCAATTCTTCTATATCTGCTAGATCGCTCTGAGGTCTACTCCGCCGACCCCTACTCTGACTACTGGCCTGCAATAATTGAAAAATGAATAAAATCCAACTTTATTGTTTTGAAAATGTCAAAATATCATATTTGAAGTATTTCAAAAAAAAGTAAATTATTTACCGCTAGATTTCCAAATCCATATCGTCGACCATGCTCTGCTGGATGCATAACGGACTCAAAAATAACGTCCTCCTTATCGGTCGTCGGCTGATCTCGACCCGTATCAGCAAGGAGTTTCTGCCGCTGCTTCATAAACATCTCCTGCATTAACAAATTAATAATATCATATCTTATTTCATCATAGTTTAACAATTAAAAAAATTACTAATACTGAATAAAATAAAATATGCTTACATGGCTTTTGCTGGATTTATCGTCCTGCCATGTATACGAAACAGTCTAGTTTGAATTAACATGCTCGACAGCATGCGTACGGGTGAATACGTCCATATAGCTGACAGTACCATGTGCCTCGGCTTCCTGAAGTTGATTGTTACATACAATTATTATACATTTAAAATAATATAGCATAAACTATTTACATTTATTATTCAGTAAATTTACCAACTCCTGCCGATACTGTTGAAACGACTTCGATCCTCCGCGATGAGTGACGGGATTCTTATTTCTATTTGTAGAGTTTCTATCCGACTCTGCCTGTACATTCAAAATTTGATACATTATTTTTCGATCACGTCAAATTAATAATTCAAAAAAAAAAATAGTATACTTGTCTTCGTCTCGTCCGTCTCCCAGTATCTCAACCAATGTTGCCACACGCTCTCTCCCATCTACCGTGGTTTCTTACCAGATTTCTTAATCTCAGATATCGTGTCCCTGTAGTTCTTGCGCATCTTCTTCATCCAGTATGCTCGTGCTAGCATCAGATCGTCTGTCTGGATGTCTATCTCAGCCTGTGTTAAAAAAAATTACACTTTAAACGATAAACAGTAGAAAAACGACAAAAACGAATGGAAAACAAAAAAATATACATACTAGGACATCCTGCCATGTGCACTCTATGATGTGAGGAGGGATGTTATCCCACTTCGGCCAGCAAGCACTCATTCTACTGCGATAGGAAGCTCTAGAGACGTCCAGCACAACCTTAGAGGGAAGTAAGTCGAACCCCCTGTTTTTAAGTACGATATAGATAAGTACGTACGTATATCAAAAAAATAAGATGCTGAACAAAATTTAATTCTTACCCATCTGCTTTAGGGACTAATGATGCAACTGTACACTGTGGCTCTTGCGATGGGCCACTGCCATCACCTCCTGACGATCGAGAAGAGCTCCTACATCTATATGACATAATGATAAACCTGTGACATTTACACATCATTATATAAGAGAATAATAACATGATAATGAAATATATTTAATATGAAAATGACATCAACGGTATAAATTGCTTAATTAATGACTGAAATGAAAATAGAAATGGAAGTTTGTTATACCTGATTCATAATGGGTGTACTCTTCCAACGATAAGCAGAGTTCATTGCATTTTTAATAAAAAATGCTAAATAAATGACAAATGGAAATAACATAAAACATGCAAACAATAGTAAACAGATTTGGTTTCATAGTTACATCAATTTCATAATACATCAAGAATTCTGTAACGATCTCGAATTTTATTAAGTTTAAATTGATAATTAAATTTTATTTTTGAATAAAATTTGTGAAAATAATTGGTAAATAATATAAAATTTTAGTTAAATTTTAAATAATTGAGAATTAATTTGGATGTTTGAAAAAATGAACATGTTTATAAAATAGATCGAAAAATTGAATTGGGATTTTTGATATGATTAAATTTGATATTAGATAATTAAAGTGTAAAAGGAATCAAAATGAGTATTGATGTTAAGCAAATACTTTAAATGAATTTATAGTTATATAAAATATGAGAAGTAAAATATAATACAAACAAATGTACTACAATAATAATAAATATATTTGTATTGACATACAAGACAAGTATTAATGTTGAAAAACAAAACTGCATATACGATTATAAAAATAGTATGAACTTGAAAAATGCAAAGCAAGAAACAAAAGTACATTCTGATATGTTGCTGTGTAAAACATAAACAAAGTATTGTTAAGCGAAACAAATAAATAAAAATAATAACAACATGTAATTCTATGCATAAGCAAATGAAGATATAAGGTACCAGTGCATTTAATACCACATCTTCCCAAGTACAAAATATATATTCTCAACCGAGTAAAATAAGCAAGGCAAGTAAATAAATATGTTAGTTCATGAAACAAGAATAAGATAAGTATGTAGGCTAGAAACAAATGAAGTATAAACATCTCAGCCTAAACAAAGTAAAAATAAATAAAAATAAAAATAAAAATCTTTCTGGTCAAAGAAAGTAGGCTAGAGGAAAAAGAAAAAGAAAAAAATATCTATAACAATGCATATGACAACATCAAATAAAAATATATATACCTATACACTTGTAAAAGAAAACAAAAATATCCATGAAGCTTGCAAAAGAAGCTATACAAATAAATATATCAAAGTGTGAATCAAGACAAAGTTAATTAATACAAAGAAAATCTTAGTACACAAAATATAATCTAGCCTATGACTAAAATTGCATTCAGCCGAAATTATGTTTAATCAAACAAAAAAAAAAGACAAATATCATAAATGCTTAGTGCACAACATATATTCATCAGCCCACTAAAGAAAGTCTACATCCAACAAAAATCTCTGACCAAATAAAAACATAATAAATGCAATATCTTTAGCCACCATTTGAAATTATATCTGATCTTTGTTGTACAAAATAATATCTCCTGAAACTCTTTGCTATATATCTCCACCTTTTCATTTTAATTCGAAAGCCATAAACAAAATTAACTTCAGCAACAATATATTATCTTCATTTCAGTTTTGTTCAAACAAAACTTAGCATTCCAGGTTAAAACAACCTGATCAAGCATGCAAGATCAACATTAAGCTTTCAAGCTTTAGACTTGGCTCAGCTTCAAACTTAAAACAAAATAAAAATAAAAAAAAGAAGCTTCAGTTTTAAACAACAACATAAATCATATCAAAGCCAGAGAATCAAAAGGAAGGATTCAGCAAGTAGTTTCAAAGCCTAGTTCAACAGGAGAAGCTCTGTTTTCTCTCAACACTGTGAGTAACATCACCTTATTTAAACTTAAGTCTCTGAATTTGTTGCTTATGAATATCTGAGAATGTATATAGATATATGTGAATGGGTGGAACTGTGTATGCCTGTAACATTTGTGATGCTCTTGTTCCTGTTTCTTTCTAAAACTCAGATTTGTAAATAAAAATTCTATCTCTTAATCTAGTAACTATTAGAATTGGAAATACAAATAAAGATTGTTTGTTTGTTTACGAATTTAGCTTTAAAAATTTATTTCAGTTAAAATAACTTGCAAAAACCTCTGGAAATTTGATTTTACAGAGAGAATTTAAATATATGTAAAAATTCGAATGTCACGAATTGTCAATTCATTTATATAACTTGAATCACCATTAGACAATGGGATTTTTAGAACAAGTATGATGATTTTTAGTTACGCGTTTAAGGGGCAGTTCGAGATGAAGCAAAAATTGTATTTTTATCAATTCCTGATAATTTAACAAATTTTAGATCTTGTAATTCGTTTTGGAGCTTGCTTGATCTTCGTAGAATTCAGGAAAATTGTCGAAAGAATTTTGTACTACGTGAGTTGGTCGAACGAGTTCAAATTAGGGTTTAACCATAAGTTTAGAGAGAGGATCGGAATTTGATAACTGCGACGTCGACGAAGCAATTGTGGCGATCGCACCGAGGGGGATGGCTGCGTGGGAAGGTTGCGGTGATGTGGCCAGAATTTTGAGGGAGATGGTGATCGAGAGTGTCTGGACGAGGAAGTTTAGGTGATGCGTCGTTAGTTCCAGTTGTGTTCTTCGTTCCAGGTTTGAGTTTAAAGACTCAAATTTGATTTTCGAGATTGCATCGTCGATTTGATGATCGAAATGGGTTTCGAGAGTGATGGCTGACTTGAGGAAGACGTCGTAGTTGATCAGAGGTGATTCGATCACCTGTGCACGTGCACGAGCACGTTATGGTTGGTGTCAGGTTGATGGTGGGAAGCGACGTGAGTAATACTCGAGAAGGGAGGGTGATTACTTCGGGTTAGTGCGCGAGTGTGGGGGTTGATTTCCTGATGTTTTTCATGTAAACTTAAAACTTGTCTGGAAAAAAAAGAGCAGAAGAAGAACGCGAGAGGGAGAGAAGAAGGCTCAGGGAAAATGGAGGTAAACCCGAAGTGTAACTCGAGTGAACAGGGGGAAGACTCGGGTTGGGTTACGCACATTGATTTCCTGATGTTTTCATTTAAACTTAAAACTTAGCTTCAGAACAAAAAAAAAAAACAAAAAAAATAGGAAGAAGAAGGGAATCTCGGGGAGAATGGTGAAGGAACTCGAGTTTCAACTCGAGTGAACAAAAGGTTTTCTCGGGTATTGTTTCAAAATGTTAAGCCTGATTAAATTAAGTCTGTGAATCGTTTGCAACTAGTTTAAATATTTAGTTAATCACTTTGAACAGTTAAGTATTAGTCTTAGTTAATATTTTGATTTTTTTTTTACATTTAGTTGTAAGTTAGTAACAAATTTATTTATAGTTATGAAAGAAATATTTCTCAAATAAAAGATAAATGATTTAATTGAATTATATTGCAAGGTAATCAAGAATGTTCATAAATTTGATAATAGGAATCTACTGAGTAAATTGAGATTTATAAATTTGTTATTAAAGATGAATTAATTAATAATGAAGAGTTTAATTTATTTGTAACTAAGAGTTTTTAAAGTAACTAATGTAAAGTTAACTAATATGTGATCAATAGTTAACTTAGGTAATTTAAATAAGAATAAATAATTAATAAACTAAGTAATAAAGGTTTAATTTCTTAAAATAATTAATTAAGGAGTTAATAAATTTTGTAATTGGTTTAAAAGGTTAATTTAATTAATATGATTAATTAAGAATAATTTAATTAATTAAAATGTTTGATAAATAAATTTATATCAAACGATTTGTAATTAATAAATCAGAATTGGATAATTAATTCATAAGTAATTAATTTAATTGGAAATAAATTGAATTAATTAGGATTAAAAAGGAATCCTGCTTATAAATCATTGTTAAATGCCTGGTCTTACTTATGAATGATTGCATTATATGTGATGCCTTGAATTGATTGTCCTGTCTGAACTATGATATTTGGTTATGTGGTTTATGCCGTGAATGATTTATTCATTTATTTACATTCGTATATTATCTGTGAATTTGTGAATGGACGATAAGCGTTATAGTTTATACCGCTTATCAACTATATTTTGATCTGTGATGATTGAATGTTGTTGCACTATTGTGTTAAACCCCTGGACCACACTTACACACACAAATATGGATTTCACGAGGAAATCGATTAAGTCACAGATTTTAAAATGATTTTTAAATTGAATATTTGAATTCAAATATTTTAAAATGGATTGGGTTTTAAGTGAAAATATTTTGAAATGAAATTTCAAAGATGAAATTTATTTTGAATAACTTGATTGAATTTTGTAATTTAAACATTTTGATTTAAATTTAAATTCAATATTCTAAATTGAATTCTATGATTTGGAAATTAGGGACTAAAGATGTTATACCAGTTTATAGGGGTTAAACTATTTAAAGGTACTGATTTAGAAATTGGAATTTAAATTCAAAGGCTTTAACTCGTGTAAATATAATTGGATCTTTCTGAAATGAAAACTATTTGTTTTCAAATAATAAAAGCTTTCAGATAAGAAGTGAACGTCCAATTTGTGTTAAAAGGATTTCAAGTTAAGAATGAAAAATGATTTTTCAAGTTATGGAAATGGTTTGAAAGCTATAAGTTAAATCTTTAATTTAAAGATTTAACGAGTTAATCCATTTAAAATGGGAATTGTTTTGAAATCCATAAATGGATCTTTGTGAATGGGGTGAACCTTGTGAAATAAATCTTTTGTTTAAAACATTTGAAAATGGTAATTGGTTTAAACCATTTGAAAGAAAGTTTTGAATTATTAAGTTGTGACTTAATTGAAATCCCATATCCATATGTTTTAAATGTTGCGCTCACTATTCAGTTTAGCCGGGAGAGGACCTTTGTGTCGTATAACCCATTCCGAATATGTGATACGCCGTTATGGATAGCATTTGAAGACCGGTGGTGAAGACCGGGTATTTGTGAAAAGATAGGATAACCTATCGATTGTCTCTGCACTGAGTTGCTCCGGTATAGAGATTCCCTAAGTGATGGGAAGTCCGATCGGGATTGTGAATACCCGGATTGCAAGGGCTTCTTCGGAAGTGCCTTCGGTTCTGTTCGAACCTGGAACAGACTTGTATGGTTACATGTCTAACACTACACTTTGAGATATAAAGCAGATTTCTTTCAAATACATTTCTGTTGGTGGCGGAGAATTTATTCTCTTAGCTTAACACCCTTCTCTGAGACGTACGAGCTCAGAGGTTATGTAGTTGAAGGTTATCAGCAATATACTCCCAATTTGGTAGTGTGGCATGCTGAGTGCTGCTGTGTGTTGATGATCATTGTTTGATCATTTATCTTTGTGATCATTACTTTGATCATTTGTTGACCCAAAGCCTGGCTTTGTACCAAAGCATAGCTTTGTGGACGAGACTGCATCAGGACCTCACACCCCGAAAATGGTCAAAACAGGAAAGATGCGGCAAGGTTATGAGGGTCGCGCCCTTTAGGGTGTGTCATTCCCTTCTGGTAAAGGGTGGTATTAGGTATGGAGCCCTGATATTTAACCTATGTGGCAGCTCAATCTCATTTACTGTGTGGTTGTTGCTTAGAGGCGCCTCGGATAAAGGTCCCAAAGGACCGGGGAGTGGCTTGCTCGAGTAGTAGTTACCTAGTTACAGAGGTAACCCGGCCTTGTGTTGGCAGAGATCCGGTTAGGTTCTCGGGACGTCCCGCCAGAGGTGATCCCATGTGGCAGTAGGAAGTCCCTTAGCCTGACCATTTGTTGGAAAATCCAATCAAAACAATACGTGCCTTGTACGGTTTTAGTTGTATTACCTGCCATCTACTTATGGTGGCGCCCCACTGTTTGGATGGTAGCTATAGTAGGCATAGTTCGGAATGTCTATGCTGGCTAAGATTTATATTCTACTTTCGAAATGTTTTCTGCACTTTGCACTTATAATAATAATATCAAAGAACTTTCTACGTATTAAGCATGTTTGACTATCATAAGAAGAAATCTCCTCCAATTCTGCGTTTGCATTGTGTGTGTGGCGAGAGGTCTTATGGTAATTTCATTTTCTAAAAAGCATATTGGATTTTCTTTTATAAATCTTGTTTATTTTAAAGATAAACTGTTTTTGTTACTCACACCAGTCCCATGACTGACTCGGAGTTTATTGTTCCTTTCCTAAACTCTGGGTGCTCACTATTTCCACACGAGCAGTCTAGAGTTGGGTTTTCAGATAGTTAGTTTTGGTAGATTATCTGGAGCTAGTTCAGTCTTTGGATATGGACGAGACTTGCTTATCTTAGTCCATCGTGATGTTGGTTCGAGCTGCTGTTGGAGTTCTCACTTGAAGGCTATCTTAGAGTTATTTGTTCCGCTGCTGATGTTATCTATTTTCTTTCCGCTGCTATTATCTTGTATCATATCTTTGATGTATATTGATATGCATTGTATCATCTGTTGTATCAGATATTGCATCTATGTTGTATATTGATTTTCATTATTTCTTCCGCTGTGTTGTTGTTTACTTAATGGTGTTATAAGCTCCGGCGACTCGGATTTGAACGGTCGAATCTACGGCATTCGAGTACGATGTAAAGTATGGATGTCGATTTTCGAACGGACAAAATCCGCTTCGTTACATTTGGTATCAGAGCTAAGGTTGAACTTTAGCTCAGGAGTATAACACGTTAAGTAGCTCATTAGAGATAGGGTGAAGTAACCCTAGAATGAGTAATCCCTAAGATATCTGTTCGTATGCCTCAGTAAATTCTCTTTCTATCCACTGATAGTGAGTATGAGTGCAAGAAGAGAACGAGATAGGGGACAGGGGAATACGACTATAATTGGTCAATGCTCTGCAACAGCGGAAACAATTTCTCTATCAATTTCCTTTGATTCGTTTCCAAATTCTTTCGATTGCTTCGTGACAGCTCCAGAAAGAAGTTTCAGTGTGATGATGGCCCTACGAATCATTGTAGGAAATCCTTATTTCGTATCTTCATCAATTTCTTATCAGTTTTAGATTTAAACCTTAATGAATATGAATCGAAAATTTGAAACTGAAATTTAAATAAATTGAAAATTTTAAGTTGAGTTAAATTAATTAATAGAATATGAAGGCTAAATTGAATTATATCGATAAAACGATATCGGTTAAAACCAAATTTGAAATTCTATTGAGACTTCTTGGGTTGATCGAAGTCCGAAGAAGGACAAATTAGTATACATTTTGAGGTATTCTGACTTGAATTTGGAATCCATTCCTAGTATTTGAAAAACTTATAGAACATTAAATCTATCTCTTTTGTTCAGCATCTTTTGTCAATTCTTCGATGGTTCCTGGTAAATACAGGAAGAAGATTTGATATATTTGTATGGGACATAAACTCCAAATAGGCTAAAATTGTTTGTTTGGATGTATTGGTTGCTTTGCGTGCTTTGATTGCTACGGTTGATAGATATACTTTGGTTTCTAAACTAAATTTTTTAAAATTATACCCAAAAGTAGACAGATATGTGAATACAATTTGAGTCCAGATATATTCTACGAATGGTTAGTTATCCCTTCTAACTAATCGATGTCTCTCCACATTTCGTAGATCTGGATAACCCGAATATCTTATGAAGTGTTAAATAGATTGGTTCTTGTATTTATCATTGATATTCTAATTTGGTAAGCCAAATGCAAAATTTATATCTAGTTGATCTGGAAAGAATATTTCTCTTTCATCTATCTTCGTTATCTCTCTCTAGCGAATTTCGAGGACGAAATTCTTTTTAAGGGGGGAAGTCTGTAACGATCTCAAATTTTATTAAGTTTAAATTGATAATTAAATTTTATTTTTGAATAAAATTTGTGAAAATAATTGGTAAATAATATAAAATTTTAGTTAAATTTTAAATAATTGAGAATTAATTTGGATGTTTGAAAAAATGAACATGTTTATAAAATAGATCGAAAAATTGAATTAGGATTTTTGATATGATTAAATTTGATATTAGATAATTAAAGTGTAAAAGGAATCAAAATGAGTATTGATGTTAAGCAAATACTTTAAATGAATTTATAGTTATATAAAATATGAGAAGTAAAATATAATACAAACAAATGTACTACAATAATAATAAATATATTTGTATTGACATACAAGACAAGTATTAATGTTGAAAAACAAAACTGCATATACGATTATAAAAATAGTATGAACTTGAAAAATGCAAAGCAAGAAACAAAAGTACATTCTGATATGTTGCTGTGTAAAACATAAACAAAGTATTGTTAAGCGAAACAAATAAATAAAAATAATAACAACATGTAATTCTATGCATAAGCAAATGAAGATATAAGGTACCAGTGCATTTAATACCACATCTTCCCAAGTACAAAATATATATTCTCAGCCGAGTAAAATAAGCAAGGCAAGTAAATAAATATGTTAGTTCATGAAACAAGAATAAGATAAGTATGTAGGCTAGAAACAAATGAAGTATAAACATCTCAGCCTAAACAAAGTAAAAATAAATAAAAATAAAAATAAAAATCTTTCTGGTCAAAGAAAGTAGGCTAGAGGAAAAAGAAAAAAAAATATATCTATAACAATGCATAAGACAACATCAAATAAAAATATATATACCTATACACTTGTAAAAGAAAACAAAAATATCCATGAAGCTTGCAAAAGAAGCTATACAAATAAATATATCAAAGTGTGAATCAAGACAAAGTTAATTAATACAAAGAAAATCTTAGTACACAAAATATAATCTAGCCTATGACTAAAATTGCATTCAGCCGAAATTATGTTTAATCAAACAAAAAAAAAGACAAATATCATAAATGCTTAGTGCACAACATATATTCATCAGCCCACTAAAGAAAGACTACAGCCAACAAAAATCTCTGACCAAATAAAAACATAATAAATGCAATATCTTTAGCCACCATTTGAAATTATATCTGATCTTTGTTGTACAAAATAATATCTCCTGAAACTCTTTGCTATATATCTCTACCTTTTCATTTTAATTCGAAAGCCATAAACAAAATTAACTTCAGCAACAATATATCATCTTCATTTCAGTTTTGTTCAAACAAAACTTAGCATTCCAGGTTAAAACAACCTGATCAAGCATGCAAGATCAACATTAAGCTTTCAAGCTTTAGACTTGGCTCAGCTTCAAACTTAAAACAAAAAAAAAAAAAAAGAAGCTTCAGTTTTAAACAACAACATAAATCAAATCAAAGCCAGAGAATCAAAAGGAAGGATTCAGCAAGTAGTTTCAAAGCCTAGTTCAACAGGAGAAGCTCTGTGTTCTCTCAACACTGTGAGTAACATCACCTTATTTAAACTTAAGTCTCTGAATTTGTTGCTTATGAATATCTGAGAATGTATATAGATATATGTGAATGGGTGGAACTGTGTATGCCTGTAACATTTGTGATGCTCTTGTTCCTGTTTCTTTCTAAAACTCAGATTTGTAAATAAAAATTCTATCTCTTAATCTAGTAACTATTAGAATTGGAAATACAAATAAAGATTGTTTGTTTGTTTACGAATTTAGCTTTAAAAATTTATTTCAGTTAAAATAACTTGCAAAAACCTCTGGAAATTTGATTTTACAGAGAGAATTTAAATATATGTAAAAATTCGAATGTCACGAATTGTCAATTCATTTATATAACTTGAATCACCATTAGACAATGGGATTTATAGAACAAGTATGATGATTTTTAGTTACACGTTTAAGGGGCAGTTCGAGATGAAGCAAAAATTGTATTTTTATCAATTCCTGATAATTTAACAAATTTTAGATCTTGTAATTCGTTTTGGAGCTTGCTTGATCTTCGTAGAATTCAGGAAAATTATCGAAAAAATTTTGTACTACGTGAGTTGGTCGAACGAGTTCAAATTAGGGTTTAACCATAAGTTTAGAGAGAGGATCGGAATTTGATAACTGCGACGTCGACGAAGCAATTGTGGCGATCGCACCGAGGGGGATGGCTGCGTGGGAAGGTTGCGGTGATGTGGCCAGAATTTTGAGGGAGATGGTGATCGAGAGTGTCTGGACGAGGAAGTTTAGGTGATGCGTCGTTAGTTCCAGTTGTGTTCTTCGTTCCAGGTTTGAGTTTAAAGACTCAAATTTGATTTTCGAGATTGCATCGTCGATTTGATGATCGAAATGGGTTTCGAGAGTGATGGCTGACTTGAGGAAGACGTCGTAGTTGATCAGAGGTGATTCGATCACCTGTGCACGTGCACGAGCACGTTATGGTTGGTGTCAGGTTGATGGTGGGAAGCGACGTGAGTAATACTCGAGAAGGGAGGGTGATTACTTCGGGTTAGTGCGCGAGTGTGGGGGTTGATTTCCTGATGTTTTTCATGTAAACTTAAAACTTGTCTGGAAAAAAAAAGAGCAGAAGAAGAACGCGAGAGGGAGAGAAGAAGGCTCAGGGAAAATGGAGGTAAACCCGCAGTGTAACTCGAGTGAACAGGGGGAAGACTCGGGTTGGGTTACGCACATTGATTTCTTGATGTTTTCATTTAAACTTAAAATTTAGCTTCAGAACAAAAAAAAACAAAAGAAATAGGAAGAAGAAGGGAATCTCGGGGAGAATGGTGAAGGAACTCGAGTTTCAACTCGAGTGAACAAAAGGTTTTCTCGGGTATTGTTTCGAAATGTTAAGCCTGATTAAATTTAGTCTGTGAATCGTTTGCAACTAGTTTAAATATTTAGTTAATCACTTTGAACAGTTAAGTATTAGTCTTAGTTAATATTTTGATTTTTTTTTACATTTAGTTGTAAGTTAGTAACAAATTTATTTATAGTTATGAAAGAAATATTTCTCAAATAAAAGATAAATGATTTAATTGAATTATATTGCAAGGTAATCAAGAATGTTCATAAATTTGATAATAGGAATCTACTGAGTAAATTGAGATTTATAAATTTGTTATTAAAGATGAATTAATTAATAATGAAGAGTTTAATTTATTTGTAACTAAGAGTTTTTAAAGTAACTAATGTAAAGTTAACTAATATGTGATCAATAGTTAACTTAAGTAATTTAAATAAGAATAAATAATTAATAAACTAAGTAATAAAGGTTTAATTTCTTAAAATAATTAATTAAGGAGTTAATAAATTTTGTAATTGGTTTAAAAGGTTAATTTAATTAATATGATTAATTAAGAATAATTTAATTAATTAAAATGTTTGATAAATAAATTTATATCAAACGATTTGTAATTAATAAATCAGAATTGGATAATTAATTCATAAGTAATTAATTTAATTGGAAATAAATTGAATTAATTAGGATTAAAAAGGAATCCTGCTTATAAATCATTGTTAAATGCCTGGTCTTACTTATGAATGATTGCATTATATGTGATGCCTTGAATTGATTGTCCTGTCTGAACTGTGATATTTGGTTATGTGGTTTATGCCGTGAATGATTTATTCATTTATTTACATTCGTATATTATCTGTGAATTTGTGAATGGACGATAAGCGTTATAGTTTATACCGCTTATCAACTATATTTTGATCTGTGATGATTGAATGTTGTTGCACTATTGTGTTAAACCCCTGGACCACACTTACACACACAAATATGGATTTCACGAGGAAATCTAATATTTTAAAATGGATTGGGTTTTAAGTGAAAAGCTTTTGAAATGAAATTTCAAAGATGAAATTTATTTTGAATAACTTGATTGAATTTTGTAATTTAAACATTTTGATTTAAATTTAAATTCAATATTCTAAATTGAATTCTATGATTTGGAAATTAGGGACTAAAGATGTTATACCAGTTTATAGGGGTTAAACTATTTAAAGGTACTGATTTAGAAATTGGAATTTAAATTCAAAGGCTTTAACTCGTGTAAATAGAATTGGATCTTTCTGAAACGAAAACTATTTGTTTTCAAATAATAAAAGCTTTCAGATAAGAAGTGAACGTTCAATTTGTGTTAAAAGGATTTCAAGTTAAGAATGAAAAATGATTTTTCAAGTTATGGAAATGGTTTGAAAGCTATAAGTTAAATCTTTAATTTAAATATTTAACGAGTTAATCCATTTAAAATGGGAATTGTTTTGAAATCCATAAATGGATCTTTGTGAATGGGGTGAACCTTGTGAAATAAATCTTTTGTTTAAAACATTTGAAAATGGTAATTGGTTTAAACCATTTGAAAGAAAGTTTTGAATTACTAAGTTGTGACTTAATTGAAATCCCATATCCATATGTTTTAAATGTTGCGCTCACCATTCGGTTTTGCCGGGAGAGGACCTTTGTGTCGTATAACCCATTCCGAATATGTGATACGTCGTTATGGATAGCATTTGAAGACCGGTGGTGAAGACCGGGTATTTGTGAAAAGATAGGATAACCTATCGATTGTCTCTGCACTGAGTTGCTCCGGTATAGAGATTCCCTAAGTGATGGGAAGTCCGATCGGGATTGTGAATACCCGGATTGCAAGGGCTTCTTCGGAAGTGCCTTCGGTGCTGTTCGAACCCGGAACAGACTTGTATGGTTACATGTCTGACACTACACTTTGAGATATAAAGCAGATTTCTTTCAAATACATTTCTGTTGGTGGCGGAGAATTTATTCTCTTAGCTTAACACCCTTCTCTGAGACGTACGAGCTCAGAGGTTATGTAATTGAATGTTATCAGCAATATACTCCCAATTTGGTAGTGTGGCATGCTGAGTGCTGCTGTGTGTTGATGATCATTGTTTGATCATTTATCTTTGTGATCATTACTTTGATCATTTGTTGACCCAAAGCCTGGCTTTGTACCAAAGCATAGCTTTGTGGACGAGACTGCATCAGGACCTCACACCCCGAAAATGGTCAAAACAGGAAAGATGCGGCAAGGTTATGAGGGTCACGCCCTTTAGGGTGTGTCATTCCCTTCTGGTAAAGGGTGGTATTAGGTATGGAGCCCTGATATTTAACCTATGTGGCAGCTCAATCTCATTTACCGTGTGGTTGTTGCTTAGAGGCGCCTCGGATAAAGGTCCCAAAGGACCGGGGAGTGGCTTGCTCGAGTAGTAGTTACCTAGTTACAGAGGTAACCCGGCCTTGTGTTGGCAGAGATCCGGTTAGGTTCTTGGGACGTCCCGCCAGAGGCGATCCCATGTGGCAGTAGGAAGTTCCTTAGCCTGACCATTTGTTGGAAAATCCAATCAAAACAATACGTGCCTTGTACGGTTTTAGTTGTATTACCTGCCATCTACTTATGGTGGCGCCCCACTGTTTGAATGGTAGCTATAGTAGGCATAGTTCGGAATGTCTATGCTGGCTAAGATTTATATTCTACTTTCGAAATGTTTTCTACACTTTGCACTTATAATAATAATATCAAAGAACTTTCTACGTATTAAGCATGTTTGACTATCATAAGAAGAAATCTCCTCCAATTCTGCGTTTGCATTGTGTGTGTGGCGGGAGGTCTTATGGTAGTTTCATTTTCTAAAAAGCATATCGGATTTTCTTTTATAAATCTTGTTTATTTTAAAGATAAACTGTTTTTGTTACTCACACCAGTCCCATGACTGACTCGGAGTTTATTGTTCCTTTCCTAAACTCTGGGTGCTCACTATTTCCACACGAGCAGTCTAGAGTTGGGTTTTCAGATAGTTAGTTTTGGTAGATTATCTGGAGCTAGTTCAGTCTTTGGATATGGACGAGACTTGCTTATCTTAGTCCATCGTGATGTTGGTTCGAGCTGCTGTTGGAGTTCTCACTTGAAGGCTATCTTAGAGTTATTTGTTCCACTGCTGATGTTATCTATTTTCTTTCCGCTGCTATTATCTTGTATCATATCTCTGATGTATATTGATATTCATGTATCATCTGTTGTATCAGATATTGCATCTATGTTGTATATTGATATTCATTATTTCTTCCGCCGTGTTGTTGTTTACTTAATGGTGTTATAAGCTCCGGCGACTCGGATTTGAACGGTCGAATCTACGGCATTCGAGTATGATGTAAAGTATGGATGTCGATTTTCGAACGGACAAAATCCGCTTCGTTACATTAATATAGTTACATCAATTGCAGAAAAAAAGATTCAGATTTATATCAGTCATCATCGTCTTCTGATTCAGATTCAGTCTCGTTTTCGACAATATTTTCCTCTGCACTGTCAAACGCTTCTACCAAAACATTTGATTCATCGATCAAAGGACCAAAATTTGTATGATCGTCTGTAATTGTTATTTCGTTATTTTGCTCAAGATCTGCCTAAGCTTGTTCGTCCGGAATATTCTTCCCATCGAATGTGAATCTGAACTTTGTTTTAAAAACTGCAGACTAATCTGCTTTATCTCTTTTTAGAGAAGGATAAGGAGCGTAATAAACTTGCAATCCTTGTTTGGCTAGTACAAAAGGATCATACTTGTGATAGCGCGATGTATGCTTTATTTCGATAAGATTATAATCCTTGTGCACATTAATTCCAGAACCTGAAACATTGCTAAACCAATTGCATCTAAATAGAAACACCTCCTCCGCGGGTGGTGAGAAATATGTCAATTGCAAAATTTGTGTTAGAACGCCATAAAAATCATTTAAATGATTTTCTGGATCGTCACTACCTTTAACAAATACACCAATATTATTTGTTAATTTTTCTGCACCGTATTCTTTGGTGTTAAATTTATATCCATTGACGAAATATATTGGATATGTCTTGACCACTCTTTTTGGTCCCATCGCAAGATGTTTCAACCCTTCGTCAACAACACAATTTCTCGGCTCATAAACGTAATTTGAAAACCAACCGGAAAATTCTTTGCTGAGATCTCCATTCGGATGCTCATGTTCATAGACACTGTTTATATAAACAAATTATTACATTAGGTTATATACACGCATGCATTATAAAAAAGAATAAAACACAAATTACTATTTCAGATTACCTAACAAACGGTGCAACCTTGGCACAATTTAGAAGAATATAAGTGTGTGCTACATGAAGATCTCTATCGTCTAGCCATATTTCTACACATTTTCCAAAAGGCCGACCATGTTGTCTAAAAATAGATAACATTGCTTGAGAGGACTCTTGTTCATCGCCTTCGTCATTACGAGAAACATTTTGAAATGAAATATTCACACGGTCACTGAAATAGTGAGAGAAAAAGAAGAAGCTTCTTCTTCGATGTAAGATTTTCATATCGAACCTTCAACTCGTGCTTTTTGTCTCACTTGTTTCTTCAAATGATTCAAATATCTATGCAAAATTAATTTATATTAACTTCATCTTTCAAATGCAATTAAATTACGTTATAACATATTACATACCTCTCAAACGGATACATCCATCCATATTGGACAGGACCTCGAAATCGTGCTTCAGATGGGAGATGAACAAGTAAATGTTCCATTACATTAAAAAAACCTGGCGGAAATATTTTCTCTAATTTGCAAAGCAATATAGGAATGTCCACTTCAAGTTTACGTAAACGTTGCACTTTTAAAGTAGTTGAACAAAGCTCTTTGTAAAACATACTAAGCTCTGTTACTACCTTCCAAACTTTTAACGGCAGTAGTTCTTTGAACATTATAGGAAATAAATTTTCCATCATTATGTGACAGTCGTGACTTTTTCATTTTCTTGATTTTGAGCGATTTTACAAGCATGGTGGAGGATTTAGGCTAAGATATGAAGCCAGGAACCTATAGGAGATTTTAATTTTCTAATTTCTCTTATAATTTATTTTAGTTTGGAGACTAGGATTTTCAGAATTCTAGAGACGAAGCCATTGTTTTCTCTGATTTGGAGTAACAAAATAATCTTAACTTGATAAAATGTAAAACATGAAAGTTGAAGAATATTGCCATCGCTTGAAGTCATAAAAAGAATCATCTACGGTCTTACGGATCAAAAGTATGGCAATTTCAATTCTCATGTCTAAAATTACAAAACTCTGAATAATTAAAATAACGACAGGGCTGCGGCTTAAAGAGCCAATTGGACCATGTAGAACCTAGAATTTGATAAATCATAAAATATGAAAGTTGAAGAGCATTGCCATAGCTAGAAGTTAGAAGGAGATTGAAAAGCATGCAATTCCAAGGAAAGCAAAGCTAAGGCAGTTCTGTGAGTGGAAACCTTTGTATTTCTTTTCGGTAATTGTTTAGTGTATCTCTATGGATTTGAATATGCCTTAGATTTTTGGGATTGCAATAATACGATAGATAAATCCCCGACAGTTCCTTTTTATTTCGAAATGTTAGTTCTGTTGAGATTCTCGATTATTTATATTAATTTGATGGAATTTATTTTGTTTATGCAATTTTGATAATTTCACAGTCTATTCCTCTTCTCATTCTTCTTTGGTTCAATTTATGATTCTTCAATGAAATAAGAGGTTTAGATTACAGATTTTATTCATAGTTTACACCACTTATTCCACATAAATTTCTTTCTTATCTATTTCTTTGTAAAAGAGGAGTTGAATAGAATATGGAGTTTAGATTGCAATTCCTATTGTTTAGGATATTCCATTGAATTGGTGCAATAAATTGAGTTTCTATTTTATTTACAAGCCTGTTATTGCAATTTTGGTTATGAATATTTATTCCCTATTTTCGATATTAGAATCTCTTATTTTGGTATGTTGAAATCTTAGGAATTCGAAGAAAATGACTTATAATGGTATTTGGTTAGGGAATTGACATTTAATGCTGGCTTAGGGTGTAAAATCCATGCGTTTAGAATTTAGTAGGCGTGAATATATATTTATCTCTATTAATGTAATTAACGTATTATTTTTGCATATATGGCGTAGTTAGTTAGGTAATAATTATTTTTCTATTTCCCCCATTAGAATGTAATTGATTGTTGGGCGAAAATAAGTGGAAACTCTTATTTAGCCAAATTATTATTCTAAGACATAATAAGGAAGATTCCTTATAAAGACTTATTTATGAAATGGTGGGATGAGTATTATTATATATATGGAGTGTTTTTAATTTATGGCTAAGTCATAAGGATGCGATGTCAATAGTTTACATGATGGAAGTCCGTTCTTCACTTTAAGGCTACCGGCAGTTGTATACACTTCCTATGGATATAAGATATCATCATGATAAATATATATAATGATGTGAGATTAGTCCCGAATTCTGTTGGGGAAATCTATCCAGCTATTTTGGCTACTAGTTTCTACAAACAGACAGACTAATGTAAGACGTCATTATGGGTATAGGGCATAGTACGAGGGGCTTGCTTCGGAGTCTTGAGGTATTAAGTGGTTGTTTGAGAACTCGCCTCTTTTCCCCAAATGAGGTGCTAAATGGCCTAGGGGACACATTATATGGTACCTCTATAGGGGTCTACTTCTAGATAAGGTATTAAGTGACCGATTAAGGGTCTCCTTTCCAAATAAAGAAGTATTAAGTGACTTGTGATTCCATATGATGCCAGCTAGATAGTACCATTGAGGAGCATGCCTTGGGAATAGGTATTAAATGATGGGGTCTGGCTTTATTAAGGTATTAAATGGCCGGAGTCTACCTATTCTTTGATAAATGATATTAAGTGGCATAGGTACCATCTCTTGCATTCTTAGTTAATTATAACGTCGTATTTGGGTTATGGGATTTTGAAGACCTGTTTCTTTCCTTAAAAACTTTAAATCATTTTAATGGTTATATGTTCATAAACATATTATTTTTTAAATATAGTGCCCAAGTACGGAAAAGGTAAGGCACAGATTTTTTATTCACCAGCTGCTTGTTGTTCCGACTCTCTCCCCATTACAACACAAGCTAAAGGACATAGATGGCGAAGATGACACTTAGAGATGGAGGTAGTTTTCTTATGGCAGTATTTATCATTTTCATATCCTTTTATGTGTACCTATGTATCTAGACTATTGTTGTAACAGATTCATGACATGATTTGACGATACTTTGTATTTTGACATATTTATGATATTGAAATAAATGAGTACACTTTGCTATTATATTTTGTTCCATTTGCCATGAGTTCTAAAAGTTTAGTTATGGTTCTATACTGTTATTTTCTTTGTTCTACCAATAGCGTACCTTAGAATGAATCTAAGTTTCGATTGGTCTTTTCTGGGTATAAATTTTGGCTAGTTACAAGTTGGGTTATTACATAAATGTATAATACCAATAAGGCAGTAAAATAACACTTATGTTCAAAAACCATACTTTAACCTCTATCACTTGCATCCAACAAGCCAGCTAAAAAAAATATAATACCATAGTGGAAATATTGGATATGATCTCGCTAAAACTAACCCATATCTAACCATATGCACGCGATCGAACCCAAAGTGTCAACCCACTATCATCAAATCATTTACTTAGGCTCAACTGCTCTAAACATTGTCTCGTCAAAACATATATGACTCGCAATTAAATAACTACATGTCTCAGCCTGCTCTCGCTAACATCATTGGTCACACTGAAGAACTCATTTCCCTCTGAAAAGTATACTGTAACACCTACACTATCGAAATCGCCATTATTAAAGGTCACCAGTCATACCGAAGAATTCATTTCCTTTGAAAATATGTCCTACCCATCATCATCAAACTATACATCGAAGAACTCATTTCCTCTATATATAAAATGCACCGCAACACTATCGTTAGACCACTAGAAGAAAAATAGTCTTTTATAGCGGCATATAACTGCTATTAAACACAGCTATACGATTTGATAAACGTTGTATATCGACATGTTATAAAAAATAATTACACATTTATAACACACAAAAAACTGCTACAAAAGAGCATGGTTTCATAGCACAGTATAGCCGCTATTAAATAGTTATTCTATAGCGCCTATTTCACGCTATATATCGACATGTTTATAGTATATTCTACAACCATTTACATTATATAATTACCGCTATAAAATGTGTAGATACAATGCCTATTTGCTACTATCCTTTGATAGTAACCTCATGTATTGCATTATCTTTTTATAGCACTTATGTCATATAATTATAACACTTTTTATGAGCTATGCTTTATTTTACTATATATTAGATGCACCCCACTATTACATTTTGATAATAACAATCAAAATGAATCTTCTTTAAATTGATAATAATTTGAACAATGTATAAACGAAAAAAATATAATCATCGGCAAATGTAATGCATATTCATGATAACAAAATAAAGTATCAACTAACAAAAAATAATTTCAATACATGAGTGACCAAATTCAATACATATTAATGATAACAAAAGATAACATAGTTCAAAGTTAACGTCTACAAGTACCAAATGCATCACTAAGAACTTGAACTTCTCAAAGCCTTTCTTCATGAATGTCTTCGGTCATTGGTAGTACTTCCTAAAAATTTAGAACAATTTGAAAATAATTATATAAAACTATGATGAAGTATTATTCTTAGGCTTAACTTTTGGTATTATATAGATTTGATTATCGTGTAGCCTATCATGCCTTAAAAACCACGATCAAGCATACCCATACATTGACTTCCTGTAAATAGTTTACACATGCTACTGCTTTCATAACAACATATTACTAATACATAATTTGTTATTTACTTCCATGTATTTACATAAAATATCTTCGATGAACTACCATGTATTTTCTTTTCTAATACATAGTGTTATATAGGATATCACAAACTGGACTACCCGGTTTATCGATACATACACGGTAAAAATACTACTTTTTAATTAAATGTAAATAAAAATAGCAGCAAGCTACTGCTATTTTTTTTCCTTTCTAAATGGACCTGGTTTCTAACTATGAAAACACTAAATCCATTATAGCACAGCAATGCTAAACAGGTGCACTAACCAAAAATATAATCAAACTAAAAAACTAACACAAACAGAGATACATGTTACATTCAATTGGAACACATGTACTTATGATGTATATTTTTAACATGGATTGTAATCCCAAAAACCATAGGTACAAATTTAAAAATAAACATGTGTGTGACTATAGTCACATACATAAAACTACCTAACCGGAATACGCAAATGCACATGGACAGTTATATGTGCACAAAGTCATAAAATGTAAGAAGCCATGCAAATTTAATTTAATGCGGTGCAGTTAGCATTTAATTTCAAAATCATAAATAATATATGTGTTCCATGTCTATTTTCTTTCATATAAGTATAAGCACCCTTTATTTTTTTTAAACTATGCTAAGACTATTTATCTCCTAATTGCACAAGAATTCTAAACCAGTTCAAGCCCTTTTCCTAACTTAAAAAAAATTCTTTTCATTATCTCTTCCTCTTAGTAAGGTAGCATCTTTCCTTTTCAATCTAAGCACTTAATACATCCATTTTTCTCACTTTGGGTCTCTTTGTTGTATAGTCTGAGAATACACAAATTGAACAGTATGAATAATTTGTTTACCTCAGCAACATCAAATAAATTTGACTTGACTAAAATCCTTTATTCATAAATATATAAAATAATTTTTTGCCAAAATCTCCTTTGCACAGATGGCACCAAGGAAAATCTCAAACACAAGAAACGGATATACAAGATCGAAACATGATGAGAATCACAATATATCAATCACAAACACCCACATGGGTAAACGATCCAAATATTTACTTATATATATATATATATTATAAAGTGTGTATGTCGCATAGCATACACCCTGCTAAGCATTGAAACATATATTATAGCAATATTAGCAAGTTCATTGACATTTCCAAAGAAACATGAGCATGAAGAGAGCCAAAAGTAAGTCAAGAGCCATCAAATATCTACACATAACTCAAACAAACATATGAGCACATATATTTACAAAATCATATAACTAAACCCATAGAATAGGACTACGACTTTTATACTAACGTTAATTTTGCAGGTAAAGAACTTAAGGCATTATCGTCTACCAGGACAAGACTTAAGACATTATTATTTCTATTATTAACTTAGTTTATTTATTGTTATTATTATTGTCATCGTCGTTGTTAGTGCTATTATTATAAACTTAGTTCATTATTATTATTATTATAAACTTTTTTAATTATTATAAACTTAGTTAATTATTATTACTATTATTAACATATATATAAGCTTAGTTATTTTAAAAAAAACTTAGTTATTTTTATAAAATTCCCTGATCTTCATCTATAAACTTAGTTATTTTTTATGAAATTAAGAATTTTATAAAATGAATTAGATGTAGATATGTTGAATACTTTATAATTTATTACCGTTCTTATCATTATAAACTTAGTTAATTTTCTTAAACTTGGTTAATCTATTATTCTAAACTTAGTTAATTTTGTAAACTTTTTTAATTCTTATTAAACTTAATTAATAAAGTTAATTTTTATAAACTTAGTTGATTTTTTAATATTATTATTATTATTATAAGAATTTAGTTAAAATTTTGTAAAACTTAGTTAAATTGGTTAATATTTTATCATTTATCGTTGTTATTGTTCTAAACTTAGTTAATTTTTTAAACTTAGCCTGTTGTTTATTATTATTACTATTTGGGCTATTTTGTCATTTTTGTTAGTATTATTATTATAAACTAAGTTAATTTGTTATTATTATACACAAACTTAGTAATTTTTTATAAAACTTAGTTAACATATTTAATATTTTATAATTTATTACTTTATTATTATAAACTTAATTATTATTATTATTAACTTAGTTATTTTTTATAAAACTTGGTTGTATTTATAAATTCGTTGATCATTGTCTATAAACTTAGTTATTTTTTATATAATTTAGAAATTTATAAAATGAATTAGATGTAAAGATGTTGAAAACTTTGTAATTTATTATTGTTGTTATTGTTATCATTATAAACTTAGTTAATTCATTATTATTATAAACTTAGTTAATTTCATAAACTTTAATTATTGCTAAACTTAATTAATGAAGTTAATTTTTATAAACTTATTTAATTTATTATTATTATATAAATTTAGTTAATATTGTAAAACTGAGTTAAATTGGTTAATACTTTATCATTTACCATTATTGTTGCAGACCAGGTCAAAAGGATCATAATTTTTCTTTGTTTATGTTATAATCCTTGAATACTCAACAAAATTTGCTAATTATATTTATATTTCTCTACTTGTAAATTATTTTTTATGAATGAAATTTTTTTATTGTGTAGTATTTTTCCCATCAATGCAACTTTTTTTTTGGCAAAGCCAGCGGGGTTAACTGGTCCCCTACCAGTTTATTGCAACACAATAAAAAAAGGTTCAAAACATGCTTTGAATCAGAAAAAGAAACAAACTGGGATTAACAAAGTAGAACACAAAGAAAACAAAAAAACAAAAGGAAGAACATTATCTCCAGCTATCAATCACAATGTCATGGAACAGGCACTCCTTCCTAATTAGTTGCATGCAAACGCGTTGCTTAATTTCAGACCAGAGAGAGCAAACGGTTCTTCTCTTGTTTTCAAAAACTATGTTGTTTCTCTCTTTCCAAATCACGTCCATATAAATTTTAATGCAAACAATTAAAACACGGTAACCACTATTCTTCCACCTCGTTGCCTTCAGAATTATGTTCCATCAATGCAACTTTTGAGTACTAGAATATTGCATAGTTATAATTAAAGGGAGAAAGATGGTTTATCTGGCAAAAATATGCAAAATGCGGATAGCAAATGAAAGAAACTGATTCAAATCACTAAAGTAAGAGATTAAATCTTACCGTACTGGCAAATCAAAGAAAGCCAAGTCATTGATCCTTAGTAATTGCCTTGTAGTCCCTTTGCATTTGCGAAATGCATGTACCATGAAAATTCAAATTAAAGGTTGACAAAAATCTAATTTTTTTATGTTATGAAATTATAATCAAAGAAAGCCCGTCCACCAAAAGCAAATATTATCACGTTATGTTCTGCAAACTGAAGCATACCATATGCATGTGCACAACCGAAAAATATCCAATGTACTGCTACCCAAAAATCAAAGAATAATGTTAATATATCTTGTTGAAAACAATACCAAGTTTGATTTTCGTATAAAGTGAACCTTAGTAATGATTGTAATCTCTACACATAAATTTTTGAAGGAAACATGTCAAAACATAACAAGTACTGCAATTCCACATACCAAGTTGCAATCAAATTCAACATAGTTGTAGTATAAAATTTTGTAGCAAAAGTTTGAAATCGAATGTTCCTATATAAACTTTGTAAAACTCATTATCAAGGATGGAGCAAACCAGTTGGGGTATTTATTCTCATAAACATGACAAAGCCAACACTCAAATTCAGAAAGTGAATGATACCGAACATCTATGTTTGTATGCACGCGCGTTTAGTTTGAAAAAGATGCGGTTTAGAAAGGAAAAAGAAGAAGAAAGGATTAGAGTTGAGGGCTACAGATAAAATGTAGATCATGCCTACAAAGTCATGTAGTTTTAATACTGTAAGTACCTAGAGAGAAACTAATGAAAGTATATATATACTATATACACACGTACGCATCTATGTGTGTATGTATGCATGTGCTTATTTTCCAGATTTTACACGTAGTTGATGGAAATGATTTTAGTTTTGAAAAGCTTGCATACTATGTAATACATAGACACGTAATTCTTATATCCTACTCCAGATTAGCAGGTATACTTACAGAAATAGCTGAAAATGTGTTTATTTAAAGAAATACATAAAAATGTGTTTATTTAAAGAAATACCTGGAAATGTGAAGGAACCGTCAAAGCGTTTATTTGAAGAAATACCTAAAAATGCAAAGCAGCTCATATCACATCTATTGTTGGTGAACTATTATTATAGGAAGATTTAAATTGTGAATCTTTCTTCCTAGTATGCAAAATAATATATGATGACACACAACTGAGGTGACTGAAGAAGATAGTTCTTTGACTAAGCAAAAACAGAGTACTATTTCTTTCAACTATTCCTTGTAAATAATTGACATTAAGTAAAGTTACTGTAACCTAAACTCCCCTCACATATCCGCAAATTGGTTGGTTTTTGCGTATTTGCTTAAATCTCAACGTCAAACAAGTGAATAGATAAATTATTATTCATGTAATTATTGGAAGAATTGTTAATGCCTGATATCTTATGGCCCATGTGGCATTAAATTTGAGAACCGAGGTGAAATGCCAGCACAGCCTTGTTACAAAAGCTAAAAGCTTTTAGCTTAGTTCCTAAGCTAGATTTATCCAACTTCACGAAGGGGGTTCATAACCAATGAACCGACACGAAGTGGTACATGAAGCACCTGAGACCGTTTTGTAAAAGTATGTTATACAGAGCACTGCTACAATGACCGAAAATGCAGACAAAGGGGTTTTTCTTTGTAGGTATGTATTTTTTGGCTCAATTTTCTGCCAAACACCTCATACAAATGAGGTATAACTATCGATTCCGAGTGTAATCAGTAGTTGTTATATGCATGAATTTTACCTTTACATCTTAAACTAAATGAACTGAACATAGATTTTTGCTAAAAATCAAGAACCTAAGCAAGTTATAGAAAAGTCCATTTTTGCTAAATCATCCAGATAAGAAAATTCTTGATTGAATCTATAGAGCATCTTCCTATAATAATATTTATGTTCAATTATGAATCTTTCTTCCTAAAATGCAATGGCTAATTCTTAACGACATATCACCCCACATTGTCAAATTATTAATATATGGATTCCCGTTATTTCCATTAATAATACTAACACATATACTTAAAATATCAAATTGTTACAAACATATCTAATAATTATAGGTACAAAATCAATTTCTATTTTTCATTCTCAAAAGGATCTCACATAAACAAAGTTAATGCTTAAATGTAAATTAAAGCTCAGTGGAACAAAAGTATAGGTTGCCATACCATTATAAAATGCTATCAAACATGATAAACTATTGGTGAACTATTATTAATATTATAAGAACCATTTATTTTAATCATTGCAACAATTTAATGGGAGAAAAATAACATGATAAAGATAATATATGGAAATACCTTAATTATACCAGGTGCAAGTGGTCTTGAATTCCTCTTCTTAAAACTCCTAGTCACAAAAGGAAACTTCCTTTCCAAATCAAAAGGTCAAGCAACCTAGAAATTATTCATTGCTTATTGCACACTGCTTCGTCTGGTGGAGTTTGGTGCCCCGTCTCTGTTTTCCTGCAGTTGCAAGGTTGCTTTCCACTACAAAAGAAACTCGAAGTAGCAGGCTAACGAAAGGGCCATAAAGGCGTAAACATATTGATATTCTTTTATGAATTTCCATAGATAATTTTTAGGAGAATACTGCTAACATAAATAATTAAACAATCAAACTATTTCACGAATACTATTTTCAAGGAATAAAAACATACTGTATAACTACTAAATCATGGAAGATGTTGAAGATTGAGTATGCCAAATTAAGTTGTTGAATCTAATTGTACAACTTACAGGTTAAAAGAATTATGAAATTAAATACGCCAAATTAAAACTAGAATATGCTAAATAAGAAAGTAGCACCTTTCCAACAAAGAAGAATCAATTGCTGGACTGCCTAAAAGTAAATTCTCATTTGCTTAGAGTGGGAATCGCCGTTAGATTGGACACCGAGAGATGTTGCCGAGTCACTGTCGTCTGATGGAGATAAAGTCTGGAACCGCCTTCTCCCGACGCCGCTCCCAATCACATTATCGCCTCCTCCAAATGCCGCTCTCTTTACTGCGCATAAGTCAACTAAGCCTCACATCCTCCTATCGCCATGGTTCCGTCGCCTTCCCAATCACAAGTGAGCATTCAATCTTTCATTTGCCTTTTCTATCAGTGGGGAACTTATATCCAAACCAGGGTTTTTTAATTTGGGCTATGGCGCTTTGGGATAAGAAGAGGAGAAGAAAATCTGGGGAATCGCCAGCCATGAATATAATTAGCGGTTTGATATAAGAAGAGGGGAAATAATTTGGGGAATTGGTGGCCACGAAATAAGATAGCTTATAATGTGTTACACACCAAATTATACTTCAAATCATAAAAATTAAAATACACAATAACACTATAAAATAAAGTGTTATCAATTGGCGCTATAAAAATCCACTTTTCTTGTAGTGGACATTGACAGTTACACCGAAGGACTCATTTCCTCTGAAAAATATGCCATCATGCCACTTACTTATAATCACCATTGCTAGACATTACCAGTTACACCGAAGAACTCATTTCCTCTAAAAAGTGTACCATAACGTTTAACCTCATAGTCGCTGGTCGAATCATGCTTAACGAACCTACCTTACTAAGCATGTTTTTAGAGTATCTAATAACACAAAAAACAACATGTCAGTACGTTCCTTATCTCACCAAGATCCCGATGCAATGAACCATGTATGAAACGGAGGTCATATGTGGAAGTTATAAGCATTTAAAGTTAAGGTGTTTATTATAATTATTTAATCAACACACATACACATATATTTATATTATTATATTTCCCGCATCATCTTTCTCCCCGCTTCAGCAACATGATTTCACGAACACTAACCCAGGTCGCCTCCTTTTCCTAGTCATCGCCAATGCCATAGCCCACGCCACCATGATTCGAAGCTAGAAATAGAAAGCTCATCCGCTGCTATGGAAAACTCCAGCCCCATGGGGTCGATCAGACTCCACTGTAATCATCGGCTCGCCTCTTCTCCATGCCCATGGTTCCCAATCTGCGTATAGTCATCGTTTCTCCATTTGATCGAAACAAACGGTCCATGTTCACCGAACTCATATCGAATATTCTAGTCACTGTATATGCTCAATCAATGAATGAATACCACCAGTGGATTTGTATCATTGAGAACTATAATTTTGATATATAACATCCCTAGTTTGGAACAGTTGAATATTTCACACTTTTTAATTATAGGGTGATTAACTTTTGCTAATTACAGTTGATTAAAAATTATATCTAAACTATCTAGCCATGGAATTCCAAATTCTAATGAGGTGTATATATAAAAAAATTCGTCATTATAATTTGATTTAAGATCATCAGAGGTGAATTACTAAGTCCTGCCAATATATATACACAAATATGATAAATCTCACTCATAGATTAGCTGTGCTGCTTCTCCGATTTGATGTACATTCTTTCTCTCCTTCACTATCCAGAATTTACACACCTTTAGAATTACAATTTACTCGATAGCTTCCTATTATTTGCATAACTTACTTTGTGGTGATAGTATGTATATAATATTTTGTTTAATTTGAATTGGATTTGGTAGATAAGAAATTGATTAGGAGCATTTACAAATAATTTGGGGATTAGGATTTTAGAAGTGGAGGTAGAATTTTCCAGCCAAAAGAATGTGATTAAGAATGTACTTATAAGCTGATCTAGGCTATAGTTTCAAAATTAATATATTACAAAAATGCCATTGGGTTTTGACATCTTTTAATTTCTAGCCCGCTTAACCAATTTCAACAAATTATATACATTTTCTGACTGTAAAAGACATTCTGCATGTAATAGAATAGGTCTGGGAGTCTAATGCAAACTCCCGTAGAAATTTTTGATTTTGCCATTTATGTTAAAATTACAATGTTACCCTTCTAATCTAATTATTTAATTTCGTAAAGTCACGGGGTGTTGCATTATCTCTCCCTAAAAATAATTTTATCCTCAAAATTCCAAAAGATGGATAATGCAACTCACTTTACATCGTACAAACATACAAAACGAAAATATTTACATCCACCAATACTACAATAAAAATACCCTATTACAATGGTGTTTTTACAAAGCCCATTGTAATGGAAACCCATTACAATGGTTTCATCTTGCATGTTGTAATAACTTTTTTCTTTACTCATTATAATAGATACAATTACAATTTTTTTCATTTGCCCATTGTAATGGATGCTTATTACCACGTTTTCATTTGCCATTGTGATAGATGCCTATCACAACTGTTTTTTGCCAGTTGTAATTGATACTAATTTTTATCAACACCTCTTCCTTGTTGATCTGCTGCAATAGATGTCTATTACAACCATTTTCTTTAGTCCGTTGTAATAGATGCTAATGTTCATAACTCTTTTTAGTTGCTAGGGGTAATATATTCCTACTATAACCTTTTTAGTTTTCCGGTTTCAATAAATGATTAATAAATAATAAGTAATAATTAATAATTACAGTCAATAATAATAATTAATAATTAATTAAAAATTAAAAAAATAATTTTTGAATAATAATAATTAAAAATTTATTAATAATAACTAAGAGTAATAACAAATAATAATTAAGTAACAATAATTAAAAATTAAGTAACAATAATTAAAAATTAAGTAACAATAATTAAAAATTAAAGTATAACGGTTAATAATTAATTTTAAATGTGAAATAATTCATACTAATAATAAATAAATAAATAATAATTAATTAATAAATTAACAATCACTTAGTGAATGATAATTAATTAATAATATTAAATAGTAGTTATTAATTAATAATAAAAAATTTGTATGAATTAATTAATAATTTGTATTTGAAGAGGTATTTGTATGAATTAATTGTTTGTTATTAATAAACACTGATATTATTATTTTTAATTTTTTAAGTATTTTTTAGTTTATATTAAATTAATATTTAAATTGGTATAAAATTATAAATTAACATTAAATATTAAATTCCATATTTAAATTAATATTAAGTTATAAATGAGTAATGTCATTATTTGATAAAAATTAGAAAAAATACAATAAAAAATAGGATAGTTCAAAATGTTCAAAAATGATGTATCTTGTTTAAATTGGAATAACTATTCATATAGTATTTTTGTAGAAAGTATAGTTGTACTACCATGCAAAATGAACCATAAATAAATAGAGTAAATTAAATTAACTATGATCAGGTAGAAAATGGAAATTTTATAAAAGTTGAATTTGACTATGAAAGTTATACCATTGCATTCGTAGGGAAATTCTGATTAATTTTCATACATAATATGCTAAAATGGAGTTCGAATAAAGAAGTTATGAGCATTTGAATTTTCAGATTTAAATGAATTTAGTTCGAGCTCCAATTCAAATAATATCTTAATTTAGGGTTTAACTTTCAAAAATTAATGTAGGATTAACTGGGGGTTATGGAAACACTTAATTAATAATTAACATTTGATTTAAATAGAGTATAAAATTAAATAAAAAGCAATGGGATAAAAACATTCCCCAATAAGGTAAACCGGTCGACCCCTTTGAGTAGGATCGGTCAATCCAGCAGTCAATCGGTAGATGGGGCGATCGACCAGTTGGTTATGAAATTGTGGTGGCGGCTAGGTTTTTATGTATACGAGTGGTCTAGATTTCTTCATTCTAAATCGATTATCGTCATATGGTTCTGGCACATTTAACCATTATAAATAAGACTCGAGATCTTTCGCTTTTATCCATAATTTTTTTGGAGAATTCGGCGAAACTCTACCATTGTTATCTCTCCAAAATAGATTCAAAAACTCCGTAGAGAATTTAGGTAAGAATCCATAGAACAACCCTGGTCGAGATTACCTAACATTAAATCTAAAATATGATTTAGGATTATCTTGATTAATTTTAAGATAAATTTGGGAAAATTTAGTTGTTAATTATCAAATTGAAATAGATTAAGGATTAATTAAATTAGATACTTCATAAAATATCCTTTTGTGTAACTTAAATCTTATAACTGCTAATATAAGAATAATGTGGAAAATAGAATGTACTAAATTTAATAGAAATGTTAATATTGATATTTATTGCTAAAAATGAGATTTATGGCAATTAATACTTTATTTGTTTTAAATAATAATAGTTACTTTTATATGCAAAATTTTGTTGACTATTTTTTATTACATTTCAATATCGAGCGACTTTTATTAGTTTGATGTTTGTCGAAATACTGTGAAATCATAATATATTAAATAAAACATTGATTGAAATATAAAATAATGGTTTATAAATAAGATATTTCAATATTTGTAGGAATGAGAATTTTTACATGTTGATTATTGTAGGAAAAATTTAGATAAAACAATGTTTGTAAAATAATACATAATTAGTATAAATCAGTGTTTTATAAAGTGATAAGAACTGAGTAGATTAGTAACACTTTTCTTTTAGAAGAATTAGCAACGCTTTACTATTAGATCTAAATCAAAACCTTCTTAGCCCAACTAGAGGAAATAAAGATGAGAAACAAAGTACGTACAATATTTCTCATTGTGATATCCCGGAAATTTTAAGCAAATATATATGTGATAATCTCTGTTATAAATTATTTAATTTGGCAAAATTTTCTTTAAAAACAAATAAAATTATGTGTTGCTTATATACATGTGTGAGTTGATTTTAAATCGAATTTGAATTTGAATTTGAAATTCAAAAGATAAATATCTTAAAATAAATTGGATTTAAAATATATATGTATACAATTTTTATTAGCATATAATTGGTTTTGTATATCATTTTCCTTAAATTATTTTACAATTATAAATTAAGAAAAAGTATTAACTAAATGGAAATTTAAAATATAAGTTATAAAAACATATTTATAATTTATTAATACATGGATATTACAAATGTAAATTAATTATAACATGCAAACGACAAATGTAAGCTAGTTAAACAAGTATCACAATTTCTTTTATTTTCTTTTATTTTTAAAAATCATTAAAACAAGGCTATAAATATATCTATCTCCTCTTCTCCATTCTTTTTTCTCAAAACTAAGAAACAAAACCTGTTAACAACTTCAAAACCAGAAAATTTAAAAATCAAACAATAATCTGTTTAAAGCAACAACCCTTTCAACTTGATCAAGCAAATTCAGCTTAGTATTAAAGCAAGATATCAACTCAACTAAGCAACACAACTAAGTTTCAGATCATCTCAATCTAATTTCAAGTTTCCAATTCAAAAATCTAAGCATTCAGTTTCAAAAGCTCTCTTTCCAAACATTTCCAGTTTAAAGTCTCTGTTCAACATCTTTTCCTGGTGAGTAAACAAACTAATACTTGTTTTACTTTGTTGCATGTGATGATTATATGAAATAATGATGTGATAATTGTTTGATGAGTGAAAATTAGGCTTGCATTTATAAATATGCAGATGGATAAGAGTGCACGTCTGGACATATATATTCATCTCCGTTTTTAAATTACAGGGTTTAAAATAAATTCAAAATTCAAAATCTCCTTATTTAATCTCTTATAGGCTGTGAAATTCAAATAAGTTATCTTTGTTTAAACATAAACTAAGTTTTTAAAATATATTTAAGTATAATAAGTTTGAATATTATTTAGAAATTAAGAAAAACAGTGGAAACCTTAAAATATGTTAAATTCAAACATCATGATTTGCTGGTTCATTTATATAATTTGAATCGTCTTTGGAAACTAGGATTTCTAAAAGAAAAATCATGATTTTTAAGTAAGTAATTTGTGAGAATTCGTGGGTTGATCAGATTATGGGGTTTGGGGCTTTTCTGGTGATCGGAGGGTTCGGGTTGGTCGGGATCGTTATTGAAGGTGGAGAGGAAGTAGGCGAGCGAGGGAAAAATGGTAGGTGTTTTTCTATCACCGAGGCGGCGGTAGATCATCGGAGTAGGGTTTTGGGATCAGGTTTGGTTGAGGTCGGGAAATTATTTATTGCAGCATCACCGGAGCATCGGATGTGGAGGAAATAAAGCGTGGAAGGATGGCAAGGTGTGGACGGGATTTCGTGGTTGCTGGTGGTCGGCAATATCGAGTCGAGGTGGTTCTGATCGATCGGGTTGTTCTAGTTTTTCCAGTCATTTTTCTCGATTTCGATATTGGGTTTGCGATGAAGTTTGGGTGGTCGAATCGAAGGGGTAGGTCATCATCGACTTATTACCAGTTGTATAGGTGACCGGAGCTCCGGCGATCAGTCGTGCAAGTGCACGAGGTTGGCTGTGTATCAGTTTTTGTTTTCGAGGAAGAAGAAGCAATCCTCGGGTGGGAACTCAAGAAAAGGCAAGGTTTGCTCGGGATTTGTTTCGGGTGAACGTGAGTGTTGATACATGTTAACGGTTTTAATTTTTTTTTTATAACTAAAACTAAGTTTTAAAAAGAAATTCTCAGGTGTGACTCGGAGTAGGTACTGGGTTGAACTCGAAATAAATGATTTATAACTGTTTTAAAGTTTTAATAAAAGCATGTCTTTAAAATTTTAAATAAACCAAATTTAAACCATTTCTTAAGTAAATTCTTTTATATAATAAATGTTTTCAAATGATTGGTTTAAGAAAGTTTTGTGATTTATTTTACTTAAATTAATTAAGTTAATTATTAAGTTTATTTTAAACTTGAATTAAAAAGTGTAATTAAGTAGTTAATTTAAAAGAGTAATGTTTTAATTTATGTGTTAAGGATAAGTAATCTCAGGATTTGTTAAATGAGATTTAATGATAATTTAGTAATTAATTAAGATAAATGCTTATCTTAAAAATTAATTAGAGTCTTGGGTAATTAAAGATTAACTAAATTAACAAAGTAATTAAAGAAATTAATTAATTAATTAATGATTAAGGATTAATTAATTAATTAATAATTAAGAGTTATAAATTAATTAATTAATTAGAAATTAATTAATTTGTAATTAAGAATTAATTAATTAAGTAATTAAAGATTAATTAATTGTAATTAAGGATTTATTAATTAATAATTAAGGATATATTAATTAATAATAAGGGTTAATTAATTATTGATTTAGGTTTATTAATTAATAATTAATGGATAATTAATCATTAATTAAAGATTAATTATTTAATTAAAAATAATTAAATAATGATTAATCGATTCAATAATTAATTAAAATGGTTTGTAGTTTAATTAACGATTAATTAAGCAGGTTAGGTAATTAATTCTTAAGTAATTAGTTTAATTTAGGTTAATTAAATTATTTACAGTTATGGATTAATAAATCTTGCTTAGGGATGTTTGATTGAATAGAATGTCTGGATTGATTGATATTTATAGTATGATGATCTGTGACGTGATATACTTTGGATATAGCTGCGATAAATGTGTGTTATTTATCTGTGCTAAATTGCTGTGTGTATAGAAATCTCTGGATTGAATTAAATTGTTTAAACCTTAAACAACTTGGCCTTTAAGAAACATTTGGATTTCGATGAGATCGGGAACAGATATCAAATTTTTTATCCAAAAACCACATCGATCCAAGTTAAACGATAGGTCGTGAAATTCAAGTGAAGATCGAGATGAAGTTTCAGAGTGCATGGGCTATTGTCATTAACTCTAAGGGTGATTCCAAAATAAGTGTGGCGAGATAGTGCCTTCAGTTTCGTTCATACTCGGAATGAACTTATATGGATGAATGCTATCAGACCATCGTCAAATGAAGGACGATGAGCATTCCAAGATAAGTGTTCTAAAAGGTAATGGTAGCCTCAAGCCTCATCAACCAAGAATGGCTAAAACATGGGAGGTGCACGCAAGGCTAAGTGGATAGCACCCAAGAAGGATAAGATTTTCCCCTGTCTAGAGGACCCTTTATTCGGCTGTGTGGGCAGTTGTTAGCCACAACCACGGGGTTGTCTTATTCGGATTATCAGTAAGGGGTAGCTCCGGCTTTGTGGTGTAGGGGATCAGGGTGGATCTTCGTTACAGTGATCTAGACCACGTACTATGACAGACGGTACCGCAGTAGCCCCGCCATTGTATGGAATCCAATCTCCAATAAGTGCCTATACGGTTTTGATTTTGTCCAACTATGTTGGAACGTGAGATGTAAGCATTCCAGCTATTTCCTACTTTATATTGAAAACCCTAGACACTATTTAATATAACATGATTTCCTATCAAATGTTTTGGTTATCGTAAGGGAAAAACTTGCCCGTGTTTATTTGTGGAGAGTCTTGCGAGATACCTTTTATTTTAAAGGTTTTTCAAGTTAAACAACTTAACCGTTCACTCACACCAGACCCATGTCTAAACCGGATTTTATTATGTTTTTCTTAAACTCTTGGGTACTCAAATTTTTATGAGTAGCAAGTGATCGGGTTTGCTTGATGAATTTTGGAAAGCTTGGTGCAGGAGTCATGGCATATCTATATATCTATTTCCGCTGCGTTGGTATCTTTTGTCTGTTGTATTTTAAAATGTAATGGATAGACATGTCTTTACGACTGTCTAATGTGATGATACGGTAATTGTATTGATTTTGATATGCAATGACTATGTAATAGCTATGTGATGTATTATATTTTTCCGTTTCCGCTGTGAGATTCTGATATTGTTATTCTTTCTTTCTATCTATTCTGTTTCTACCTATTTCTTTAATGATGATACGTTTATCTGTGGAATGAAAGGTGGGTCGTCACAGTTGGTATTAAAGCGCTAGGTTGAGATAATACCTAGGCTTTGGAATAATAACTATCTTGAGAGCGCGTACTTGTAATTTTTATATATCTATATACCTATCTAAATTGTTGGGTACCTTTCCAAATTGCCAACATGAGTTCTAGATGAAGGAGAGGCAGAGTTATGGGCAGCATGACGATCACTAATGGGAGAGGTCTGACTGCTAGTGAGGCTGTAAATCCAACATCACCTCAAGTAAGCTTTGCTGCTTTGTGTAATGATTTCACCAATCTGGGAGGGAGGCCTTTAAAGGATCGGAGCCCATTATTGAAGTTCAGTCTTGGTTATGCTCATGTGAGCTAGTTTTTAAGAGTTTGGATCTGCCAGATGAGCAAAAGAGAGTGATGGCATCGTGGCAACTTCAAGAAGGAGCTGCAGCATAGTGGGATGCAGTTACAGTGGATATTTCAGAGGATGATATTACTTGGAGTAGGTTTAAGGAACTGTTTGAGGAACAGTTTATGCCTACGGCTGGGAAGAATCGTCTGTATAGAGATTTTCTGGATCTGAAGCAAGGGAGTATGTTGGTATCAGAATATGAGACTAAGTTCAATGAATTATCTTGCTACGGACCTAGACTTTCGATACACCCTTCAAGAAAAATGAGATGTTTGCGCTTGGTATGAGGCCTGAGTTCCACGAGAAGATGACGACATATCTTAAGGGATCATTTGTGGAGTTGATTGACATGGCATTGAGGTATGAGGAGCTTATGAATAAGAAACCTTTGGCATCTGCAGCAGCACCGAGTGGAACTTCTTCCAATCCGAACAAAAGAAAATTCAACCCAAATTGGAAGAAGTATGGCAAAGGGAAACTAGGAGGCAACAACGGAGCTCGTAAGTGTTATGTGTGTTAGGAAGAGGGTCATTTGGCTAAGCAGTGTCCCAGAGGTAGATCTCAGCAGCGTCAGAGTAGACCCGGTTCTGAATTGGTTCAGAAGTCATTGTGTTTCAACTGTCATCAGCCGGGGCACATGGTGAAGGCTTGTCCGCTTCTTCAGAGAGCTCAGCTACCTAAGGTATTTGCTATCCAAGAAGGACCATCAACTTCTTCGGATAGGAAAGGCAAAGGTGTTTTGGAAAGTACTTTGATTTTAGATGGAATTTTAATTAGAGTTCTGTTTGATTCTGGTGCATCTCTTAGTTTTATTTCTTTGGATACGGTAGAGAAGTTTCATCTGACCCCTATTGTGGTAGACCGCCCTATTTTTGTATCTAATCATATAGGGGGTGACCAAGTTAGATAAGATCTGTAGAGGCCTAAGAATTTCTTATTTGTCCCGTAGTTTCTCTTGCGACCCATTTGTTTTGGATTTCAAAGGGTTTGACCTTATTTTGGGAATGGGTTGGTTGGATAAGCATAAGGCTGTTTTGATTTGTGAAGAGAGAACTGTGACTTTAGAAACTGAGCTGGGAAGAATCGCAAAAGTGACTTGCGATAATTCTGGAATTCACTTGAGTAGTCTTTTGCATGGAATTTGAGGCATCTCCAGAAGGCGTAGAGTCCATCGAAGTGGCTAAAGATTTTCCAGATGTCTTCGAGGAAGTGAAAGGTTTGCCCCCGCATCGGGAGATAGTGTTTTGGATTGACTTAGTTCCAGGAGTAATACTTGTTGTTCAACCCAGTAGAAGGATGGCGTCGAGAGAAAGGGAAGAGTTGGTGAAGCAGACCCAAGATTTCTTAGAGAAAGGTTTGATCCGGCCCATTTTTTCTAGTTGGGATTCTACTGTAGTCTTTGTGACTAAGTCAGATGGGTCGTTGAGATTCTGTCTGGATTATCGAGAGTTAAATAAGGTTAGTATTAGAAATAATTATCCCTTGCCCCGCATAGACGATTTTTTGATCAACTCTATGGAGCTTCTATTTTCTCTCAGTTGGATATAGCTTCGGGTTTCCACCAGTTAAGGGTAGCTGAGGACAGTATACCCTTGACTGCATTCAGTGGACCCAATTGTTTTTATGAATGGTTTGTAATGCCTTTTGGGCTAACCAACGCTCCTGCTTATTTTGTGGATCTGATGAACCGAGTTTTCTAGGATGTGATGAACAAGTTCATGCTCGTTTTCTTCGACAACATTCTTGTCCACTCCAAGTTCGAAGAGGAGCATAACCAATATTTGGAGATAGTGTTGGAGACTTTGAGGAGGCATGTCCTGAAGGATAAGTTTTCAAAGTGCCATTTCTGGAAGTCAGAAGTTAAATTTTTGGGGCATATTGTATCTGGAGAGGGTATTTCTGTAGATCCGGCCAAGGTAGCAACTATTTAAGAGTGGAAGCAACCGCAGACTCCTATGGAAGTCCGCAATTTTCTGAGTTTGGCAGGGTGCTACATGAAATTTATCAGGGATTACTCTAAGATTTCTTGGCACCTAACCAAGTTGACTCGAAAAGGAGAAAAGTTAAAATGGACCCCCAAGCTTGAAGAGGCATTCCTAGATTTGATGCAAGGCTGACCAGTGCACCTGTTCTAGCTATTCCTGATGGTAAGAGTAAGTTCGAAGTCTACATGGATGCATGTGGAGTTGGGCTGGGTACTATGCTGATGTAGAATGGTAAAGTGATTGTGTATGTGAGCAGGCAGTTGAAGCCACATGAAAAGAACTACACAACGCATGATCTAGAATTATTGGCCATCGTCTTTGCTTTGAAGATCTGGAGACACTATCTGTTTGGAGAGAAGTTCGAGCTTTTCACGGATCATAAACCTTTGAAATATCTTTCCTTCCAGAAGGATCTAAATTTGAGATAGCATAGGTGGGTAGAATTTTTGGCATCTTATGATTTGGATATCCTTTATACTCCACGGAAAGAGAATGTAGTAGCGGATGCTCTGAGTAGGAATGCAGTTCTGGCTATTTTGGAAGTTGTTCTGTCTCTACAGGAAAGGACCATAAGCAATCGGACGAAGGATAGAACTTTTGAGGAATTAATACTTAGAGCCAAGGATGGTCGATATTCGAATTTCAAGATAGACGGTCAAGGAGCTTTGAGGATCAACGGACGTTCGTGTGTGCCAGAGGTGGATGGATTGAGGCAGGAAGTTTTGCGAGAAGGCCACAAATCAAGGTTGAGTATCCACCGGGGATTTCAAAGATGTATAAGGAAATGAGGAGAGTTTTCTAGTGGTCGGGCATGAAGAAGGATATTGCTGCTTTCGTGAGTGGATGTGCGATCTGTCAGCAGGCGAAGGGTGATCAACAAAAGACCGCAGGATTGTTGCAGCCTTTGGAGTTCCTAAGTGGAAGTGGGAAATGATAGCTATGGATTTCGTCGATGGTTTGCCAAGGAATAGAAAGGGAAACAAAGAAATATGGGTAATCGTAAACTAGTTGACCAAGAGCGCCCATTTTATTCCAGTTAAGGCAACCAGAGCTGCAACGTCTTTGGCAGAGATTTTCTTGAAGGAGATCGTCAGGTTGCACGGAGTCCCCATCATCATAGTAAGTGACCGTGACCCAATCTTTACAAGTAAATTTTGGGAGGCTTTGCAGACAGCTTTGGGCACAAGATTGAGTTTGAGTACAGTCTATCATCCCTAGACCGATGGACAAATGGAAAGGTTGAATCGAATTCTAGAGGATATGTTGAGGGCTTGTGTTCTGGATTTCGGTAGTTCTTGGAAGGACCATCTGCATTTAGTGGAATTCTCGTACAATAATAGTTATCAGGCGAGTATCAAGATGGCACCCTATGAAGCTTTGTATGGAAGACCTTGTAGATCACCGTTCTGTTGGGTAGAGTCGGGAGATTGTCTTGTTTTTGGTCCAGATTTGATCTGAGAGGCATCTATGAAAGTAGAGCTAATCAAGAAGAGAATGAAAGAAGCCCAGGATCGCCAAAAGAGTTATGCGGACAAGAGACGAAGGCAGTTGGAATTCGAAGTCGGCGTTTGGTTTTTGTCAAGGTTTCCCTATAAAAGGAGCGATAAGATTTGGAAAGACGGGAAAGCTTGCCCTAAGGTATATTGGAATGTTCCGAGTGCTCGAGAGAATTGGTGCTTTGGCCTAGAGGATTGAATTGTCAATCCGGATGGCTAGAATTCACAATGTTTTTCACATATCCCATCTGAGGAAGTACGTGTACGACCCATCTTTGGTTGTAGAACCAGCAGTGCTGGAAGATTTAGAGATCGAACCGGACTTATCTGTAGTCAGGCATCCGGTCCAGATAGCTGATCAAGATGAGAAGCAGCTCAGAAACAAGGTGGTGAAGCTGGTCAAGGTTCAGTGGAGCGAGGATCCCAGAGACTGTACCTATGAAACTCTTGATAGTTTTAGGAAAGCTTATACGGATAACTAGTAATGTTGTTTGAATGAATTGTTTGTTTGGCTGTTAGTGAATGACTGATATGTATGCTTGAATTGTTTGAAATAAAAGTTTTTGGATTGTCTTTTGCTCTTAAATTTCGGGGACGAAATTCTTTTAAGGGGGAGGAATGTGATATCCTAGAAATTTCAAGCAAACAAAAATGTGATAATCTCTTTTATAAATTATTTAATTTGGCAAAATTTTCTTTTAAAACAAATAAAATTTTGTGTTGCTTATATATATATATATGAGTTGATTTTAAATTGAATTTGAGTTTGAATTTGAAATTCAAAAGATAAATATCTTAAAATGAATTGGATTTAAAATATATATGTATATGATTTTTATTAGTATATAATTGGTTTTATATATCATTTTCCATGAAGCATTTTATAAATATAAATTAAGAAAAAGTATTAACTAAATATAAATTTAAAATATAAGTTATAAAACATATTTAAAATTTATTAAAACATGCATATTACAAATGTAAATTAATTATAACATGCAAATGACAAATGTAAGATAATTAAACAAGTGCCACAATTTCTTTTATTTTATTTTATTTTTAAAAATCATTAAAACAAGGCTATAAATATATATATCGCCTCTTCTCCATTCTTTTTCTATCTTTATTTTTCAAAACTAAGAAACAAAACCTGTTAACAACTTCAAAATCAAAAAATTTAAAAATCAAACAATAATCTATTTAAAGCAACAACCCTTTCAACTTGATCAAGCAAGTTTAGCTCAGTATTAAAGCAAGATATCAACTCAATTAAGCAACACAATTGAGTTTCAGATCATCTCAATCTAATTTCAAGTTTCCAGTTCAAAAATCTAAGCATTCAGTTTCAAAAGCTCTCTGTCCAAACATTTCCAGTTTAAAGTCTCTGTTCAACATCTTTTCCTGGTAAATTAACAAAATAATACTTGTTTTAATTTGTTGCGTGCGATGATTATATGAAATTATGATGTATTGTTTGCATGAGTGAAAATTAGGCTTGCATGTTATAAATATGCAAATGGATAAGAGCGCATGTCTGGATATATATATATATATATATATATATATATATTCATCTCTGTTTTTAAGTTACAGGGCTTAAAATAAAGTCCAAATTCAAAATCTACTTATTTAATCTCTTAGAGGCTGTGAAATTCAAATAAGTTATCTTTATTTAAACATAAACTAAGTTTTAAAAATATATTTAAGTATAATAAGTTTGAATATTATCTGAAAATTACGAAAGACAGTGGAAACCTTAAAATATGCTAAATTCAAACATCATGATTTGCCGATTCATTTATATAATCTGAATCGTCGTTGGAAACTAGGATTTTTAAAAGAAAATTTCCAATTTTTAAGCAAGTAATTTGTGAGAATTCGTGGGTTGATCAGATTATGGGTTTTGGGGAATTTCTGGTGATCGGAGGGTTCGGGTTGGTCGGGATTGTTACTGGAGGTGGCGAGGAAGTTGGCGAGTGAGGGAAAAATGGTAGGTGTTTTTTTGATCACCGAGGCGGTGGCATATTATTGGAGTAGGGTTTTAGGATCAGGTTTGGTCGAGGTCGGGAAATTGCTTACTACGGCATCACCGGAGCGTTGGAGTTCATCCGGTGTGGGGGAAATGAAGCGTGGATGGCCGGTGAAGGTATGGACGGGATTTCATGGTTGCTGGTGGTCGGTAGCGTCGAGTCGAGGTGGTTTTGATCGATCGGGTTGTTCCAGTTTTTCCAGTTTTTTTTCTCGATTTCGATTATGGATTTGTGATGAAGTTTGGGTGGTCGTGATCGAAGGGGTAGGTCATCGACGACTTGATGGTGGTATGGGTAATCGGAGCTCCGGTGATCAGTTGTGCACGTGCACGAGGTTGGCTGTGTATCAGTTTTTGTATTCGAGGAAGAAGAAGCAATCCTCGGGTGTTAACTCGGGGAAAGGCAGGGCTTGCTTGGGGTTTGTTTCGGGTGAACATGAGTGTTAATACATGTTAACAGTTTTAAATTTTTTTAACTAAAACTAAATTTTAAAAAGAAATTCTCAGGTGTGACTCGGGGTAGGTAGCGGGTTGAACTCGAAGTAAATGATTTATAACAGTTTTAAAGTTTTAATAAAAGCAAGTTTTTAAAATTTTAAACAAACCAAATTTAAACCATTTCTTAAGTAAATTCTTTTATATAATAAATGTTTTCAAATGATTGGTTTAAGAAAGTTGTGTGATTTATTTTACTTAAATTAATTAAGTTTATTATTAAGTTTATTTTAAACTTGAATTAAAAAGTGTAATTAAGTAGTTAATTTAAAAGAGTAATATTTTAATTTATATGTTAATAATAAGTAATTCCAAGATTTATTAAATGAGATTTTAATGATAATTTAGTAATTAATTAAGATAAATTTTTATCTTAAAAATCAATTAGAGTCTTGGGTAATTAAAGATTAACTATTTTTTTTAAGAAAAATGCGTGATCCTCTAAAGAAGAGGAGAGCACACATGTAGCGCTATATATATAACAAATAAAAAGGAGCTGCCAACATGCCTGGCAGGTGGCACATCTAAAAACTAGAAATAAAGAAAAAGATACCCCTCAAATGAGCTCCGGCAAAGCAACCGCCCATTACACCCTAATACCGAGCTCCGGCTAGGCCACCGCCCAATACTAGGGTGTTAGAGGTATCTAAAAACCTAAATACTAAAGAACAAAAATCAAAGAAAATGCCACAGAAGATCCAAAGAGAAGAACACCAATAGGTGATTCAAGAAGTGCCAGATGCAATCCAAATCCCTGAGAAAAGCTATCCTGCCAATCCTGAATAAAGCTGCAAGCTATCCTGCAAATCAGTCAAGAGAAAAACCAGCAACCAACCTAAACCCAACCTGAAACATAACTAGGAAATCAAGTTAGAATGAATCACATATATGTATATAAATAGAATTTATATACATATATGTGAGAACTAAAACCAAAGAGTAAATTAAAGCAAGGATAAACTAGAACAAAAAACAAACAATTTAAAAAAGAAAAGGAAAAAGGAGATAAAACAAGAAATAAAAGAAAAAACAAAACAAGAAACTAATTTATGGGCCTAAAATTGTAAGAGAATTTTGATGCATCATGTGAACATTATTAAAATCAGAATAGGGATAAATAAAAGTACTATTAGAAACAAAATTATTGATGTTAAGTTTGAATAAGTTAATGTTATTTCTAACCTTGATAAGGTAATCCTTAAAGGAGTTATTTTTGACTAATTTATATTTCGGATTAGAAATCCAATTTAAGCAAAAATTAGAAATTAAAATTATCAAATTATCATATTGTTGATTTTTATTATTAAAAATCCTTTGATTTCTTTCAAACCAAATGTACCAACAAGAAATAGTGAATAAGGTATCAAGCAAGAATCTAAAATCCTTATTGAACATAAATCTAAAAGAGTTCCAATAGAAAAAACAATCAGAGACTCTAGAACTAATATTAAACTCAAAAATATTAAGGGTCTTAATAAGAATAAAATGAGTATCCATGCATTCGTAATAAATATGATTAATATCTTCAGAGTGTGTGTTACAAAAATAACATTTATTATCATTGTTAATATTTTTCCTTTTTAAAAATTCAATAGTGTTTAATTTACCATGAATGATGAGTCACATATGGATCTTAGATTTAGGAGGAGCATTTGATTTCCAAATAAATTTAAAACAATTAACAGAAACCCCAGAAAAAATTAATAAATTTGTAAAGGAATTAGAAGAATATTTCTTACTCTTATCCCACTCCCAACTAATAAAATCATTATCATTGTCAATGTTATACAGATTTAGTTTAGCATAAAGAAAATAAAGATGTCTAAGGGTAGGGCCTTCTAAAATACTATTAAAATTGAAAATCCAGGGAGGGTCGCTTTCAGGGTTAAAAACATCAGAGATAAACGCAAATTTAAAGTTACAAATATCATATAAATCTTTGAACTCATTCTTAAGAGGAATAGAGGTAATCCAACTATCATGCCAAAAAGATGTATTGTTACCAGAATGAACAACAATATTAATACCTAAGTTGAAAATATCACTACATTTTAAGATAGATTTCCAAAAATAAGAAAGTTTACAATAATTCGAAGGACTAATTTGATAGAGATTATAACTACCATTGTAGTAGTATTTAGAGATAGTCTCCTTCCAAATGGCATTATCACTAGTATCTCTGAATTTCCATAACCATTTACCAAGAAGAGATAGGTTCATATTATGTAAATTAATGACTCCTAGACCACCTTCTTTTTTAGACTTACAGACAGTATCCCAGTTAACTAAACATTTAATGCTACTATTAGGATTATCACCACTCCAAAGGAAATCCCTTCTAATTTTATCTATTTTATCTAGCACCCAATCAGGAAAGGGGTGCATAGACATCCAATAGATAGGGAGAGTTGATAAGACAGAATTAATCAAAACCAGTCTACCAGCTCTAGATAAGAATCTCACATTCCAATTACAAATCCTATTTTTAATTTTATCAATGATTAATAACCAATCATCGTGCTTAAGTTTTGAAGGTCTAATTACAAAACCAAGATAATCAAAAGGAAAACTCATAGTTTTACAATTTAAAGTATTAGCAACTAAATTTTCTACATTATCAAAATCATTTAATACCAAGACAGAACTCTTATCAAAGTTTATTTTTAAACCTGATAAAAGTTCAAAACAATAAAGAATAAACCTGAGAGCAATAACGTGTCTGGGAAGATGGGAGGAGAAAAGCAAAGTATCATCAGCAAATTGAAGGACAGACAAACCAAAACTCGAAATATCATTACCAATAAAACCCAAAAGATTATTGCTAACGACATTCTTAATAATTTTAGAAAAGACATCAGCCGCTAGGTTAAAAAGAAGGGGCGATAAAGGATCCCCTTGCCTTAAACCTCTCTTGGATTGAATTTTATTACCTAAAACACCATTAACCATAATACTAGAGTTACCCGTTTTAAGCAAGTTAATGATCCAATTAATCCATCTTTTACTAAAGCCTCTGGCAAGGAAAATATCTATGATAAAATCCCAATCAGCCGTGTCAAAAGCTTTAGCAAAATCTAATTTCAAAATAGCACAAGTTATATTATTATTACAACAAAAATTAATATATTCTTGAACTACAGCTACACCATCGGTAATATTCCTACCTATAATGAAAGCTGATTGAGAACAGTCAATAAGATCGTTCATTTTTAAACTAAGCCTATTAGCTAAAACTTTAGAGATTATTTTAACTGGGCAATTAATCAAAGAAATGGGTCTAAAATCTTTTAAAGAATTAGCACCAACTTTTTTATGTAATAAAATAACGTTAGCGAAATTAAAACAACCTAATTGTAGATTACCATTATAAAATTCATTAAACATACAAATTAAGTCAAACTTTAAAACCTCCCAAAAAGATTGATAAAAGAAAATAGGAAAACCATCCGGACCCGGAGATTTATCTCCAGGTAAATCAAAAATGGCTTTATGGATTTCCTCTTCAGAAAAAGGAACATCTAAATCAGAAAGATTAATATTAGAGACAGATGGATGAAGATCATTCCATCTAACACTAACTCTATGATTGTTTTTACTGCCAAAGATTTCTTTATAATATTCAGTAAAAGCATTGTTGAGATCATGTTGTTCAACTAATTCCACATTATTAACTAAAATGGAATTAATTGTATTACTACGTTTTCTATTGTTAGCTATATTATGAAAAAATTTGGTATTATTGTCACCTTCATTAATCCATTGAAAATTTGATCTCTGTTTCCACATAACTTCCTCTTTTTCAAGAATAGAACTAAGTTCATCTTTTAAGTCATTAAGAACATTTCTCTCACCTAAACTTAAATGTCTAGATTCTTCAATCTTATTTAGCTTGAGCAATTCATTAAGAATATTATCTTTTTTAATTTTAATATTACCAAAAACGTTTTTATTCCAGTTTTTAAGAAAGATCCTGAGTTTTCTAAGCTTAAGCACAAAATCTTTGGCAGAATTGTCACAAAACTTGAAACTATAAAAACTCATAGAAGACCATTTATTGATGATTAAATTAGAAAAATCAGGTTCAAGAAGCCACATTTTCTCAAATTTAAAGGCTCTATTAAAAATTCTATGACTATCGCAAGAAAGAATAATAGGACAATGATCTAACAGGGTGTAAGATAAACCTGACACTCTACACATAGGAAACTTATCCTCAATTTCATCACTAACGAAAAATCTATCTAAAAGAGCAAAAGAGAAAGAATCCCTATTATTGCTCCAAGTAAAATCTCTATTGGATAGAGGAATTTCGATCAAATTAGAATGAATAACAAATTGATCGAATTCCTCCATAGCTGAATAATCACCTTCCCCGGGAGAACGTTCTCCCAAAAAACGAGTAACATTAAAATCACCCCCTAAAATCCAAGATCCGGGAGCAAAAGATCTAAACTCTAGGCACTCATTCCAGAGTAACCGTCTATCTATTTTAGAGCTAGGCCCATAAACATTAGAAATATTTAAAGCAGAATTGTCGGTTAAATTAAGTAAAATAATATGTAAAGAGTGATGCTTAACAATACATTGGAGTAATTTAAAGTGATTATCTCTCCAACCAATCATAAGACCACCAGAAGAGCCCACAGAAGGAAGAAAAACCCATTTCCTAAAATGAAAGCCTCCTAATCTTCTAAAAAAATGAAAATCAGGACACTCGGTTTTAGTTTCTTGTAAAAGAGCAATGTCAATAGAAAAGTCTTTAAAAAAGATTCTAACTTTATCACATTTATTAAGGTCGTTCAAACCTCTAATGTTCCAACTGATGACTCTCATAAACCCATCGATCTAGCCCTATCGAGTTCCTTACTTCTAATGAACTCACGATCTAGCTCAAGATCAGAAAAAATAAAAGCAGAGCTACTAGCTAACTGACTAAAATCAGAAGCAGATAAATCACCCAGAGCATAAGATAAATAAATGCTACCAAAATCAAAACGCGTACCAGAGCCTGGTTCCAAAACACTGCTCGCAGTGCTTGAACCAGGAAACTCACCCAACGACTGAGAGCGACTACCTCTAATCCTAATACTGCGACGAACCAAACCACTCGAAGCAGCATGCTTTCTACGTCTACCTCTCTTCGACGAAGTAATAGAAGGCATCGAACTGCCATTAACCTCACCACTCAGAACAGATAAGAGACCATCCGAACACACACCAGCATCAAGAGCAACAGAATCCACACATGCCCCAACATTATCACAATTATCCACCGGAAGATTAATCAAACTTAGAGAAGTAGGTGACGTGATGTTGTCATCAAGAAGAAACTGATCCCGAGCTTTAATCCCAGCTGAACCAGTGAGTTTAACCATAGCAGAGGGACTTGGCAAATTAGAGAATTTATTCTCTGAAACAACAGCAACCTGTTCCAAAGAACTGTGTGCATCATGCACAACATATACAGAATCCTTTTTAGACAAAAGCTCATCAAAATCCAAAACATCATCTACAATCAAAGCCAACTTATCATTCGAAGGAGAGTCTTCTGATAAAATCCAATCAAGAGAAGCTTCAGAAAGATGCAGCAGAAAATTCTCATCAACATTAGTAATCTCAGTGAAAAAAGAATCATCGACCTCTTTAAAAAAATCATCTACCCAGCAACAGTAATCAAAAAAATCGAAGATAATCGGTGAATCAGAGACCAAAGGCAAATCATCTAACTGTCTCCTGTCCAACTCTTTGAATTTATAGAAGCAATCAACAACATCATGAAAGATAAGGTCACATTCTGGAGAAAGGGACTGAAGATCGAAAAAAGAACAAATAGTAGAATCAATGCAATCCATGAAGTTACTATCCAAATAATCAACAGAGGAGAGAACTGTGGCCTCTTTAGATTGATCATTGTCAACATTAGATAGAACCGAGCATTCAGAAACAAATTCTGCATCAAGACATGTAAATCTGTTGCTAGTAGAGATCTTGAATGAATCCAGTTTATTAGATGAAGGAACACCTTTTTTGGACTTAACAGAGACCTCTTTAGATTGATCACTATCAAAATCAGTTAGAACCGAGCATTCAGAAGCAAATTCTGCATCAAGACATGCAAATATGTTGCTAGTAGAGATCTTGACTTGATCCAGATTATAAGATGAAGGAACACCTTTTTTGGACTTAGGATGTATAAAATTATCCAAAGTCTCTAAAGAAGACTTACAGCGAACAACATCAGGATCAGATAAAATGGGATCCAAGATAACAGAGTCTTGATTTCTAGAAACAGTGACATCAACACAAGAACAATCCAGCATTATCTCTGAAGAGACCGAGGAGTCCAAATTATCAACAAGCAACTCTGAATCCCCAATATAAACTTGATCACCCTTATCAGTATTTGGAGAATTAATATTATTAAAATGAAATAAAAGGTCGTCAAGAAGCTTCAATCCTTCAATTCTCTTGAGCCCAAGATTGTTGATTAAAATTCCTCTCAAATGTATGAAATTAATAACGAACAGAAAACCTTGATGCGCTGAAAGATCTGAAGGAATGGATGAATTCAAAGAGGATTCAGGATTACCAAAATAAATCTCTGGATCTCTAATTTAGCTTTATAATCCTTGCCAATGTTTGGGGCATTAACAAAATTAACGTGAAGAAGCAATATTTCTAGATAATTAAAACCTTCAGATCGAAACTGCCATAAATGATCAATCAAAATCTTTTTCAGTAGCATAATTTTTAACACAAACTGAAAACCATTTTGAACCAAGAAATCAGAAGAAGCCGATGAAATAGAAAAGGCCGAACACGTGTAGCTCTTGTGACCGAAATTGCCGCAACCAAAACATCTAATAGGATCACGGCAATGAGACGCAAAGTGATTACAGTCGCCACATCTAAAACAATAAAACCTGTTAGCTTTGGAATCAATCCATCTCTTGGACGAAAGTTGAGGTTGCGAAACACGAAGGATATTCCCAGGCAGACGGTCTTTGACCACTTGAGCATAAGAGTGACGACGAAGCAAATCTGATTCATTAGCCTCAGAGTTCACATGCGAAAGAGGAGTTAATGGAAGCAAAGGAGGAAAGAATTGAGATCTTGAACGAGAAGCAGACGCCATTATTGTAACCTTTATTTTATATTAAAGATTAACTAAATCAATAAAGTAATTAAAGAAATAATTAATTAATGATTAAGGATTAATTAAATAATAATTAAGGTTATAGATTAATTAATTAATTAGAGATTAATTAATTTGTAATTAAGAATTAATTAACTAATGAATTAGAGATTAATTAATTTGTAATAAAGGATTTACTAATTAATAATAAGGATTTACTAATTAATAATTAGGGTTAATTAATTATTAATTAATGATTATTAATTAATAATTAGTGGATAATTGATCAGTAATTAAAGATTAATTAATTAATTAAAAGTAATTAAAGAATGATTAATCAATTCAATAATTGATTAAAATGGTTTGTAGTTTAATTAATGATTAATTAAGCAAGTTAGGTAATTAATTCTTAAGTAATTAATTTAATTTGAGTTAATTTAATTTTATGATTAATAAATCTTGCTTATAGATGTTTGATTGTATAGAATGTCTGGATTGATTGATATTTATAGTATGATAATTTGTGATATTCTGTGATGTGATATACTTTGGATATAGCTGTGATAAATGTATGTTATTTATCTATGCTAAATTACTGTGTGTATACAAACTTCTGGATTGAATTAAATAGTTTAAACCTTAAACAACTTGGTCTTTAAGAAACATCTGGATTTCGATGAGACCGGGATCGGATATCAAATTCGTTATCCGAAAACCACATCGATCCAAGTTAAACGATAGGTCATGAAATCTTAAGTGAAGATCGAGATGAAGTTTCAGAGTGCAAGGGCTATTGTCGTTAAGTCTAAGGATGATTTCAAAATGAGTGTGGTGAGATAGTGCCTTCGGTTTCGTTCGAACCCATAACGAACTTATATGGATGAATGCTTTCAGACCATCGTCAAATGGAGGACGATGAGCATTCCAAGATAAGCGTTCTAAAAGGTAATCGTAGCCTCAAGCCTCATCAACCAGGAATGGCTAAAACAGGGGAGGTGCACACAAGGCTAAGTGGGCAGCACTCAAGTAGGATAAGCTTTTCCCCTGTCTAGAGGTCCCCTTATTCGGCTGTGTGGGCGGTTGTTGGCCACAACCGCGGGGTTGTCTTATTCGGACTATCCAGTAAGGGGTAGCTTCGGCTTTGTGATGCAGGGTATCGGGGTGGATCCTCGGTATAGTAATCAAGACCACGTACTATGATGGGCGGTACCCTAGTAACCCTGCCATTGTATGGAATCCAATCTCCAATAAGTGCCTGTACGGTTTTGATTGTGTCCAACTATGTTGGAACGTGAGATGTAAGCACTCCAGCTATTTCCTACTTTATATTGAAAACCCTAGAAATTATTATAATATAACTTGATTTCCTATCAAATGTTTTGGTTTTCGTAAGGGAAAAACTTTTCGGTGTTTATTTGCGGAGAGTCTTACGAAATACCTTTTATTTCAAAGGTTTTTCAAGTTAAACAACTTAACCGTTTACTCATACAAGACCCATGTATGACCCTGTTTTTCTTAAACTCTTAGGTACTCAAATTTTTATGTGTAGCCAAGTGATCAGGTTTGCTTGACGAATTTTGGAAAGCTTGGAGGAGGAGTTTTGGCGTATCTATATATCTATTTCCGCTGTATTGGTATCTTTTGTATGTTGTATTTTGAAATGTAATGGATAGATAGATCTTGACGACTGTCTAATGTGATGATATTGTAACTGTATTGACTTTGATATGTAATGACTATGTAATAGTTATGTGATGTATTATATTTTTCCGTTTCCGCTATGAGATTTTGATATTATTGTTCTTTCTTTCTATCTGTTCTCTTTCTACCTATTTCTTTCTTAATGATGATACGTCTTTCTGTGGAATGAAAGGCGGGTCGTCACACTCATTCTCATTCTTATTCCCGTAACTAGAAAATCAAATTCTTCTAAGTCTCAAAACCTTAGGTCATAATTTTTCTAAATTCAAGTTGAAAATAAAGTGGTTTTGGATTAATAAATAAAGAAATCGTAATAAGGTAATGTCTTCCACTCTATCTTGCATTCATTAGGGTTTAATTTCGGTTCTTCCCTCTTGATTGTAATTTTGTTTTCCTATTTTCTTAGAATCAACCTAGGGGTGTCTGTTGAAAGTCATTAGCCTAAGGGAATCTAGGTTCATGCCATCAGTTCAAACTTTTATCGGTGATTTTATCTCACACTTCTAGATTATGAATGATGGCAAGTTGTTGTTTCATTTTTTGATTGAATCTATGTTGAAATGGCTCTCAAATTGGTTATGATATTCACATTTTGTTATTTCACTCGTTGTTTTGCTGAAACCTGCACCTATGATCATGATTTGCACCAAATTGTTCATGTTTGGTTGATTGCGTGATAGCTTATTCAATCTTGCATACGTCTGGGTTCAAGTCAGAGAAGAAAACAGTGCAAATGGACAATCGAAGCACCGTCGGTGTCTCTTGGGACATAGCCCAAGCATGTCGACCAGTACACCGGTCTACATAACTGGTGGACCAGCCATGACCTAGGCTGAGACCCAGATCACGCCGTTTCAGGCTCCGTTTGCGCCCGTTTGCTCCTTCCTTCGTCCGTTTTGATCGCTTGAACCTATTTTCTTGATTTTGGTGCTATTTTATTTGCCAATTTCAATGCTATTTTCATATTTTAATTTATTAATTTGTGAATTCATCTTGGAGTTTATTACACCATAGAATCTCTCTATGGGTTTATGATGCAACACATAACTTCCGTCGCACATTTTCAACTAGAGTTTTCAAAAGAATAATTTTCAATCTGAATCGTTTTCTCAAATCATTTTAAGTATGAATACATATTTTTTATAAAAGATATTTATAATATTTATATATATAATATTTATTTATAATAATAATGGCTTTAAAGTTGATTTGGAACAATGGTTTAAAATTGTACTTATATATATATATATATATATATATATATTTCAGTAAGGACTTTCCAACGTATATATACACACAAACGCACATATATATTCTAGTTTATAAAACAATATTTTTGAGAAGGATTTTAAAGTAAATTATTTTATAAAATTATGTGACATCGATCGAATGAGAATCGATTTAAACAAATTATTAAAACAAGTGGTATGAAATGATCACGTTTATTTTTTCGATTAATTCCCGAACTTGTTCGATCGAACCATTTATACACACGAGTGGAGTTTACTAACTTAGAGTAAATGTTTAAATAAAACCATGTGGTATGGGACATATGGTTGTTATTTATTCGGTAATTATTCGAAGGTATATTACACTTATCGACTGGTGTGTGACTCGCCTTCGGAGTTTATAGGACTTGTTCCTTTCTTGGAGTTTATAGGTCTCTACTTATCTTGATGTTTATAAGACTTGTTCCTATCTTGATGTTTATAGGTCTCGTACCTGTCTTGATGTTTATAGACTTATACATCTATCTTGGAGTTACATGCTTGTAGGTAAATTTATTCACCAACCATGGAGTTTTGGCGCTTTTCCCCTTTTATGTGATTTTGTAGATTTCCATTATGATTTCTAGATTCGATGTTATTTGTGTTATCACCGAATGAGTTCGGGGATTTTTCTTTTAGAGGATATTTTGGATTTTGATATTTGGTGATTACATACTTGGATTTTATTGAAGCATTCTTGTTGTTAGCCAATTCATGGCTTTGTATTCATATTTGACATTTATATTATTACACCCATTTTTTATCTTGCTTAACCCATTTATTATAGTCTAGACTGACCCGTTTATTCTTTTATAAAACTCGGGTCAGACTGAAATATTTTAGGTGCACCAGTTTGATAGTTCTAAAGGGGATTTCACTCCAGTTGTCCAGTTATCTTTCGCCTTATCTTCATCTTGTATATGTGTACAAATTCATAAAGCGTTGTATCGATTATTAAGCCTAGATTCTTTTGTATAAAATTGTTTCTAGAGATGTAGTACAGATGTATTATATGGATCGTTTTGACCACATTCGTGCAATTAATATTATGCATCTATTCGATTTGATTAGCTCGTGTCTATTTGCATTCCACTGTGTATGTTCTACGATTTATGATTCTGTGATCTGTATTTATTATATATTGTTCTATATTATTATTATAGCCACCGTAGTTTAGTTTTAAGTCTGGATTGCATATGTTGATTCCACTTGAGATAGAAAAAAATATAGCATCTTAATCGACGTATCAATGTGCACTTAAAGCAAAATTCATGGATGGTCACTCTTAACTGGCCATATTCTCTACATTATCAGACAATATTACTTGGTTATACCCTTATTAGTGTGGGTCTTCGAGTGAGGCATCACAATCTAATCTATTTTCTCTTTATTTATTCTTCCTCCAACCTATTCTTGTTATGTTCTCCTCCAACTATTCTGAATCTAATAAATATATATACCACTTCCCTATTGTGTATGTATTAAAAGAGATATTTTAGAAGAGATTGTGAGGCATGCAAATCTAAGGAAGGCGAAGCTAAGATTACTCTATGAGTGCAAACCTTAGTATCTATATGAGTGCAAACCTTAGTATTTCTAAGGTTATTCTATGAGTGCAAACCTTAGTATTTCTTTTTCAGTAATTGTTTAGTATATCTTTTTTTGGATTTGAATATGCCTACGAGATTTTGGAATTGTGAAAATACGATATATAAAATCCCCCAAAAATCCTTTCTATTGCAAAATGTCAATTCTATGTTGAGGTCCTCAATTGCTTATATTAATTTGATGGAATTTGTTTTGTTTATGAAATTTTTGATAATTTCATAATCATTCCACTTCTCCTTTTTCTTTGGTTCAAATTGTGATTCTTTGATGAATTAAGGGGTTTAGATTACTAATTATATTCGTAGTTTACACCACTTAATCTCATCTACTTCTTTGTAAAAGAGGAGTTGAATAGAATATGGAGTTTAGATTGAAATTCCTATTGTTTAGGATATTCCATTGAATTGGTGCAATAAATTGAGTTTCTATTTTATTTACATGTCTGTTATTGCAGTTTTGGTTATGAATATTTATTCCTTGTGTTGGATATTAGAATCCCTTATTTTGGTATACTGAAATCTTCGAAATTTAAAGAAAAATGACCTATAATTTACTTGATAGAGAGCTGACATTTAACGCTAGTTTAGAGCATAAAATCCATGCGTTTAGAATTTATTAGGTGCGAAAGTTTATTTATCTCTGTTAGCGTAGTTAATGTATAATTATTGCATATATGGTATAGTTAATTAGATAATAATTATTTTCATCAATTTCCCTCATTAGCAATGTAATTGATGGTTAGACGAAAATAAGAGGAAACTCTTATTTAGCCTAATTATTATTCTAAGGCGTAATAAGGAAGATTCCTTATGAGGTCTTATTTATGAAATGGTGGGATGAGTGTTATTATATATATGGAGTGTATTTAATCTATGGCTAAGTCACATGGATACGAGATCCATAGGGTCGTATAACGGAAGTCCGTCCTTCACTTTAAGGCTATTAGCAGTTATGTAAACTTCCAATGGATGTAAGATATCCTTATAATAAATATTTATAATGATGCGAGGTTAGTCCCAAATTCTATAGGAAAAATATGCCTAGCCAATTTAGCTACCAGCTCCTACGAATAGTCCGACTAATGTGATATGTCATTATGTGTATGGGTCATAAACAAAGGGTCTGCTTTGGGGTCTTGAGGTATTAAGTGATTGTTTAAGGGCCTGCCTCTTTTCCCTAGATGAAGTATTAAATGGTTAAGGGGTTACGTTAGGTGGTATCTCAATGGTGGTCTGCTTTTGGAAATAGGCATTAAATGATGGGGTCAGCCTTAATTATGGCATTGAATGAGCAGAGTTTTCCTATTTTCTACAAGAAAGTATTAAGTGGCCTAAGAGATTCCTTATGATGTTAGCTAGTAGTACCATTGAGTAGCATGCCTTTGAAATTGGTATTAAATGACGAGATCTGCCTTAATTAAGAAATTAAATGACCATAGTCCACCTATTTTCCAATAAAAGGTATAAAGTGGCTTGGGTACCGTCTCTCACATTATTAGCTATTTATGACATATGATTAGGACATGAGATTCTGGAAACCTGCTTTTGGGATGGAAGGTATTAAGTCGTTGGACCCGCCTCCTTTCCTTATAAGGAAGTATTAAATGGTTTTAATGGTTTTATGTTCGTAGACATATTCTTATTTTGAAATGTACTGCCCAAGTATAGAAAAGGTAAGACTCGAGGTTTTTATTCACCGGACACTTGTTATTCTGACTCCCTCCTTATTACAAAACAGTTTAAGGATGGAGAAATGGCAGCGACGATGCTTAGAGATGGAGAAGCTTGGCATGTCGCAGTATTTATCATTATTACTTGTTTTTATGTGTACCCATGCATCTATACAGTTGTTGTAACAGATTTATGATACAATTTGATGGTATTTTGTATTATGACATCATATGGTTTTGAAATATATATGTACACTTTGTTATTATATTTTGTTCCATCCGTTGTGCATTCTGAAAGTTTGGCTATGGCTCTATACTGTTATTTTCTTAGTTCTACCAACAACTTACCTTAGAATGGATCTAAGGTTTTTTCTGGATCGAAATTTAGGCCTATTCCAGGGTGGGTTGTTACATTAGTCTAACTGTGTAATTGTTCAAATTGTACCCTTCATATTAACTTAAAAGTTTTATTTAATAGTTTACCTATAAGTAAATGAAATTTTGGCTCCAACTCAGAAAATTTTGGCTCCCATTTCCAAAATTTTGCCTCTAAGCTAATTTCTTAACTGTCCCTTTACCCCTCCCTTCTCCACATTCCTTCACCTCCTCCCTTATTTCACCCATAATAATTGCAAAATTGAAATTGAGCCTCCTCCATCTTTTCCTCCGCCTCTTTCCTCTTTCTATCCGCCTCCTTCAACACCTAATCTACCTTCTCCTCCAACGTTGATTTCTGATAATATAATGAAAATGAAGGGTACTCTTGAGTTGTAGCCTGATGTTGAAATGAATGCCCAAGTTGTTCATTCTGATTCACCTAATAGGGTAGGTGGTGTCGATTTAGGGTCGTGGTTGGTGTTGGAAGGTCGCATTTGGTGATTTGATGAGATTTGTCGTGTTTGTTTGGTATTCATAGGTGAACTACGGTTCGGATGTGGGTGTAGGTTGTTAGGCGAATGGAATTGGTTTGGTTTTGTGGATGATTGCAGCTGGATGGTTGTGATTATGGGTTTGATTCAAGCGAATGGGTTGGTTGCGGGTTTAGGAGATGGTTATAATCTGGTCGCGGTTGCGAAGGGTGAGCCTGATGTTCTAGTTTGTTTGAAGTTTGTTGTTGGCATTTGGTGGAAGAAGCGTATAGGAGGTTCAAAGAGGTCGCGGTCATGTGGTCAGGCGTTTGGAATTGGATTTGGTCAGGAAGTAGTGTTCGGGTCATGGAGTTGCTGTGGTTGCAGTTTTGTCGTAATATGGTGATATAGAAGATATTGTGATGCAAGAGTTGTTGCTATGATGGCGAGGTGCTAATGTGGATGGTGGTTGGATGGCAGAGCGTTGTTGCAATTTTGTGATGAAGGTGTGGTGGGAGGAGGTATTTCAGGTTTGGTGTTGCTGACTCGATAAAGGATTAGCTATAGATGATGGTGTTTACTGTTGATGGTTTTGTTCGGTTGTGATGTAAGTAAAGTACCATAGGATTTGGGCGATGGCGGGTGTGCATGAAGGTGATTGAGGAGTTGACGGGAATGGTAGTCTCAGGTATCTGTTATATATATTTCACAGATCATTTATATATATATATATATATATATATATATATATATATATTTCATTGTTTAGTTATTAATTGAAAGAAAAATTGGTATATGTTATTGGTCATAGCATTTCAATGTCCATGATATAAGTTGGCTCCCGCCATGGGACATCTTTTCACATATTAGAGCTGACCTGTGCAAAATCAAGGAGCAGCCTACCATTGTCGTAGAATGTGTATGTCTATATATGTATGTATATAGCCTTTGACAAATTTTAATCGGACAACACTTTGCGATTACGATCCCCATACTATAAACACTAGACATTGTAGATAAAAGTGTAATTTTCAATGTAGAGGGAGAATATCAGAGCACAGATCCAAAAAATAAAATAATTATAGGTATTCTTAAATATATCCATCTTAGTTCAAAAACATGGATGGATTTTTTTCTGTTGCATTTTTTATTTTGATCTCTTTCTCTAATTTCAAAGTTGGAAAAAAGTTCAGCATCAGGCATTAGATCACTATATTCAGTGTGGGTGCATTAAATTTTTTGTTTTTACGTAACATTCAGATCGTACGAGTATTTAAAAGTAGTGATTTGAGATGGACCATTGAATAAATTAGCAAACTGATATTGATTGAATTAAAGAAAGTAGAATTGCTGTACAAAATTGAATACCGAAATGTACAACACAGATATGTATTTATATACATAAGATGGGCCAGGCCCAGAACGTAGTAATCTGTGACATTTACTCTTAAGCATTATGAGCCCTTAGATGTTGTATTATCTGATGGTTATAGAGAAACGATGCCTAGGGTTGAGATAAGTTGCTGCTTGCTTTGTTGCGTTTCTTCAGATAGCCGCCTTCAATTTTATCTAGGTTTTCTCTCGTTCCCCCCTTCTCATCTTCATCCTGTAAAACTTTCAATTCTTCTCTTAATTTGACAAAGTTTTTGGTTGAGAGAGCCTTGGTTAAGATGTCGGCGCGCTGGTAGTATGTGGAAACATGCCTAACATTCAATCTTCCATCTTCTGTTCGCTCGCGTACAAAATGCAGGTCGATCTCGATGTGTTTTGTACGTGAATGTTGAATGGGGTTGGCAGAAAGGGAAATAGTGCTCAGATTGTCGCACCACACAATCGGCTTCCTTCGAATGTTGAATCCTAATTCTGACATCAATGTTTCAATCCAAGCAATTTCGGCAGTGACGCTTGCGAGAGACCTATACTCGGCCTCTGTGCTAGATCGAGAAGTGGTAGTTTGCTTTTTCGTGCACCATGAAATCGGATTTGGTCCGAGAAATACACAATATCCAGAGGTCGATCTACGGTCATCCACGTCGCTAGCCCAATCTACATCGCTGTAAGCATTTACATTTATGTCATTGCACGCTTTTAAAGATAATCCATGGCTTTGAGTCCCTCTTAAGTATCTAAGGATACGTTTGACAGCCTTCCAGTGCTCGTCGAGAGGATTTTGCATATGTTGACAAACTTTATTCACACTGTAGCATATGTCAGGCCTTGTTATTGTGACATATTGTAGAGCACCGACGATACTTCTGTATTGTTTAATGTTGTCAATAGCTTCCCCTCTGTATCTTGATAAATGCAAGTTTGTAGTCATAGGAGTAGGTAAAGGTTTGGCTTCATTCATGTTTGCTCTTTTAAGGATTTCACCAATGTATTTCTTTTGAGATAGAAATAGTTCTGATTTGGACCTTTTGTGACTTGTATCCCTAGAAAGTAGTTTATGTCCACTAGATCTTTAATGGCGAATGTTTTATTAAGTAGCTGTATGGTGTTTGTGATTTCATTATCATTATTGCCAGTGATGATGATGTCGTCCACGTAGACCAGTAAATAGATGATACTGCTGTTGTTCCTCATATATAATGAATTGTCTGATTTGGTGGGGGTGAATCCAAATTTCAGGAGAGTAGCCTTTAGTTCATGCCATGATCTTGATGCCTGTTTCAATCCATAAATGGCTTTGTGGAGTCTGCATACTTTATTATTCTCTGTGATGTATCCCTCTGGTTGCTGCATAAAAACTTCTTCATGCAGATCTCCATTTAAAAATGCATTGCATACATCCAGTTGTCGAATTTTCCAATTATTGCATAGTGCTAGAGTTAGCATAAGTCGAATAGTGGTAGGTTTTACAACAGGAGAGAAAGTTTCATTGAAGTCAAAGCCAAACTGTTGCGAATAGCCTTTTGCGACTAATCTGGCTTTGTACTTGGCTATGCTGCCATCAGCATTTTTCTTAATCTTGTAAGTCCATTTGCATCCCACAATGTTTTTGTATTTTGGTTGATCGACTAAGCTCCATGTTTTGTTTTTTATGAGAGCATGATATTCCTCATCCATGACCTTTTTCCATTCATCATGTTTGATAGCTTGTTCATAATTTTGTGGTTCTGCATTGCTGATAGAGGCCGAGTATATCTTTGGTTTGAAAATACCACTTTTTGACCTTGTTGTCATATGGTGACCAGTGCCTGCAGCATTTTGTTGTTCCTGATCACTTTCACTTGATGTGTTTTCTGTGTTAGTATTCTCATTGGATGTGTTGTTTCCATTGTTGCTAGTTTGTTGTGTATCTTCATAAGATTGTGGCAGTATGTCTGAGTGTGAATTTTCTGAACTGTATTCTGACCTTGTAACAGAAGCATGTTCTTCAGTATGGTTTTGATCTTTGTTATTCTTGTTGGTGGTAGAATGTTTAGGCAAGACTGGAATGGGTTGAACTGCAATACTTGTGGTATCTGATTGCTTTCTTGTAGTAGTACCTTTTTCTGCAAAAGGAAATATGTGTTCATTAAACATAACATGTCTTGAAATATAAATTCTTCCTTTGTTGTCTAAACATTTATAGCCTTTTTGATTATTAGCATAACCCAAGAAAATACAAGGACTTGACCTCAAACTTAACTTGTGCCTGTTGTAAGGCCTAAGATATGGGAAACAAAGACATCCAAATTTTTTTAAGAAAACATAATTGGGTTTTATACCATAAAGTTTCTCATAGGGACACATGTTCTCTAGAATTTTAGTGGGCATTCTATTTATGAGATAAACTGATGTATAAAATGCATCATTCCAGTATTTCATGGTCATAGAAGCTTGTGACATTAATGTTAAACCAGTATCTACTATATGTCTATGCTTTCTTTCGACTAACCCATTTTGTTCTGATGTATGAGGACATGTGACTCTATGAAAAATGCCTTTTTCTTGGAAAAACTCTTTAAGAGGTAAGAACTCCTTTCCTCCATCACTTTGAAATATTTTTACACTATGATTAATTTGTTTTTCTATAAGTGTAATAAACTGTTTTACTATGTTGGCAGTTTCATATTTTGATTTAAGGAAGAATATCCATGTATACCTTGAATAAGCATCAACGAAGGAAAGATAGTACCTGTGGCTAGAAGATGAACCATGTGGTGCTGGACCCCATAGGTCTGCTGTAATCAGGTTCAGTGGCTGTCTGTGCACTGTTTCAGATCTAGCAAATGGTAATTTGTGTAATCTGCCAATTTGGCAGTGTGTGCAAATATTAGAAATAGGTGTGTCATTAAATTTTATTTTATTATCTACAAGAATTCTTTTTACAATATCATTGTTGGGATGTCCTAGTCTTTTGTGCCAACATTCAAGAGCATTTCCCTTACATAACATGCTAGTATTGACATGATTACACCAATTTCTCCCTATATGGTCTTTATTCGACTTGATGGAAGTGAGTTTGTATAAGCCCTTGTCCAAACTACCCTGTAGCAATATGTCATTGTTTAGTAAATCCCTAACTAAACAGAAATTAGGGTGAAACTCAAAGTATACATTGTTGTCATTGGCGAATTGGGAGACACTTATCAAGTTTTTCTTGATTTTGGGTACTCTTAATAGGTTGTTTAAAATAATTCCCTTTTACCTGTAATACTGCCAATTCCAACATGTGATATACTTATAGCTTCACCATTGCCCATATGTATAGCTGCCATACCTGAATAGCTTTTGTTGCCAAGATTCAAGTTTTGAAGATTGTTAGTGATGTGATTTGTTGCTCCTGAATCTGGGTACCAGTCTTCAATGTTTACATCCTCTGGTTTGACCAATTCATCACCATTGTTGCCTTGTGTCTTAGAACCTTCATTGTTGGTTTTTAGCTGTTGATTTATCTGAGCCATGTTAGCATTAAGCCCCCTTTGATTTGACTGGCCAGCATTGAATTCAGAGTTGAATCTGAAGTAGCATTTGTTTGCTGTATGGTCGAACTTTTCGCATATTTGACACTTCGTTCTGTTATTATAGTTGTTTCTGCCTCTACCTTTTCCTCTTTGCGATGGATTACTTCTTTGTTGTTGATTGTCTGATCTGGAATTTTGGTTTTGAGTGGGTTTTTGTTGGTTCTTGTTTCTTGAATTGAACCAAGATGCATAATTGACTGATATTTCTGTTTGCATTGCCTTTCTTTGCTCTATTCTGCCTTCATGAGCAAGGAGGGTAGACTGCACATATTGTAGTTCTGGAAGTGTCTTTTGTGATGCGATGAAGGTAACTACTGACTCGTATTCTTCGTCAAGACCATTAATTATAGTGAGGATCTGTTCACTATCTGATATCTTGTGACCTACAACACTTAGTTTATCACACAAGTTCTTGATTTTAGCAAGATAGTCTCTCATGCTTGTATCTTCTTTTCTTGCACTTTGTAATTGTCTCTTGTAATGCATTATCCTTGCTGCCGATTGTGAATTGAATATTTGTTCAATACATGACCATATTTCATGAGAGGAATTGCATCCAACAACCTGCGACAGTAAAGTGGTACTTATAGAAGATAGTAGCCATGAAGATAATAGACTATCTTGTTTTTGATAATTGGTGTATTCTGGATTGCTGACAAGATTTCCGTCACTGTCTTTCTTCATGACAGGTGGAATGGGTATGGTGCCATTGATATAATCTTGAAGGTCATGTCCCTTCAAGGACGTGTCAATTTGGTACTTCCATAATATGTAGCTATCTTCATCGAGAGGAGTGCTTATGATATTGCTCTTAAGCTTTACGAGGGATGGCGAAGTTTCTTTTACAACATTTCTTGATGTTGCTGATGTTACATCGTCTTCATCATTTTCCATTGTGAAAAACTTGATAAGAACTGATTATTGCCTTGTTTCTTGAATAGGTGAAATGTTGCAGCCGGAGAAGGAGATGACGATACTGATCTGATCCTTTCTTGGCGAGGCACAGACAGCTGGATCATGGGATATGAGAATTATACTTGATCGGAGAGGTAAACTCCCCGGTGATGAAGATAAATTCTGAGGGGAACGAAGCAAAGCTTCGTCCTAGTGATGATCAGCGGAGGATATATGCCTTTAGGCAAATTGGCTCTGATACCAAATTAACAAACTGATATTGATTGAATTACAGAAAGTAGAATTGCTGTACAAAAATTGAATACCGAAATGTACAACACAGATATGTATTTATATACATAAGATGGGCCAGGCCCAGAACGTAGTAATCTGTGACATTTACTCTTAAGCATTATGAGCCTTTGGATGTTGTATTATCTGATGGTTATAGAGAAACGATGCCTAGGGTTGAGATAAGTTGCCGCTTGCTTTGTTGCGTTTCTTCAGATAGAATATGATAGTCTAATTAATGGTATATATCGTCATTTATACTTCATCACTAAATACTTGACATGTATCATGTAATAGGTATTTGAAAGAAGAAAAAGAATATACCCTTACGTAATATTGGAAGAAAACATTTCAAAAGATGTCAATGTTTGTTTTGTTTGGTAAGTAAGTTGGTGTTAATTTTTTAACCCCTTAGTAAAACAGAAAGGTACACACACATACATAATACATATATTGGCTGACCTAAACCCAAGTAAAGTAGGATGGCTTGCTTCATTTTGAAGTGTACTGGTCAAATATTAAAAGGCAAGGTCGCATGCATTGTGTTTTCAAGAATAAGCATAGATGGAAAACATAGCATGGTTTTGTGTAAACATATAACTGGTTGTACTCATCAGGTGATCTCCTTTTTTCCCTTTTCCCTGAAATATTATGACTATGTAACGATTTTATCACACTTTGTGGTTTTACCAATAGCTTAGAAGAATATAATATTCTCATATTTTATAATTTTGTTCTGAACTTGCTAATAAAGCAGCAACTTAAATTATGAACATTCTATCTAGTTCAATTGCTTGCTACTCCTGGATTGTATGGTGATACTATAAGTTGAAGCTTATATCAAGATGATGAATGAACTATGGTTGCAGTATGGTTGCAGTTTGATATTGGTCGGGTCTATAAAGATGTATTCAATGGATGCAGAGTTGATGTAAACTTAGTAGCATTGAACTTTATCAAAGTTGTATAATTGTTGAATACAAATGAAATTTGGTGTAGTTTTTTTTTTTTGGCTTGAGCGATAATGATTTGTAATTATATTAAGACTTTATAAATGATGTGAATGTATAACTCGTTTTGGCTTTTTAATAATTGTGAGTACAATATGTATAAATGCTGCATCAATGCTATAATTTTTCTTATAATGCATTTTTTAACAATGGGAAAAACAGCTATAAAAGGCTTCTATTACAATGGTCAAAAATAGTTGAAAATAGATTTATTACAACTGCCAAAAGCAGTTTCAAAAGACCCTATTGTAACGGCTTTGGAACATTGTAAAAATGTTTACTATAACGTGCTTTTACAATAGTTTTAACACGTTGTGAAATCCTTTGGGTCTATTACAACATTGCATAAGACGATGGGTGCAGACCCGTTGCGACCCTATTAATGGGTATTGCCCGTTGCAAAAAGAGTATTTTGTTGTAATGCTCGTATCTATCATATGATACAAGCGAAACACAATCAAGAATATATAGTACATATGATAAATATATGATGATATGATATGAGTGAAAATGCAATTAAATCGGCCTCCTATGTGAATGCAAATGTAGTGCAATCAATATGTATGCAATCCTCCTAGTATATGCAAATACATACATACATACATACATACATACATGTATGTATGCATGCATTCATTCATCCATATTCAACATCCATATTAAAAGGGCATGTATAAAAGTCATGTTAATAAACAAAATCGGTAAATATATATATAAAGGAACAATAAATAGCATATATAATTATCTAACATAAATTCAAATGCTTATCTATCCTAGGTTGGAATGTATATACATACAAGCGAAAGCGGCAACGCAACTCACATTACATCGTCCAAACATACAAAATAGAAATAGTTACATCCATCTAGCATCCATTATACAATATAAGCGAAACACAACCAAGATTAGATAGTACCTATGATAAATAAAATATGATGATATAATATGAGATGAGTGAAAATGCAACTAAATCAGCCTCATATATGAATGCAAATGCAGTGCAACCAATGTGTATGCAATCCTCCTAGTATATGTGCACGTGTGCGGGCTATATATATATATATATATATATATATATATATATATATATATATATATCGCGTCCATTCATCCATATCAAAGGGCAAGTAAACAATCATGTCAATAAAAAAATCGGTAAACACGTATATAAAGAAACAATAAATAGCATATATAATCATCTAACATAAATTCAAATACTTATCTATCCTAGGTTGGAATGTATATACATACAATCCAAAATGGCAATGCAACTCACTTTACATCGTATAAATATACAAATCAGAAATAGTTACATCCATCTAGCATCCATCATACAATACAAGTGAAACACAACAAGATTATATAGCACATATGATAAATAAAATATGATGATATGATATGAGTGAAAAAGCAAATAAATCGGCCTCATATATGAATGCAAATGCAATGCAACCAATATGTATGCAATCCTCCTAGTGTATGCATATATATATGCATCCATTCATCCATATGGAATATCCATATCAAAGTGCAAGCAAACAATCATGTCAACAAACAAAATTGGTAAACACATGTTTAAAGGAACAGTAAATAACATATATAATCATCTAACATAAATTTGAATAGCTAAATCGGGTATATATTCTTGGTTGGAATGTATATACATACAAGCCAAAACGGTATAAACTAAACTAGTACAATCCAAAGAAAGCATGCATAGCAACCAAAACACATCATAAGGATGTGTATACAACCAATCCTACCATCGATACATCCATGCCTATGTCAACTAGCTAGCTAAAGCAACCATGTAAAAACAACGATCTAACTAGCAAACCAACCTATAAACTAACCAAAAGAAGAACTTATTATAAGAAAGCCCATGACGAGGAACTCTGATCGTCTCCTCGAGCTCCATCACACTTCTATCAAACATTTTCCTCACTATACTTCGACCAACTTCATTTCCTCATATTTATTCCCTATAATATCAAGTCCTACGAAGTATTCTAAACTCCATCTCTACAACTACCTCATATGCTGACTCTTCCCTACCATAATTCCTAAATCGTCAATGCATGTTCGTAGATGGGATAAACAAAAAAACGTGTGTGAATACTCACCAACCTTTCAAGAAGACCACTCAAACATGCTCACTTTCCTACTCTCTATAAAATCAGAAAAGACCAGCAACTTATGGTGCTAGCTTTTACGCATTACATATCTCAATAGCGAGTTATTCACTTATCTAGCTGCCCATTACGAACTCACTACACATGCCTATCCTATGTGGTTCCCATCCCTTAGCGTATCACCAAGGTGTCTCGAACTATATAATATCCAAGTATATCTTAGATTTAAATAAATTTCACTACTGGAATATGTTCATCATAGTTTAACTTATAGTTATTATAAGTAGATGATTCCTTATTTTCGACAAACGCGATATTATTAGGACAAACTCAAATTCAAATTCTATAATTTATAAATAGTTCAAAATCATTTTTCTGCCTACAAAATTCCATATAATTCTTTTTTAACAAATTTAACTGTAAATACCTCTTCTTTCTTTAACCCAAATAAACTTCAAGTTTTATATTTAAAATGTGCTTTATACTTAAAATTTCCATTCAAATCAAAATCATATTTGTTTCAAAATTCATAAATATCCAGAACAAAATTCTAAGTTCAAAATCCATAAATTTCCTTTTAGAGAATTTTAATATTAAAAACTCCTCCTTTTCTTTAAATTTGAATATAAATTTACTAAACAAACTTGGAAAAATTTAAGTTTCATGCTTTATAATATCCTTTAAAAGTTCTCAAACTATTTTACAAAGTCCACCCATAGACTTTAATCAAGTTTATGATGTATCCTTTTCACACTTAAATACTCAAAACCATTTCAAACAATTTCGAAACAACATTTAATAACACATGTCTTAACAATTCAAAATAATAAATTTAAACTTATTATTTTCTTTTTCTATATAGCCCATCTTGGTATTTCTTATTATAAAGATATTTTTTATTTTTTTATCTCAAAATAACATATACTTTTCAAATTGAAAATATGTTTCAAGAATTCTTTATTTTCAACATACTACTTTAAATATCTCAGCATTCTTATTTAATTAAAGAATGATAATTTTCTTCAAATTTCCTAAAAACAATTAACATCATTACTACTTTACATTAAAAGAACAGTATTTATTTAAAATCCTTTTTTCACAACCATTTTATTATTATATAATTCAAAATAATAACAATCTACATTAAATCCAAATTTACATTTTTAATGTTATTTACATAAATAATATTAATAATTTATTCTAAATACATTCATAGAAAAAATCTCCTTATTATTGTTGTTGTCAAAATACCTCTTATTTTTTACTTAAGTAATATCAATTTTTCATAAACCGTAAATAGCTATATTATTAATTACTTAAAATTTAAATAAGATCTCCCCAAAAGTCACATTACTATATATGTTATTTCCACAATACTTTATAAATAATAGTAAATTTCAAATTCAAAATAGGTTTTTCATTATCGTTTCAAAAATCTTATTATTATTCCAAAATTCATAAATAACATTCCCATAAATTTTTAGTACAAATCTCTATGTTCCAAATTCATAACGTTCATTTCTACCTAGCCCTAATCACAACAGCATATAAACTATCGTAGCTAGTTCACCTTAATTAATTCAAATTCTATAGGTTGTATAATTCTTCTCTAGCTCCTATCAAATTTCCAATTGAAAATATCATAAATTTTCAGTTTAAATTTTTAAATCAAAATCTTTGATGTCAAATCTTATTCTTGACAAAACTAATAAGATTCGAAAGCCATAAAATTCTTTATTAATTGTAAATAAACATTTACTAAAATCATAACACGTATTTTGTTTCAAATCAAATCCTTAAAATATCACTTAGTTTAATTTTCCTAAAGTTTTAATTTGGACATTTCTTATTAATCATTTCATAAGAAGTCATAAATCAAATATATTTCAATTTAATTACTTTGTATCTATCCTATCCTAGACTAACAAATATTATACCTTTAATTTATAATGTTAATTTCTTTTCAACATTTCCTAAAATATCCATTCTTAGAATTTAAATGAATTAATATTAAATAATAAAATATAATTATATTTGGATTAACTTTGGTTGCTTTCTTAAATATTCCTACTTAGTTTTTAAAACATTATTTCATATTTTTTTTTTCTAACATCATGTTACGTAATTTAGAACCAATGAGCATTATTGTTTTATTTAATAGCTAGTTTATTTTCAACACCATTTAATTCATTCACCATATATATGCATAAATAAATTTGAAATTCATCATTTTTTTTCTGCTATATATATTCACATCCAATTTTGAAAGAAATTCACAAAATGTCAAAATATTTACTAATGCAAGTTTTCAAAAGTTTCTTCCTAAATTCTTCGATTTCCATTCAAAATACATTCACGTTGAAGCTGAAAAGTTCGATAAATAAATAAAAAAATTGAATTCTTTTTTTTAGATTTGGATTCTATCCAAAATGGTTCGAATTTAACTTAGAAAAACAAACTTATAAAGCACCCTTTTTAAACTTTATAAGTTAGAAATTTTCTCAAAAGCGTAAAATTTTAATTGATTAATATTTTTTTAAAGTGTGACAAAAATGTTTACAAAATGGAAGATATTCTAATAGGCGTAGTTTACTTACTTTTTATTTACCTTTCAAAAATTACTTTTGATGAAATCAGCATATAAACAAATATAATAGCAAAAATGCGCCTTATATGAATACAAAAACAAAAGCTTTAAAATATTTATGGAAATTTTCCATTATTGAATTTTCTCACATTTAAAACATAAAACAAGAGGTTATTATTTCAAAACTATAAACAAACTTCAAGTTCATTTTATTTCCAAAAATCTCAAGCATTATTTTTTCTAACTTTTTAGGAGTAAATCTTAAACTAGCTAAGCCTAACTATATTAAAAATAGGGTAAAGTACTCTCGTTACACCACATAGCATAACGTTATATCCTAAGGACATAAGGAAACTACTTCCCTCCATATCCATCCCAAGTCCTATGATTTATTCCACTTCTACTTGGCATATAAACCCTCCTTTAGCAATATTCTATGGAGTACGTGATGAATTTATCTACCACCCTAAACTATGTAGATATAAACATCTATCTAACTGGTAGTTGTTTACTTCAATAAGTGGATACGTCAACAACTACTTGTATAAGTAAAAATATATGGGTGTGGCGTAACAATATATATATATATATATATATATATATATATATATATATATATATATATTACAAATATGCTCTCTTATACGTCCTAATTTGGTAGAAATCGTCTAACTTAAGCTCTTATACCAATTGAAATAACCTACCATCAACAATGTCCTGACCCACATCTACAAGGAAAACTGGAATCGCGGACCTCGCAGACGACAGATTGTTTTTAAGTGAATTACATAATAAATCACAGAGCTATCTATAATTTTCTACACTTTCTGAAACTCACAGCATAAAGAATAAAATATAATAATAATCCGTAATACAGTCCCTGCCAAATATAATAATGAAGAATCAATTAATTCCAAATACAACATCTCTCTGTACAAATAATGGAAATAGTATAATGTTTGTGAAACAATGAAATAAAAATAATAGATAGCTAACAGACGAATAAATGCACGTCTCTGTCGCATCATTATGCCTATAAGTCACCACTAGTCCTCTCTATCGACCTATCAGATTATAACTAAAAGAAGAAAATGATAGAGGGCGTCATATGTGAGAAATGCGGATTACGGATCTTAAGGCTAGAATTAACACTAGAGTAGGGTGAATAGTGTTTTAAGGAATTACTAATTTTTTTTGAGTTTATATTAATTTGAACAAAAATGTACGCAATATTCAGACACGGATATGATCACAGAATCAAACACAGATGCAGATATAAAGTAAAAGCAATAAAGGAAAGAACACACCGAATTTTATACTGGTTCGGAGTTACCCTACATCCAGTCCCACAAGACAAGTACGGATTTCCTTTCAAAATCAATTCTTACAATTACACCCTCGATTTCAAGGCCACGAGGTACACCGCTCTAGATTCACAATCCTCTGGGTACAGATACTTGATTTTACGGGCAGCAAGTTCACCCGATTGATTTTCCAGACTACAATCACACCTTTTCTCGCTCGATTGATTACAAAGAAGTCTATAACTCTGAATAGCACTAGGATTTTGTTGAGATAGTGATAGAGAATCAAACCAGAGATGATCTAGTTCGATTCAATGGTGATTTCGGCAGAGTAATGGTCAAAATGTATATAAAGAAATATGGAAGAAGAAGAGAAGTGAAATCAGAGAATATACATGAATGTAAATTCGTTTAAAACAGCCCTTATTTATAGTAGGACAACAACCATGTCCATTCGTGAAAGGATATGACGAATAGACACTTCCTTTGAAATTCAAACTTCGAAATAAACCGTCATTTTGTCGACAAGGATTCCTTGGGGTTGTCGACAGGCCTAAGTTAATTTTGATAATTTTTTTTCTTTGAAAATAATTTCTATCTTGTATTAAAACCATTTTAAACTTTATAAATATACTTAACTATAGTTAAAATACATAAATAAGTATAGAGAATAATATTTCGGTATATATAAAATTTTACTATAATTTTATATTTAAATCTAAGTATAAATATTAAAAGTTAAATACATTATAATTAAAAGATAGCTTAAAACCAAGGATAATTTAATATTGAGCTAAAAGTATTTTAAAACCAGGATGGATGTTTTAGATTTAAAAAGAAGATTTTGAAATCATTTTGAAAATAAGATATAATTTTGTATAACATTTGAATAAAAATTAGTGGATACAAAACGATGTTCCACTAGATTTTTCGTAGATTCCATCCTACTTAGGATTCCATCCCTTTAACGGGCTCGAAGTGGATTCCATCCACGAATAAAATGGATTTTAAGATGTCAGTGTTTTTCTAGGAGTTTTAAAAAATCCTACCTAAATTACTTATATTGAAATCTTGAACTCTTGATAATCTTGATACTCATGAGTCTTGAATCTTGATATCTTCGATCTTGAGTTTACCAGTTCTTGAATCTCTATACTGTACAGTCTTCATTCTTTGATACCTATATATATATATATATATATATATATATATATATATATATCCTGCATATACATATATATCTAAACAATAAGTTAGTATTTATATTTTATAATCTTATTCTAAGGTTGTTTTCATCAAAACCAACTTCTCATGGACTAACAATCTCCCCCTTTTTGATGATGGCAATCTTTGTTTATAAAATATTACTTCTATCCTAATAACTCCCCTTAAAACTAATAACTCTCCATTAATCTATACCTAACTATCCTATTTTATACTTCTCCCCCTTTGTCATCAACAAAAAAACTAACTCTAAACTATATAACTCCCCCTTATTCTCGTACTAAAGTACCTGCATTAATAAAATATACAATGGAGTATATAATAGATAGATTAAAAGATAACTATACTAATAGACAAGATAACTAATCAAAGATCATATAAATATCAATTTGTATTTATACATATTATGTTTTGCACACCAATTATCAATCCATACCAAACTAAATCAAATCAAATCAATCCAAGCAATCAATTCAAATCAAACAAAGCAGTCAAATAAAATCAAACATTACGAGGAACTTCCACCCATCCTTCTTCTCTAAATATAGGGTCTGCTTTAATAGCATCCTAATTTTCGTTTTCATTGGTAAGAGAGACTGGAGGATGCGCTTCATTATCATTTCTGTGCAGGGAGGAAATCATCCATCGTATAGTATCGAAATGCTTTTCTTTCTCCTTGATCATCTGCATTTGACTCACGTCTAAGTGGAGCTGATTACGAAGAATGAAAGAAAGAATATTTTTGAAAGAATTAAGGGTTTCTTCAAGATTCTCGGTCAAACTATGAATTGGATCGGCCATATTGAGTCTGTGAGAAGAAATATAGATAAAGTAGATAAGAAATGATTTTGAGTGATGAATTCTGAAAGAAATACGTATTTATAGGTGCAGAAATTCGTTTGAAATGAATAGACACAAGGTCTTGATTTTGATGACCAGTACTTGTCGACAGGGTCTCTGGGGGGTTGTCGACAGGGGTCAGTTAATTTTGATGACTCATCTTGATTTTATGAATAATTGTGTGTGTGTATATATATAATATACTAACATTTATTCTGAAGATAGGATATGCTAGATAACAGAAAAGTAATTCAATTTCATTTCATAATAGAACGAAACAATGATTAAACATTAAGAACTACACGAACATTCAAATCAAAACAAACTAAAACCAATACAACATGACATAAAAAGGTAGAATTAGTTAGAGGATGACGAAGATGAAGATGATCCAACCTTCTTGCTAGATTTGGAGAAAAACTTGTTCAACTTGGATGACATTTTATCCAATTTCTTACTGATGGAGCGTTTAAGAGTCCGTTGATTCTCAACAATGGTCTTTTGATTTTTGAGTAAGGTTTTGTTGGTTGGATTAGAGGGATAGTCAATACTTTCCAAGTATGTTTCACCTTATTCTTCTTCTATTTTCATCCCCTTCTTCTTCTTCTTCCTCCTCTTCCATCTCCTCATGAGCCAAACGCTCTTCCTTTTCGACAAGAGTCTCATATGGTTGAAAAACATATGGAATTTTCATAAGAGAAATGTTTGAGTGATTAAAAACTTTTCTTGAAACAAATCCTTCTCCTTTGAAATCTACTCTGAAATAATTAAAAATCCGAGTGGGATAGATTCCATGATACAAAGTGTTTACACCCATTTCAAAAATTTTGGGACGAAGTTCATCCAAAATAACTTGTGCCCAATTAATATCATAACTTCCAAAAATAGCAAAAAGTGCTTTGCAAACTTTTGAAGTTGGATTGTTAAAACTCCCCGATCTTGGGGTCAAAGTATGTTGTAAAAGAAGATTAACAATTCTAGCTTCTGGTCAAAAGTTTCGATCTATTAATTCAAAGTTATCATTTCCTTCGAAAATGTGATGAAATGTCTCACGATCATTTTCATCGATATTAAAACTAGAAAGATCCATTCCCATGCTCTTGCAATTGAGTACGGTACCAAAAACATCACAATTTAAGATGATTCTAGTGCCTTTGACACTACTCCAAATTTCATCATCATTTCCATTATAAAAGCCATGGTTGAGATTTGCATAGAAAATTTTAACAAGATTTGCATAAAAAACAAAGTCATTTTGTGAAGCATCAACAAGACTAAGAACTCGGTTGTTTGCAAAAAGAGAATCGATTTCATAAGTAGAGAAATCTTGAAATAAAGCAAACTTTTAGGGATGGACTTTTCCATAGTTAACATAGTTGATATATGCTTTTATAGCCTCCGGATTATTGAAAAGTTGCTCTTTTAAATTTCTGGAAAGTCTCATTGTGGAAGAGTTGCTTGAAAAAGCCATTAGAGTAGAGAGTAAAAAGCTTGATATTTTGAAATAAGAGTTTGAATTTGAAAATGAAAGTGAAAAGTTGTGATATGAGATAGTAAATAAATAGGTTCTCAAGGGACATGTTCTCTGGTCAAAAGGTGACTTTTCAGAGACTTGAATGAAGTGAAAAGATGAAGGAAAATTGAACATTTAAATTCAAATTTGAATTTCAAATTTTTATACCCTTGTCGACAACAAGGGGGCTCTTGTCGACAGGTGTCTCTGAATTTTCATGATTTATTTCTCTTAAGTATTCTAATATATATATATATATATATATATATATATATATATATATATTATTTTTAATGTCTATATATATATATCTAGAATATTACTAGAATTATAGTATATTCCATAAAATATTATGATACTATTTAAAAATAATAATAATAATAATAATAAAATAATAGTAAAAATATAATAATAAAAAAAATTAAATTCAAACGACGCACCGATTCAAAATCAACCAATCAAACATCCAATCCTAAGAATGTAATTTCAACCAATGTATTGTAAATGTGCACCTTTTTCTGAGTCCGTTTATCTGAATTCGTCGGATCGTGAACTGCCATGAAACAAATATTTGAATTATCTGTCTTCTGATCATCATCGCTTGAGGATGGGTCTGAGTCATCTAGAGTAGCAGTAAATGCATATTTTCGTTTCTTTACGGAATTATTGTTTATAAGAAGATTTTTCTTATCTGGATGCGGACAGTCTCTTTTGATATGGTCTAGTTCGTCACAGTTGAAACATTTGATATAGTTTGGCACTACATTCTGATTACCAGAGTTCTTATAGTTGTTTCTCTTGAGATTATTCATCTATCTGTAATTTAGGAATTTACGAAAGTTCTTGGTCATAAAGGCTATCTCTTCATCATTATCGCTGTTTGAGTCTGATCCATCGGTCAATGCATGGAATGCAATTGATTTCCTTTCAGATGCTTTTCTTTGTCTTCTCCTAATCATTTGGACTTCAAACGACATTAAATTTCCAATTAATTCTTCTATCTTTATGGTACTGATGTCATTTGCCTCTTTGATCGCAAGTGTCTTTTGATCACATTCTGGAGTAAGAGAATTTAAGATTTTTCTGACTTGATCTTCTTCCGAAAATTCCTTTCCCAAGGATATTAGAGAATGCACAATATTCTGAAATCTACTATACATATATGGAATAGACTTATTAGAATTCATTTTAAATAATTGAAACTGATTTCTGAGCATGAAAATCTTGGTCTGTTTAACTTTGCTTGTTCCTTCGTGAGTAACTTGCAAAGTTTTCCAAATTTCATATGCAGACCTACAAACTGACACTCCATTAAATTCATTCCTATCAAGTGAACAAAATAGAATATTCATAGCTTTAGAGTTGTATTGTGCGACGGTCTTTTGCTCAGCAGTCCACTGTGCAAAACCAGTTGTGGGTTCAAAATATTCAGTCTGTGTGATATTCTAAGTGTCTAGTCCTATAGATTGTAAATATATTTTCATCCTACATGCTCAGTATGCATAGTAACTGTCATTAAAAATTGGTGGTCTGACAGTAGACTGACCTTCTACAAATGAACTAGTGACAAGGGTAATAGAACCAATGCTGGTAGTAGTAACAGTACCAGTGCTGGTGGCCATTTGAAATTTTTCAAAATTTAGATTATGAAACTTTGAAAACCTTGCTCTAATACCAAATGTGAGAAATGCGGATTACAGATCTTAAGGCTAGAATTAACACTAGAGGGAGGGCGAATAGTGTTTTAAGGAATTACTAATTATTTTTGAGTTATATTAATTTGAACACAAATGTATGCAATATTGAGATACAGATATGATCACAGAATCAACACAGATGCAGATATAAAGTAAAAGAAATAAAGGAAAGAACATACCGAATTTTATATTGGTTCGGAGTTACCCTACATCCAGTCCCGCAACACAAGTACGGATTTCCTTTCAAAATCAATTCTTACAATTACACACTCGATTTCAAGGCCACGAGGTACGCCGCTCCAGATTCACAATCCTCTGGGTAGAGATACTTGATTTTACGGGCAACAAGTTCACCCGATTGATTTTCCAGGCTACAATCACACCTTTTCTCGCTCCATTGATTACAAAGAAGTCTATAACTCTGAAAAGCACTGGGATCTTGTTGAGATAGTGATAGAGAATCAAACCAGAGATGATCTAATTAGATTCAATGGTGATTTCGGCAGAGTAATGGTAAAAATGTATATAAAGAAATGTGGAAGATGAAGAGAAGTAAAATTAGAGAATATATATGAATGTAAATTCGTTTAAAACAGACCTTATTTATAGTAGGACAACAGCCATTTCTATTAGTGAAAGGATACGATGAATAGAGACTTCCTTTAGAATTCAAACTTTTGAAATAAACTATCACCTTGGCGATAAGGGTTCCTTGGGGTTTTCGACAGGCCTAAGTTATTTTTGGTAATTTGTTTTTCTTTGAAAATAACTTCTATCTTGTATCAAAACTATTTAAACTTTATAAATATACTTAACTATAGTAAAAATACATATAGAGAAAAATATTTTGGTATATATAAAATTTTACTATAATTTTATATTTAAATCTATGTATAAATACTGAAAGTTAAATATATTATAATTAAAAGATAGTTTAAAACCAAGGATAATTTGATATTGAAAATAAAGATTATTTTGAGGCTAAAAGTATTTTAAAACCAGGATGGATGTTTTTGATTTAAAAAAAGAGGATTTTGAAATCATTTTGATAACAAGATATAATTTTGTAAAACATTTGAATAAAAGTTAGTGGATACAAAACAATGTTCCACTAGATTTTTCGTAGGTTCCGTCCTACTTAGGGTTCGATCCCTTTAACGGGCTCGAAGTGGATTCCATTCCACGAATAAAATGGATTTTAAGATGTCAGTGCTTTTCTAGGAGTTTTAACAAAATTCCTAGCTAAATTACTTATATTGAAATTTTGATAATCTTGATACTCATGAGTCTTGAATCTTGATATCTTCGATCTTGAGTTTATCAGTTCTTAAATCTCTATATTGTACAGTCTTCATTCTTTGGTACCTATATATATATACACCCTTCATATACATACATATATATACAATAATGTTAGCATTTATATTTTATAATCTTATTCTAAGGTTGTTGTCATCAAAACCAACTTCTCAGGGACTAATATCATACATATGTCTGGTGAGTGAAGCGCTTCATAAAAATGTGTAATGCCAATAAGCAAGTAAAACAACACTTATGCTCAAAAACCATATGTTAACTTGTGTCACCTACGCCAACAAGTCAACTAGACAAAATATAATTCCATAGTGGCAACTAAGGATAAGGTCTCATTAAAACTAGCCCATATCTAATCATATACCCTCGATCAAACCCAAAGTGCCAACGCATTATCGTCAAATTATATACTAAGACTCGACTACTCTAAACATTGTCTCATCAAAAGATATGTGACTAACTACTGAAGAACTATATGTCTCATCCTGCTATCGCTAGACGTCATTGGTTACACCGAAGAACTCAATTCCTCAGAAAAGTGTACCGTAACGCCTACACTATCGAAATTGCCATCATTATAGGTCACTGGCCATACCGAAGAATTCATTCCCTCTGAAAAATGTGTCTCATCCATCATCATCAAACTGTGCATCGAAAAACTCATTTCCTCTATAAAAAAATGCACCGCTACGCTAATAGTTAGACGTTGATGGCTACACCAAAGGACTCATTTCTTCTAAAAAAATGTACCATAATGCCTTTTACTTGTAATCACCATCACTAGATGTTACCAGTCACACTGTAGAACTCGTTTCTTTTTAAAAATGTATCATAACATATAACCTCATAATTGTTAGTTGAATAATGCATAATGAACCTACCCAATTAAGCTCTTTTCTACAGTATCCTAAACACAACAAACAACATGTTAGTATGTTCCTCTTCCCACCATGATTCTGATGCACTAAACAGCATTTGAAACAGATGTCGTATGTGAAAGTTATAAGTGCTTAAAGTTAGTGTTTATAATTATTTAATAAATTAATTATTTAATAATATATATTTATATTGTTATTTTTCCTGCATCATCTTCTTTCCACTTCAGTAACCTGATTTCACAAACACCAATCCAGATCGCCTCCTTTTCCCAATCACCGCCAACGCCATGGCCATATCACCATGATCCAAAACCAAAAATAGAAAGCTCGTCGTGTGTTATACCTGCCGCTACCACTCATATCAACCTCGATCACCCAATTATAGTCGCATTGCCCACCCTTTTCTAGATCTAGGGTTTGCTGCTATGGCAAACTACGGCTCGTTTACGTCGATCAGACTCCACCGCAATCATCGGGTCGACCTCTTCTCCATGCCCATGATTCCCGATCGTTGGATAGTCATCGTTACACCGTTGGATCAAAATAGACGGTCCACGTTCACCTATTTCATATTCTAGCCAATCCACATGCAACCAATAAATGAATACCACCAGTGGATTTGTGTCACTGAGAACTATAATTTTGATATATAACATCCCTAGTTCGGAGAGTTGAATATTTCACACTTTTTAATTAGAGGGTGATTAAATTTTGGTAATTACAATCAATTAAAATTTATAATTTTAACCATCTAGTCATTCCATTCTAGATCCTAATCAGGTGTGCATATAAAAAATTTCATCATTATAAGTTGATTTAAGATCATAAGAGGTGAATTACTAAGTCCTACCAATATACATACACAAATAAGATAAATCCCACTCACAGATTAGTTGTGCTTCTTCTATGTTTTGATGTAGATTCTTCCTCTCCTTCACTATTCAGAATTACACGCTTTTAGAACTGCAAATTTCTGATAGCTTCCCATTGTTAAAGTAGCTTACTTTACTATGATCGATTCTATATAATTATCTGTTTAATATGAATTAGATTTGCTAGATTAGAAATTGATTAGGTGCATTTATAAATAATTTAGGGATTAGGGTTTTAGAAGTGAAGGTAGAATTTTTCCAGCCAAAAGAATGTGATCAAGAATGTATTGATAGGCTGAAAATATTAATATGTATACTATATTTTTAAAATTAATATATCACGAAAATGCCACTGGTTTTGACATCTTTTAATTTCTAGCCCTTTTAACCAATTTTAACAAATTATATATGTTTTCAGACTGTAAACATCATTTTGCATGCAATGGAGTTGGTCCCAAGTCTAATTCCAAATCCTGTGGAAATTTACGAATTTCCCTTTACAATAAAATAACAATTTTACCCATTTAATTTCGTAAAATTACAGGATGTTACATTCTCCCTCCCTTAAAAGAATTTCGTCTCTAACATTCCAAGAGATGGACAATGCAACTCACTTTACATCGTACAAACATACAAAATAGAAATAGTTGCATCCATTTAGCATCCATCATACAATACAAGCAAACTCAACCAGGATTATATAGTACATATGATAAATAACATATGATGATATGATATGAGAAGAGTGAAAAGGTAACTAAATTGGTCTCATATATGAATGCAAATGCAGTGCAACCAATATATATGGAATCCTCCTAGTATATGCAAATATATATATATATATATATATATATATATATATGCATCCATTCATCCATACGAGATATCCATATCAAAGTGCAAGTAAACAGTCATGTCAATAAACAAAATTGGTAAACACATGTTTAAAGGGAAAATAAATAGCGTATATAATCATATAACATAAATTCGAATATGTAAATATAAGTCTATATCCTAGGTTAGAATGTAAATACATTCAAGCGAAAACGGTATAAAGTAAACTAGTATAATCCAAACAAAGCAACAATAGTGACCAAACACATCATAAGGATGTATATACAACCAAGCCAACCATCCACGTGTCTGTCAACTAGCTAGCTAAAGCCATCATGCAAGCAAACAATGACCTAACTAGCAAATTAACATATAAACTAACCAAAAGAGGAACTTATTGGAAGAGAGCTCATGATGAGGAACTCTGATCATCTCCTCGAGCTCCATTAAACATCTATATGAACTTTTTTCCTAGTTGTACTTGGACCAACTTTATCTCATATTTATTTTGCATCATATCAAGTCCTATGGAATATTCCAAACTCCATTCTACAATTATCTTATTAGCTAAGTCATCTCTGCCATAACCGCTAAATCGTCGAAGAAAGTTTGCATATGGGTAAACAAAAAAATTATGAGTGAATACTTGCCAACCTTTCAAACAGACCACTCAAACATGCCGACTTCCTTACTCTCTATAAAATCGGGTAAGGCCCAATAATTTATGAGACTAGCTTTCCCACGTTTCATATCTCAATAGCGAGTCATTCACCTAACTTTTTTCCCATTGCGAACTCCCTGTGCATGCCTATCCTATGCGGTTCCCATTAATTAGTGTATCATTGAGGTGTCTCTAATCATATAATATCCAAGTATATCTCAGATATAAATAGATCTCACTATTAGCATATTTTCATCGCCGTTTAATTTATAAATATTATAAGTGGATGATCCTTATTTCTGGTGAACACGATATTATTATAACGAACTCAAATTCAAATTCTATAATTTAAAAATAGTTCAAAATCATTTTTCTGTCTACAAAATTCCATAGAACTTATTTTCGACAAATTTAAGTGCAGATAGCTCTTCTTTCTTTATCCTAAATAACTTAAATAAAATTCAAGTTTTATATTTAAAATCTTCTTTATACTTAAAATTTCCATTCAAATCAAAATCATATTTGTTTCAAAATTAATAAATATTCATATTAAAATTCTAAGTTCAAAATCCTTAATATTTCATTCAAAGGATTTTAATATTAAAAACTCCTCCTTTTTCTCTAAATTTAAATAAAAAAATTACTAAATAAATTAGGGAAAATTCAAGTTTCATGCTTTAAAATATTATTTAAAAGTTCTCAAATTATTTTCATAAATTCCAACCACAGACTTTAAGACAAGTCTATGAAGTATCCTTTTAATATTTAAATACTTGAACAATTTCAAACAGTTTCAACATAACATTTAATAACACATATATCAACAACTGAAAATAATAAATTTAAATTATTATTATCCTTTTCAATGCAGATTATCTGTGTGTTGCTTTTTATAAAGATATTTTTTCCTTTATTTCTCAAAATAATATATACTTTCAAATCAATAATATATTTCAAAAATTCTTTCTTTTCAACATACTACTTTAAATTCTCAAACATTCTTATTTAACTCAAAATTAATAATTTTCATCAAATTTCCTTAAAACAACTAACATTATTAGCACTTTACATTAAAATAATAGTATTTATTTAAACCATTTTTTTACTCATAACCATTTTTTATTTTACAATTAAAAAATAATAACATTCTAGATTCAATCCAAATTTACCCTTTTAATGTTATTTACATCAAGAATATTTATAATTTATTCTAAAAAAATTCTTAGAAAAATCTCTTTATTATTACTATCAAAATACCTCTTATTTTTACTACTTAAGCAATAGTAAAAAATTTCATAAACTCTGTAAATAGTTATTATTATTATTTAATCAAAATTTAAATAAGATCTTCACAAAAATCATATTACTATATATGTAATTTCCAACATAATTTATTAATAATAGTAAATTCAAAATAGATTTTTCATTATCATTTCAAAAAAATTATTATTATTTCTAAAATTCATAAATAATATTCTCATGGATTTTTAGTATAAATCTCTATGCCCAAATTCACAATCCTAATCACATTAGAATATTAATTATCCTAACTAGTTCACCCTTAATCAATTCAAACTCTATAGGCTGTGTAGTTCTTTTCTAGATCCAACTAAATTTTCAATTAAAAATATCACAACTTATTAATTCAATTTTTCAAATCAAAATCTTTGATCTCAAATCATCTTGACAAAACTAGTAAGATTTGAAAATCATAAAATTCTTTTTTATTGTAAATAAATGTTTACGAAAATCATAAAACATGCATTTTTTTTTTCAAATCAAATCCTTAAAATCCCACTTTATTTTATTTTCCAAAAGTTTTAATTTGGACATTTCTTATTAATCATTTCATAAGAATTCATAACTCAAATTTATGTTAATTTAATCACTTCATATCTATTCCTGTATCGTCGACTAATAAATATTATACTTTTAATTTCTAAAGTTAATTTCTTTTCAATATTTCTTATAATATCCATTCTTAAAAATGTTTAACTTCTAAAATTCAATTCTTTATAATTTTAACAAATTAATGTTAATTACTCAAAATATAATCGGACTTGAATTAACTTTAGTTACTTTCTTAAATATTCCTACTTAGTTTTTAAAAATTATTTTATATAATTTTTTTCCGACATCACGTTGCATAATTGATAACCAATAAGCATTATCATTTTATTTATAACAGGTCAATTTTCAACAACTTTTAATTCATTCATCATATATACTGCATAATTTTTTTTTAAAATTCATATTTTTATCTACTAAATATATTCACATCCAATTTCGAAAAGATTTCACAAAATGTCAAAATATTTACTAATGCAAGTTTTCACTGGTTTATATCCTAATTTCTTCAATTTCCATTCAAAATACATTAATATTAAAAATGAAAAGATCCACACACACACACACACACACACACACACACACACATATATATATATATATATACATAAATTTTGAACCCTTTTTTATTAAAACTTGGATTTTACCCAAAATGATTCAAATTTGACTTAGAAAAACAAACTTATAAAATGCTCTTTTTAAACTTTATAAGTTAGGAAATTTCTCGAAAGTGTAAAATTTTAATTGATAATTTTTTTAAAATGTGATAAAATTATTTATAAAATGGAAGATATTCAAATAGGCACATTTGACTTAGTTTTCTTTTACCTTTCAAAAATTACTTGGCGAAATCAATATATAACCAAATATAATAGAACAATGCGCTTTACATGAGTCCAAAAACAAAATCTTTAACATATTTACGGAAACTTTACAATATTAAATTTCTCACATTTAAAACTTGAAATAAGGGGTTATTATTTCAAAATTCTAAAAAAACTTCAGGTTCTTCATTTTTCCAAAAAGCTCAAGCATTATTATTTCTAAATTTTTATGAAAAATATTTCAATTACTTTAATTACTTTACTTGGAGTAGATCTTACTTACACATGCCCAACTATAATTAAAAAAAGGTTAAGTACCCTCGTTACACCATATAACATCACATTATATCCTATAGACATTAGAAAGCTACTCTCCTTCTTATCCATCCCTAGCCCCATGGTTTACTCTACTTCTACTTAGCATATAAACCCTTCTTTAGTATTCTATGATGGTAAATTAAACAAACATGATGAATTTATCTACCATCCAAGTTACTTAAATATAAACATTTATTTAACTAGTAGTTGTTTGTTTCAATAAGGGGATAAGCCAATAATTATCTCTATAGGTAAAAAAATATATAGGGTATAGCGTAATACTATATATATATATATATAATAAAAATTACAAATACATTCTCTCATATGCCCTAATTTAGTAGGAATCACCTAACCTAAGCTCTGATATAAAATGTAACAACCCGCCATCTACAATGTATATATCCACCTTTCGTGTAACTAGAATCGTGGAACTCGTAGATGGTAGATCATTTTTAAATAAATTATATAACAATTTTCATAGCTATTTACAAATTTCTACACTTTTTGATACTCACAGCGGAAGGAATAAAATATAATAATAATTCGTAATACAATCCCAAATAAATATAACAATACAGAATCAATGAAATTCCAACTACAACATCTCTTTCTATACTAATAATGGAAATAGTATATTGTCTAGGAAACAATGATATAAAAATAATAATAGCTAATTGACGAACAAATGAGCATCTCCGTCATACCATTGCACCTTCAAGTCACAACCAGTCCTCTCTATAACCTATCAGATATAACTAAAAGAAAAATTGATAGAGGGTCAGACATATATCCAGTAAGTGAAACACATTATATAAGTGTATAATATTAATAAGCTAGTAAAACAACATTTATGCTCAAAAACCATACTTTAACTTGTGTCACCTGCACCCAACAAGTAAGCTAAACAAAATATGATACCATGGTGACAAAATAGGGTAAGGTCTCACTAAAACTAACCCATATCTAATCATATGCACTCGATCAAACCCAAAGTCTCAACCCACTACTGTCAAATCATATACTGAGACTCAACTACTCTAAGTATTATCTCCTCCAAACATATGTGACTCGCTGCTAAAGAACTACATGTGTCGTCCCGCTATCACTAGACGTCATTGGTCACACTGAAGAACTCATTTATTTTGAAAAGTATACCATAACCGCAACATTATCGAAATCGCCATCATTAAAGGTCACCGGTCACACTAAAGGACTCATTTCCTCTTAAAAATGTGTCATACCCATCATTATCAAACTGTGCGTCAAAGAATTCATTTCCTCTTTAAAAATGCACTACAACACTATCGTTAGACGTTGACGGCTACACCAAAGAACTCACTTCCTTTGAAATATGTATCACTATGCCTTTTACTTGTAATCACCGTCGTTAGACATTACTAGTTACACCAAAGAACTCATTTACTTTGATAAATATATCATAACGTCTAACTTTGTAATCGCCGGCCGAATAATGTGTAACGAACCTACCAATTAAGTGCTTTTCTGAAGTATCTTAAAACATAACAAACAACATGTCAGTTCATTCCTTGTCTCACCATGATTCTGATGTAATGAACCCCGTATGAAACGGAGGTCATATGTGGAAGTTATAAGCAAACAAAATGTCAGTTCTTTCCGCTCCAACAACTCGATTTCACATACACTAACTTAGGCCGCCTCCTTTTCTTTGTCATGACCAATGTCATAAGCCACGCCACTACGATCTGAAGCCATAAATAGAAATCTCATCCTCTGTTATACCTGTCGCTACCATCTATATAAACCTCGATCACCTAGGTATGGTTGGGCCGCCCACTCTTTTTTAGATCCAAAGTTTGTTGCTATGGTGAACTTCATCCCCATTAGGTCGATCAGACTCTACTACAATCATCAGCTTGACCTCTTCTCCATGCCCATGGTTTTTTATCATCGTATAATCATCGTTTCACGGTTGGATTGAAACTGACAGTCCACGTTCACCGAACTTATATCGCATTTTCTGGTTAATTCGTATGCCCAACCGACTAATACCACAAGTGGAGTTGTGTCGTCGAGAATTATAATTTTAATATATAACATCCGTAGTTTGGAATAGTTGAATATTTCACATTTCTTAATTAGAGGGTGATTAACTTTTTCTAATTACAATTGATTAAAAATTATATTTTAACTATGTAGCCATGACATTCGAGATCCTAGTCAGGTGTGCATATAAGAAATTCATCACTATAATTTGATTTAAGATCATAAGAGGTGAATTACTATGTACTGCAAGTATATGTGCACAAACATGATAAATTCCACTCACAGATTACTCGTGCTTCTTATCCAATTTGATGTAGATTCTTCCTCTCATTCACTGTCCAGAATTTACATGCATTTAGAATTGCAAATTTCTCGATAGCTTCCCATTATTTGCATAGCTTATTTTACGGTGATCGATTCCATATAATATATATTTTAATCTAAATTGGATTTGGCATATTAGAAATTGATTAGGTGCATCTATAAATAATTTGGGGACTAGGGTTTTATAAGTGGAGGTAGAATTCCTCCAGCCAAAAGAATGTGATTAGGAATGTATTTATAGGCTGAAAATAATAATATCTAGGCTATATTTTCGAAATTAATATATTATGAAAATGCCATTGGTTTTGACATCTTCTAATTTCTAGTCCGTTTAACCAATTTCAATTAATTATATTTTTTTGACTGTAAAAGATATTCTACACACAATAGAATAGCTTTTGAAGTCTAATTACAACTGCTATAGAAATTTATGATTTTGCCCTTTACGTTTAAATTACAATTTTACCCTTTTAATTAATTATTTGATTTCATAAAATTATGGGGTGTTATAGTTCTTCCTTTTAACGAATTTCTATGATTCATCCTATATGAAACCAGGCTAGCTCCAACTCAAGTGCACCCTAATGGATATGCCCAACTCTATTCTACGTACGTTCTATTTGTGATGCAACTTCGATGACCATTGACCTTTGTAGAGTTGATACGCTTTCTAAGCTTTAGGAAAAGAGCTAATTCACCTTTCTTATTGATCATCGAAGCCTGTTGCCGCTGCAAGGTCATCGAGGCACTTTACAACAAATTCCCTTATTTAAGAGCAGGTATTTCTTTAGCCATTATCCCTTCGGCTTCAACCGACTCTAGTTGTGTGAACGTAAGGCTCCTTCCTGAAAATTCTTTTCCATGCTTTGATTCTATTCGTCCAAGTACCTAATTTCGTTTTTGTTCTCTTCGCAAATCTTCCTAAACAAGATAACAACGGTGCTTATTCTAGCACCATGGAAACTCTAAAAAGAGTTAACTTCCAGTATCGTACCACCACCGATCATCTCACGAACGTAAGGCTTTATCAATACGGCCTTCTATACCCAAAGTTATTAGATGTCCCTCTCGAGCCTCCACCAAAGAGGACCAGAGCTTTTACTTCAACCTCTAGCCCCACACGTGACGCTGAGGCTCTATGGGCGAAGTAAACATCGACGAAGGCCATGGTAGGGTGATAGAAGAGAATATTGTCGAGAAAGGGCACGAGGAAACATGAGAAGAGAGAAGAGGACTGGATAGAGTGGAAGAAGGGGAAGCAGGAGAGGAAGGACAAGGCAAAGGCGAGGGGGAAGATGAAGACGATGACGACAATGACATATAGGGAGACCTCCCCCAAAGGCATATAAGTTCCTGGTTCGTCGCGTCCAAAGAGATTAGTCATTAAATCCTTCGAGTTACCTTTTGATTCGAGTTTAACACCAGCTGTCGAGGTGACTCCTTGTATAGGATCTTCCAAAAACATATTTGGCTCACTCAGCGATCTTGACATCCTAATCAATGATCTTCTTAAGGAGTGTCCTTTAAGTTTTAGTTTTCCATCCGGGGACCTTCTAGCTGAGGGGAGCGAAACCCTGCCTTTGCAACTTATTAACACAAACACTCCACACACTTCTAGGATCATGAACACTCATGTCCTACTGTAACAACCCTCTCCAAAATAGACCTAATATTCAATCCAATAAAAACCTATCGAACTTTAGGTCCATTCCAAAGCTGGTTGTTGGTTGGTAAAATTGATCACATAAACAATATACAGAGCTATCTATATATGCTTTCAGAATCTCACAGTGGAAGGGATAAAATATAATAATAAAGTAAGTACCTATTTCACACATTTCCAAATCTCAGAAACACAATATTCTAGATATCCATAACACAATGTCTCAAAATAGAACATCGATAGGTCTAAAAACCAAGTACATCAAAATAAATCCTAAACATAAATAAATAACTATAATTCCACCCGTCTTCATTGCCTCTATTATACTTCATCATAAGCATCGTTCCCCCTAACTTGTGGGTTGTAATAAGAAAGGAATCAGAATAACAATATCCATTGAATGAAAATCTCAAGTCTTACCATAATAGTATTTATGATGTATCATTTAAACAAATATTATGTCTTGCGCGTTCTATACTATGAATTTCCAAGTATAACTCCAACTATAAGACAATGGCTCTCTAGTCCAGCTCCATAACATATCCAGTTATGGGACACTGGCTCTTTCAAGTCTAATTTAATAACTATAATGCGAGTGCAACGCAACTATGGAATATATTTGGTTCAATGACCCATCTCCAACAATCATGTCCTAACGATTTAAGAGAAAGTACTTTAGTTACTTAAGACCTTTTTAAATAAAAAATAGGTAGACTCTGACCATTTCATACCTAAGACAAATCCCCATTATTAATACCTAGACCCAAGGCGACCCCTCTCTGGTACTTCCTAGTTGACATCAAAAGGAATCTCATAAGGGCACTTAATACATATTTAATGGGGAAGAGGCAGACCCTCAAATAGCCATTTAATAGCTCAACCTCGAAGCGGACTCCCTCTAGAGATTTCCATTACCACGCCTAAAAGATAATCATAACCATTTAATACTTCATGAATGGGAAAAGGCAGACCCTATAATAACTATTTAACACCTCCAACCCCGAGTAGGCCCATCTTGGGATATCCATCCTATGACCCGTAACCTAAACCGTGACGTCTTACATTAGTCCGACTATTCGTAGGTACTGGTAGCCAAATTAGCTGGGTAGGCTTACCCTATAGAATTGGACCTAATCTCGCGTCCACCGTTGGTACTTATTATAGGTAATGTCTCAAATCAACTTCAAAATCATATTGTTGGTAGCCAGATTAACCGGGCAAACTTCTATGTACTTTTAATATACATTGCATCCCTATAACTTAGTGATATTCCCTCTCTCCAACTTTAAAAAATTATACCAATACACACACACACACACACATTACACTTGCGCGCACTAACATACACATAATATACCTCACACGCATTTATGCATTAAGGTCATATAAGGGAAACTCCTTATTTCACCTTTAATTATTGATTAATTTCCATAATTATTCTTAACTTCCTTTTTATATGGTTAACTTTTATTTGTTTAAACTATTTATTTCTTACATTACGAATTATATGTAATTATTACATTTATACTCAAGACTAATTTTTGGCTAACTTGTTTTTTATTAAATATTCCTAAGCGTGCATAAAAGCATTTCTATACTAATATTTTCGCTTCCAATTTGGGTTGCTAAGATAATTTAAATGTCAAAATTTCCATATCCATACAAGTCCCAATCCAGTACAACAGTTTACTTGATAACTAATTTAAATTAGCTAAACAAATCAAACTTGCATATATTCTCAAAAGTGGAATCAAAACTTCCAACTTGCTTTATATCAACATAACATGATTAATGCCTCTATTTTAAGGGATAAAATCTTTACAAATTTAAATTCTTTATATTTTATTTGACTTTTGAATGGATAAGGTTTAAGTGAAAAAGGATTCATATTTATTTTTATTGGGGAAGTAGGTGGTGCAAACCACGGATGGTATAAAAAATCCATGCTTTACATGTCTTTCGTAGTTTTTTTAGAACCCTTTGTCATAACAAATACAATAGGAAGTGAAGTTGAATAGAATATAAATTATTCATACTGCAAATAACAATAGATTAAAATCTACCATACTAACATAAAATAAATAAGATTTCTACCAATTCTAGAATTATATTTTTTGGGAAAATTTTGGAGTTTTAAATTTAAAGTTTTTGATAAAAATTCCCAACGCATAAAACAAATCTAACGTTAACCACAAACTATTATAAAGAGAATCTAAGATTGCCACCCTTAAATAGCATTCCTCGAATTCTCTTCAGTTTGCTTTTGCATTAACACCAATCACTTCCTCCAATTATCTTCTTTTTAATTGTGAAATATATAATAATTCATTTGTACATAGACTAGATTTAAGATTCAAAGATTAGGGAATAATAGAAATGGAGAAATATATATATATATATCTGTGTGTGTGTGTGCGTGTGTGTGAAATTCACTACTAGTTTCGTTGAACTCGATTAATCTCTTCCGCAATTCTTGAATATTTTATTTTTGAATCCAAAAGTTTAATGAGAGGAAGGAAACTAGAAAAGTTACGTTAGCATGTTTATTTTTCTTGTAAATAAAAGAAAGGGGATAGCCTCTAGTTTTTAGTGGTTCGAACGTGCCTGGACCGTACGATCAAAGTCGGTTCGAAATAATAAAATTCAGACCGTTTAGGCCACAAAACCCTAGCCGCCGTTTAACACTGACCAATCGACTGCATCCCTTACGCGGTCGACCAACCCTATTAAGGTGTTGATCGGTGGTCCTGACCATCTTATATTTGCCGTTAACATTAACATACAAACACATACACATATATATACAAGCACGTGCATTATTTTATTTAACGTTGCTTAGAAAATTGCGTTGAACACAATGATGTGATTTTCGTCGCAAAATTACGACGTTTGAAAAATTCCTATTTTAGCATCATTATCAATTGATCGATTTTTCTTAATTATTTTCCTGTAAAATTTACAGAGTGTTGCACTTGCGTACCCTTACTTCATTGTTTTAAGGCCGATACAACCCTTTTTCCCCTTTAATTTCAGGTACAACAAGAAGAGGCCGCTTCCATAATCTATGCTCGGACATTGGTGAACATTTCGAAACCAAACCAAAACCTTATCCTCACTACTTTTCTTTACACTAAGAAACTGAGGAAGAGAGACTAAAAAGGAAGGAGAGGGAATATTATGAGAATAAGGACTAGAAAAAGTGTCAAGCCGAAGTGAGAGAATGTTATGATCGTGGGAAGAAGTCTTACGATTCACATGACCATCATGGTCTTACTATTAGCTCTTCTTAACCATGCTCTCAGTCCCAAAATCTTTCTCAACAGCTTCCAACAGTCCAATCCCCGGTCACTACTATTTCAAACTCAGAAAATCCAAGGATATTTTGACTCATCTAACTCCACCACCACCTCCTTCAACCTTGTCAATGACCATGACAACCAAAATGTAGGCCTCTTTCCCTTATATTTTTCTAATATGGGTGAAACTTTACCACAAGATTAAGAATATCCCTCGCAAGAAGGCCATCTGTAAAGTAAGAGAGGTCATCGAACTTGTTGACCAACTCTTTGATTGGAGCAAACTAGCTTTTGCGCTTCCTGACATAGAATTAACCAGAGAGACAGCTAGTCATTTGAATTGGAGAGGAAGACACATAATATGATGATAGATGACTACAAAAATGAGTTGATCGAGCTTAAAAAGCAAAGAGATGAGGCTCAAAAGTTGGCCGAGGACTCTAAAAAAATTAATCAGCAAAATGTTCCACAAACACACTTAGGCCCTTAACATAATAAATGACCAGCTTTGGACGACTCGCCATGAGAATGATTAGCTCATAGCATAGGTCAATGTCAAGGATGGGGTAATTAAGGAGAAAGATATCGCGCTTCAGGCTAAGGACTTAATGCTGTGGGCTAAGGACTCAGAACTTCTAATGCTTTAGGCTGAAGTTGAAAGATTCAAGGCCGGTCTAAGGGTCAAAATAGAAGCAAAGGTAGATGCTTAGGAAAAATTTGGCATGGCTATAGCTGAAATAAATGAACTCAAAAACCAAGATGCGAAGGATAAAGAAGAAATGAACACCACCCTTTAGCAATTTTTTGCTAGTGTCATCGAAGAAAACAATCTGAAGTGGTCGGGAAAAATTTATCTCGTTACTCTAGCAAACTCTTATGAGGAAATCATGCACCGTGCAGCTAGGTCTAGCAAATTCCTTACCGAAGATCAATTAAAAGCTAAATTCTTGGAAATAGATGACATTACAGCCCGATAAAAGGCAAGGTGATCCTAGCTGAAAGGAACACGGTTATAGACAAGTCGTCCATTGAGGCACTTGTTGATCTTGCTACATTGGATCAAGCAAAACCATCAGTTCCTTGTTCCAAAGAGCCTGCAATGAAGACTCTAATTTCTCTTGGGGTAAGCTCTAAGGCCACCATTACTACGACCACTGCCTCTACTGCCATGACTGTTGAAGAGCCTTGCATTCCTTTTCCTATTTCTCAACCCATCCAGTCATAGGTTGAAGAAGTTGAAATCGCCAAGTCTCCCATACAAGGAGCTTCTCCCAATGAAGGTATTTCTCTTGTCTCTCCCATATTTTATAAGTTTCAATTCTTTCGTGAGGTCATCACTAATCTTTACTTCACGATTTGTGAACTTACGGGTCATCCGTGCTTCCTCCTTCTCCACTACAAATTACTTAGGGGTTAGGTCCCATTGCTATTTCCACCGAGTCAACCTTTATTGTCATGGAACTTATTGCTCCATTTCCTCCCTCCAAATCCAACCTTGGTCTTGATTCGTAGAATATTTAGGCTTTGGAAGGATTTGGAAGATACATCATAGTCCCTAAGGGAAGATATTACAATCCCTAGTGCTATAGGCCCAATCGAATACATCTCCATGGAAGAAAGATTAAAGATCGACTTCAGTAAATTAAGATAAAAAATGGCCAGGAACCAAGATACCGGCTCGCTCAAAGACAACAAGCCCTACTCCTAGAATTTCTGCTAGTCAAAATTAAGCCTCCAAAAGGAAGCGGCCTTGGTGGATCCTTCTAATTATATGACACCCCCGTTGATAAACCTGAAGATCCTATTATTGTAAAAAACGAGGGAGAGATCGCTTACTCAAAAGGCAGCACTCGCGGGAAGGGAAAGCACGAAAAGGGGAAATCTAAGTATGGGAAGGATTCGAAGAAGCACCCGGTAAAGAATGATCCCAAGGGTGGCAGCAAGCAAGGGAAGAAGTAGGCTCCTATTTAGTCTTTGTAAAATCAGCTTCAGTGCCGTTGATGTATTTTTTTTGCATATAGGTCGAGTTTGTGCATGACCGTCCCCCACATTACTTATATATAAAAATGATTGTAGATAAGCATTGCTTTTTCTGTACAACAATCTTTTGTATTTACATTCTTGAACTTCTATTTTGCTTTCCTATATACAACTGTCTGCAGGTATAATATAATTGCCTGTAATGTAATCTACTTACATTATATATACACATAACTGTACAATTCTATTATTTATTGTAGCGTAGCACATATAAGTAAATTTCTATGATTGCTTAGTTATATTCCATTATATTCCATTACATTGTACCATTTACCATTACCAAAGTATTTCCATTTTGGCCAAACACAATTTATTATTCATTTGCCATCTCTGTAGCTGACCTTGTTTATCCTTGGTCGAGTTCCACCTGACCTCAAATAAAGTTATGGTCAAAGAGATGTTCCACTTTATACTATTTCCTATCTCTAGGAAACAATGTTCTGAGTATTTTTCTCTGTACAACATACTTCAATGTTGCTTATTTCCAAATTTTGATCGAATTCATTCGTTTATCTTCATCGCTCGCCATCGGTTAGGCGCGTCTCACTGGGTCGTAAGTTATAGATAGTCCCATCAATCCCCATCTTTCTAGGTCAATAGTTCAAATGCTTATCTTTGAGTATCAATGTTCGACCTCACCAATATCTTAGCATAGATCTAAATATCTCCTTGACCATCATTTTCTTATTCTCGACTGGGAATGTCCTGCTTAGTCGCAAACATAGTCATGGAAGATTCAATTATACGGTGATTCCTATCTTCGACAATCAATGTTTTGGGCGCCTATATCCGGGCGCCCACTCTCGATCTCACCTATCTCTGAGGGTTGATCGAGAACATACATCGACGGTCCTCGCTTATCCTTAACCGAGCATATCCTATCAGGCCGCAAGTGTGGTCATGAAAGCCTTAGTTGTATAGCAGTTCCAATCTCCAAGAACAGGTGCTTTGGGTGCCTATCTTCGAGCATCCACTCCTGGTCTCGCCTATCTTCATGTGTTGATTGAGAGTATCCTTTGACCATCCACGCTTATCCTTGGTCGAGCATGAGCTATAGGGACGCAAGCATGGACACTAAAACTTCAATTGTACACCAGTTCCTACGTCCATAATATGGTGCTTTAGTTGCTTGACTATGGGCATCCCTCATTGATATTACCTATCTTTGGGCATTTGTCAAGACTAGAGGGCTAAGGGTGAATCAACCAATCGACCTTTGTGATTATACTCCTATGACTTGATCATGGATCAAAGGAGTTGGTCGGTACCTATCTCTAGATACCTGATTGCATTGCCAATCACGTAGCACAAGATTAAGCTTACAAGAACCAAGTTCTATGGTTCTAGAAGCTAGCTTTATTTATGAACAAAAGAAACTGAACGTCCTACTTTATTACATTGCCCCTAATTCACTAAGGTGGCTTATTTGTAGAAAAAAAGAGTAAATAAATCTAAGCGAAATAGCCCTACAGTAGGTCGCTATTCCATGCCCGTGGAATTAGGATCCCATCAATAGTGGCCGGCTTGAAATTTCCATCTCTAAGCTTTCGTTCAATGGCATAGGGGCCTTCCCAATTAAAACCCAAAACCAAAAATGACCCATTTCAAAATAAGCTCCCCTACTTCAAAGGTATGGCTCCAAACCTTGGTATTGAAATGTCAAGCTACTCTTTTCTAATGGGCAGCTATACTCAATTCAGCCTCTTCTCGTTTTTTTGTCAACCAAGTTAAAGGACTCAAGCAAGAATTCTTCGTTCAGCTTAAGGTCATAGTGCTTTTTTGATGACAAGGGATTTCTAGTTCTATCAAAATCATGGCCTCGACTCCATAGGCCAGAGAGAATTGAGCATGTCAAGTCGCGGACTTGTAGGTCATCCTATAAGTCCACAATGCAAGTGGAAGTTCATCGACCAAGTTGCCTTTGGCTTTAATTAACCATTTCTTTAAGATGGACTAATGATTTATACACCGCCACCACTTTTCCATTTTCTTATGGGTGTGCTACCATTGAAAAGATTTTCTTAATTTTGTACCGATTGTAGAAATCCTTGAACTCGATACTCCTGAATCGAATTCCATTGTCAGTTATAATTTTTAGGGTAATCTCTTGTATAAAGATAATATTCTTTATCATAAAGCCGATCACTTCCCTCATTATAATCCTGGCAAGCTGTAACAACTCTTGTCAAGAGGCTATTAATTAGTGATTTAATGATAATTTAAAATGAAATAAATGGGATTTAGAATGAAATTAAAGGAATAATTTGGTGAATTTAATAAGAAATGATTTTAAAATGAAAAGAACGTAACTTGGAAAAGAATTTGATTTAATAAATCATTTAGATACTTTTAATATAAAGTTGTGAAACTAAAATTTGAAACAAATTGATAAAAATGAGATTTTGTGGAGTTTTATATTAAGGAGATTTGAAGTATACAATTTGAAACTTAACCAAAAGTTAGAAATGATTTTGTAGTGTTAAAAGAACTTAAATAGAATTTAAAAATGATTTTAAAGCAATGGTAGAATTTAAATTATATTTAGGTATGGTTTTGAATATGAAATCAAGGTCCGTTATTACACAAAAATCCAATCCAATTTATCTTTGGGGCATTTCACTAGAAACTAATTTCAAAGCCAAAGTCAGCAGAATAATTACTTTTAAGGACAAAATCAGCACTGCAGTTACTTTCAAGGACATAATTTCATAGGTTTCTAGGCCTTAGAAACTAATTATTTTTCATTTTATCCCTAAAAGTAATTATTTCAATTGTGTATCCTAGAAACTAATTGCACTTGCTAAAGAGGCCCTTATGGCTAATTTCCGTTTTATTTTTTATGAAATATGGTTTCAACATTATTTTATGTCAACAAAGGAATGACTGAATAAATACAAGCCCAATTAGTAAATATGCAAACCCAAATTAAAAATATTCGGTTTTATGAAGGCTGGTTCTAGATCTCCACTTATAAATATAAACCCCCATCCCTCCATTTATTCGTATTTGAAAATTTGATCATTCCACCCAAACTCCACCACTATAATCTCTGAAATTAATTAACACTAAACACCAACAATTAATATTAATTAATCAAGGCATTTGGATAACAATCTACACCACACGCAGTGAATGTCAAATTTATTTGGAGAATTCCTATAGAGAGCTCAAGAGGGAGGAAGTAAGGAAAGATCTAAAGCTAAGTGATCGCCAAATCAATGTGAGTTCTCTACTCATAACTGTGTCTGAATTGGTTTCATCGATGATCATTGTGCACATTGAAACATATTGTGATCCCTCAACTATGCTAATGATTTAAACTTCATCATCCCACTTGACCTTGAATCATTAATATAATTTAAATGTAAGATAGTATTAGAGGGTATGACATGAATAAAGCGTAGGATTGAACCTAATTGAAGTGATGAATCCCCAAATTCGTTTTCAGGAATATAGGGATTTAGTCGATCGAACCCTGTAAAATTCATTCTGAAGCCTAACTTTCAATTCAGTCGACATTAATTTATTGGTTTAATCAACTGTGTTTAGTCGACCGAGGGATCTACCAAATCGACTAAGCCTATGTAATTTGGTTTTCCTAAATTTGTCATTTATTTATATTTAATTATATATATAATAAATTATTAATGGTGTTTATTTTATACGATGTTATAGACTTTCTAAAAGCCATTTCAATGATTATATATTCATTTTATTAACAATTATATTTGATTGTATACGTATTACGTTATTGTTTGATTATATACTTCTCATTTCCATATGACGAGGAATTTGAATATATGGTTTAGTGATATCGTTTTGTATGGTACTTTCGGTAACAATTTTTCAATTATTCATTAGACTTGTCATATAGAGAAAGCTAGTGTGGATCAAGTGTAGTTTATGAGCATTGAATAATTATTCGAATAACATATAGTGGTATGGGATGCCGTTATGTTATTTGTTTGATTATTCAATGTAAGTAAATGTCACTCAAACAACAATAATACTCACGTGTACATGGTGATACTCTTTGTGGTGAGTATTCGATAGTCACATGGTAATTTGTAAGAACCGTGCGACGGCCAATGATTAGAGATATGTATAGTAATAGGATGGGTACTATATGACTGTCCATATTGTGTCCAGCTCCCTTTACAGTTCAAGAGTGAATCGAATTGGCCAGCATCCACCTTGGCGGCCTAATCATGGAATCGCGCCCCAGATCCGTGACATCGTAGTTATTGTTGGGTTAAGTGACCCATATGGAAGGTGTCCTATATCTCCTTGTGTCACTTAAGCCAGCAGTCTGTTACCTATAGGGGCAAAGCAGGGTCTTAATCGAGACTATGCGTAGACAAGTCATTGGTGGATATGTATCACGATGTCCATTGAGGTAACCGAAGACTGTAGATATAAATTTGGCTACATGCATATAGCAGTAGACCTCGGGTTCCTAGAGAGGGCATATGCCATCATTCTCCCGTCTGGTTTCGATATATATGTGTGCAGTAGATTGGCATATATTGTTATCATTCCTATGATGAGTTGGCTATACGAGAGACCGTGCCTAAAGTGTACTCAGTCCCTGTATATCCATACTCTTTTGATCTGATATTTAAAGATGGTCTCTATTTATTATTTGAGATGGATTGTGATTGATTTAAATTGAGATTCATATGATATTATTTTGGATGATATGAAACAATTGGCGCTATCATTTAACATTTTGCTATGTAATATTTTTATATTGATTTGGTTATTATCATTACCGTTATATTATTATTTGATATTACAACCAGACATAGTCTGACCCATGTGTTCTTCGTAATACTCGGGTCCGTCCGAGAGACTTCTGGTGGAGGTACTCAGTGATGATGGAGCATGTTGTAGACTTTTATGGAGGCTAATAGGAGAGATAGGATGATACATTCACTATTCAATTTGTAACCTTATTGTATTTAGTAGTGGTTGATGTATTTGGTGATGTACTATGTATTGGGCCAGAGACCATCATTTTATATCCGAGAGAACTATGTAATGTATAGTATGATATATATATATATATATATATATATATATATATATAATATTTTATCTGATGCGTTCTGACTTTTTGTTATTTGATTAATGTTCGTTTGTCTATGATTGTGTATGTAGAATACAATAGCCTATGATTTTTGTTCGATGATAATAAAGGAGATTGTAGAATACAATAGCGTATGATTTTTGTTTGATGATAATAAACGTATATATATATATATATATATATATATATATATATATATATATTCGTTTAAATGTATTTGTTGTTGTACTATTTTATTTTTCCACACAATTAAATAAATATTTGTTGAATAAATAAATAACTCAAAATTCATATTTAAACAAATATTTTATTCAAACGGATATTTTATTACAAATTCAAATAGTACAAATTTGAGTTCTCACTACATTTACACATTTTCAATTACAATACAATTTCAACTACAACACAATTTTCACTTTACAAGTTTCACCTTATTACATATTCACTCATCACTCGTATTGGTCTTCAACTTTATTCCAGGCTGAATCCAGCATCTAAAATATCTACAAAATAAATATTGACATAGTAAAATTGAAAAAGAAATATTTTGCACTGCATAATGAAGTGTGTCTTTGAAAATATTTTTTGCCTTAGTTATTTGGGTTGTTCATCATCGTTTCTTTTAATTCATCTTACACGAACAACTTGTGACATACACAGTGTATCACTGTGTATGCCACAAGGTCGTGCACACTGGTATATACTTGCTTGTTAAAATCACAGGAACAGGTGAGCACCAGGTCAAACCTAAGCAAAATCCGGATTCAACTCAAGTGAAAATGCTCGACCAAAAATTTAATATGAAAGCATGACAATACATATGGCACCAGGGCATTGCACATGAAATAGAGGCAATAATAAAAGGCACATATCATGCACATGTTCAATGAAATGGTCAGGAGCAACAAATGCAACAAGCTTTAGTAATTCAAAACAAAAATGAATAAACCAAACCACTCAATACGTGAATCAATTTACAAAAGAAATGACTCAAACATGATTCAGACATGAACATAAGTGAATGCAACTAGAGCACCTAGTTTACTCAAACAAACCAGTGCAACCAGGAATAGACATATCAAGTTAAAGCCATGAACACACTTGACTTCAAACTAGAATAGAGGTATGAACAAAGAAAGGATAACACAGACCAGGAAATAAATTACTCAAAGAAACTGCACAGTCAACTCGAATCAACGCAAGGGAATCATACATGGAAGCAATCACTCGAGAAATAGAAAAATGGTCAGAGCATGGCATACACACAAGTGAACATAGCAACTCAATGATGACAGTGAAGAAGCTGTATGTACATATGCAATAGAGAATACAAGTACACTCAACCAATATGCAATTATCAGGTTCAGTATAAATAAAGCAATGGTCAGAACATGATAGCAGCTCTACACAAGTAAAAGCAACATGACAATACAACAAAGTAATGCAACAAACCATGGCCAATGAAACCAGAAAAGCAAATGATCAGTTTCAAGATCAATAACAAACAGCAAGTATGACTCGAAGCAAGCAAGGCAAACAAGACATAAGCAATACACACAAGTGAACACGGCAGTTCATAATAAAATGACTCGAAGTAGTTTATAGTTTTACAAAAAGCAATTTACATATTTTAAAAAGAAACAAACAGTTACAAGTAGCAGTTCGAGCAAGTCAAGAGGAGTTTCAAAAAGTAATGGTCAACGTAAAACTGTGTTGAAGTGTTCAAACATAAATTCAGAAAATGGTTTAATGTCGCAGAAGATTTCAAAAGAACAAGTCAAGTGTATTCATATGCTAGAGTCATAGGAACCGACTCAAAATAATTCAAATATATCAACTAAGAATAAGTCAGAATTATCACCATCGTTTAAGCAATAATCTAATGGCCGAGCAAAACATTTAAAGAAATCAAATAAAAATATATGAACGTAAATATAGGGAATTTATCCTTATTTAAGCTATTATGATCATCGGCACACAATTATTCGAGTTCAAGAAAAATCAAAGAGTAAGCACCAATCCAGAACTCGAGTCGAGTTCGAGCATAATTAAAAATTCAAAAAGGGGAAAACACGTACCAATTCAAAGCACCGATGTTTGAGCTTGACATTTGGAGCAGCCGCAAGTTGATAAGCAAAGAGATTGATTGACAAAGCAATTCAACTCAGAGTCATCACTTCAATCGATAAATTCAAGCAGTGGCTTTAATTAATCGAAATCCTAATTTCAAAAGAAAGGGAAAAAGAACCGCCGAACATTTTACCAAAAAAGGTTTTGTAATAGGGTTTTTTGCTTGTAATTTCTAGTTTTATTTTGTAATTTTCTTGCTTTTAAAATTTGAGTCAAACTCTAGTTGTGTAACTAGGTACGAACTAAGGTTTTGTAGTTTGAGAATTCGCAACTCAGAGTCTGAGTTGTGGTAGGGTTTTGAGCTTAGAGTTAGGTTCGTCAAGTTAGCGGGTGTCATAAGTTTACATGTGTTTGTAAGCGTCCAACTACTTAATTTCTAGTAGAAACCTTAGGGGCAGCACATAGGCAAGGTTTTGCCGAAATTGGGTAAACTTGTGTGTGGTCTCTTCTGCATTACTTTCTGTTTTTATTTCCACATTAATTTTTACAATTAGTATCATCCTATTTAACCACCTCTAGGGTGAAAACGATCCTACAAGTGGTATCAGTGCTAGGAACAAAAACCTATTTTTTTTAAAAAAAAAATTAGATTTTTTAAAATAGCTTCTTTTAATAATGCTTTTGCTGAAGGTTAGTCCACAGTTGGACCACCCATGTTTAATTGTGAATATGCTTATTGGAAAAATAAAATGAAACTTTTTCTGAAAACCATAAATGCATGGAATATTGTTGAAATAAGATATAGCACACCAACCATAATGGTAGATAATCAAGAAGCAGAAAAACCTATGGATCAATGGACAGATCTTGAAAATAAACTACAAAATGTTAATGCTAAAGCTATGAATTCTATTATTTGTTCATTAGATCAAATTGAATTTAATCGTATCTCACATTGTCTAACTACGTAAGAAATTTGGCACACACTTAACGTGACTCATGAAGGAACCTCCCAAGTCAAAGAATCCCGCCTTACCATACTTAGTAGCAAGTACAAGAACTTCACAATGGCAAAGGATGAAAGTATCAAAGAAGTGTATGGGAGACGTCCTAATCTTATATATAAATCAAAATCCCTAGGATGCCATATATAGAGCTGGAAATAGTCCAAAAAATCCTCAGAATTCTTCCACGAAATTTTGAAGCAAAGATGACTGCCATCCAAGAATCAAAGGATCAGAAACAAGTTAAAGTTGAAGAACTCATTGGAAATCTCACCACTTATGAGCTAAAAATCAAACTCAAGGAAGAATGTGAAGGAGGAGATATGCGAAAGAAATCAATAGCCCTTAAAGGAACAATGGAAAGTGATGATGATGATGATGATGGGGCAGCTGAACTGGCACCGATAATAAAGAGATTCAAAAGGTGGAACTGCAAATATGGAAATCCTGTCCTAAATCAATAAATGAAGAACAGAATCGTCAAAGTTCTAGAAAACTCAGAACAACAGGAGATCATTTGTCACCAATGCAGGAAACCTGGTCATATCTAGCTAAATTGTTCTCAAAATCAATTCAGCAAAGGAAAGAAACCGAAAAGGAGAAGCTTTGCAGCAACTTGGGATAGAAGTGATGAAAATGATAAAAGCACTGGCAGTGAGAGTGAAAGAGCAAATCTGTGTCTTCGAGGAGAAATAAGTGACGGCGATGATGATGAGCCAAGCGAGATATCAAAAGTTACTCACTCGCAATTACTTATATATTTTCATGAAGTAATGGTTGTTTTGAAAGACTGAAGGAGAAATACGCTAAAATTGAATCACAAAAGGATAGTTTGATAGAACTAAATATGCAGCTTGACCAAATGGTTCTAAACTATAAAAATAAGTGCCTTAAGTGTGATAAGTGTCCATCATTTGAAGAGGAAATAAAAAATTAGAATTAAATCGCTTGAAAATGAAATTTTGATTTTGAAAGAAAGTGAAAACACAAGGAGATAAAATTCTACTAAAAAGTGCACTATTATTGAATGAAAATGAATCTCTCAAAACACAAGTCCAACAATTGTCTACAACTTTAGGAAAATTCTCCAAAGGAGAAAGATCACTAGATATGCTATTAGGGAAACAAACTATTAATACTGTTAGACAAGGACTTGGGTATACTCAATCTGAAAGAGTTAGAAGTGAAACTAATCATGTAAACTCCAAGTGCACGATTTGTAGAAAAATTGGACAGAATCACAACAATTGCTAGTATAGACCCAAACACGCGAAAACCATACCAATTTGGGTTCCTAAATGCACGAATGTAAAATCCGTTAGAATCAAACAAATCTGGGTGCCAAAAGGAACAAACATGGACAATCTGGGTTCTATGCAAACTTGTTTTCAAAATCTTTTGTCACTAACAATCATGGACCTATAAAAACAAACAGGTCACAAAAATCTTTCCTCGTGTAGGTATGTTTGCAGGCTAAGGAACAGTAAGAGTGGTACCTGGATTCTGGTTGTTCCAGGCGCATGACGGGCGACAAATCAAAGTTCCTTCGCCTAGAGAAATACAAAGGTGACAAAGTCACAGTGGGCAACAACGACAAATGTAAAATTACCGGTAAAAGTGAAGTAGGTAACGGTACATTTACCTTATACTATGTTGAAAATCCGCACCATAATCTGATTTCAATTAGTCAGTTATGTGATAAGGGAATGAATGTTGTTTTTGATTTTTATTTGTGCAAAATTGTTGACCTAACGATATTGTAAGCTTAGGTGGTAAGTGATATTGTATTGTATTGATGATGATTACTCTAGATTCACGTTGGTATACTTCTTTACCTTAGTACTTTTAGACCAGACATTATAATCTCTGTTTGTTTATGTACACGGTTTCAATCAAATCCAAAAGAATCTCATTTGAAAACTATAAAAGGATTATAAGGTATCTGTTGCACACCCCACGGTTTGGCCTATGATATTCAACTAATGATAAATTTGAGTAAAAGGGGTATTTAGATATAAATTATGCTAGTTTTCTAGTTAATAAAAAAAGTACCGGTGGAATGTGTTTTTATGTTGAGACATTCATTAGTTGCATCACATTTTCAAAGAAATATCTGCATAATTTTCATTTCAACCGATTTTCTATTGGTGGACATTTTTACAAAACCCCTTCTAGAAAATAGTTTACGTCGACTTCATCTCAGTTTAGGCATTTCAGAAATTTGATTTTTGGATTTGGTCTTAAATGCCTATGTTAACTAACTAATCTGATTCCCTATCGATTATCGGAAAAAATAGTGACTGAAAAGGTGATGAGTGTTGATATGACTCATACATTATGACTTGAGATAATATATGTAGTAAATTTCTTTAAAAATTTAAATAAAATTTGTAGTAACTTTGATTGGTAAAAATTCCATGACCATCTCTATTCCTATCATATTTCTACGACTATCACTCATCAAAATCTAATATAGTATGTCAAAATGTGGTATTTAAACGGAAAATCATTCATTTTTTTTAAAATTTAATTAGCAATAAAAACATCGAAAGTACTCACTCTCATTTAAAAGTCCTCACGGTTATGCATGTATGGAACACATATCAAAATTGATTATTAAATATGCAGTTGATTCTAACCCCATTTAAAAGTCCTCACGGTTATGAATGGTAAGAAGATGCTTGAAATTCATTTCTTTTAAAAAAAAATTAAGGAATACTACTAATCTCATTTAAAAAGTCCTAACGGTTATGCATGGTTAGTAAGTATTTAACAACTTTGGTCATAGTTATACCACAAATGAACATGACTATATGGGTTTCTATGCCGACATCACCCATATCACTCTAAAATGGAATTTATGACTAACAGAGTATTTATGATTTTTTTTTATTTTTTTATTGAAATTTAATATTTGTACTCGATTAGGTATTATTGTTGTATTGATGTTTATCAATTTATCACTCTTATCTAACACTATTACTCTTTGGCTAATAACAAAAGAGGGAGAGAAGTTAAGATTTTGGAAAATAAGTTCAAATTTTTATTTGTATATTCCCATCTAGGTTCATTCATTGCAATCGTTTTTGTTTGCATATTTTTTATTATTTTCATGCATATGTGAAGGGGGAGCATTGTTGTAGGGGAGCATTCAAATAGGCGGAGATAATAGAAATCATCAAGACCAAATACATTTAATAGAGTCAAAATTTTAATATATGTTCGTTATCATAAAAAGGGGGAGACTATAGAATACAATAGCCTATGATTTTTGTTTGATGATAATAAAGGAGATTGTAGAATACAATAGCCTATGGTTTTTGTTTGACAATAATAAACATATATATGTATATTCATTTAAATGTATTTTTTATTGTATTATTTTATTTTTCCACATAATTAAATAAATATTTGTTGAACAAAATAAATAACTCAGAATTCATATTTAAACAAATATTTTACTCAAACGGATATTTTGTTACAAATTCAAATATTACAAATTTGAGTTCTAACTACATTTACACATTTTCAATTATAATACAGTTTCAACTACAACACAATTTTCACTTTACAAGATTCACCTCACTATATATTCACTCATCACTCGTATTTGATCTTCAACTTTATTCTAGCCTGAATCCAGCATCTGAAATATCTGCAAAATAAATACCGACGCTGTAAAATTGAAAAAGAAATTACATTGCACAATGAAATGTGTGTTTGAAAATATTGTTTGCCTTAGTTATTTGGGTTGTTCATCATTATTTCTTTTAATTCATCTTACACGAACAACTTGTGACATGCACGATGTATTATTGTACATGCCACAAGATCGTGCACACCGATATACACTTGCTTGTTAAAATCACAAGGACGGGTGAGCACAAGGTCAAGCCCAAGCAAAAGCTGGATTCAACTCAAGTGAAAATACTCGACCAGATGACAATACATATGGAACCAGGGCATTGCACATGAAATAGAGGCAACAACAAAAGACACCAGTCATGTACATGCTCAATGAAATGGTCAGGAGCAACAAAGGAAACAAGCTTCAGGAATTCAAAACAAAAAAAGAACAGACCAGAGCAAACAACATGTGAATCAGTTTACAAAAGAAATGACTCAAACATTATTCAGACATGAACACAAGTGAATGCAACCAGAGCACCAAGTTTACTCAAACAGATCAGTGCAACCAGAAATAGACATATCAAGTTAAAGCCATGAACACACTTGACTTCAAACAAGAACAGAGGTATGAACAGAGAAAGGCTAACACGGACCAGGAAATAAATTACTCAAAGAAACTGCACAGTCAACTCAAAGCTATGCAAGGGAATCATTCATGGAAGCAAGCACTTGAGAAATAGAAAAATGGTCAGAGCATGACGCACACTCAAGTGAACATAGCAACTCAATGAAATGACAGTGAAGCGGCTGTATATATATATACAACAGAGAATACAAGTACACTCAACCAATATGCAATAATCAAGTTCAGTTTAAATAAAGCAATGGACAGAACATAACATTAGCTCTACATAAGTACAAGTCAAAATGACATAGGTAAGCATGACAATACAACAAAGTAGTGCAATAAACCATCTACAATGAAACTATAAAAGAAAACGATCAGTTTCAACATCAACAACAAACAACAAGTATGACTCGAAGCAAGCAAGGTTAACAAGACATAAGCAACACACACAAGTGAACATGGCAGTTCAAAATAAAATGACTCGAAGCAGTTTACAATTTTACAGAAAAGTGGTTTACATGTTTCAAAAAGAAACGAACAGTTGCAAGTAGCAGTTCGAACAAGTCAAGAGGAGTTTCAAAAGTAATGGTCAACGCAAAACTGTGTTGAAGTGTTCAAACATAAATTTAGAAAATGGTTTAATGTTGCAGGGGATTTCAAATTAACAAGTCAAATATATTCAAATGCCGAAGTCATAGGAACCGACTCAAAGTAATTCAACTATATCAACTAAGAACAAGTCAAAATTATCACCATCGTTTAAGCAATAATCTAATGACCGAGTAAATCATTTGAAAAAATTGAATAAAAATATACGAACGTAAATATAGGAATTCATCCCTATTTAACCCATTATGATCATCAATATACAATTATTCAAGTTCAAGAGAAATCAAAGAGCAAGCACCAATCCAGAATTCGAATCAAGTTCGAGCATAATCAAGAATTCGAAAAGGGGAAAACACATACCAATTCAAAGTACCAATATTCGAGCTTGACATTTGAAGCAGCCGCAAGTTGATAAGCAAAGAGATCGATTGACAAATCAATTCAACTCAAAATCATCACTTCAATCGATAAATTCAAGTGGTGGCTTCAATTAATCAAAACACTAATTTTAGAAGAAAGGGAAAAGAATGGCCGAATATTTTACAAACAAAATGGGAAGACGTTCTCTTCTTTATTAAACTGGGTCGGTTCTTTGTTACTTTATATTGGGCTTAGTTTATAATAGGGTTTGGTGTTTGTAATTTCTAGTTTTATTTTGTAATTTTCTTTCTTTTAAAATTTGAGTCAAACTCTAGTTGTGTAACTAAGTACGAACTATGGTTTTGTAGTTCGATAATTCGCAACTCAGTGGCTGAGTTGTGGCAGAGTTTTGAGCTTTGAGTTAGGTTAGTCTAGTTAGCGGGTGTCACAAGTTTACGTATGTTTGTAAGCGTTTCACTACTTAATTTCTAGTAGAAACTTTAGGGGCAGCACGTAGGCAGGGTTTTTCCAAAGCTGGGTAAATTTATGTAATCTCTTCAACATTACTTTCTGTTGTTTTTTTATTTCCGCATTAATTCTTATTATTAGTATCACTCTATTCACCCCCCTCTAGGGTGAAAACAATCCTATAGTGTATTGTTCATCCTGAAGGCACACGTGTTTATTGCTTTGTACCGAGATGGAGTACAAATATGTAAGTAATATCATTATATAGATATATGTACGGATGTTGGTCTAAGGGAATATTCATGTGTGTGCTCCAAATCGCTTCATTTGTTGTATTACTCGATAGTATTACTTAGTAATACCATTGAGCTGTATGGTATAGAAGTAGGGGAATTACACAAGCGGTTCTGCTTCAATCCACTTTGTGAAGTAATCTAACGCAACAATAACATACTTAGCTCCTCTTTCAACTTCGACAGCATACCGATTATGTCAATTCCTCAAACCACAAATGGTCATAGACTAACCATTTGTGTAAGCTTTATCAATAGGGCTCTTGGAATTTTCATGAACCTCTAGCACCTGTTGGTGTATTCAGTAGCATCGTGATTTATTGTTGGCCAAAAGTATCTGTAGCGAAGGATCTTCTTTGCCGAGGTCTACCCCCGATGTGATCAATGCAACCACCCTCATGAATTTCCATGAGGATTTTCCAATATTCATCCTTGGTTACACACCGAAGTAGGGGGTTTGAGAAACCTCTCCTGTACAGCACTCCTTGCATAATGAATCGGGACATTTCACGAAGGAGTTTTCGTCATTCATTCCTTCCTTTCAGGAGAGTTCCCTTCAGCAAATAGTCATTGATCGGAGTCATCCGCGACTTCTTTTCCTCCTTGGCCTCCAAGATCCAATTAGTATCCATCTAGCCGATGCTTAGAGCCGATAAAATCTCTAGTGGAATTAATACCACAACTGCACATCCCCAGAACTAGCTAATTTGGCCAATGAATCCGCCTTTGTATTTTCATTTTTAGGAATGTGCATAATCATATAATGCTCTATTTCATTCAACAGTTCTAGTATCTTCAATGGGTAAGGGTCAAGTCTTGCACTAAGGCAGGAATTTCTTTTTTATCTAGCAAACCACCAGCTTGGAGTCACTGAATACATGCATTGTCCTTACTCCCTAGCTCTTTCTTAATCTTGAGTCCTGATACCAAAGCTTCATACTCAGCCTCATTGTTCATCGTGGGGAACTCTAGCTTTAGTGTGTTGGAAATCGTTTGTCCTTCTAAGGTTACGAGTAGCACCCCTTCTCTAGAGTTATGTTCGTTGGAAGCTCTATCTATGTATAATTTCCATTGGGAGAGTGGGACCACACCATCTTCCTTTTCTCTATCCCGAATGGTAAATTCAACGATGAAGTCCACTAATGCCTGTCCTTTTATCGCCCTTTTTGGATCGCTAAGTGATACCATATTGGCTCAACTCGATGTTCCATTACAATAGCCTTTCTAAAGTCCCAGGTCGGTGACGTACTTACTTTAAGTGCTGATTCGTCAGCATCTTTATCGAGTGTGCCTAGAAGTATGGTCGCAACTTCCTCGAATAAATTAACAAGAAATAAGTGAAAATTTCCATTTTTGGATAGTTCTTCTCTACTTTGGTAAACTACTTGCTACTAGCCTTTGGATCCTTATCTCCTCACGCAATGCTACACTTACTATGTAAACCGACTTCGCCAAATAGATAAACAGGTTTTCTTTATCTAAAGGCTTAGATAGGACTGGTGGTCTTTCTATGCGCCTCAGTAATTCCTCGAAAGCATCTTGGCATTCCTTTGTCCAGACTAATTATCCTTTCTCCTTTTTGAGGGCATCGAAGAACGGTATGCATTTATCAGTTGACTTTGAGATGTACTGACATAACGTGACAACCTTCTCGTTCAAGCTCTGCATTTCCCTCTTTATCCTCGGGGTGGTTACATGTTTCAAGGAGTTATTCTGCTCTTGATTACCCTCAATGCCCCTTTAATTTACAATAATCCCAAGAATTTGCCCAATGCGACTCCGAAGGAATGCTTTAATTGATTTAATTTCATCTTATACATTTGCAACACATCAAGCATTTCCAAAAGACCTTCCATGTGGTTCGTCTATAGCCGATTTCACAAGCATATTATCCAGTACACTTCCATTGTCCACCCGATTTAATCCTTGAGCATGGAATTCACCAATCTCTGGTAAGTAAATCCAACGTTCTTCAAACTGAACGACATCACTTGGTAGGCGTACAGCCCCATATCCATTATAAAATTTGTGTGCTCCTGATCTGGAATGTGCATCGCTATCTGCTATAACCGGAGTAAGCTTCCATAAAAGAGAGCAGCTCATGTCCGACGGTCTTGTCTACCAGCTAGTCGATTATGGGCAGTGGGAAGCTATCCTATAAGCATGCCATATTCTAGTCTAAGTAATCAATACATGTCCACCACTTTCCATTTGCCTCTTTGACTTGCTTGGGGTTCGATACCTATTTAGAGTTCAATGCGTCGTGGATAAAGCCAGCCTTTAGCTTATCTCTTCCTCCTTCATGCAACGGATCGCTCCTGACCCAAACTGCACATTTTCTGTTTTATAGGAGGATACTTTGTGTTTACATTCAGTGCATGACATGCTATCTTTGGTGATATCCTACACATATATGAATGCGTCCAAGCAAACACTTCTAAGTTTGCTTGGAAAACCAACCAACTCCATCTTCGTTTTGCCGCTAAGCTGAGATCCAACCTTATGGACCCGAGTAGAATCGTCCGTATTGATCGAAATGTTGATTGACAACTTAGCTAGTGTTAATAGAACTTCTTCTGATTTATTAGGATCTATAGGCTTAAAGGACCTGGTATAGTTCCTGAGGAGGGATTCGGCATTGGTTGCTATGCATCTGCATTCTTGATGCGAGCTTTCTCTGCACCTTTACCTTTCTTCCATCGCTTTGCCCCTCTGAGCACAACAATGAAACTTTCCTAACCAACTCTTTAGTCACCACAAATGGATCCGACCCTATTCTGTGGGAAACATCATCATCAAGGAATAAGGAGTCGGTGTTACTTTGAAAGTAGTTAGGGTCGGTCGGCCCAAAAAGGCATTATATGCCAATAATTCATCAACAATTACAAACTTCTAAACCCGCACGACCTTGAGGTCTCCTTCTCCTAACTCCACGGACAAGTCGATAGTCCTGATGGGCTTCTTGATCTCTCCGCTAAATCCTTGAATCTGAGATTTACAAGGTTTAATGTCCTTAGAACTTATTCTCATCTGATCAAAAGTCCTTTTAAATAAAACATTCATTGGGCTTTCACAGTCCAGTAAGACTCGATGCACAATAGCTGGGACTACAATGGCCTTTGTCACTATAGGATTAAAGGTTGACACTTCAATCCAGTCAAAATCCCTATTACGAAAGACTATATCATTGGTCATCAATCTTTGCTACTTATTCGGAGCTCCAGTCTTAATGGCAAAGCAACTCTCCTACGTTACATGCTTCAAAGAATTCACATACCTCTCCACCGAATAAGGCCATCCCCTTATTGTATTTATTTATCATGATCATTCCATCAGGTCACCTGGGCCCTCTCATTTTGTCCAGGATGATTCCCTTAAGCTTTTGGCCCTTGGGCTCCAACATTATGTCTACCATTCTAAGGATTTTTGACATATTGATACACTTTTTTCTCGTGGATCAACACTTTAATTATATCCTTTAAATGACGGTACTCATTGGTAGTGTGCTCATGTATTTCATGGAAGCGATAATACTTCCTTGAGTGCCTTTCGACTTCCATCACCTCCCTTCAGGGATGCTTTCTATATCTCTCATCCCTTGTGAGGCAACGTAGATATTTTCGAGCGTATCATTCAGAGGCACATATTCCTCTAGTCTCATATTTATTGGACGCTTTTGGGCATCATTCCACTTGCTCCCAACCCTTTAATTTCTTTTCTTTTGGTTGTTTATATTACCTGCATTAACAACAACATTATTGATGCTCTCACCGGTTTGTTTTACAGCAAAATTACTCTGAACTACTTCTTTCGACCGTCCATCACCAACTTTTCTGGAAACAAGGTTTGCCTTTTCTAAGCGTAAGAGTTGGTTAGCCTTTCAGTGGAACTTCTCTGTGGTAGTTGGTTGTTTCACCTTGGCTATTTTCCAAAATCTATATCTTGGTGTATCCCCTGGACTAAAACCATCAACACCATATCCTCCTTCAGACCATTTACCTTCATGATTATAATATTTAATCTGTTCAGAGAGCCTTTTAGTTACTTTGTAAGTCCTAAGAAATGCCTAACAAGGACATCATATCCTTGGGTAGAGCAACGTGGAGCCTTAAATGCTCCAAAAACTTCTTAGCCAATTTATCAAAAGTCAAAATGGACTATGACGAGAGCCAAGTGAACCACATCGACACAACTCTAGCTAAAAAGATGGGGAAATACCTATGAACTTTGTCCATCACCTTAACACCATCCATATGTCATTCGTATTTGAATAGATGATGTCAGGGATCAGTCGTCCCATTGCATGACGACGTCGAAGGCATTGCAAACTTGATGGGTTATTGCTCCCGCAAGCTATTCTCTGTGAATAGAGTTATGCTAGGCATAGAACCCAATATTCATTCTCTCTCCATCGGTTTTCCAATCGCTTTATCATATCAGTGATATGCTCCTCAATGGCCCGGTGATCCAAAAAATGACTATCAGAAGCAGCACCAAGTGTTTGACTCCACAAACGATCTTGGTTCGCTCGATGAAGTCTAGGCTCTCATGTCTCTATCAGAGCCACTTCTCCATATCTTCTTTGACGTCTAGCCAGCTTTGCAATAGTTATTTGAGCACCAACATCCTGCGCTCTAGCTTCCGTTCCAGCCTCGTAGCCAATGTCTTGCAAATCATACTCGCTATCTTCTAAGATCAAGGCAACAAGTTGTTGCAACCAGGTTCATCCAAATTCTTCTCGGTACTAACCTGAAACTGCCCGGTACCAAGTTGTCCTGCCCAGGCCAAAAGTTGGCCCCTTCCTTTAGTTATCATCCCTGGTGCTCCAATGGTCTACTCCTTCATCTTTGGCTTTTCTTCCCTTATGTATCGGCCAAATGTAGAAGAATTCTCCTCCTAAGAGCTAAAAGGTAACACATATCTCCTGCTTCTCCTAGCCTTCAGGATTGCTGGGTCAACAAAGCAATGCTTGCATCCACCTTATCAAGAAGCACTTTCTAGTTGTCCATCATCCTCTGGTTCAGCTTTGCCATCATCTTTTCAGACTCCACTCTTGTTCACCATTTTTAGAGGGGCATATGGTCCTTATAGAGTTTCTACTGGTTGGGTAGTTTCCTCATTATGGTGAGAAGCTTCATCTTCTTCACCAGCTATAGCTTTAGATCTACGGGTCTCTTAGAGGCATTAGTTTAACAATCAAATATCCAAATTAGTAATAAGAAGCTCTAGATCCAACGTCTGGACGTTCCAATCCAAAATAAAAGTAGGATATTCTCCTGAGAAGCTCTATTTTCAGTGAAAGAACCAAAAATATTTGACCAAAATGTGTCACAACACCCCAAGGTAGATAAGAACAAATAAATATAGTAGAAATCAATAAGAAAGAAATGAATACACACTGATTTTTATATTGATTCGATAAATTCTATGACCTACGTCCACTTTAATCTTATTTAGAATGGTTTTATCACAAGTATAAGAACTTTCCTGATTATAATAGGTCTAAATATACCTTGGGTGACAAAATTTGAGTAGGGTTAAGAGAATGAAGAAGAGAATAGCCTAAAAAGTCCTTTAACCTTTCACTATAGGCTTGCTATTGATAGGATAATTTTCCGCTGAAGTCGTCGAATCACAAAAGACTACGTAAAACACCAGATCCGAGAAAGTAAGAGGGAAGATGAAGTTTCCCTATCATAAAATCATATCGGTATCGACATGAATCATGTTGGTACCGATAAAATTTTATTAGTGGAAACCACATGATTCTCCCATACTTCATCCTGCATCTTCGATTCTTTAATCTATGAGCACTTTTGCCTAGTAATTCTGCTTTATACCGAGGCGATCTGACTCGTTTGGTACTTTTTCTTTTTTTACATGGCTTTTTGGAGTTGTTCAACCGCTCCTTCAAAAACAGGCCTTAAGATGACCACTTTACCCATCATTTCCTTGACCATAGCATAAGAGGTCATTTTGGCCTACAAAAAGAACATGGTACCAACATGAAGTCATGTTGGTACCGATCTCTTTTTCCTTGTGTACCGTGACTCCAAACTCTTTGAAGTCTTTTCCTCTGCCATTCCAAGCATGCCCCAAGTTCTTGAACCATTTCATCTTCGTTCCGACATCCAGATTCGTCTAAAAGATGCTTGGTTTAAAAGGTGGATAGCATCTACAATATCACACGTTGCTTATGTATTCGATGTAGAGCAAGTACCAAACCTGAATTAAGATCACTAAATAATAATTTAGAGCATTCTCGAGTATTTGTGAAATACTAGATAATTGTTTATAGAAACAACAAAATCCTTCTAAAAAAGTGCACAGACTCGAATTTCAAAAGTGATATCGAGTATAGTATGTCATCTCAAATTCATGTCCAAGCTTAAGTTAAGGATCTTAAGTTGGTAATGATCCAAATAATAAGTAATGGTTGATTCACCAATGGCTAAGTGCATTACCGTGAATAGTACTATAATAAACTAAGTATAAATAAATGCGCAAATTTATAGCTGGAATGGGGTGCTATTTAAATGTTGAGAATGCTAAGGCATTGTAATATGATTCCAATGTTGCAATACAATTTGTAAAAGAACCTAAAACTCACTAGAAGTCGAAAGACATACTCCGAATGGTTCCACATGATAAAGACAGTTTATCATCATCAAAGAGAGTTAACCGATCGAGTAGATAATAAAGACAAAATAACATACCCATTCACTTAGGGACTAACCTGATTAATTTTGAGAAAACTAATCAAAAGAGATGAAATAAGATTCCATGATTGAGCCTAAGTGCAAGTTGGAGACCGGTAGAGCTATGGGTATGCTCTAGAGGAAATTGTACGATTTGTTACATATATCTAAATCGATAACAATTCTTGTTCAAAATAATATGTATTTTATTTCTATTATAAACTTGTTATATTATGATGAAATTGATTAAGTAATAATTTAAAGTATATTGAATAAATTATCTTAAATGGTATGTTATGTGATAGTAAATACAATGTGTTGTAATCATGAGAATTTTATTACATTGAAAAATAATATATTGTTTTAAATATTCCCAGTAAAGATATTTCAAGAAAGTATATCGATTCATCCGTTGAGAATAGAGTATGTAATGCTCTCCAAATATTAGACGGTGTATCACTTATAGTTACTGGGGGCACCAAATGATTATGTACTGATAGTTATTGGATAAATATGGAATTACTCATTTAAGAGTTTTCTATTGGTTAATATAACTAAGGTCAAATAAACAATCTTGAAGTGATGATGTTACACAGTTCCCTCAACTTGAGAATACAGTGGAACTTCAATCATGGCATGACGTCTATCGAACAACTATAGTTGGGTTAAATTTGAAGCATTGGAAGTGAAACACTATTTAATAAAATTCGTCTCCTCGGTTATATGAGGATAGTATCATGGTAAGATGTATTCAGCCCAAAGTCAAAGTCTATGACTAAAGCAGTATAGTTAATAATTATTGTTATTATACAAAAATTGTGTGTTTGAGCTACTCAAGTTGAATATGGACGATATTGAAGTTTTGACTCAGATCAAATTCCATTAGTCCTAATATGATATAGTTTCAACGAAGAGAATTAGTATAAATAATCGTTGCTGCTAGGTACCATTTATAATAGTAAAATTAGGTTTACACATTTGAGTCACATAACCATAACGGTGAATAATCTGAAAAACCACATGATTTAATAATTTATAATTTTTTTAAATTAAAATATTTATGAAATATTAACCATTAAATTTTATTAAATTTGTTTGTATACCATTATTATTTAATATGGTGCATATATAGAATTTATATACGCACATATCAATGTACGATATCAGTAGAATATTTAAATTGGATGTAAATAGATTAATTGCTAAGTGATTTTGAAAATTTTGAGGGCTCAAATAGCCTCCATGTATGGCCAGCCATGCATGCTAAAATGGGGGACTTGATTTGATTTAATTAAGATTTAATAAAGAATTAAAGAGGGAAGATTTTAAGGAAGGAATTGAATAGGCTTTAATTATTTCTTTAAACCAAATATTCCTTTCATTCATTCAATCTACAAACAATTGATTTCTTCTGCTCTCCTTTCCATCTCCTATAATGGCCAAAAATCCACTGCCTCTAATAGTGGATTTTTTTTTTTCAAAAACAAAATCAAATCGTTGCAATTTCTAAAGGCGATTCAGTCAGATCTATATCTTTTCATACATTCAAGATGTGGTTTATTGGCTACATCATAAGGTATTTATTCAATCCCTTTTTTAATGTATTTTACATCATGATAGAATTGCTTTTATCCTCTATCTATACATCTATTTGTGATTATATGTTACATCTTATTAGTATAGTGTAGATCTAAGTTATACAACGAATTTGTATATGTCTATGTTGTCAAATCCTTTAACTTCTATTGTTTTAGGAATTAAAGTTCATAAAATTGTTTTCAAATTTAAAACTAGTTTTAATCTGTTGGAATAATTTTTTAATTTATTTTACATAATTTTATAAGCGAAATACAGTCATTGACTACTTGAATTTTTTCTATAAAATCGAACGTAAAGTTTCTTGTATACATATGTTGTTCTGAACATCAAATATTTTTGGTTATTTCATACATGTGTTCATTTAAATTATTTTCATTAAAAATTTATAAAAGGACATTTGTGTAAAATTATAGATCTAATGTTGATTTCTTTACTGATTCAAAACTAAGTTTCAAATGGTCGACTCTAAGTTCTAAAGCTTATAAAATTGCAAGTTTTACATATCTAAATATATATTATTTCAAATTTAGTATAGTTTGTCGTTATATATGTATGTATGTGACTATATATTATTTCAATTCAAAATTTAATGGAGCTTTTATGTAAAATTATAGATATAATGTTGAACTCCTTATGCCAAAGCTTGTTTTCAAATTTGCCAGTGTTTGATTTCAAAATGTAAAATAGTCAAAATCAATAAATATGAGTGTGTGTGTGCGCGCGCGCGCGTGTGTGTAGTATATGTAGTATGTATATATGTGTGTGTGTGCAATTGTTATATTATATAATCAAAAAAACCATGAACAACGAAAGCATATATAAAGGAGCAAATGTGTTCGTTATGGCGTAAATCCAAACACCTACAAACATGCACATTAACCATGCACACCGTCGATATGTTGCTCTTGCTCGTCTTACACTAGAGTATATTTGGACATACTCACAATATATGTCAAGTATAAATTTGGTCATATATGTCGTTTAACAAATCGGTCAATTCAATTAAAGAGAGAAAAAAAGGTTCTCACTAAATATGACAAAATCTTCCTTCAATTAATTAAATAACTTTAAGAGAGAAAATTGAAAGATTTCCTTCTCCAATTTATATATAAATAAGTAGCCACTACACACATGCACACAACAATATATTTGATATAGTCTATTTTATATAAATTTCAAATTGATTAAAATATAAATAATTAAAACTTACTTTGAACAAAATTAAATATAACAAGATTTTATTTAAAACTATTTTAGATTGGATCTAAAATCAATTTAGATTTCATAGACCTAATAGATTCAAAATATTTTTTTAGAAATCTACCTATTTCACAAGCTTCCAACTAGCCCAGTTCCTTTAGACATCAACTCCGGTTTCGAATAATTTATTAGAGGTAACGTTCATTCTTTTCCAATTCTGACCTATATAATTATATAAGAAAACATTTGAGCAAAAAACATTATATATGATGTAAAGGAATATCAAAAGAATAGATTGTTGAGGAAAATAGCGCTTTTGATCTAGCTACAATGATAGCTTTGAAATTTTTTTAGAAGTTTAATTCTAAATAAGTTTTTTCAAACCTTTTCTTATTTAAATGTTTAATGTTGTGTTACACAGCATAAACTTATTTTTGTAAAATCTCATGTTAACCATATTTATCAAACTCATGATTTAATACATTTTTCAACGGTGTTATTTACACGCCCATGAAATATTCATAAGCAATTGCATTTTTCAATTAGTGCATGGTTACCATTTATTTATTAAGGATCTTACTGAGTGGTGATTAATTATCAATGATTTTCCATAAAGTTAGTTTGAAATTAATTTGTTTTGCTTTTTGTAATTTGAAGATGTTTATAAAAAAATTATGAATTGAAGTTATGGATATTCATATTGTTTGTAACTAAATAAGCTTCAACTAGAAATTGCCATATTAAATGATACTATCTTGCAACTAATAAAAGGGTAGCTGGTATATATTTCATTTAATTTGAATTCAAACTAATCAGAGAATTTACTATAATTAATTCTTCTTTATCGAAATTCATTTTAGTGAGAAAATTTATTTTATAATAATTCTCTTTAATGCTAATCAATTTGAGTTCACCTATAATTCAATATAATATAAGTTCGATGATGGATTAATACTACCATTTAGTTTAACTTAATCACAAATTTTCAAAATATGTGACATTATAAGTTTTAACTCTATAAGATAGTATGTAATGCATATTGTTTCGTAACTTTAAGAAACACATCTTGACTAGAGAAAAATATTAAAGTTGGAACTTAAAACATATTCTTAACAACAACTTTTCTTTTCCTTAACAAATTTAGCTAAAAGATAAAATAAATGAGAAAAATTTATTTATAGATAACCATCTTCAACAAAAATAGCTGAAATATTATCAAGGTGACATTTTTTTATGCTTTTAGAGGCAATATTATGTATCACATTTTTTTTTTAAACTTGAAGGACAACGATATATATCAATGAACATGATTATAATTTTCATCTTACATGTATGATAATCAATAGATTATAAATACTACAATATGTTGATGTTTTAATGTATAAAGGAAAAATATAAGAAGCATTTGTAACGACGTTGGATTAGTGCTCGAGAAAAAAGTCACGTCCAATCCGATTTAATATCCAATCAATACGCATAGTCAATATTAGAACGCAGGATATTATGTGAAAAACATAAGTTTGATTACATACAAACAACAAGCTAAAAGTGATTATCGATGTTTCCACTCAATTGATTATTGTAAAAAGAATTCCAAAAAATGATGAAAGTATTAATGTACATAATTGGAATGCAAATTTTTTTTTCATGGAAGAAGGTAAAATTTATCTTTGAGTAAATATGTTTTGGTTTACAAGAGAACAAACTTAGCTTTGACTATTTCTTGCATTTTATAAAACCGTTATTTTGCTATAAATCACTCCTGCTTTCATTTTAATATTTGTTGCTTCTTTACATATATGTTTCTACTTAAAAAATACTTCGTTCTATACTGTAATATAATCATTTATAATAATTTGTATATTCCAATAATAATAATAATAAATTTCAATATTTTCCACCACTGACTTGGGTTTCCTTACACCTAGTCTAGTTGTTGTATTCAATGAAATATCATTTTAAGTATTTATATGTGTATCTACAGGTAATTTGTGTTATATTGATATCAGTTTACTTTGAATTATGTTTATTGCCACATTATTCAACTTTATTTTGCATGAGCATTTGAATTAATGGAATGTTATTCATGTATAATTTGCATGTCATATTACGTTACCAATTTCAGAGTTTCTATAATGTTTTGAGAATGAAATTTTTGACGAGAAGAGAGAAGTGAAGAGTAGAGAATGCTTGGTCTACATTATTCAACTTTATGTTTGCATGAGCATTTGAATTAATGGAATGTTATTTAAGTATAATTTGTATGTCATATTACATTACCAGTTTCAGAGTTTCTATAATGTTTTGAGAATGAAATTTTTGACGAGAAGAGAAAAGTGAAGAGTAGAGAATGCTTGGTCTATCAAATGGTGGAAAATAGTACGGGGATGGTTGAGCTAAGTGTTTGATTGTATGAGAATAGACATGGGAAATTAATGTGCAACTTTTCTATTTTACTCGGATATACTAGTGAATGAAGAATGTTAGGTGTGACTCGCATTGTATTAGAGTGAATGCGTCGATTGGATTATGAATGGTCCCAAATCGCAAAATATTCTAAAAGGAAATCCATTTAACAACAAAAGATTCCTTTTAGCTCTGGTAACGTAGGATATTCAATCGTGAAATGACAACAAAAGAGTTTCCAAAATAACAAGGCATAGGTGGATTAAAGTAGACCTGTCAAATGGGTTGAGTTGGGTCAAAATGGGTTGGGTTGAGTTTGACCCAACCCATTTATGACCCATTCTTTTTTACCCACTTATGACCCTACCCATATATGACCCAACCCGTTTAATAAGCGGTTACCCATTTAACCCATTTAAAGATTTAGGGGCCGTTTGGATTACAATAAATAAGTTGTTTTTTGCTTATAAAATGAAAAAATTAAAAAGTCAATATGGATAAACAAAACAGGAAATTATTGTCAAGGACAAAATTTCACAGCTTTTTAGCCTCAAGGACAGACCTTCAATATTTTATACTGAAGGACAACTTTCTGTAGGTATCAGTTTTTAGTTATTGATAGCAGTTTTTAGGTATCAGTTTGTAGTTATCGGTAGCAGTTTTTAGGTATCAGTTTTTAGCTCGGTATCAGTTTTGTTGTCCTTATGAATAATTTTGGAAAATGTTTGTCCTTGTGAATAATTGTTAGAAGAATGTTTGTCCTTGTAGTAAAAATATTGAGGTCGTGTCCTTGAGGCAAAAAATATAAAAAATTTTGTCTTTTAAATTAATTCCCCCTAAACAAAATCTACCGACTTTTAAAAGTCATTTTTCAACTTATTGCAAAAACAATTTTTTTTTGCTTTTCGACTCACATAAGTCGATTTTTTATATGAAAAAATTCTAAAAAAATGTATTTTCAAATTTCAAAATTTCACATTTCAAAATTTAAATATAAAATTTTCAAATTTCGAAATTTCGAAAATTCAAAATTTAAAAATTTCACAGTATAAAATTCAAATTTCAAATATCAAATTTTCAAAATTCAAATTTCAAAATTTCGAATTTTGAATTTCAAATTTTCGAATTTTGAATTTCAAAATTTTGAACTTTAAAAATTCAAATTCCAATTTTCAAATTTAAATTTTCAAAATTCGAATTTTGAAATTTTGAAATTTGTTAAAATTTGAAATTTTGAATTTTGAAATTTTGAATTTTGAAAATTTGAATTTTAAAATTCGAAATTTTAAATTTTCAATTTTGAATTTAAAAATTGAAAATTTTCAAATTTAAATTTTGAAATTCGAAATTTGAAATTTTGAAATTTCGAATTTTGAAATTTTGAAAATTTTTAAAATTTGAAATTTTGAAATTTTTGGAAATTTTGAATTTTGAAATTCGAAATTTAAATTTTGAACTTTTTGGAAATTTTGGATTTTGAAATTTTTGGAAATTTCGAATTTTGATATTTAAATTTTCAAATTTTTGATTTTGAATTTTGAAATTTCGAATTTTGAAAATTTGAATTTTAAAATTCGAAATTTTAAATTTTCAATTTTGAATTTAAAAATTGAAAATTTTAAAATTGAAATTTTGAAATTCGAAATTTGAAATTTCGAAATTTAAATTTGGAAATTTCGAATTTTGAAATTTTGAAATTCGAAATTCGAAATTTCGAAATTTAAATTTGGAAATTTCGAATTCTGAAATTTTGAAAATTTTAAATTTGAAATTTTTGGAAATTTTGAATTTTGAAATTTGAAATTTTTAAATTTGAAATTTAAATTTTTGGAAATTTTGGATTTTGAAATTTTTGGAAATTTCAAAATTTGAAATTTTGATATTTAAATTTTCAAATTTTTGGAAATATCGAATTTGAAATTTGGAATATGAAAATTTGAAATTTGAAATTTAAATTTTCAAATTTTTGGAAATTTCGAATTTATAACTTGGAATTAGAAATTTTAGTTGCAGTCTGAATAGAAAAAATAGCGGCTTCTACAGTCGGTGAAGTTCAAATATGAAGATGCAGTGGCCTGTTATTTTTTAAGTACAACTGTCAATTTTCATGAAAAATACATTGTAGGTTTAAAATTCTTATTTTTCAAATTTATATTAAAATTTAATGATTTTAATAAATGGGTAAATGAGTTACCCACTTATAACCCTTTTAAAAATGGGTCAACCCAACCCATAACCCATTTAATAAAATTCATAAATGGGTTGACCCAACACACTTAAAAGTAGGGTAAATGGGTTGGGTTAATGGGTTGGGTCATATTTTGACAGGTGTAGATTAAAGTGCAAGAAACAATTTTAGTAACGTCTCCTTCGTCAATGGTGATATAACATTCTACTTCAGCTAACGGTCACCCTATCAAAGGATTAGCTGCCCGCCGTCATGGCTATGAGACTTTAGCATCCGTGGGCAAAATGTATGCGAACCTTTGGGATTGATCCGTCGTGGTGAATCCGATTTGTTATGGAAACCCTAATTCTCTACCACATTCCCTCGTTTAATGCTAGAAAATCAATGGTACGATTTGGGCTTCTCATTCTATGGTTATATTCTGTAATTTATATCATTTTCCATTGTCTTTCTCGGATCCAGTTTAGAAATAGGGTTCTATTGCATATGCTTGCGCTTTTTTTGTTTTTTGTTTTCGTTTTTTTGGAGTTATCGCCATCTTTTTTGATGCAAGTATAATGATCTGTCGACCATTTGATCAGAATTATCAATCAATGCATTGGTGCAATGATTGTGCTATTAGAATCGACGATGGCCAACCTAGGTGTCCTGCAACGCGAATTTGGGGAAATTTTTCTGTGGATAAGTCTTGATTTTTAATAGATAATCCGGTTTTAGATTTTTCAATGAAAAGTTGATGGATAGCCATAAGGTGAAGAGATGTTTACGGTTAATATTCATAACTGTATGTTTTCATATCATACTGATGCATGTAATGCTAAAGTCTTGCGTTTAGGTATCGTTTGTCTTCCACTTTATTGGCCAGATGTTCCTCAATATGACCACTAAAAATGTTTATTTATAAAAGCTATTCAAACCTAAAACACTTATTAAGTGAATAACATTCTAATACTACTATATTGCTTATTCAAGTTCTGAATACTTAGTGATAATTTTTTTGCATTTATGTCCTTGCATTTATGAAATTATGTTAACTAAATAATATTAAACTTTTAAAATTTATAAAATACAAAAATTCAAAATATAAATCTATGAAAATCTAATATTTTAAAATTTTAAATATTTAAATCCATTTATCTTAAATTTAATTTCAAGATGTCTTTTAATAAAATTATATTAGTTCTCTCCTCAAACGAGGAACACTCATTTTTTCTGAAGATTTTTTTTTATAATTTTCCTTTAAATTTATGTTTCTTAACATCAAATTTTTTGGATCTTAAGTTCTGCAAGTAAAAGATTTCTGATAACTTATTAAGTGAATAACATTCTAACACTACTATATTGCTTATTCAAGTTCTGAATACTTAGTGATAATTTTTTTGCATTTATGTCCTTGCATTTATGAAATTATGTTAACTAAATAATATTAAACTTTTAAAATTTATAGAATACAAAAATCCAAAATATAAATCTATGAAAATCTAATATTTTAAAATTTTAAATATTTAAATCCATTTATCTTAAATTTAATTTCAAGATGTCTTTTAATAAAATTATATTAGTTCTCTCCTCAAACGAGGAACACTCATTTTTTCTGATTTTTTTTTTTTAATTTTCCTTTAAACTTATGTTTCTTAACATCAAATTTTTTGGATCCTAAGTTCTGCAAGTAAAAGATTTCTGATAACTATACTTTTCATAACTATTTTTCTTAGGACAAATTTTTGAAAACTAAATTTGTGAAAATCAACCTTTTGATTTTTTTTAATTAATTTCAAATTTTGAACAATAGCAATTTATAATTAAAAAAAAAAATCTAAAACCTTCAATTTTATATCCGACGTTCAAGGTTTCCAAAATTTCAAATAATTCGTAGATTAAGAAATTTCAGATCTCAAGTTTTCTAATTGCTCACGTTTATTACGATTCTAATTCTTAATTGTAATCATTATCAAGTGAAAAACCAACTAACATAGACGGTATTATTGTCAAAATAGCCATGTACTTTAATATAATCTGAAGTTTTAAAATTTTAAACAAAAAGCCATATATATGATCTTATTCAACAATCAACAATCAAAATTCAACTTCATCAATCAGTATTCATCGTTTGGCTTTCAACATTTAAAACAGATGAAGCTATTTGTTTTATTTTGATCATTTCAACAATGAAGGAGATGGCTGTTAGAACACAAATGAAAACACAACAGATGTTTGGTTGTTAGATCTCATTGAGAGCTTAGATTCAGGGGGACAAAATTTTGACAATGTGTTGGTTCTCTAATCATGGCATTACCTATGAATATGATAATGTCTATCACAAATAGAAAGTATTAAAAATAATGAATAGTTGATTTTATACTTTACAACTGTGCCAATGATTCTCATAGGCTTGTTGCTGATCAGATGCATTAGACCAAGCCTATTGATTAATTGAATCTGTCGCCATGTGTCAAGAAATTATACAAGTTTGCATGAGTGATTAATTTATTTATTTTCTGTTAAGGTTGATTTTTTTTGTACGAATAGTTTGTGAATGATGACCAATATCTTTATTTATAGTTGGCTTGGAAGCGCAATTTTTTGGTCCGACTGCGAAATTCCAAAAATACCCTTATATGTGTTTCTTTATTAATGGTTATAATATATTTGTCGTCATACTCTTTTGGTGTCGGCATGAAATACCAAAAATGTCTCTCTACAGACATTAAAATTTAGCATCACTTATAAATTATGATCTGACAATTAAACTTCTTTTATAAATTCAAATTTCCACTACAAATATTTAACAAGTCATAATATCACTTAAACATAGAATCTAACAAATATGCTACTTTACAAATTCGTTTTTTATTAATTAATAATATAAATAAAAATTTAAACTAACAAAAAAATAGGTATCGCAACTTAGAAATAAAAATTCAGATTAACTACGTATGATTCAATATAAAAATATGGCTAAATATATATACAAATTATTTTCTTTTAAGCGTATTAAACAAATAAAATTTGTAGAAAAACAATTCAGCTGCCTTCGTCACGCGCAAAGCGCATGTCTTAACATTCGAATCCTGCAAAGAACAGAAACTAACATTTATTTTCAAATTTAAAATTTGAAACGTAGATAAGATTACAACTTCGAAACATTATATCGACAAAAGAATTACAATCGTTTCCTTTTTAATTTTTATTTTATTTGTATCAAAAATATATAGAAATTCTAAATTTAATAATTTTATAAGGGGATTTTATATGCACGTACATTGCACGTGCCAAAAAATCTGGTATTAACATAAAGAGTGTAGATTTTCTCTCCACATAATTGGTGTAAAAATATAATCATTATCGATGTATAATCAGATCATTAATTGGTCTACATTTTCCACTAATCATGTGGAGTACAACCATACTTTCATTAGTGGAGAGTATGGTTCATGCATCATTACCTATATTAATGAATTTTTGGATATGGCTTGCAGATTTATTTGGGAACAGTTTTGACATATACGAGTAAAATGCACCAAGTTTTACAATTATCTTCTGTATTACGAGGTCAGTGTTGCAGCTAGCACTTCGGTAAAAGCTATCATGTATGTTTAATTATAGATACTCATTTTGAAGCTGTTACCATAGGCAATAATGAGGCAGTGACTAACCACAAGTGTCATGTTTCTTTTTGTGATGTCTTGTTTATTACTGTAAATTAATTTCAAAGGCTATTTAGGCTATCACAATTTTCGACAGCTGTTTTTTCTAGATTTTGCTTGTGGTTTCTCCTTGGAATACAATCGCTAATATGACATACTACTGGGCAAGAGGTGATATTATTGTTTGAGCAGGCCAGGTAGTTTGTATTTTGATCAGTCCAGTTAACTGGTTATAATATCTGAAATACTCCTAAAGCCTTAAGTTGGATTGATTTGACTAATTCCGACCCACTTCAGTAGAATTATAACTTGTGTCGTCGTCGTCATTTGTGTGTGTGTAAGTGTGTGTGTAAAGTAATTATCATTTTATATACATGTATTGTATGATATATACAGATTGTCGACAATATGATGCACCTAAAACCTCATTATAAGCCAGATATCATAGTGTAGATATTATTGTTTGAGCAGGCCAGGTAGTTTGTATTTTGATCAGTCCAGTTAACTGGTTATAATATCTGAAATACTCCTAAAGCCTTAAGTTGGATTGATTTGACTAATTCCGACCCACTTCAGTAGAATTATAACTTGTGTCGTCGTCGTCATTTGTGTGTGTGTAAAGTAATTATCATTTTATATACATGTATTGTATGATATATACAGATTGTCGACAATATGATGCACCTAAAACCTCATTATAAGCCAGATATCATAGTGTAGATATGAATATGAAGCAAATTCTATGAAAATCTATAGCAATTAGCACATTCCTCTTGACAGTCTTCCAAAAGAAAAGGAAACTTTAAATAATTAAATTTTGCATTTAAACAATTATTTGACACTATTTATGCTATGTACCTTCGCATTTTACATCAGGGTTAATGAAGTTAGACAGAGTACCAGGTAAATCCGAATCATAGACGTGCCCCATTTTTACGCGTTTAGTCTCTAAATATTTCTTATTCTCTTCCGTCACTTGGGATATAACAGGAACTCTTCCAATGACTGCAAGTCCATAGCCTTTCAAACCAATAAACTTTGCTGGATTATTCGTCATTAGTCTCATAGTTCGTATGCCAATGTCCCTCAGTATCTGATAGTAGCAAAAGATAAGACCCTAAACATAATATGTCTAAATATTTTCTGTTGGTATCTTTAATCTGAATAATTATACATATTTTAACCTGTGCCCCGATTCCATATTCACGAGAATCGACAGCCAGTCCCAGTTCCAAATTGGCATCTACAGTGTCATGTCCGAGGTCTTGTAAATTATATGCACGGAGTTTGTGACCAAGTCCTATGCCTCTTCCTTCGTGACCACGTAGATATACTAGAACTCCTCTCCCAGCCTTCTCGATTAGTTGTAGGGCAAGGTCAAGTTGATTTCCACAGTCACAACGTGCTGACCCTAGTATGTCTCCTGTTAGGCATTCGGAGTGAACCCTTACTAGCACACCCTGCCCATCTCCTATATCTCCCTGCCAATTCAAATTTAACCCCTTCTATTGATATCTTTTGGCTATATATATATATATATATATATATATATATATATTACTGTTTAGGCTGCTTTAAAAACATAGTATGCATCTAGAATCTATTGAGAACTACTTACGGAAAATAGGTTGCTTTCTGCCTACGTGGCAGGAACTGAATTTTTGTACTGGTGTACTTTGAGAGTGCAACATTCCAAACTTTCAAAGTGCACCAGTACAAAATAACTTCTGGTATGTAAGTGGAACGTTTTTTTTTTTAATTATTTTCTAAAAGAGTCTGAATGTGTGATAAACCTTGAAATGTTGTCTAAATGGGTAAATTTCCCAGCAAATATTCACACCTTTACTAAAGCAATATGTTCAGTTCCATCCAGTTTTGATTTATAACAGTACGCCTGAAAGAGCCCCCATTTGGTAGGTAAGCGCGATACAGCAAGTTTTTCCACCAGCTTTTCCCTCTTTCTTCTATACCTGAATGAGAAAAAGGCAAAAAAAGAATAAACGTACATTTTTGTTTGTAGAAAATACAATCAAAATATCTTTTTTGATGAATCCTTCATACCTGATCAAATCCGTGATTGAAACGATAGGATAGCCATAATCCATGGCCATTTTCTTCAAAGAACTCAGGCTAGCAATAGAGCCATCATCTTGGTCAAAAACAGTAGAAAGCACAGATACAGGTGGTAGTCCTGCTAGCTTAACTAAATCAACGGAAGCCTCTGTATGTCCAGCTCTCTGTAAAACACCACCTTCTTTATATTTAAGTGGAAATACATGTCCGGGTCTTCTGAAATCTCCAGGTTTGGAATCTGGAGATGATAGGGCTAGAATCGTCTTTGCTCTGTCTGCTGCTGATACACCATTTGTTGTGCCTGCTCTTACATCCTAGTGAATATACAAAGATGATCAAATAAATGCTGAAATTTGAATTTGAAATTCGAACGTGTGTATACCGACCACTGTTACAGTTGAAGCTGCAGAAGATGGATCGTCTATTTCGGTTATGGGGGACATCATAGGAATCATGAGCCTGTTTAGGTCTTTTCCTAGCATGCCTACGGATACGATTCCCGAGCCATGTTTGATCATGAATGCGATTGCTTGGGTCGTTGTTAGAGTTGCTGCCATGATGAGGTCTCCTTCTTGGTTGCCGTTTTCATCATCTACTGCTATCACGAACTATGGAAACATAAATATGGTTAGCTCTGAAATCAGATATTGTTGGGAAAATGTAGGTCACATGCTAACAAAGAAGATATTCGTTTATTAAACTTCAAATTATCATAGATTCTCCTTTTCAGTTTATTAATTGTGTTGTTACTTTGTTAGAATATTTTTGTAATATTACAAGCTTTAACATATTAACAAAACCCATGCAATTTTTTTAGCAAATATAATGCTTGAAAGCGAGATTGATGGTGCTATGTTGTGGAAAATAGTCCGCCAGAGTTATCTCTCTCCCCAATAAACTAGTGAATTTCATGCAATGCAGATATTGGCAAGTGCAAAACTCGACCAATGTGAGAAAAAATATCTGAATTGCTGATATAGGTATGCATTTGACACCCTAACTTTTTATCTAATCCTCATGCACACATAACATGCCAACAAAAATATACGGTTACTACCCGTGCCGAAGCCAGAAATTGAAGTTGGTGAGAGGCCACAATATGGAAGCGATAGCCTCCGAATTTTTTTTCTTTTGTTTTTTTCTGGTCGATTATTCGACAGTTATAAAAAGAAGCTCATGACAAATCAATTAATAGCCATAAATAATATTTGATATAATAGTATTCTATTACAAAACCGATCAGCTATTGATCTTTTCAAACTAAACAATCATATCATAGATTCTAATAATTTAATGCTGCCCATGTTGAATTCTCATGTTTTGGAAGTGATTGATAGTTGCATCCAGGCCTGGCCCAAGACCAAGTCCACCAAGACATTGGACTAGGGCAACAAGCAAGGGAGGGGCAACAAAAAATAATAATCGCATATAGTTTCCTGGATTTTGTTCTCGTTAATTGCTACACATGTGCTACACATGTTGTCTACTTCACTGATTCCTATATCATCGCCGCCTTGTTCCTTGTCATCAGAATCCACTAGGTCCATTGTCATCATTTGATGTCTACTGAATCGATTTGCAATTGTTGAGCAAATGCTAGAACGTCTAAAGTCAGCATGTGAGTATATCTAAATTATGTTTTACTAAAATGTGATTCCATCGTTAGTTAGAACTGTACACTCGTTTATAGTTCGTTCAAGCAAATATTGCAATTCTTCAGTATTTTACTTTCACAGGTGAAGAAGTAATTTGATTTATAGTTCAACTTCCTCTTTTTTCTTTAACTGCATGTTGTTTTCACAAACTAAGAGTATTTTTATTTTTTTTCCATCTCAATTTTAGTATTTCTTTATTTTAAATGATGCATACCGCCTATTTGTGTAAATGTCATTTAATGTTTCAGACTGTCATCCATGAATTGGAAATGCTTGTGCTTGCATTTGCCTTGGACATTATGTTCAAATTAGGTTGTAGTTGAAGCAGTTTTCTATGTAGACTACAGGTTCTTAAAATGGTTTGTATCATATATAAATGATTGTCGATAAATTTGAAACGTTTGGGATGTAGTAGGCCATATATTATTTTCGCTCTGCAAACATTTTACTTCTATTGACCGTATAATTGGCCAGAGTTGTTGAAGTAGTTTGTTGCACTAAAATATTCGGGGCAGAAAAATATGTTAGAAAGATTGGTCGACTAGGACATTAAATATCATAGGGCCGGCCCTGGTTGCATCATTACTAACTTGATTAAATATATCTTTCTCGATGTATGTAACACAACTATCATTTAACCATTCATCTCCCCTTCAATTACGTGATCGTTTTTCACTATATTCATAGTAGAAAATGTTCTCTCCCCAGATGCGGTAGAAACAACTGGAAGAATAAATGACAAAGTTACGTGCTTGTATACCAAATTGTTGTATTTTTTCTCATCAACACCATCATCTTATCCAAGTCACTAATGCATTTCACATCTTTCAAATCTATCATTGAATTTCATGTCAATCCCGTAAATCTCCAACTGATTAGAAAGATCCATGCGTTCTGCTTTGGCAAAATCACCCGAATAAAATCGGATAAACGAACCAACTTTACTTTATCAAAAGTAGCAAATGAATCAACCGGACTAAGTGCTGACATACAAAGAAGAAGTTCAAAAGTTACCTCATTGGATTGATTATTGAGTTCAACGATATGCTTGTCTAAACAAAAGTAGAACAAATCAACTCGATAACGATGCAAATTTTTAATCATATGGGCCTCTTCTTGATCTACCTAAAAGAAGTTAATTATCATTCCATATTTGAAATGAGAATACTATATTTCATGCAAAAAGATTCAACCTCATTCAAAAGAGAGTCACATCCACCATCTCTCATCTTGTGCAAACGTGCTTTGGATATTTTTACCAACCTCAAAGCATTTACAATATTTTGATATTTTCGTTGTAGTGCTTTGGAACGATCATTAGTAATTGCAAGTATATTCTTCATCAAATGCAAAATAAATATGAAATTGAAGCTACATTCAAATCAGTGGCTTCATTCAAATCAGTAACTAATTTAAGCAAACCCTAAATAACTACATTCAAATAAGTGGAAAGTAAAATTAGGGTTAGTAGATTAACCATTACTGTAGTGAAAAGAGGAAAAAGCGAGGAACGGAGGAAGACGACGTGATGCGAGAGGGACACGAAAAATCCGATGCGATGTGAGAGGTTTGGACGATGATGCAGTGTGCGAAAATCTGTCGCAACGCGAGAAGAAGACGATGCGAATCTGCGATGCTGAATGCTTTGAACGATATGTGTGTGTGTGTGTCTGGTGCAGGCTTAACATGCCTCCGTCTCTGGTTACTACTACTGCTGGAAATGTCTTGTTGATAATAAGTTTTGTATTTTCAGCCTTTTCGACGAATCTACATAATTATATCAACAGTTTAAAAGATTCCAAATTAAAGTACAGTTATTAGGGAGTGAAGTTTAACCCTTTTTTTTTTCAGAGAATGAACATATGATATGCTTATCATACACAATTTTAGCCAACATACAATCAAACTTATATTCTACTTTGTATGCAACCTGTCAATTTCTGTTCTTCAACTCATGAAACTAAAAACTCGTTTTTTTTATGTACATGGGTACTCAGATTTTTGGAAAAACTATATTACAGATATGGGAATAGCTTATATTTTGTTAGTAATTGATTTACTCAAAAATAGGAAAACCCGTTAAGTTAATGGCCTTCTTTTGAGATTTAGAGTTTATTTGTTCCAGAAGTTTTTCTTCTTCTTCGTAAACATCAACTGATCTCTGACTTACATGACTTATTTAAGGAAACTAATGATACGCAAAACCGTACCTTTCCCTTACGTAATGCGTTAATGGCCTCATCTATCGAAGAGTATCCTTCAGAAGGTTGGTCAGGATCTCCTTCTGCTTCGCTAACAAAAAAATCTTCAGTCTCTTGAGTTATTTCAGCACTAATAGCTCCAAAAGACAAATCCTTTGCATCTTTCTGACCAAAAATATTTCCATTTGAAGAACTTTTTTCAAACTTTGCGCCATCAATATTATCTTGACTAGCAGCATAAGCTAGAAAATTTATCCCTCCCTTGCCTTGTAATCCAACAAATGGCCGCTGGCATCTGATACACATATCAAAACGGAAACCCAAATATGGAAAATATACGTCAATATATGAAATGATGTACATAAACATACCATGGTTTTTGAGAATTTATTGCTTGTGCCGATGATGTTTGTACATGGAACTGAGGCGGAGCCTAGAAGAACACAATCCATTTGTAAAAAGTTCTAAATGCAGACATTCCATAGCTCTAAAAGATATTAATATATATTCAATTTTGTTCTGGATATGGCTAGTTGTGCTTTCAAATTTGCCTTTTAGTTTCATTTTACATTTATTTATTTGAAGGGTGGAAGTGCATGGACCTTAAATTAGAGATAAGATATGAAAGTGTACCAACCATCTGATATCTGGTATGAAATAGTGTTATATTAACTTATGCAACTTGGCGTTAAGATGATTTTGGAAGATATGCTACACTGCTATGTAATCTGCTTAGGTATTTAAGTACGACAAGAATTTTGTGCAGAGAAGATACTTCTATGAGTCCCTAATGGTAGTAATGAAAGTCCTGGTAAAATATTTTTATTTTTGCTTACGCCTATATGTTTGTTCCAAACTACTTGTTACCTGACTCTATAATGAAAAGCTTTGTTTATTTCCACTAACATGAAGTTGACAGCTAACATCAGTCCAATGCTTTTCACAGTCGGACATGACTTGAATTGTAACTCTTTCATAGCAATCTGAAGAACCAAATATGATTATACTTATTAGGCAAAATTGGCAAATTATTACCAGACCTTTGCCCTGAAGTTATTCGGTTCACCATGTATAGGTACATGATTTCTTTCACTTTTCTTTGTTATGTATTTTTTCCAAATTTTTTACTGTTTCTAAAATTCAAATCTTCTTGTATTATTGAATGGAGGAAACCTGTAGTGTCATGTTACATTTACTAACTGAACAGAAGTAAAAATAAATCACTCAGACATGCACCACCCTCTTATTTTTTAACGGTAAAACCACGGTTTTCGTTTCCTCCATTCTGATCATTTTGTGTTCTGACATCCATATCTCGCACTACTTCTCTAGTTCGAATTCGAAAATCCGAATGTATCGCTATAGATAGAATTCTATCCTTAGAATCATCCAACACATAAACTCTACATATCGGACAAGTGGAGTTTGAATTCAACCAAACATCGACACAACATAGATGAAAAAGATGATTGCATTTCGGCAACAATCTCATAGTTTCTCCATTCTGAAAATCTCCCAAACAAATAACACAATCGGAGTTTTCACCATGTTCTTCATTTATCATTTCCTCACTCATCTTGATTACTGGAAGAGATTTTATTGCTTCAGAACTCAATCCTCGATTCTCTAGTTCTAAAACATTGTTATCTTGTTCCGCAAGAGATGAACTTGGATGAAATATAATTTTGTATATCGTAGATGATATGAAAAATACACAAGCTGCTGCAATGCAGAAACCTGATAACTTGACCCAAACTGAATAAATAGGAAGTTGTTGTAAGTTCATGGTTAAAGACTAAAAGCAGTAGAAATTGAAGGAAGGCTTTATGTCTAGAGCTTTTAGTTAGTTTTTGAAGCTGGGAAAATGGTACCTATGTTACATTGAGTGTATCACTGATATAAGTTGCTGGACAAATTATCTCTGCTGGAACTGACATTTCCTAGAATTGTATTAGTTCATTGCATTTTTTTCATCACCATTAACAATGAAATTATTAGAAATAATTGTTTCTGTGTATAAAATATACTTTATACAGTAACTGTTCCATTTTTCTGTCACTAAATAATTTAATTTTACCTACCACTTCTGTTTTTACTTGATTAAATTCTACCAATTTTTGAGTATCTTGTATTAATTGTAACTCATTTTATATTGGTCCCCTTTCTTATCCTTTTTTCCTCTCCAATCGGTGGCTACTATGGCTGAAGCACGTCTTATCATGTAATGCTGTATAATAGTTGTATAACCAACCTAATGTTTTATATTGATTTGATATAATTTAGAATTGATTTTGACAATATTCATCTTAAAAGTTTCAGCACAGTATAAGCAGTAAAAATCATTGCTACCATTGAAGCAATATGGTTGATTTATAGCTTATTATAAAATTGGCTAATATAGCCATTTCCATCAGTCATCAATTAATTTTTTATTTCTTGTTTATTTCACACAGATTAGATTATATTTGAAGTACGCATGTGCATAGTCTGAACAAATGTGTACAGAAGGGCATTTGCATGTGAAGAAACAACCAAGAAAGTCAGCACAAAGGAGCTTCGCCTACAAATCAAAACACACATTCAACGCTCAAACTTTTGAGCACTCTCAAATAAACAACACTAGTCAAACTTGTTCTTCTCATAGAAAGAATAATATTCAATATTGGAGTTGGTAGGTGCATTGTTGACTCAAAATCATTTAACTACTGTTTATTTTGGACATAAAAGTACCAAAAAAATAAAATAAAATGAAAACATATATTAATAAACGAAAAAGTTATAGGCACATATTAGCCGTACGCATTAATAAATGAGTGGAAACTGGAGTGACTCATTTGAAGAATTAGGGGTACCCTCGTCCTCATTATAAGTCAATTGCTTGGACACTCAGCACTCCACATGTATCTCATTTCACATTTGTCCTACTTATAAATTTTCCTTGCTTCTCTTCTTCACACAGAGTGTGGATAATAAACAAATATATTCTCTCTTTTTTTCCAAGCTATAATGCAGGTTTATTCTTCTAGAAAAAGTAGCAAAGATAATAGTATTAGTCCTGAAAGAAAAATGGTTTGGACCGAGAATAATAGCAAGGCAAGAGCAAAAGAAAGAAAAGTAGCAGTTATATACTATTTGTCAAGAAATGGGCATTTTGAGCATCCTCATTTTATGGAAGTTCCTATTCCTTTTGGTGAAGGACTTTATCTTAGAGGTAACAATTTTTAAGAAAATTTGGTGTGTTGGTGCTAATTTGGCTTATTACACTGTTGATTAATAGTTTGTTGTTTTTTCCAGATGTAATTAAAAGACTGAATACTCTCAGAGGACAAGGCATGGCTAGCTTGTATTCTTGGTCTTCAAAGAGGTACATTTATGCTGCCCTTGACTTATTTCTTCTTCTTCTTCTTCTTCTTGTTTTTTTTTTGTTGGTTTACTTTAAGAACGAGAAAAAAAAAATGCTTTGTAGATGTGGGGGAGGAAAAAAATATATCATGTTCTTTAATTCTCGTATTAGAGAGTGCTATGCACAAGTATTACACATACACATGAGCTTATGAATTTCAACATTACATAGAAATGAAAATGACTAGAAATATGTGAGTTTTACAGTGAAAAAAGATCCTATTGGGGGTGTAAACCAGTATACGTAATGTTAAATTGTTCATCTGAATGAAAATGTATGGTGTTATAAAATTATTCATAAATTCCAGGAACTATAAGAACAGTTTTGTTTGGCATGATCTAAGCGAAGATGATTTCATATACCCAGCTCATGGAAATGAATACATTCTCAAAGGTTCTCATCTTCTCGACTTCGACGTCTCTTCTTCTTTCTTGTCTCAAGACAATGCTTCACAAATCTCAAACGAATACACGGTCTACAAAAACAAACAATTTGAAACAAAAACCATGGATGCATGCACCCAAACCGAAGACATTATCACCAAGCAAAGCATAAGCCATTCTTGCATCAAAAAGGAGAAAGAAAAAGAAGAAGAAGAAGTTGAAGATGAAGAAGAAAATTCAATTTCGGAGCTAAGTAGAGATGATATATCTCCTCCATCATCAGCTTCGAGTTCTGAAACAATGGAAGCGATAATCAAAGCAGATGGTAGCATTGTTCCCATTACGAATGAAAGCGATAAGAAAAATGGAGGCGTACGAAAAAAATTGATTAGAACTCCTTCTGCGTTGATGCAGTTATTAGCATGTGGGTCGGTTTCAGTAAAGGAGAAAGGGGTTTCGTTAATGTCGCAGTTTAAAGGAAGGATGCCACGAACGATAGTTAGAGAGGAAGAAGAAGTTAAGGAAAGTAAGGTAGAAGATAAGGAGTATTTTAGTGGAAGCTTGATCGAGTTGAAGAAGAAGCAAAGTGCTTATGAGAATAGCGAGTTTTCCGGGTTCAAAAGATCTTCCTCTTGCAATGCTGAGAGGTACTGGAATGTTATGTATTTATGACAACAGTTAATCAAAAAAACAATGGAAAACCTATTGCAAAAATAGACTTTAGTTGAAACTTATTTCACAAACAGACCTCGGAACAACAAGTTTTCTCCCGAACTGGAAAAAAATAAAAATAAATAAACGAGGTTTTTTTGTAATTGTATAGTAAGTTTGGTTGAGAAGCCTGATTTTGAAATTAGTTTGTAGGAAATAGAACGATGATGAAGTTGTAAATTGTTAATATTTTGTGAACAGGGGTTTGAAAATGGATGGAGCGGGGAAAGAAATGGAAGGGGTTGAAGCAAAATGCATTCCTAGAAGGCTATAAAGGCAGCGGCAAAAGAGAAGAAGACGGGTTTAAAAACCATAAATAAAATAGGTAAAAATGGGTTTTAAATCGACTGGCAGTTACGGAATCGGTACTTCTTATATTTCATAATTATAATATAGTCAGTCATGATAATTAATTAGAAATCTTTTGTGGTGTAATGTTTGGTAGCAATTCATGCGTCAGTTTCCTGACAAATAAAGGACTTGGTACGATAGATGCCTACAATGATTGCAATAATCATGTGAAGATTTGAGTTTTGCATAATATAGCCGATGTATGTTGTTGCCAACACGGCGAAACATATCAAAATTAACTCAAGCTTAAAATATTAAAATTGTCAATGTCTTTTGATTTAGCTCTACAGAACTTAACGACGGAGGTGGAGGAAAGCATATCCAACGCAAAATCCAATTGTGGAAATCAAATTTGTTATCAATTCTGTGCTTGAAAAAAGAAACATTATTCACTCTAATATTAAAAAATAAATAAAAAAGAAACCATCCGGATGCAAATAGTTCTCATTTTGAGTTAGAAATAGTGGTTTAATTTGGATCTCAAATTAGGTGGAGCAGAATATTCATGGATACACATCCTACATTTTTAATTGAGTTTGAAAAAAAGCCGAGCACACATGATTGACTAAATTTCTCATATTAAAAACGCTTTGGCTGAAATTGTATAATTTACCCAGCTTAGTAGTAAATTGTGAAGATTTGAACGGTTGGTTCTACTATTTAAAAACATTAAAACTACAAAAGAGCAGAAAGTGCCAAGAGCGATTTGGCAAGGCTTTAACTAAGCAGTGGACATAAGGAATATTATTCCAAGATCTCTTATATCAGTCAAATCAAAAAAGAATTCTAGCTATGATCACTTAGGGTGCATTCTTGTGGTTGATGAAAAGGCATGGAAAAGGACATTTAAAGGGGGAAAATTTAGTGAAAGAAAAATATGTTCTTATGGAAAGGGTTAATTATTATGTTGTTGCTAATTATATGTAACAGCCGCTACTTTCTATAACGTATAAATAAATAAATTTTATTAAAATAAAAGTATTTGAATTTGATTTGTGATGAATCATAAATTAAAAATAAGTTTTTAGTGAATTAAATTATATTTAATAAAAGATTTTGACAAAATAAATTGAATTGAATTAATAAATGTTTTTCAAATAATTTATTGAAATCAAATATATTTTTTTAATCAATTTAAACTATTTTGGGATGTAAATAATTTTTACAGGAAAATAAACACAAGGAAAAAGATAAAAAAAATTAGTTTCCGGGACAACAATTTGTTTTTTAGTCTAAATGGCATTTTCTAGTGTAAATTGAAAATAATAGTTACAACTATCATTCTGTGATTTACACTCAAAAATGTTCTTGAGCCTAAAAAACAAACTTTTTTTCTCTAAAACTTAATTTTTCTCCAACTTTTTCCTTTAACCTATAACCGCTAATTTTTATATATGTTTGAAATAGTTGAAAAATAAATTTATTTTCTAAAGAACAATGGATAATTAAACAAAAACATATGTACACTGAATTGAATAAAATTCCCCAATTATTGAATTACAATTTAGAGGTTGAAGAGTAAATCAGTTTGTATTGGGTCAAAGTTTTAATCACAGATAAAATTAAATTGCTTCAAAGAGAAAATAAAGAAAATTTTAATGGGTTTAAACAATTAAACTAGAACTCAAATTAATCAAGCCCAATCCTATTATCGTTTTCTCTTCGCTTTTGGAAAACTCTTCCTGCTTTACGACTCAAGCCCAAACCCATATATTTTCCCCCAATTCATTTTAGGCCCGAGTAATTCCCAAAATCAGAACAAAAAAAATGATCAACGGCATCGTTCAAGAGGCGAGCAGCAACGAGGAAGAGGCACTCGTGCACGCGCGATTCGAGGAGAATGTGGGCTGGCAAGTGGAAGTCGGCGCGTTCGATCTGAGAGCGACAAAGCATAGGATGACGGCGACAACTGGGGGCGAGGGCAAGAGTAGGTGACGTGAAGTAGGAGTTCGCTCTCAAGAGGAAAGTCGTGACCTCACCGTGCGACATTGGAGTGAAGGCGACGACCTAGGGTAATGAGCAACGCATGCTCAATCGACAATTTAGAAGAGGTCGTGATTGGCTTGAGCTGGAGGTGAAGGGTGTAGCAGCTGTCGCTAGGAAGTGGGTGCCGAGGAGGAGCATTTGTGCAATTGGAGGCCGGAGCAGTGGTTTGGGGATGCGCATGCTTTGGTGGTCGAGCTGACGGTGTAATTTCTTTTCTTTCTTTTTTCATGGCTACTTAGCCATTTTTATTCTCATGTAATTTCTTTTTTAATGCAATTTAATACGTGATCTTTTCCTTTCTTTATTTATTTCCTTTCATGTTGTAGTGTAGATCGCTTTTTCTTTTATGCAAATAGAATAGATCTCTTTTCCATTAGCTTTCATTTTTCTTTCTTTTTGCTTTCATGTTGCATGCTACTTGTGTTGATATGATAACACAAATGAGAGGCTAATCCCTTCAATTTAGGGGTAATGAAGCCTCTAATCATGTAGCTTCAATATTTTGATGTTTTATACTCTCTTTTTGTGCTTTAATGAGAATGTATGAAGTGGTTAACTTGTTATTTTTGCTTTGAATTTGATAGCCTATATCGTTGACGCCAAATAGGCTATACTTAAACAATCACTAACACAAATTACCTCTTCATCTACATATGATGATGGTAATGAAGTGAATGTTGAGATTAAAATTTGATGGTCTATATTTCTAATTATTAGTTAGTAGGCCATACTTAAAATAGATTTTGCTTTCAACTTTGTTATCATTTTTCATGTGAGTTAGTAAATGTTTTAAGGAGTGTGCTATAGTTTGATGGCTTATGTTGAGCTAATTAATAGTACAAATAGGCCATACTTATGATAGGCACATCAATTAAGCTAACTAATGACAAAGAAAAGAGAGATCATAACTTCATTTTGTTGATTATGTGATCTAGAGAGTGGAAGTTGCCTCTAAATTGTCTTAACACTCTCATATTTTTTATCTATTTTCTTTTGTCATTTCTGTCCTTTTTTTAGTTTAACATTCTCTACAACCTTGGTTTAATTTGATTGAATGGATTTTAAAAATCATCAATTCCCTCTGGATCGACCTGTATTCGCCGTTGAAGGGTTAGCCGCTGTCGCTAGGAAGTGGGTGCCGAGGAGGAGCATTTGTGCAATTGGAGGCCGGAGCAGTGGTTTGGGGATGCGCATGCTTTGGTGGTCGAGCTGACAGTGTCCTCTTGTCAAACAGCGACCCGATGAAGAAGAGAGCACAAAACGATCGCAAGCAATTGATGCTGGGAATTTTGAAAGTAAAGAGGAATGCCTGGCGAAGTCGAGCATCTGTCAAAGGTGGACACATGAGTGAGATCGAAGCCTGAAGCTTGTTTATCGACGGTGGTCGTTAATTGGATGGATGGAGAGTCATTTTGACGAGTTAATCTCACTCACAACTATGTCTATTTCTTTTTATTTAATAAGTAATCTCCGACGTATTATTTGATTGCTTGGTTGAATTGATGATTGGTTATTTAATGTGATTGATTGTTTGTTGATGATCGATGTTTGATGTTGTTCGGATTGGATGAAATCGATTATTATTGGATGATATTAATTGGATGAGCGTTGTGTGTTATGGGTTGAAATTTGTTGTGCCTATATTGGATTAATTTTGATGATGATATTAGTTAAACACAACACTTTAAATTGAATGAAACAGAGACAAATAAAGTAAAAGATGTAATTTGTAACAAATAAATTATTTTGATGATAAATTGCGAATTCTAGGAAGATGTTTTATTTTTAATATTTAGATTATTGAATTTATGATATAAAAAATTGAAAGAGAAATGATTTTGGAAAAATATTATAACTTGAATAATTTTGAGGATATTGCGAGTGGAAATTATTTTGAAAATGATGAATTCTGGGGATTTGATAAAATAAGGGAATTTACAAGATTTATATTTTATTTACCGCTGATTGTAGAAGTAATTAGAGGATAATTATAAGGTGAAACTTGAAATGTATATTTTAAAATGATGAACAATTTGAATTTAATAGATGAGAAGTTTATAAAAAGATATTTTGAGGTAACGGCAAGTTCAATACAATTTATTTCATATATTGAATGAAAATTTGTATTTATTGTATAACGAAAAGTGAATTTTGAAGGTATGCATGTATGTAAGTATTTGAGTTTAACTATCGAAGTATTTTGGGAATACATTACATGAAGTAGAATTTGAGTTTGACGTATTATGCGTTAACAATATTGATTTTAAAAGGGTTTGAAAATGAACGAGGAATTTGAATTATGATTTTGAAATTATAAATTTGAGTTCGAAAATATTTATGAAATGATAACACTCTTTTGATTTGAAGTATTTTAATAATGTCAAAGTGGAAATTAGAAATGAAAGTAATTTTTGAGGTTTTAAAATCTTTTAACGAGTTTGAGTAAAAGTTTCTTCGAAACCAAATGAATTGTTTTGAATTGTGGATTTTGAGATTAGACGTGAGAATCAATAGTTACTATTTTAAACGAGAAGGAATAAATAATAGCAATGTTTTATGGTTAAAGTTAAAAGAAGTATCTTTATAATAAGAGGGAAATAAAAATGAAGTAAAATATATTGAAATAAAATTCTTCATCTCGTTAAATACCAATTAAATAATAATACATTGATGTGTGTGGTTGATTGTTGATTTATTTGATACAAATGAGAGGAAGTTATAATTATCCGTTGTATTGAATTACAAAGTAATAAAAATGAAGAATAATGATTAGGGAACGATTTAAGCGAGAGTGATTTAATAAACGAAGCAGAAATTTATTTGATAGTGATTAATTGAGGGTGTTGTGTATGTGATTATAATTCACCGGAGCTATGCGATGTCCATGTGTGGTATGTTTATTTAAATCAACACCAGTATAATATCATGCAATTCATTGGGGACCAAATATTTATATATTTGGACGTCGGTGAATTATTCTATATGCACAAATACTAATTGATATATTTGGATTTCTGACTTGACGTGTGAGGCAAAGTATATTATTCCATATTTTAATTTAAAGCAGGAATATGATTATCTTCACTTTTGAGTGGAACGTTAAGTACGAAGTCCTTACGAGAATGTGACGGCTAGAAGTTTTTGCTAGCCCCATCCTAGCTTGATCGACTGTTGCTCCCCGATGGTTGCGGCGACATGACCACATCGTCGCATGATCACAGTCTGATGCACGAGCCAACAAGACGAATTCAAAACGAGGCGAGGAGGTTGATGGGAGCGAGGAGCGCGGAAGCGACATGCGTTTATTATGCAACTAAAGACTAGTGAGGATGCTCACAAAAATATTACAAGTTGGGTCTCCCTTTATACCCGAGAAGCATCGAGGCTCAAGTGTAGACTCGGCTTCTGACGGTAGCAATAAAAACAACACACATAGTAGTAGTAGCAATAAGGAAATTAAAAATGAAGAATAAGATGATTAAATTTACTAAATAAATATAAATGAATTGATATTTGAGTTGTGTTGTGAGATGTGTAAATGTGTGTGATGTGCATGATGTGTCATGTGTGTGATGTATGCGATGAATGTTTGATGCATGTTGTGTGATGGATGTGATTGTGTTTGATGTCTTATGGATGTTTGATGTTTGATGTGTTACGAATGTTGTACAATGTGTTGTGGATGTTTGATTATTCCTTCAATGATTGGATTTCTTATCATGCCGTGTATATTATTCCATGAGATATCATTTATATTCACCATTAAATCTAGACATAGTATGACTTGTTTATTATTATATAATACTCGGGTCAGTCCGAGACATTTCAGATTTAGGGACGATGTGACCAAACTGGCTTATTGGGCTTAGTTGGAGGATAGAATATTCGTTGTATTGTATATTATATTACGGATTCGTGTATGTATATGATGTTGGATTTGATGTATTGGATTAATCTGGTACATAATTACGATTTAGTGGGAATTTGACTTTTTATATCTCATTCAGACTTATGTGATGTATTATATTTTTATCGCTGCGTCGATAACTCTATGTTCTCTGTGATTTATTTTATATGGTGTATTGTTCTATCATCGGCCACCACACATGTTTATTACTTTTTACTGAGACTATTTATATCAAGATGAGTGATTTTTATATTATAAGACGTATTCATTGTTAGTCCAAGGGAATATTCACATGTGTTTCACCTATTTGCCTCATTTTCCATGTTACTGAACAATATTATTCGGTAATATTCTTGAGTAATATAAGTATAGAAATGGGGTGTTACATTATATTGTTAATTTATTTGTATTGTTTAAATTATATTACATTTTGAGAATGTAAATTCGCATTAAAATACAAATTAATGTGAAAATTTGATAACAATTTAGAAAAAATATATAATTATACTAATACAAGAATTTCGATTTACATATCAATAATATTTCAAATATAATGATTCTGTAACTCAAGTTCAAAGCACAAATACAACAATGACACACACGGTTAGAGTAATGAAGTACAAACAATTACCAGTGTAGTCCAGCAATAACTAGTTCATTTCATATATTATCATGCACAATTGACATAGAATTTATAACATTTTTTTAACTGGTTCATTATCATTGTTTCTAGACGATGTTCAAATATTTGTAGTATTCTTGTAAAAAATCTTCTGGAACTAGCTCTGGATCATCGTCATATGTTATCCATTCCAAGCCACCTTCATTGTACCTCTATATGAAATTGTGAATGGTTATTTTCCCATTAACCACCTTCACTAAAATTTAATTTTGTATGTCGGTATGTTACGTAAGATAATTTTCTTTCAAATTCCAAAAGTTCTTTCAATTATCATGGATAAACATGAATGACAGAAATTAAAGTTTTCATTTTCCATCCTTGGTTGATCGTGTATTGCATTGAATTGAGGAATATGATATCCAATATTATGTTACCCGTCCATTAGTAAATATTCTGAATCAACTAAATAATAATGCCTTGGCTTAAGTGAGGAAAATTCAGACTTCTATTAGTAAAACTGAATGAAAAACTTCAGCATCGCGTATAGTTTTTTCCCACCATGTTTTTACAAACTTTATCTTAAATCAAATGCACATATAACCATAATATTCTATGCAGCAAAACCTTTATGTTCAATATAAGATTGGACCTTTGTTCACATGTACAACAACATATTTAAAGTACGGATAATATTGATGCGTTGTCCTAATTTATTCTAAAACTTCGTTAAAATGAAGGTCGACCAACATAATAATATCTTTATACATTAACCGAACAATTTTCAAAAATAATTTTCAAAACAACGCGAAAATAAACATAAATTGTGTTATTCGATTATTGAAACCTTCAGCAGCCTGCCATGTAGGGGAGAAAAGTTATTATATATAGTAGATGATTACGATTCCCCAACGCACATTTCCGACGTTGGCTTTAGACTGTAGCTTTCCAATCACCCCCACAATGTTATGAAACAAAAGTCTTTTCATGCTAAGTTTTCATTTGTAACATGCTACATGACCAAACATTATACCATTTACACAGTAATTCCCTTATATCTTGAAGTATGAATTCGATCATTGGCGCTTTATATGATGTTCTAAGTCTCATAATAGCACGTATATCAGTCAAACCTTTGGTATTAAAATCTGAATGGTTAGTTTCATTGTATGCTTCCATTAATTGTTTGAGCTGCGGAAGACGAAGATAAAGAGGAAGAAGGATGATAAAAGATATTTATAATAAAGTAGAATTGGCAGATGTTAATTACCGTTGACTTAACACAAAAGTTTCAACGGTTCACCGTAACAAGACAAACTAACGAGCCATAGCAATGGCACCGTCACTTTAGTGAGCACAAAGTTAAGTTAGAATGGGTTTAACGGAGAAAATAAAAGTTGCTAAAAGATCCCAATGTAGACAAATATAGAACAAGTACATTCACGGTCACTAGAGAGTCTACTATAGCTAGCAAAATGCCAAAATTTACATCGAAGGTCTATCAATTCAAATTATGCAGGCTGATGGTCATATAAAACAAGACTGAAAAATGATCTTAATTATTTAGTTTGGTAACTGCAACCATGTTGTGGCTGACTTAATTTTTCAAGATTTCATTCACCATTATTAAGCTTTAAAACATCTTTAATTAGGAGATGCAAGTTTTGCCTATACAGGTTGTTAGGAATTTTCTGGGATCACTACTCAATTAGATTTAGAAGAGAAAGCAGTGAAGAAAGCAAACAAAAATGATTCCTTCAAAAACAAAAACTTTTATTGATTCAACCAAGAAAATACAAAAAAGACCCAAAATTAAGAAGAAATCTCAATCCCGAACACCCAACAAAATACTTTTTCCACACATCTAATTAATGAACCATATGCATATCTATTTATAATAGTTTTGATTAAATGCATTTAAATGCATTCCTTAATTAGCCATTTTTATTTCCATCTTCCAAAAGAAATTCTTTCCATGTAGATAATTTCCCCCCCTTTTTAGCGCAATAAAAGAGGCAATTAATTCCCTTTAAAATCTACACATTCTATAAATGTGGCAATGTATTTTAGCCACAAATCCACATTGACTAAAATATCTCCAAAATCTATTTTGATTTGGAAATATGATATTACAAAATCCAACACAGGTATACGTGACATTTCAAAATTTTGACCTTGCGCATGAATTTCATTGAATGTGTGTGGCGTTTGACTGTAACAATACAGGTTTAAAGTACTATTCAGAACTCAATAGATAAATGAGCAGTTTCAACAGTTACAACATATGCTTGTATGTATGTTATATTTTCTCTAGTACAAAAACAACAGAACAAAACCAACATGGCACATGTATAGTATATGAGTAGGTAAATAGGCTTTTCAAACTTCTGGTTTCCATATCTGAAATTTAAAAGGAGAGCTGATGTAACGACCCAGAAATTTTATAAATTAAAATTTGAATATTTAATTAATTTTAAATGTTAATAAGTGAATTTTTAAGTCAAATAAATTTTTATTTGAATTTTTGGATTTAATTGGATAATTAAATCGATAATTTAATACGTTAAATTATGGAAATAATTGAAAATATAGTTAAAAATGATTGAAAATAATTTGGAAAATTTTATTTAATCATACTGGAGTTATAGAAATATTTTAGAACTTTTAAAATCGAATTAAAAGTAAATTTGTGAAAATTGAATATTTTAATATTTAATAATCGACTGTAAAATAGCCAATTTTTGAACAGTCTCAAAATTGAACGAAACCAGTTTCATTGGATCCGTAATAGTTAGTTATTACCGGATTTCAATTTTCGTGTCAATCGGAGTTATCGTTTGATCGTGACAGCTCAAAACGCATCGAATCGTTTTTAATTTAAATTTGGCGAGTCAAAATAGCCATTTTTCAAAAAGTCTCGGAATTCGACGAAACCAGTTTCATCGGATCCGTAATGTGATATTATTGTAAGGTTTCAAATTTCAAGTCAATTGAATTTACCGTTTGTCCGGTACAAATTAAAACGCCTAGAAATCGGTTTAAATCGGTTTAATTTAAATTGAACGTTTTCAGCCATAACTCGCACATACTTCCGAATTAGCTTCCGAAACCTGTTCCATTGTGTCCGGAACGCGGGATAAACCCTAGGTACGCTGGTTACGGCGTCTAAATCGGAGTTCGGAATTCCCGGGATGAATAGTGTTTACGCTAGCTTTTTCTATAAATAGGAGTTAAAAATCTAAAATAAAAAAAATATGTAAAACCCTAATTTCTAAACGTGGCCGCCACCTTCAGAAATGTAAGGCCGAAAATTCATCTTTTTCTTCCTCTAATTCATTCAAATCCACACACCAATTCGTAATACTTTCTACTGCAAACTTGTAGAGCTTCGCAAGGGCTTTAAATCCATACGGTTGAGATGTGATTTCAAGCTTTGAATTGACGCGAATTTGTGTATAGGGGGGCCGGCTTTGTGCACGTTTTTCAGGGAGAGGGGGAGGCCGAGTTCTATAGGCTTGGGGCCGAACCTAGCTCGTGTCGAGGGCTTCGAAATGGCGGAGGTGTGATGATGTTTCGTTGAGCGAGGAGACGGTGAAGTCAAAACCTAACTTTGCTAAATGGGTTTGATTGTTGCGTTCCATAACCTGTAGAGTTGCGTGCGTGTATGTGGAGGGAAGGAGAAGGTTGCGTTCTAGGGTGGAGATGTTGCAGGCTTGGGATCTACGGCCCAGATGAAGGTTGAGATTTATATAAAAAGATTTGTAAATTTTAGTTTAAAATTTGTATACAATCTTATAAAAATCATAACTCTTTCGTACGAGGTCCGTTTCGGACGAGATTTTTTGCGTTGGAATCGTATGGACGAGCACTACGCGATGGAGTTGGGTTGGAGTCGTTTGGAGTTAGTGAGAATTTCGGATAAAATTAAACGCGCGTTTAATTTTATTCGAAATAAAAGCTAAAACGGAATTTAAAATCAAGGTGAGAACTTCTCACTCAATCGAATAGATTTCGATTTTATTTTAAATAGTTAGATTTAAAATATTTGAATGCATGTTTGAATGATGACTGTAAATTATTGATTGTTAAAATAGACATTATGCGCCGTTAGTAAGCGGATGTTATTTAATATAAACATATACCGCGAATATTTCATAAACAGTGAAATTGGTATTATATATAATATCAATATATATATATTGGCATATGTATATATTGCAGTTGATTGATTTCCCGTATTTTTTTGCGGATGAGACCCTATTGCGCCGTTATTAAGCGGATAATATTTAATAAGAACATGTACCGCGATAATTTCGTACTGGAGCGAAATTGGTATTGTGCTAATGTTTTTGGATGCAGGAAACAGGTTGGAGGGATCCAACTGGATTCCTCAACAGTATTTATTTTATTTCAGATATTTTGATATTTGATGAATTATCATATCGATATATGATATCGTTGTTAGTCGTGATTGACTATTTGGTGTGTAGCATCATTGGACCCAGATTTTGGGATTTTAAAATGGTTTTAAAGTGATTTTTTGAAAATATACGTTTATAAAATATTTTTGGAATTGATCCATTTCAAATAAATAAACGTTATAATTTTTAAAGTTATAAAAATTATGGTTTTTGTGAAATATAGTTAAAAAGCTGATTTTTAGAAATACGATTAAAAGTCGATTTTGAGAATTATGAACTAATGATTTTATAAAATAATTTAGATTGGATTTTTGAATATATGATAAAAGTTTAAATATAGGATTTATAAAATTTGATTATTTTATAAATCGAAATGATGAAATTATAAAGGAATTTAAAGACGTTTTAGAATAATAATATAAACTGATTTATATTAAGAGATTTATAAATGGATATTTATAAATTGAAATATAGACATTATAAAACGAGTTTTTATAAGTGTTTGAATGTAGTGAAAATGAATTTCATAATAGAATGAAATTTATAGAATTATAAACTGTGAAGTTATAAACGAAATTTATAAATAGTAAGATTTATAAATTTGGTGAAATTATTTGAAGAATAGATTTATTAAATAAATAAATCTTATAAGTTATAAGGTTTATAAATTGAAAAGTTTTTGAAAAAGAACGATTTTGTAAAATAATCGTTTTATAAGCAATTGACTTATAATATGAACTTTTAGTTTATAATTGAGATATGAAATCAAATAGGTTAATAAAGGAATTTATAAAAAGGAAGTTTTTATAAATAAAAAGAAACGGAATTTATAAACGTTGTTTTATAAATCCGCAAACGACTCATTTTGATAAGTTAATTGTTATAACTTATAAATGGAGTTATATTCACGTTTTAGACAGTGAATAATCCTTTAAGTTAAAGTGAATAGAAGTGATGAAGTTTATTAACGTAGTTTATTCACGTTTTTGAACAGTGAATAACACGTTAAAGGAATTGTTTAGAATGTGAATGTTTTAAATAGAATTAAAACGATCTAACGATGTTTTAAAAGGTGTTGTGATTCGAAACCATAGATTTCAACATTCATTGTTGAAATAGATGTTTCGTGAAATAAAAGGAAATGGTGGACTATAACACTGTTGTTATAGTAAATGATTTCCGAAAGGAAATGTTTAGTATAGTATTGAGATTTATATATCTATTTAATTTCGAATCCCTATACTAGTGATTTTGGGTTGTTGTAACGATGTTTTACGCAACATTCGTTTTGGCCCAAATAAATATGTTAAGTGAATGATTTCCTTAAAAGAATGAAAGATATACTTAATTTGATTTAAGTATATTGAATATTTTCTAAGTGTTGAAAATAAAAGAGATTTGTGAATTACTTATGAATAAATAAGTATGGAAACGTTTTCCAATATGAAGTGAATAATTAGAAATTATCTTTTTGAAGATAAATTGAAATGGATAGTTGAAATTGTATATGCATGATATTTTGAAATATAAATTCATTATGGAATTTATATGTGAAAGTGGAACTTGTTAAAAATAAATATTGATTTATTTTTGAAGTGTTGAAATTATATATCTTGTAAAGATATTTTGGAAAATAAATAATTTGGAAAATTATTTGGAAACTGGTGATGTGTACATATCAATTGATAGTTCAATAGCCGACTATCAATATTTCCCTTTGATTGGGTATTTGATGTGAATTGATTGAATTTGAATGCACACTTATTTTTGAATAAGCGCTCACTATTCGGGTTAACCGGGAAAGGACCATGGGGTCGTATAACCCACTCCGAATATGTGATACGTCGTTGTGAATCGCATTTGAAGATCGGTGTTGAAGACCGGTATTTGCGAGAGTGATAGGATGAACTATCGATTGACTCTGCACCGAGTAGCTACGGTATTGAGTTCTCCATATGTGATGGTGAATCCGATCAGGATTGTGAATATCCGGATTGCAATGACTTCTTTGTAAGTGCCTTCGGTTCTGTTCGAGCCCGGAACAGACTTGTATGGATTGTATGTCTGACATTACAATTTGAGATATAAAGCCGATTTCTTTCAAATATATTTCTGTTGGTGGCGGAGAATTTATTCTTTTCTTAACACCCTTCTTTGAGACGTACGAGCTCAAAGGTTATATAGTTGAAGTTATCAGCGATATATTCCCAGTTTGGTAATGTGACATGCTGAGTGATGCTGAAGTGATCATTGTGTTGATTATTTGTGATAGGATCATTTATTTGATCGTCTATCCTTGTGATCATTGTGTTGATCATTTGTTGACCCAAAGCATGGCTTTTGTATAAAGTATGTTTTGTGGACGTGACTTCGTCGAGCCTCACATCCCGTGAATGGTCAAAACAGGAAAGAAGCAGCAAGGTTATGAGGGGTAGCACCCTTTAGGATGTGTCCATTTCCTTCTGGAAAAGGGTAGTATCATGGTATGGAGCCCAGATACTTACTCATGTTGAAAACACTTTGTTATGATTGTGTGAATTGATTACGAGCGCTCGGTTGATAAAGGTCCCAAAGGACCGGGGGATGGCATATTCGGTCAGTTGTTGCTCAGTTAGGAGTAACCCGGCCTTGTGTTGGTAGAGATCCGGTTTGGTTCTCGGGGATGTCCATCCAGAGGCATTCTCATGTGGCAATGGGAAGTTCCTTGGCCTGATCATTCGTTGGAAATCCAAAGAAACAATACGTGACTTGTACGGTTTTAGTTGTAGAACCTGCTTCCTCAGGAGGTAGCTATAGTGGGCATAATATAATGGTACCTATGCTGGCTAAGATTTATATTCTACTTTCGAAATGAATTTTTCCTACACTATACACTAATAATAATATCGAATATTATTTTAAATGCGTATCAAGCATCTTTGACTAACATAAGAAGAAATCTCCTCCAAGTCTGCGTTTGCATTGTGTGTGTGGTGGGAGGTCTTATGGTAGTTACATTTTTAAAAGCATTGCGAATTGATTTTAAAAATATTCCTCTATTTTGATTCTAAAGAAAAAAAATAAACTGTTTTGAGTTCTCACACCAGTCACATGACTGACTCGGAGTTTATTGTTTTCTTTCCTAAACTCTGGGTGCCCACTAATTTCCACACGGGCAGTCAAGAGTTAGGTTTATCAGGATATTCTGGATATTCTGGAGTTGCTGGAGGCAAGCTGGATGGCATGGCGTATTACTAGTATATAGTATTTCTTTTTCCGCTGCACTGTTTGTTGTTGTTGTTGTTGTTGTACACTCTGATGATATGATGTAATGTAATGAAATGTAATGTAATAACTGATATAGTTCTTTGTTTAAAGATTATTCATTTATTATTATATGTTGTTCCGCTGCGAATTGTGAGATTCTGTTGTTGTTCTGTTGTTTCCTGTTCTGTTCTATGTTCTTTTCTCTATTTTCCCTTTCCCTATCTTTCTCCATTCTCTTTCCCTTCTATTTTAAAATTTTCTATCTTCTGTTTTCTCTTTTCTCTCTATCTTCTACCTTCTTATCTTTTTCTCTTCTCTTTTCTTAAATTCTTCTTTTTTAAAACCCATAACATCTCGGTTTTCGGCCTTTGATTTCTCGGCAGTCGATAAAGTGAGTGTCGATGTTGAATTTTCGAAGAACGAAAATCCGCGATCGTTACATTTGGTATCAGAGCTCTGATGGTTAAGCGACAACCATGGTTCTGTAGGGTTATTACTCGTTAGAGATAGAGTCAGCAGTACTCTAGAATGAGTTTGAGTGTAATAATAGCTATGAGAGCGTATTTGTTAGTGAATATGAAATTGTTTTATATTGTGATGATTGGTTTATTGAGTGGTATATAGATTCTGGTTAATGCGAGTAATTAACGTTGTTCATAGGGATCTATAAACACTTGAATAGAACAATTCGGCACAGTATTGTTTTAAATTGGGTAAATGAAATAATTTTACTTGATTATATTTTATATATAAAGGAATAATTTTTCAGAAATTATTAAGGTGTATATAAGTTGATTGTTAGGTTGTTTGAATAATCTAAATAAAAGAAAATTTGTATAAGCAAAAGAATTATAAGAATTGAATTATAATTAAAGTGATTTACAATTGTGAATAAACTTATATATATAAGAAGTGAAACTATATGAATATATTTATGAATATGAGTTGTAAATAAAAATGAATATAAGGTTAAATGAAATATAACTTAAGTGTTGTTGAATGGAATTGATTTTGGTATCGAAGTAAATAAATCAAGTAGATTAAAAGAAATGTGAACTTAAGTTATGTGAATGAAATTCAACTTTAGAAATTGAATGGATTGAATGTTAATCAATTGAATGTAATTTAAGTTGATATGGAATAATGAATGAAAGTATAAATTCATTGAAATCAAATGTTATTAGAAGTTGAATAAATTGAATGAGAATGAATATAAGCAAAGGAATTTGGTTGAAATTAATATACATTGATTGTTATATGATTGTTGATTGATTGTATAAAAGTCATTAAGTGTTAATGAAATTGAAAGCTATGTAATTGAATTCAAATTAGAAAGTAAATAAATTTGAATAGAATTGTATATGAATGAGAATATGAATGAAAGTTGATAAAATCCAATGTAAATAAATCAAATATGATTTAGAGTGAAAACCAATTCATTGAATATTAATGAGAATATGAATGAAAATTCATTTGATTATGAATGGTAGTTGGTTGATGTTTGCATTTGTTGTTTGGTTGCATTTGCTATGTGACATGTATAGTTATTATGTTACTATATGTCGTATATTGAGATTATTTGCATATGTGCATGTTCTCATGTTGTTTGTTGAGTTTAGTAGGTGCGGATCGCGTTTGCTTCGCATTTGGAGTTCGCTTTTGCGCTATATTAGCCGTATATGCTTGCTAATAAAATATAAGGTACATATCTCGGATTAAATATCGTACTTTTATACTTTTTCCCTTCGGGATGCCTCATTACTTGATGAGATGTATATTTGTGATATATATACTGTCATTTTTTTTTTCGGATCGAGCCGCGCAAAGGAGACATGGCGAATTTTTCCGGAAATTTAAGGCGTTAGAAAAATTTTGAGAAAATTTTGGGAAAATTTTGAAAACTTTAACTTTGTTTTAGAGTTGAAAGTTAAATGATATAGATTGTTTTTGAAAACATAACTAAGTATGATTTGAAAACTTAGTAAAAGTTATCATAAGAAGTTTAATTATGAATTTTGGAAAATTAATAGATTCTGTAACTTTTCTTACTTGTAATTTCGAGGACGAAATTCTTTTAAGGGGGAAAGATTGTAACGACCCAGAAATTTTATAAATTAAAATTTGAATATTTAATTAATTTTAAATGTTAATAAGTGAATTTTTAAGTCAAATAAATTTTTATTTGAATTTTTGGATTTAATTGGATAATTAAATCGATAATTTAATACGTTAAATTATGGAAATAATTGAAAATATAGTTAAAAATGATTGAAAATAATTTGGAAAATTTTATTTAATCATACTGGAGTTATAGAAATATTTTAGAACTTTTAAAATCGAATTAAAAGTAAATTTGTGAAAATTGAATATTTTAATATTTAATAATCGACTGTAAAATAGCCAATTTTTGAACAGTCTCAGAATTGAACGAAACCAGTTTCATTGGATCCGTAATAGTTAGTTATTACCGGATTTCAATTTTCGTGTCAATCGGAGTTATCGTTTGATCGTGGCAGCTCAAAACGCATCGAATCGTTTTTAATTTAAATTTGGCGAGTCAAAATAGCCATTTTTCAAAAAGTCTCGGAATTCGACGAAACCAGTTTCATCGAATCCGTAATGTGATATTATTGTAAGGTTTCAAATTTCAAGTCAATTGGATTTACCGTTTGTCCGGTACAAATTAAAACGCCTAGAAATCGGTTTAAATCGGTTTAATTTAAATTGAACGTTTTCAGCCATAACTCGCACATACTTCCGAATTAGCTTCCGAAACCTGTTCCATTGTGTCCGGAACGCGGGATAAACCCTAGGTACGCTGGTTACGGCGTCTAAATCGGAGTTCGGAATTCCCGGGATGAATAGTGTTTACGCTAGCTTTTTCTATAAATAGGAGTTAAAAATCTAAAATAAAAAAAATATGTAAAACCCTAATTTCTAAACGTGGCCGCCACCTTCAAAAATGTAAGGCCGAAAATTCATCTTTTTCTTCCTCTAATTCATTCAAATCCACACACCAATTCGTAATACTTTCTACTGCAAACTTGTAGAGCTTCGCAAGGGCTTTAAATCCATACGGTTGAGATGTGATTTCAAGCTTTGAATTGACGCGAATTTGTGTATAGGGGGGCCGGCTTTGTGCACGTTTTTCAGGGAGAGGGGGAGGCCGAGTTCTATAGGCTTGGGGCCGAACCTAGCTCGTGTCGAGGGCTTCGAAATGGCGGAGGTGTGATGATGTTTCGTTGAGCGAGGAGACGGTGAAGTCAAAACCTAACTTTGCTAAATGGGTTTGATTGTTGCGTTCCATAACCTGTAGAGTTGCGTGCGTGTATGTGGAGGGAAGGAGAAGGTTGCGTTCTAGGGTGGAGATGTTGCAGGCTTGGGATCTACGGCCCAGATGAAGGTTGAGATTTATATAAAAAGATTTGTAAATTTTAGTTTAAAATTTGTATACAATCTTATAAAAATCATAACTCTTTCGTACGAGGTCCGTTTCGGACGAGATTTTTTGCGTTGGAATCGTATGGAAGAGCACTACGCGATGGAGTTGGTTTGGAGTCGTTTGGAGTTAGTGAGAATTTCGGGTAAAATTAAACGCGCGTTTAATTTTATTCGAAATAAAAGCTAAAACGGAATTTAAAATCAAGGTGAGAACTTCTCACTCAATCGAATAGATTTCGATTTTATTTTAAATAGTTAGATTTAAAATATTTGAATGCATGTTTGAATGATGACTGTAAATTATTGATTGTTAAAATAGACATTATGCGCCGTTAGTAAGCGGATGTTATTTAATATAAACATATACCGCGAATATTTCATAAACAGTGAAATTGGTATTATATATAATATCAATATATATATATTGGCATATGTATATATTGCAGTTGATTGATTTCCCGTATTTTTTTGCGGATGAGACCCTATTGCGCCGTTATTAAGCGGATAATATTTAATAAGAACATGTACCGCGATAATTTCGTACTGGAGCGAAATTGGTATTGTGCTAATGTTTTTGGATGCAGGAAACAGGTTGGAGGGATCCAACTGGATTCCTCAACAGTATTTATTTTATTTCAGATATTTTGATATTTGATGAATTATCATATCGATATATGATATCGTTGTTAGTCGTGATTGACTATTTGGTGTGTAGCATCATTGGACCCAGATTTTGGGATTTTAAAATGGTTTTAAAGTGATTTTTTGAAAATATACGTTTATAAAATATTTTTGGAATTGATCCATTTCAAATAAATAAACGTTATAATTTTTAAAGTTATAAAAATTATGGTTTTTGTGAAATATAGTTAAAAAGCTGATTTTTAGAAATACGATTAAAAGTCGATTTTGAGAATTATGAACTAATGATTTTATAAAATAATTTAGATTGGATTTTTGAATATATGATAAAAGTTTAAATATAGGATTTATAAAATTTGATTATTTTATAAATCGAAATGATGAAATTATAAAGGAATTTAAAGACGTTTTAGAATAATAATATAAACTGATTTATATTAAGAGATTTATAAATGGATATTTATAAATTGAAATATAGACATTATAAAACGAGTTTTTATAAGTGTTTGAATGTAGTGAAAATGAATTTCATAATAGAATGAAATTTATAGAATTATAAACTGTGAAGTTATAAACGAAATTTATAAATAGTAAGATTTATAAATTTGGTGAAATTATTTGAAGAATAGATTTATTAAATAAATAAATCTTATAAGTTATAAGGTTTATAAATTGAAAAGTTTTTGAAAAAGAACGATTTTGTAAAATAATCGTTTTATAAGCAATTGACTTATAATATGAACTTTTAGTTTATAATTGAGATATGAAATCAAATAGGTTAATAAAGGAATTTATAAAAAGGAAGTTTTTATAAATAAAAAGAAACGGAATTTATAAACGTTGTTTTATAAATCCGCAAACGACTCATTTTGATAAGTTAATTGTTATAACTTATAAATGGAGTTATATTCACGTTTTAGACAGTGAATAATCCTTTAAGTTAAAGTGAATAGAAGTGATGAAGTTTATTAACGTAGTTTATTCACGTTTTTGAACAGTGAATAACACGTTAAAGGAATTGTTTAGAATGTGAATGTTTTAAATAGAATTAAAACGATCTAACGATGTTTTAAAAGGTGTTGTGATTCGAAACCATAGATTTCAACATTCATTGTTGAAATAGATGTTTCGTGAAATAAAAGGAAATGGTGGACTATAACACTGTTGTTATAGTAAATGATTTCCGAAAGGAAATGTTTAGTATAGTATTGGGATTTATATATCTATTTAATTTCGAATCCCTATACTAGTGATTTTGGGTTGTTGTAACGATGTTTTACGCAACATTCGTTTTGGCCCAAATAAATATGTTAAGTGAATGATTTCCTTAAAAGAATGAAAGATATACTTAATTTGATTTAAGTATATTGAATATTTTCTAAGTGTTGAAAATAAAAGAGATTTGTGAATTACTTATGAATAAATAAGTATGGAAACGTTTTCCAATATGAAGTGAATAATTAGAAATTATCTTTTTGAAGATAAATTGAAATGGATAGTTGAAATTGTATATGCATGATATTTTGAAATATAAATTCATTATGGAATTTATATGTGAAAGTGGAACTTGTTAAAAATAAATATTGATTTATTTTTGAAGTGTTGAAATTATATATCTTGTAAAGATATTTTGGAAAATAAATAATTTGGAAAATTATTTGGAAACTGGTGATGTGTACATATCAATTGATAGTTCAATAGCCGACTATCAATATTTCCCTTTGATTGGGTATTTGATGTGAATTGATTGAATTTGAATGCACACTTATTTTTGAATAAGCGCTCACTATTCGGGTTAACCGGGAAAGGACCATGGGGTCGTATAACCCACTCCGAATATGTGATATGTCGTTGTGAATCGCATTTGAAGATCGGTGTTGAAGACCGGTATTTGCGAGAGTGATAGGATGAACTATCGATTGACTCTGCACCGAGTAGCTACGGTATTGAGTTCTCCATATGTGATGGTGAATCCGATCAGGATTGTGAATATCCGGATTGCAAGGACTTCTTTGTAAGTGCCTTCGGTTCTGTTCGAGCCCGGAACAGACTTGTATGGATTGTATGTCTGACATTACAATTTGAGATATAAAGCCGATTTCTTTCAAATATATTTCTGTTGGTGGCGGAGAATTTATTCTTTTCTTAACACCCTTCTTTGAGACGTACGAGCTCAAAGGTTATATAGTTGAAGTTATCAGCGATATATTCCCAGTTTGGTAATGTGACATGCTGAGTGATGCTGAAGTGATCATTGTGTTGATTATTTGTGATAGGATCATTTATTTGATCGTCTATCCTTGTGATCATTGTGTTGATCATTTGTTGACCCAAAGCATGGCTTTTGTATAAAGTATGTTTTGTGGACGTGACTTCGTCGAGCCTCACATCCCGTGAATGGTCAAAACAGGAAAGAAGCAGCAAGGTTATGAGGGGTAGCACCCTTTAGGATGTGTCCATTTCCTTCTGGAAAAGGGTAGTATCATGGTATGGAGCCCAGATACTTACTCATGTTGAAAACACTTTGTTATGATTGTGTGAATTGATTACGAGCGCTCGGTTGATAAAGGTCCCAAAGGACCGGGGGATGGCATATTCGGTCAGTTGTTGCTCAGTTAGGAGTAACCCGGCCTTGTGTTGGTAGAGATCCGGTTTGGTTCTCGGGGATGTCCATCCAGAGGCATTCTCATGTGGCAATGGGAAGTTCCTTGGCCTGATCATTCGTTGGAAATCCAAAGAAACAATACGTGACTTGTACGGTTTTAGTTGTAGAACCTGCTTCCTCAGGAGGTAGCTATAGTGGGCATAATATAATGGTACCTATGCTGGCTAAGATTTATATTCTACTTTCGAAATGAATTTTTCCTACACTATACACTAATAATAATATCGAATATTATTTTAAATGCGTATCAAGCATCTTTGACTAACATAAGAAGAAATCTCCTCCAAGTCTGCGTTTGCATTGTGTGTGTGGTGGGAGGTCTTATGGTAGTTACATTTTTAAAAGCATTGCGAATTGATTTTAAAAATATTCCTCTATTTTGATTCTAAAGAAAAAAAATAAACTGTTTTGAGTTCTCACACCAGTCACATGACTGACTCGGAGTTTATTGTTTTCTTTCCTAAACTCTGGGTGCCCACTAATTTCCACACGGGCAGTCAAGAGTTAGGTTTATCAGGATATTCTGGATATTCTGGAGTTGCTGGAGGCAAGCTGGATGGCATGGCGTATTACTAGTATATAGTATTTCTTTTTCCGCTGCACTGTTTGTTGTTGTTGTTGTTGTACACTCTGATGATATGATGTAATGTAATGAAATGTAATGTAATAACTGATATAGTTCTTTGTTTAAAGATTATTCATTTATTATTATATGTTGTTCCGCTGCGAATTGTGAGATTCTGTTGTTGTTCTGTTGTTTCCTGTTCTGTTCTATGTTCTTTTCTCTATTTTCCCTTTCCCTATCTTTCTCCATTCTCTTTCCCTTCTATTTTAAAATTTTCTATCTTCTGTTTTCTCTTTTCTCTCTATCTTCTACCTTCTTATCTTTTTCTCTTCTCTTTTCTTAAATTCTTCTTTTTTAAAACCCATAACATCTCGGTTTTCGGCCTTTGATTTCTCGGCAGTCGATAAAGTGAGTGTCGATGTTGAATTTTCGAAGAACGAAAATCCGGGGCGTTACAGCTGAAGACTTATATATAAGCTAGAAACAAAGTACAATACAATTTCATATTATATGAGTCCTATAACAAATTTCTATTCCAGATTGTGCATGATGAACATAACTTGGTTTTATAAAACAATTTTCAAAATGGTCATCGCATTCCTTAATCCTTAATAATAACGGATTTGAGTGTTGGCCTCACTACATACTCATTGCATTTCAATAGACAGTATCCTATAGATGTCATACTCCTGATGCTCATCCAGTCTTCTTTTTGGACAGAGACATGACTCTAAATTGTTGGCTAATTGTAAAGCCACACACCCCAACCTTCATTACTACATTCCTTGTCATCAACCATTCATCATGTTACAATGCCTTCCTTAGTGTCCAACTTCAAAAGAAAACGGATCCTTAATTTTTTCCTCTAGGCCAAAAATGTAACATTCAAGTAATCATACAACGATTACACACACAACACAACACAAGAAGGGACTATACGTTGCACAGTCGCATACGATAATTCCCAACATGCTTGACTAAATAAAATAACTGAATAATAATAAAAATAGTCATTGATTCGATTATCATCTCAGGATATGATGAAAGAAACGACGCTATAGTCTAATACACCTACGAAATCAGCTAATAAGGTCGGGACAATATTTAAAAGTTTGTGATGGAAAAATGAACTTTGTATCCCAATCCTTGGTGGTTAAAATCTCCTCGCTAATGGCCTCGAACTCACTATCAGTGCACGGAACCAAATTGTCGTCTATAAGCCTGCAGAATAGTTCTCTTTCGTTGCTTTCATCAAGCCGATGCTTATTTTATTCGAAAATAGTTTTTTATTCAAATTTCCTTTTGAAGCAATTTTCATCTTACTCAAAAGTTAGAAGAAGCGAGTTGGCATGTATAAACCAAAGTCAAAGTCAAAATCATCACTCTCTTTAGTGATGGCCAACAACCTCCTCGTGTAACCCCATCAGCTCTCAAGTACATAGTGAAACTTCCATACTGAACAAGGACGTCGGTATGATTCCTTGTGGTCATTTGTTATTCATGAAATCACATTCCATCACCATGTTATCTTATTATGCAACTAGCTAAGGAAGCTCACATGTTGAAGTCCCGACTCGACTTAGCGACCTTAAATAACTCATCATTGTGGCAATCCTATTGGTTGTGATCAAGCAAGTCCCATCTGATAGAGTTAAGGGTGCATCATAGGGGAAACCATGTAAATAGTTATACAACTTAAGTCTTTAAATAACTTTGTTGGAAATAAAGTATACTTTTGATTTTATTTCATTTGTATGTGTTGTTACATATAGATATAAACAATGAAATTAATACATTAAATATACATAAGTAGAAAAATTCTTAGAATAAGTATTTTATCGATTGTAGTTATGAATGTATTCATAACCATGAGTATTGATTGATATCAAAATACTTACTTCTTAAATGTTTCTAGTCAAGATGTATCGTTAAAATGATGATGATACTTCTATTAAAACTAGTATATAAATGGTGAATTACTCATGACCGTTAGGAGCATCAATAGGTTACGTACTTGTGGATGTTTGGATCAATCACAGTACGACTCGACGAGAGTCTTCTATTGGTTCATACAACTAATTCAGAAGGTCTCATAGCAATGACATACAATAATCTCTAGACTTGAGGACACTATCGATCTTAAGTAGCTAGGTTGTTGGTCATGGTTAAGCACATGATATAGTAACCATTTTATAGCCATAGTTGGTTACATGATTAATTATTTGAAACGAAACTCTACTCAAGGGAGCATTCGTCTCTTTAGCTGTTGAAGGTTAGCACCGTCGTAATTGGTTGTAACGACCTGTCTTTCCGACCCTCAAATATTGATACTGATATATTCACGGTAATCACGTGCTGAGCATCTAAGTGCCTGAAAGACAAAATGTTAGGGTAAAAAAAACGCAGAAAGAAAAGAAACAAGAAAGAAGAGAATAAAAGATTAGAATCTCACAATGTAACGATAATAATGTAATATCAAAAGGCAGTATAAAGTATTGCTCTAAGATACATAGCATTTCAGAGTTACAATCCTAAGCACTATCATCAACTTGGACAGTAATAAGAGTGTATCCTCACTAATGCTGATATATACATAACAGTTGTGCAGCGGAAATAAAACACTACACTGGGCAAACGGAAGCATTCAGCTTGTCTCTTGAAATTCCAAACAATATTTATGAAAACTTACCTTCCTCAAATAGCTCGAAAGAGCACTCGAAGGATTAAGGAAAATATAAAACTACTAGTTAGACATAAATCTGTTGTAAGAAACTCAAGAAATATGATGCATCATATAACAGTATCTTTTGAGACCGTTCAAACCAGTACCACATAATAAGTACATATGTCGATATAATGGACAATGTCTTGGGTGTATAATATAAATTAGAAAACAGCTGTGCTGCTTGCATCTCACGACACAACAATATTCGAAGTACAACTAAAACTGTTAATGTACGTTCGCATAAGGATTTCTATGGAGGTCTCCTTAGTAAACTGAAGCTGGCCTCTTGCACAAGGGTCAAGGTAGAAAACCAAATGGAATGGTAAATATTATCGAGAACAATAGGATGGTTCTTATTAATTCATTTTTATCCGCATTACATATATATTGGATGTCGTTTTATTTCTTTCCAAAGTGAGTACTGATAAAATTGACCAAATTAGGAGATTTTTTTTATGGAGTGAGGATAACCAAAATAGTAGCTCTAGGTGTCTTGTTAAATGAGAAATGGTTTGTAAATCTAAAAATGAGGGAAGGCTAGGAAATATAAATTTACATAATTTAAATATATCTTTAAATGGAAAATGGTTATGCAAATTTAATGGTAATAATGAATATTTATTAGGGAAAGAAATAATATCAAATCAATGGTACGGTACATTTAATTTGCATCATATTTCTATCAGTAATACAAATAATATTTCTCACTTTTGAAAATCGATAATAATTGATTTTGACATTTATAAATTAGAAGTTAATAATGTAGTGCATTTGAGGGACAATACTTAATTCAGGTCTGGTTGCTGGATAATAATTATTACTTTAAAGTAGAATTTCCAGAACCGTATGAAATATGTAATATTAAAAACATATTGGTTTCAGAAATATATAGACCCAATATGAATTCTGCATGGGATTTTAGTTTTAATCATATGTTAGTAAGAACTACTTTATCAAATTTGCCTTATTGTGTGCTAAATTAGAATTGTACAGCATTGATAATGAAAAGTACATTAAAATATGGTGTTGAGATAAGAGTAAAAATTAACATCTCATTTATTTTATAATTTTATAAATTTTTTGGGAGAAAAGTTAAACATGTTTAAAAGTTAATGCTCCACCAAAAGGAAAAAAAACATATGTGGTTATTCTTACATAGGAAATTGAATATTATAGAACTTCTAAAAAAGAAAAATATATTTAGTGATAAAAACTGTTTTCGGCACTAAAAATATAGAAAATATTATGCATTTATATTTTGAGTGTCATGTAACTAGATTTATCCTTTTAAATATTTTTAGAATGTTTGATTTTAATATAACAAATAATAATAATAATTGTGATTTATATTAGCATAGTCCTAGGTTTTATTATAGACGATACTATAGGTTTTTGCAAGATACTATTTTTTACAATTGCAAGTTGGTATATTTAATTTGAAAGAAACCAACGAGTATTTAATAATATTAGTATTGGCTTAGAAAACTTGATATACACAATTACTTCATTTAGTTATAACTGGATTTCAAATTCTAGTTATAAATTAAATAAAAATGTTAGTCTTAAAGAGTTTCTTAAAAAGGTAAAATCTCGTATTGATTTTTCAAAGGAAAAAGATCTTCCTTGATAATATGAGTTAAATACAATTTCCTTAGACATTTTTTCTAATTACACGTATGATATTATATTGTTGCTAGGAAATTAGCTTTGAATTAAAATCCTCTTTACGCTTCTTCACATTGTTTCAACTTGTATGATTTTATGTAATTTGATCTATGCTATTTTTAATGTCTTAAATCTAGCTTACTCGTATTATGGCTTACTTTATATATATATAATTATATTTATATACTTATATATGTATGTATGTATTGGTCTAACATTTTTTATTGAGCTTTTTTGCAGCTTTAGATATGCTCACAATTAGGACGGATTTAGCTAGTTCAAGAATCTGGACACTCGTTGTTTCTAATGGTTTATATTGTGTTTGTTATTTTATTCCATGTGAACCTTAGTTTTCTAGAATTAGGTTTTTTTATCTTTATATTATATGGAATAGGTATCGCTAACTATTAAGCATGTTGATAGTTTTATTTTTAGTGTAGAACAAATTACATGAGTGTTCTCCTCTTCTAACAGAGGATCACTTGTTTTTCTCAAAAATAACATTTAATTAACTTTAGTTACTAATTTTATTAACAAATTAATTAAACTAATTTAAAATTCAATATTTTATTTCATTCATCCTAACCAATTTAAGAAGAATGTTAACTATAACATTTACAGTTTTATACATACATACACACACACGCATATACATACATACATACATACATACATACAAACATACATATATGTATGTATATATAAAATAACATTTAATTAATCTATTTATCACATAAATATTTTATTTAATTAAAAAAATTTTAATTAGATATTTTAATAAATTTGAAATATTATTATAATTTATCTTAAATAATATAAGATAAATATATATGTTAGACTATAACATTTACATCAATTTGTATGTTTATTTTAATTAATTAATTTTACTTATTTATTATTAAATTAATCCAATTAATTATATATTAAATAATTTTCGAAAATATTAATTTATTTTCAAAACGATTATTGAAAATATTTTATAACTTTTATAAAATATATTTTATATTTTAACTTAATCTTTAAATTTAAAATATATTTTAAATTTCCAATTGAATTTTGAACGTTAGCCCGATGTCCAAATCAATGTAGGCATTTACAATTGGGCTAAAATTTGGACTTACTCCACCCAGTAGGTCTGACTAGTAGCCAGGGATGGAAGAATACTTGATTATTCAACCCCAAGCCTAGACACTACCATTCTAAACACTCATTGGATAAGTATGCTTTATTAGTTGGCCCTGAAGTTTCTAATTTAGATTGCATAGACCATTTGAGTTTTGATACCATTGTAGGAACTTGCTCAGTCTACAACGGGTGAAATGTGTGAATTTTTAATAAAAAACTCTAATTGGATTTTAATGGAGCTATGAAGTCTAATGGTTGTGCTAGATCCAATCTAGTTAATTTAAATAAAATCATATTTTATTTAATTTTCTTAAATTAATTAATTAATGTATGTTAGTTAATTTAGCTATGTGTTTTGAGTATATCAATATATACTCATGTGATAATATAATTGTAATGTGCGATATAAGCTGTATATGGTCATGTTCACATAAGTGGTATTGGAATTTATATCCATTACGTAAACATAGGCCATCTGTGTATGTGTTAATTGTCTCAAATTTTGTTTAGTATATTTATAAGATACATAAATATAAATATAAATTTAATATAAAATAAAATATCAGATCTTCTTTTGACTAAGTCAATGAATTTAAATCCAAAATTTGAATTTAAAATATCGTATTAAGACTTAGTAAAACACAGTTAAAATATCGTAAACCAAATTAAATATGTCACTTATATAGAATTAATTATAAAATCCAAAAATAAATTTATATTTTTTATTTATTCATTTAAAAAACACTACATTGTTTTAATACTTGTAATCAATATATATATATATATATATATATATATATCATAAAATAGAATAAATATTAAAAAAAATATGTAAAACAATAAGTGAGAATTTTTTTAAAAATTCAAAAGCTAATTTAATAAAGTGTGTATATTATAATATACATTGTATTAATTAATAATTCATATATAAATATAATATAATGTGATAAAATCAAATTTCGACTAGAAAATAATTTAATATACTTATATGTACTTTTAAATATAATTTAAATGAATTTTAGGTTTCAAAATTACTAAATAATCGTTAAAAATTATTATTATTTTTTAAATATTTTATGAATTATAATATAAAGTGCACGCGCATGCACGCTGTGTGTGGCTGAATTATTACATTTACATACATATTTGACTTTTAACTTTGGAATAAATTATTTTATGTAAAACTTTTGTTTAATGAGATTTAATGCATGTAATACTTGCCCGTAAGGGGTGTGAACCACAACAAAGGAATTTGAGAACTTACCCTCATTGGTTGACTAATTTATATTATGAACATAAGTCCCATAAATTATAAATTAAACCAGTTTCGTGTGTGTGTGTGTGTGTAGGTAGTTGATAAATGTTTCTGAATTCCAATTCCATCGTATTGAGAAATGATTGTTGCTTCAAGAAACGGTTAACTTCACGATGAAGGAATTTCTTCTAAAAAATATTGGTAGTAAAATGAATTTCTATACGATCTAATGATAAAACTGATTACGTAAGATAAAATGAAATTGACCAAGCTAAAATAGATGCAGCTTATTAGAATGTCTAATACGAACACGCGTATCGTCAAGAGAAACTATGAGTTTTATATCAATGTAGTAAAAAAATACTTCGCTATCAATAAGTCATTGTCTGACGATCCACATTTCGGAAGGTTTAAATCGACAATAATCCACACATGTCCAATTCAAACAATTCGGAACATAAATAATCAATGGAGTTAATTAAGAAAAATAAGAAAAGAAGAAGGAAACAAACACAGAATCTCGCAGCGGAATGACAAAATATAATAATCAAATAAACAGTTCGTGAAGCTGTTTATTATACTTTTTATTATAATTTATACAACATGTAGCAGAAGAATAAACAAAATAATGAAGCGGAACAAACAATGATTGAATAATACTAGTAATAATATACCAAATCTTCGTCTTCATCCTCCAAAGAATAATCTTTGATAAGCTGAAAAACTCAGGATTGACCCGAGCATAATGAAAAGACAAAACACTCGAGTCGGGATTAAAATATCCTTCTGTGAGTCAAATCGATATCAATATAACATGAGTGTCATAGTGTCAGAGATGTTTACGGGATTTCACATCTCCTATCCAGTGTATAACGTGCGTGCAATAACTCAAGAGATGTTACGGGATTTTCCATCTCTTAAGGATCCGTCAAAATATTTGTATGTAGTAGAATAATTTACATATATAAGTCTAATCGGTAAAATAAATATTTTTCTTAGCGTTAAGGATTTACATTTAATCCCGCTTAATGCCTTTTTAAGCATTGTCGTACAGTTTGCATTTGAAAACACCAGTAGCACGTCAGTAGCCAGTGATGCGTCGTAATACGACAACACTAAACCAAAATCGTATGGTCTCGTATAAGGATAAAAGTATAAAAAGGAACGTGAGGCAACGCCCAAGGTAGAATACTACCAGTTTATCCTTCCCGACTGGTGGTAACGCGTCATAGCCGTGATCGCCCACTGCGTCTAACACTCCCAAAATCCGAGGGTGTGTACCAATCAATCACAATGTAAATGACGGTAATACGAAGAAGTGTGTCCGCTCAGGGTAGCTAGCCCACTTGGCCGGTATGGCTCCTGTTTTAGTTATTTCAAATTGACACAAGTGTCTGGCAAATCCATCATTGTTCTCCTTCTTCAAATCCAGCAAACGTACGCCAAATCCAACCACTCCGTTTTGGATCATCACTCCACGTACACAGTTATTGAAGTGGTTCCAATATTGACAAAGAGTATGCTAATGAGAGGTCCCAGTCTCTTTAACAACCAAACGTCGTTTTACACACTGGTTGGTACTTTTACATTTCGAAAACAGTTCATATTTGATATCAAAATATCATATTTGCTTCAAAATCAAATCCATTTTGAAATTATCATATTTACTCAAAATATACCATTTCACTTCAAAAACCATTTCCGCCTCAATATTTCGATTTCGCTTCCATAATCGTTTCGAATTTAAATTTGGGTTATAACTTCATTCGACCCGATTCGTATTTAAATCCATGATTTAAAAATAAATATTCCACTTTTGACTAGTTTGAATTTTTAGAAAAAATAATTTGACTAGTTTTAAAATAGTTTAAATAATTAAAATCGTTGAAAATAGTTTAAATGGTTAAAATAGTTTAATATAAAATAGTTTAAGTATTAAAATGGTTTATACTGCAAAATCGTTTAGAAAATCCAAAATAATTTGAATATTTAAAAAGATAGATTTAAATAGTTTATATCAAAATAATTTATTTGAAAATAGTTTCAAAGTCAAACTCATTCAATTTCCAAGTATTCCCATTCAAACCACTTTTAAATTTCCATGTTGATTTTTATCAATTCTGATTTCGACTTTTGAAACATCGATTCAAAACACTTAAATAAAATTACTTTCGATACCCAATTTGGAATCCAAATTCTCAAATATAATTCAATTCCGAGTTCAATTTTGAAATAGATCGATTTCCATAAATTCGATTTTTTTTTCATTTTCTTAAAATCAAATCATTTGAATAATTTTCAAATCAATTTTTTTTAAAATCCTTTAATTTAACCATCCCGGTGTTCGTATATAACTTTTCTAACCTATGTCAAAGTGGATCATTTACTTGAATCTAATTTCAGGGATGAATATATATCATTTCAATCCAAAATGAATGTCATAGGTATATATCATCTCAACATATTTCTTAATTTATTCCAAATAATTCGATTTACAATTTTATATACTGTAAATAATATACATGACGATAGCAGGATATATCAAATTAAATAAACGTCCAAATCATCCAAATAGTCAATCAATAGCAACATCCAAATCGGCCAATAATTTACAACAATTTCATAGTTGTCAATATCAGGTATTTTACTAGCAATTAAATTCCAATTTCAAATTTAACCGTCAATTTTAATTTTTTAAAAGTTAATTTGAATGACAATTAAATTTATCAACAACGATCAATTAATTTATATCACTTCATAGTTTCGAATTTAACTAGCATAATAATATTTTAGTACGTTGTGAGCGTTATAGAACACTCACCTTGAGTTTTCAATTTTAAATCAAATCGAACATGTTCAATTTAACCTAAAATTTAGTTCGTTACAATCGTCTCCAAATCAGTTCTAGAATGTAGTGCTCGTCGCCACGATTCCATCGCCGCTTGTTTTGTCCAATTTCAACCTCGCATAGAGAAGTTATAGCATTTTAAAGATTACACTATTTAATATATATAAATAAATTTACATATTTCTTTTTAATTTTAAACCTTCAACTAATCGTGGCCGCTCAATTCAGGAGAGCAGATTAGAGCCGCATACTCCTCCTTCTTCTTCACGTTAGCAGCTCGAACAACTCACTTTCGCCACCGTCTATCATCTATAAATCGCGACCAAACCACTTGCCTAGATGATGATTAGGAGCCACCTTCGTCTCTGCTACCAACGTCGCACCCACGCGAAGCTCGGTTGTCCTATAGTCTCGAAATTCACGTTCGAACGCCCGCCCTTCCTCGTCGATTTCTGGCCATCACGTGGCGCCGTGACTCACTCCAACCATGGATCTGATAGATCTCACCGAGATCTACCATCATCTAGTTGAAGATTTTTGATAAACATTGATGGAATGATCAGAATATGGGGGAGAATGGAATGGAATTTGGGCCATTGAATTAGATGGAAGCACAGATGTGTTCTTGGCTAGGGTTTACTATGCGTATGCGTATATATAGTATATATACATGTATACATGTTTTTCTATAGTTCACGTACTTTTCCAGACGAACTCCAAATGAAGCGTGCCGCTAAGCGTTTATAATGTTGTACCCTTATTCTGAACTTAATAGAACAGGATTCAAGACCTAATTCGATCGTATGTGAAAGATAACTTTTTGAACCCAAATAAAATATTAAAATTTAAATTGAATTCAACGCGTTTCTATCCCGTACGACCAAACGATAACTCCAAACGCTACGAAATTTAAAAATCAATAATAATACACTATTACAGATCCATTGGAACTGCTTTCGTCGAAATTCAAGACTGCACCCCGAAAGGCTATTTTTACTTGTCAATTAAAATATAAAATTCTCAATTTTTAAATTAATCATTTAAATTCAATTTTTGTGTATTGGCAATATTCATCCATATTTAAATAACATCTAAATCAACTTTTGAAATCATTTCGTTCATATTTAATTTAGGATTCGTTCTATTATATAATTTTCAAGGCTAAATTTTTTTAAACAATTTAATTGTCCGATAGTCAAAAAATTTCAATATTAGTTTTCACATGAATTTTAGATATCAACCAATTACTTTATTTACATCTAATGAATTCGACGTTTATTATTCAATTCAACTATTGATTGTAAACACATTCAATACATAGCATCTCCTTTCAATACTTGTTATTACTTAAATCTTCGAAATTTGTTTACTTTAAAATCTTGTTCAAGTTCATATTCAATAGCTATATTAATAAATCATTAAAAAAATATTTTTAACCATTTTTATTCATTAATTACACTTTAATAATTTAAAATAGTTAAAAATACGGGTCATTACATTCTCCACCACTTAAAACTTTTCGTCCTCGAAAAGGAACTAAGTAAAGAATTTTGCATTTGTTATATTTAAAATAATCAAATTAAAAAACATAAAATCCATTAGGAAATTTTTAATACGTTTCTATTATGCTATTCCGATCGGCTAACGGAATTTACAAGTTAGTTATCAAAAAAATTACAAAAAATTTTAAAACTTCAAAAAATTTCCAACACCCAGATTTAAGGAAAATTTCGGGACAGTCTCCTTTAGACGGCTCGATCGAAATTTTTTTACAATTCAATATATTACCCAAATATATCAAATAGATATCAAATATACATCTCATCTCAATGATAAGGCATCTCATAGAGAAAAATATAAAAGCGCGGTATGTAATCCGAGATGTGTACCTTTTTATTATTAATACGAGCGAGTTCGCTCGTATTAAGCGAGCAAAAGCACATAAAAACCCACATATACGTCCAAACGGTCTTAGTATATTTCCATCTCAGCTTAATTTAGAATATTAGTCACTTATGAAGATATGGAAAGCATATATGAGTTTTATAGAGCATACAGCATGAATTTTAAATCCAGACCACAACATAAGCATTAATATACGACAAACAACAATCATATACAATAAAACAGTTACAACGACGATTTATAACGGAAATAACCATTCAATTATTAGTATTCATCCTATTAATTCATAACGATATGAATTTACATTATCCAATGCCAATATTTGATTTATACACTTCATTTTTTATTAACATTTAATTTTTATTAACACTTAGTTAGTTTACCTCCAATTTATTCACATGTATTTCATTTGCATTAAATTTATTCAATTCAATTTGTTTTTCAATTGTTTCATTTTACATTTAGCAACATCTCATGTCAATTCATTTATTCACATTCATTCTACACTTGAGTTCATTTTCATTTTAAATCAATGTTATCTCACTTACTCATTTTATTAACACAATTCACTAACTTCTTCCATTTATTCATTTCGATTAGCTTTTCATATGTTAAAGTTCATTTCACAATTCAATATTAGCTTCCCTTCTTTAACATCCATATTCAATTAATTTAGCATCTTGTTTAACTTACGTTTATCAAAGTTATAAACTATAGACTTTACTTCACATTTTCGCGAAACATTTGAATTATAATGTTCATATCTCTATTTTTGGCATCAACAACTTAATGAATTAGTTTTTTTATCCTTACCCAAGTTTTTTTATAACTTAATTCCCATTTATTTTCACAATTTCATTTAATAACAAATTTATTTGTGAAACATTTTATTAACCATTACTTTAGTTTGTACTCATTATGTAAAAGTCCAACTCTTATATATGACTTTATCCAAGTTTATAATTATCTCGAAAGTTACAAATTCAATTTCAAAATTTCTTTGCAAATTTATATTTAATTCTATGACCAATTTACAAAGACATTGTTTGATTCATTTGTCTACTTTCTTAACTTCCACTTACTTATTACATTCAGTCATTAATCATTACATAATATAGTAATTAAGTATAACATTGATTATTACAACTAAATTTTCTTTTATATACATTTTAATTACTTTTAAGTTTTGTTTACTTGTATAATATCTCATTACATATCCAAATCATCATTTTAACTTAACATTTGGTAATTCTTATTATATATTATTATAATGCAATTTGGTATTATACAAATTAGTTTGATTCATTTTACTTAATTAGAATGTCCACTATTTCAACTTGTTTAAATGTTCTTTACTTTCACTTTTAGAGTTGCAAACTTCAACTCTAAAGTTTCTCAAAACATTTAGCTTAGATTTCTTAATTCTTTTATCTTATAAATTCAGGTTATTCAAATATTTCATTTCATTCAAACAATTTTAAGATTATTAATTAACAGAACTTAAGATTTTTAAATATCGGGCTCATTTCAAATCATTTTAAATAAGTATATATACTTATATCTTTTGTATATCAAATCATACTTTTGGAGTTTAAACCAAAATTCATTTATCAAAACAATATCGTAGCAAAGCTACTCAATGGCCTCCTCCACTTTGAGACTCGAAAATGAACGTCGATGATGCTGCGCAGTCATCATCGAAATTATTTTCTAGCGACAGAAGAGGGGAGTACTAAATTCATTCCTTTTAAAATTTATTTGAAAACCATTTTATTTGTATATACTTTTAAACCATACTAATATTATTTCCAAACCTTGAAAACCTTTTCAGAAGCACTGGAATTTAATTTCTCAAATTCTCAATTTTATATTCATTTTACTTGAAAGTTATATTTTCTAAACTACATTTATACAGTTTCATTTTCTTATAATAATATAATAGCTAATAGTTTAGGAATATTGACTAATCCAATAATAGACGATAATGATCAATATTATCATTTTTAACAACCAATTCCACTGTTTATACCATAATAATTTCTAAAAATTATTTCTTTATGTACAAAATATAATCAGGGTAAAATTATTTCATTAACCCAATTTGAAAATAATATCACGTTGAATTTTTCTTTTCAAGTGTTTAGAGATCCCTATCAATAAATTTAATTACTTGTATTGACCAGAATCCATAAGCCACTCAACAAATCAATCAAAAAATGAAGCATTTTTTTATATTCACTAACAAATACGCGTTCATATCTATTAATACACCCAAACTCATTCTAGGTTGCTACTAACCCTATCTCTAATGAGTTACTCCTTAAAGCTAAGGTTATCGCTAAACCCGAATCTGATACCAGCTGTGACGACCCATATTTCGAAAGTTTTAAATCGACAATAATCCACACACGTCCAATTCAAACAATTCAAAACATAGATAATCAATGGGGTTAATTAAGAAAAGTAAGAAAGAAGAAGGAAACAAACATAGAATCTCGCAGCATAATGACAAAATATAATAATCAAATAAACAGTTCATGATGCTCATTACTATACTTTTGATTATAATTTATACAACATGTATCAGAGTTATGTGTACGATAGAACAAATAAAATAATGTAGTGGAACAAACAATGATGGAATAATACTAGTAATAATATATCAAATCTTCGTCTTCGTCCTCCAGAGAATAATCTTCGATAAGCTGAAAAACTCAAGACTGACCCGAGCGTAATGAAATGACAAAACACTTGAGTCGGGATGAAAATATCCTTATGTGAGTCAAATCGATATCAATATAACATGAGTGTAATAGCGTTAGAGATGTTTACAGGATTTCACATCTCCTATCTAGTGTATAACGTGCGTGCAATAACTCAAGAGATGTTACGAATTTTTCATCTCTTAAGGATCCGTCAAAATATTTATATGTAGTAGAATAGACAACATATACAATGTCTAATCAGTAAAACAAATATTTTTCTTAGCGTTAAGGCTTTACATTAATTCCCCTTAACGCGTTTTTAAGCATTGTTGTACAGTTTGCATTTGACACCACCAGTAGCACGTCGGTAGTCAGGGATGCGTCGTGATACGACAACACTAAACCAAGATTGTATGGGTCTCGTATAGGGATAAAAGTATGACAAGGCATGTGAGGCAATGCTCAAGGTAGGATACTTACCAGTTTACCCTTCTCGACTGGTGGTGACGCGTCATAGCCATGATCGTCCACCGCGTCCAACATTCCCAAAATCCAAGGCTGCGCACCAATCAATCACAATGTAAATGATGGTAATACAAAGAAGTGTGTCCGCTCGGGGTAGCTAGCCCACTTGGCCGGTCGGCTCCTGTTTTAGTTATTTCAAATTGACACAAGTGTCTGGCAAATCCATCATTGTTCTCTTTCTTCAAAACCAGCAAACATACGTCAAATCCAACCACTTCGTTTTGGATCATCACTCCACGTACACAGTTATTGAAGTGGTTCCAATATTGACAAAGAGTGTGCCAATGAGAGGCCCCGGTCTCTTTAACAACCAAACGTCATTTTACACACCGATTGATACTTTTATATTCCGTAAACAGTTCATATTTGATATCAAAATATCATATTCGCTTCAAAATCAAATCCGTTTCGAAATTATCATATTTACTCAAAATATACCATTTCACTTCAAAAATCATTTTCGCCTCAATATTTCGATTTGGCTTCCAATGTCATTTCAAACTTAAATTTGGGTTATAACTTCATTCGACCTGATTCGTATTTAAATCCGTGATTTAAAAATAAACATTCCACCCTTGACCAGTTTGAATTTTTAGAAAATAGTTTAAATAATTGAAATAGTTAAAAATAGATTAAATGGTTAAAATAGTTCAAAAATAGTTTAATATAAAATAGTTTAAGTATTAAAATGGTTTATATTGAAAAATCGTTTAGAAACTCCAAAATAATTTGAATGTTTAAAAAGATAGATTTAAATAGTTTATATCAAACTAATTTATTCGAAAATAGTTTCAAAGTCAAACTGATTCAATTTTCAAATATTCCAATACAAACCACTTTTCAATTTCCTTTTCAATTTTTATCAATTCCGAGTTCGACTTTTAAAACATCGATTCAAAACACATGAATCAAATTTACTTTCAATACCCAATTTGAAATCCAAATCCTCAAATGTAATTCAATTCCGAGCTAAATTTCGAAATAGTTTGATTTCCATAATTCGATTTTCTTCTTTTCTTAAAATGAAATCATTTAAATAAATTTTAAATCCAAAATTTTAAAATCATTTAATTTAAGCAATCTGGTGTCCATATATAATTTTCTATCCTATGGCCAAGTGGATCATTTACTTCAACCTAATTTCAAGGATGGATATATATCACTTCAATCTAAAATGAATGTCATAAGTATATATTATTTCAACCTATTTCTTAATTTATTCGAAATAATTCGGTTTACAGTTTAATATACTATAAATAATATACATGATGATAGCATGATATATTAAATTAAATAAACGTCCAAATCATCCAAACAGTCAATCAATAGGATCCATCACAATCAACATCCATATCGGCCAATAATTCACAATAATTTCATAGTTATCAATATCAAGTATTTTACTGGCAATTAAATTTCAATTTCAAATTTAACTGTCAATTTTAATTTTTTAATAGTTAATTGAATGACAATTTAATTTATCAACAACGGTAAATAAATTTATATCACTTTATAATTTCAAATTTAACTAGCATAAAAATATTTTAGTACGTTGTGAGCGTTATAGAACACCCACCTTGAGTTTTCAATTTTAAATCAAATCGAACGACGTTCGATTTGACCTAAAATTTTAGTTAGCTCCAATCATCTCTAAATCAGTTCTAGAATGCAGTGCTCGTCACCACGATTACATCGCCACTTGTTTCGTCCAATTTCGGCATCGCATAGAGAAGTTATAGCATTTTAAAGATTACACTATTTAATATATAAATAAATTTACATTTTTTTTTTAATTTTAAACCTTTAACTAATCGTGGCCATTCAATTCAGGAGAGCAGATCAGAGCCGCATACTCCTCCTCCTTCTTCACGTTAGCAGCTCGAACAACCCACGTCGCCGTCGTCTATCATCCATATATCGCTACCAAACCAATCGCCTAGACGACGATCATGAGCCACTTTCGTCTCCGCCTACCAATGCCGCACCCACACCTAGAGCCACGCGAAACTCGATTGTCCCATAGCCTCGAAATTCACGTTCGAACATCCGCCCTTCCTCGTCGATTTCTGGCCATCATGTGGCGCCATGACTCACTCCAACCATGGATCTGATAGATCTCACCAAGATCTACCATCGTCTAGTTAAAGATTTTTGCTAAACGTTGATGCATCGATCAAAATATGAGGGAGAAGGGAATGAAATTTTGGCCATCGAATCAGATGGAGGTGCGGCTGTGTTCTAACTAGGGTTTACTGTGCATATGCGTATATATACATGTATGCATTTTTTTACGGATCACGTACTTTTCTGGACGAACTCCAAACGAAGCGTGCCATCTGACGTTTATAATGTTATACCCTCATTTCGAATGTAATGGAACATGTTTCGAGACTCAATTCGATCGTACGTGGAAGATAGCTTTTTGAACCCAATTAAAATGTTAAATTTTCGAAATTAAATTCAACGCGTTTCTATCCCTTACGACCAAACAATAACTCCAAACGCTACGAAATTTGAACCCGATAATAATACACTATTACGGATCCAATGGAACTGGTTTCGTCGAAATCCGAGACTGTACAGCGGAAGGCTATTTTTACTCGTCAATTAAAATATAAAATTTTCAAATTTAAATTAATCACTTAAGTTCAATTTCGTGTTGACAATCTTCATCCATATTTAACTAACATCTAAATCAACTTTTGAGATCATTTCATTCATATTTAATTTAGGATTCAGTTATTTATATAATTTTCAAGATTAATTTTTTTTAAACAATTCAATTGTCCAATATTCAATCATTTTCAATATTAGCTTTCACATGAATTTTAGTTATCAACCAATTACTTTATTTTCATCCAATAATTCGACATTTATTATTCAATTCAACTATTGATTGTAAACACATTCAATACATAACATCTCCTTTCAATACTTGTTATTACTTAAATCTTCGAAATTTGCTTATTTTAAAATCTTGTTCAGGTTCATATTCATTAGCTATATTAATAAATCATTAATAAAAAATATTTTTAACCATTTGTATTCATTAATTACGCTAAATTTAATAATTTAAAATAGTTAAAAATACAGGTCGTTACACATTGAGAGTATTAACTTTGTGCAAATCTGAAACGAATTCCAAATACATTAGCAAAATATGATTTTGATTGTTGTATCCAAACGGATATGATCCATCCACTGAAAATATGTCTTCAAGAAGAATACCACTGTAGTTCAAATGTAGTAACAAACATTAATGAGAATAACATCATAAATTTTATTTGTTGAAATTGACGTAACAGATTCATCGCTCAATATGCTTATGTTCATTCGGATTTTGCTCGCAAAATTATCGTCTACTAAGATTTTGACTTTCAAGACATATTTGTGAAACATATAATGATATAGAATAGATTGTTTGCACATAACAACCAAAGTGACACGAGGTCCGTGGAAGCAATAACTAGGTTTGTGAGTATTAGATAGGATCTGAGAACTGAGATGATAGTATCATTCGACAAGCATAAAATTAAGAAAATAATTTGATAGGTAAATCAAGTAGGTTGATTTTCAATCAAAATACAGAGAAAGAGTGTTGGTAGGAAATAACATTACATAGTACTAATATATTTCTAAACTATATGTAAACAACATACTACTTATTGTTAACAATGACCAATGCTAAAATCAGTTTTAGTTTTGTTGTTTAATTCTCGATATATGATTTGAAAAGATGCCTTTATAATTAGTATAAAAAGATGTTAGGAACGTCACAAACGAGACACATCCACCATATTAAAAAAAATTATATGGAGCGTGCAAGATGGATTTCTTATACATTGCCAATATGATATCATACATCTTGTATTATCTACAATGTCGCATTTTGCCTATATATTTGATACATAAAGCAAGTATCAAATTCAAATTTTAATCAATAAATGATAGTTTAGAATGTTCCTGAGCATTTACGAAATACTAAAGAATTGTTTATAGAAGCAACAAACCCCTTATGAAGAAGTATTCAATCTCGAACTCTACCACTGATATCGAGTATAGTATGTCAATCTTGAATTCATGATCAATCTTAATTAAGAAGTTTTAAATTGAAAATGTTCCAACAAGAGGTTGTTGCTAATTCAATTATTAGGCTATGTACATCGCCTTTGCCTTGAATAAGCACAATAATAATAACAATGTATATACATATAAATGTATAAATTTATAACTGAGCTAGGAGTGATTCCAATCATTGAGGATCTCATATCGCGATGTAGTTCGCGATAGAACCTAAAGCTCACTAGAAGTTCAGAAATATATTTCGATAAGTACCCCATGATAAAGGCAATTTATCAACATCAAAAAAATTATTGATTGAAAAAATAGATAATTAAAACAATATAACATACTCCTTTGCCAATGGAAAAATCGATCGATTTTGAGAAAATTGATCGAAATGCTGAGATTAATATTCCATAATTGACCACAATTGCAAATGGAAGATCGAGAGAGTTAGAGGCATACCTTAGCGACGATTATATAATTTGTTACATGTATCCAACTCTGCAAATAATTTTATTTTTAATAAATGTATTTGATTTCTATAAGGTGTATTTTGTTATGTAGAGATATAGTTAATTACATAATTGTTTTAAAGTATATTAAATAGAAATTATTAAATATTATGTTATGTGATAATAATTAAAAGAAGTTGTAATCATGAAAAAATTATCACAAATGAAACAACATATTATTTTAAATATTTGTGATCAAGATGTTTTGAAAAATGATATCGATATGTCCCTTAAGATCAGAGAAAATAATGCTTTTCAAATGTCGGGCAATGTATTACTCATTGTTGTTAAGGGCATGAAGTTGTTACGTACTGATAGTTACTGGACAACAATCGAATGACTCATACGAGAGTTTTCCGTTAGTTAATAACAATTATTTCAATAGGAAATTACAGAATGAAGATATTACACAATTCTCTCTACTTGAGAATACCGTTGAGCTTCATTGCAAATATTCCACTTTAATTATAGCTAAATCATGGGACGACAACCATCGAGCGACTAAAGTTAAGTCTAAGTTAAAGCATTGGAAGTGAAACATTATTACTCAATAGAGAATTTGTCTTCTTAGTTGTATGGGGTTCGCATGACGGTCAACTGTTGTTAACTCAAAGTCAAAATTTCTTACCAAAATAGTGCAGTAATAATAATTATTGTTATTAAACTAAAGACTTTGTTTATGGACTAACAGAGTTCAATGTGGGTGATATTGAAATTTTAAGTAAAATAAATTTCCATAAATTCTATAGTGATATAGTGTTGAAGAAGAGAATTAGTGTAGATAATAATTGCTAAAAGATACCGCTTAAAATTATAAAATTGAATTTTACCGATATGATTTGTAAACGATGAATTAAATCAAATTGCCACACTACTAGCTAAGATGACGTTTAAACATTAGTATTTGACTTATACAACTATTAGTTGCTGACAAAATTCACACTTGTGAGTCGGATAACCTAATATATTTATTTTTCGAACCACTGCTTGATTTAATTGATTTGTAATAGTTATAAACTAATTAAATTAATTAGGGTTTATGAAATATTAATTTTTGCAGTAATTCTTAAATGGGGTGTACTTAGTAAATGGGTTAGCCTCTAAAATGTTCTAGATGATATTAATAATAAATTGTATGCGCATACAAATTTATATATATATATATATATATATATATATATCTGTGTGTGTGTGTGTATGTATTGAATTACGATATCGATATACGTTAAGTTTAATTTAAATGGAATTAATTACAAACGAGTTCGACTATTTAATCGGTCCATTACGGACCAATATAGGCCAACGAAAAGGGTAAAAGAACATAGAGTGATATGGATTTGGATTTGAATTAGCATGAGAAAAATGTAAAGATTGTTCTCCTAGTTCATCCTATAAATATAAATCCAAGCCACCACTTTTAGTTTAAACTTTTGCCTCCTCCCTCGTTAGTTTTGGTTGCACTTACCTACTTCCCAACCGGCCAATTGTCAACCTCATTTTTCCAAATACAAAGAGCTACAACATTCCCCGGTAGTGATGCATTAGTTATTAGCAGCAGTGGTGCAGATCTAAGAAATCTAGAAGACCGATAGTTCAAGGTGTGAGACTATGGCATAAATTTCTTTAGGTAAATTCTACATTCACAAGACATGTTATCTATTTACATTTATAACAGTTATGTGTGAATGTCTATAAATGCATTAAATCTCATTAAAGAACCATTTTATATAAAACAATTTTTTTAATATAAAGTTAGAAATCAAATATGTATGTAAATAATGTAATTGACAATATATATATATATATATATATATATACATATATATATATATATATATATATATATATATATATGTATGCATGTATATGTGTGTGTATGTGTGTGTGTATGGTACGAGGTATCAGACGGTATCTTGAAATTTCGAGAGTACCTCACCAGTATCGTTGTAGAGCGAGCCGAAATCAAACAACAAAATCGGTTTTGGTTAGGGCTAAAATAAGAAAACGAAACGATAAAATAAGAAAATCGAAAAAAAAACTTGCCTAGCTTCAGCAAATCGTGCACAGACTTTTCCGTAGCTTCAGCAAATTGACTTGCCCTGGCTTCAGCAAATCAGCATATCGATCGACTTGCCCTAGTTCAAATCGACCCTGCCCTAGCGTCGTCTTCTTCTTCAACAATGCCTAGCGTTTTTTGTCTTTGTTTTCGTTTTTTTTCCTACCCTAATGGTGTTATTTTCTTCTGTCATTTCTTGTTTGACTAACATGTATGTTTTTGTGGGTTGAAATATACACGTGTGTGTTTGACAAGTACAAAGGCAGAAATTTTTGTGGCTGAAATATTAAGTGGTATTAAATGACGATGCCCTAATATTGGTTTTAATTAGTATTTGGTATACTTCAATTTGGTTTTAATTAGTATTCAGTATAATTTAGTTTCAGAGTTTAACTTAATACAGTTTCAATAGTATTTGGTATAATTTTCATCAACAAACTATTGAAATTCGAAACCGGACCAAAACCGAAACTAAAACCAAAATTTTCGAAATCATTCGAAACTAACAAAAATTCAAATGTTTGAAACGGAGCTCTTGAACCTTGGTATGTACGTACGTACCAATCATTTCGTAGCAGTTTTTGTTTAAATGTTTGTTCTTTTTCTCAAACCAAATATTTAAATATGAACTTGTTGCAGATATTAAGGAGATACAAATGGTGTTAAATAAATGGGGCCATTGATCTTGGTTATACACACACACACACACACACACACACAATCATTTTCTAAGAATTATAAATAATTTTTAATGCATATTTATTAATTTTAAAACATAAATTCATTTAAATCATATTTAAACAAGGAACTTTTGGCTCATATCCCTCTCCTTATAAAATTAGACCCACATCCCACCATACTTTGAATACAAATTACATCTCTGAAATTGTTTACTCCATTAAACGCTCTTTTGCATAGGCGATTATGTCGAGTTAAATTGTAATATTAAAAACGTGATATCTTTTAGTAGATTTATCGAATTTTAATTTCGTTTTCACCATTAAATCATAAATTTTATTACATTTCCATTAAGATCCAGATGTCATATCTTTTAACGATTTTTTTTACAGTGGCAGAAATTTGCCCGAGGCAACTTGAATTCTCCTAGGCAAATATTTGCCCCGGCATATTTGCCTTGAGGAATTCAGGTTGCCTCCTAGAAAAATATTTACCTAAGGAAGTTCAGACAATTATTTGCTGGGGAAGGGGCAAATATTTTCCGTAAATATTTTAAGAAAAATTCGACATACATATTATATATGGATCTTAATAGAAACATAATAAATTTTTTGATTTAATGGTGAAAAGAAATTAAAATCCGATAAATCCACTGAAAGATATTACGTTTTTAATATTGCAAATATTTATGTAACCATGATGTCCAGTTATAAAAATCCAATGGTGACTAGGCTAAATAATTCCAGGGACGTAATTTGTATTTCAAGTGTGGAGGAATATGGACCTAATCAAATTTAAAAATAAGGATGTGTCCCTAATTTCCACTTTTAAAAAACACATAAATATATTGAGTTATTTAAAAAACACATGTAAATAAACTTCATTTGCAAATTTACTCTCTATTAATTAATAATAGAAATAGAAAATCAAATTCAAATTAACAAAAAGCTAAGTGTTGCAACTTAAAAATAAAATTTCAAATCAACTACACATGGTTTCAATGTAAATATATGGTTAAACATTTATACAACTTATTTTTTCTTTAATGTAAAGATAAAACAATTTATGTCCCGAGGTCTTCTACGCCAAAAATTTGCAAAATTTTGATACATTCAAAGTTGGTAATCGATATGAACCATCAAATACATATACATCATCAATTGAAAATGAAAATTTTGAGCGCATTAGAAGTTTCGAAATGATCCACAAAATTTAATGCATATGATCTCAATAGCAAATAAATCATATTTATCGATGTTTTGTTTTCTTTCGATACAAAAGTTGGTACAGGGAAGAATGAATGGATCGTATGCAAATATGTATGTTAAAGGAGACAAACAGCAAATACTAAAGTGATGCAAACACAATAATTACATCACAGAAGCGTTCCATTGTTTTATAAAAGCTTCCCATTACAAACGATATTTATGTAGATACGACTACCTCAAACTGCAAATCAGTCAGAGCAAAGGATAAGAAGCCCCACTCTGCAACTTCAATATCTCAATTTATTAAGCATCAACAAGTTAGAAGTTTACAGAATCAAGTCCATAACAAAATTTATTTGTAAGTAGTTGACCTATGATTGCTATATTTCTCATTGTGGTTACTACATATACATGCAAACAACATAGAACAGAAGTAAAAGAACTGCAAACCTTTCATCCTGTATTATCTCAGAAGAGATCTAGCAAAAGGTGCTGGCGTGCCAATGACATTGCTTCATCTAAAATAGTCTGTGTTATGAAAAGAACAAATTAAAACTTGGAAACTGATAGTCATACAATAATAAATGTGACCTTATATGGTTATTATTATTTTATCGATTAAGACCACTTTCGCAAACTTTTGATCCATGTAACCACTTATCAAATCTAATCACAAGCATATGACACTTTGACAAAATAAAAATGTATCTTGTACACACAATGGCATGATTTGATATCCCGCCAGTTTCTTTTTCCTTTTCAGTCTTTGGCACGGTTTCATATCTGGCCAGTGTATTTTTTGGTGATGAACTTGGTTTTTACGAAAAATGCAGAAGCTTTATGAAAAATATGCTACGTTACTGTGGCACAATTGTCTAATTTTTCAAAAGAGGTGCATAATGGGGAGAAAATCCAAAGAAATACCACTACTGCAATCCTATCTTTTATGTATTGAGCCAAACATGTATTGTGGATCAAAGTATACAATGTAGAATATAGACTTAAAAGATTACCTGCTTCTTGGGTGATGATTCAGCTTCATTAAAACCACTAGTGTTCAGAACATTCCTAGCAATAACTTTTCCATCGGTTTCCAAGATGATCCTAAAAAATATAGGACAAAGACTGATGTTAATACAAATGATGCAATCCAATAACTTGTACTGCTATGATGCATGTTTGCAGGGAGCATACAAATGAAAAGACCGAGCCACACGAAGTATAACATGTCGGAAGTTGCATTTGTTAACTGCACTATCAAGATTACTTGTAAACAGAACAAGTTTTCTTTTTCTACTAATATTAGGATACACCATATTTCAAATAGTAAATGCTAAATATTTCAAATATCATTCCTTGGACATGAACTCGTGACCCATGCAACCGAAAATTTATTACCTTGTCTAATGTGACACTATACCCTCACATTTTCAAGGGTGTTCAGCCATGTAGGTTTTACTTATTTTTACCAAGAAGAGCAAGCATCTCATATAATGAGAATGGGGAATCAAAAACTAAATCTCATTGCATCCTTAGTCTGTGAGAGTTTAAAAGCAACCCTTACAAGAACTATTATTCTTGTTTATTATTATTGTTTTTAAAAGGAAAAAGAATTTCAAATTTTCAAAAGGAGTTTACAAGGATACAATATTAGAGACATACCCTCCATCCACAATCTCATCAATGCATAAGAGGATCAAATTCAAGTGTGCCAGTACTTCCCATTTGTCTACACCTTTTCTGAGAAAGAAAAAACAATTGAGCCATGAGGATGAAGATATACAAATAATCCAAACCAAAGTTACAAAAGCTAAATTGCAAACATCATGTACTCTAACTTGATAATAGCCAAGGGAGAGAGAGAAGCGGGTAGCTGGAGAAATATGAACTCACATGGGGTCATAGTGGTGTTACATTGTATAAGGTTAGAGGATCTTGTGAGGCTTATAACAGTTGAACCAAACAATAAAACAGTCGAAGAAAAATGAGAAAACAAAACAAACCTGAGCAAAAGATAAACAGCTTCAAAGAATCCTTCAAGAACAGTGGCTAAGGTGAGCTCATTTTCGAATTCTCCGCCGGTGACAAAAAAATAAACGTCCGAAACATGCTTGTGGACCACTATGCAATCATCTATCATATTTATATCCACTGCAAGTAGCAAAATTCACCTTTTCAAGATACTCAGAATTTTATAGCGATATATGACAGTTCTAATTACACCAGCATATGTGCACTTGTGCAAACTAAATAACTAGGGAACAACAAAATGTCTTACCAGCTACTAGTTCAAACTTGATTTAGCTTTCAGGTTCCTTTGTCTGAATATCTATTAAATGCGGTATACTGAGATTTTAAATATTAATCCAAATGATAGGCCAACTGATGAAAAAACATCCTTCAAGTACACCATGTATAACAGCATCTTCCCAAAGCCATACATTGAAAACTGTTTTTAGTTGTATCATTATTATGAGTTTACTCTATCAGAAAGCATATTGAGTATGAATTCTAAAGTATGCCAACTAACTGGACAAATATACATGACATAAATTATGCTTCACAGCCCACAGGAATACGCTGAATACATAGAATTCACCTTCACCAACGGAATAAGGACGATGAATCATGGAAAATACAGTCTTTTCAAATGCTCGCTTTGAAGCATGAGTAGGCCAATCATCAGTGAAATACTTAGCTGCAACATTTTTTCCTTCATGGTCAAGGAGTAGAATATTTTTGACTGATGAATAGCACCCCTGAATGTAAGATAGAACAAGAACATTTTTAACTGAAGAACTGTTATATTGAATGTAAAAATGGAACCAGAACCGTTTACAAAAATAGGAGTTAGAGAGCAACACTACAATTAAGGCCTACTGTTGTAATATGTTTCAAAGGAGAACTGTTTCTGCAATCAGTTTTTTCAGAATGCTTATTTGTAAAATGAACTCTACGGAAAAATATTTTGTACATAAACTGTTTCCACTCATCAAAAATTCGATTTACACACTAAACGGACGACTACTGTTTGCATCTTTCAATGATCAAGGTTCAATATCGGTTTCCTTTTCCATTTTGTTTATTTAAAAATTTCGATCAGCATCCATTTCGGATTTCGATTTATTTCCCCATATATTTACATTAACATATGGTACATATTTATATTTATGAAAACATAATATGAAAAATCTATTCGGACACAGATGATGACACAGGCGGTGACGCAACAGATGTCAATCATTAGATCTCCTGAATTCAGCACCAAGGAAATCCAACAGACACTATACATTGTCGTTTTATTTTGTGTTTTAATAGCTGCGTCCAATATAATACATACCATACATAAAAAAATTGGTTCAAATGTTGATTCTTATTGTGTTTTTTATTCCATTCCTTATTAAATTGGGAAGGAATCAACAAAAGCATAACAATTTTTAAAACTATTCGACCATTTTTTTGTTTTTGTTTGATTTGTTGTATTTTTAAATCTTTTACATTATTTTTCATTTGACATTGTTGTTTTACTGCTTTTTCTGCACTTGAAAAGCAAATCCGGATTTTGGTCCGGATCCAGAATTTAGACCGGACTTATCTCTATGTCGGAACCAAAACGAAATTACCGGAATTTTAACCACAGTTTTAAATAGAACCAGCAAGGCCCATGAGGTCCATAAACAAAATATGCACAAGCTAACATCAGAAATTACAAATAAGAAAACATGGAATCTTATAAGATAAATCATCAACATAGGCTTTAACCTAATTTCTGCAAGAACTATTAGCATTTAAATATTTGAATGATTCATCCACAGCTTTTCTTAGTTTTCTAAATATACAAACATTTCAGCCATTAGTGTGATCCCTTGCCTGGTTTCAACCAGAACAAGGACCCATCAATACCGTGTGGCTGATGTGTTTATTTTACTAATACACATACACTGCTTTGGTTATGACATCATAGCAGTGTATAACATAGCATTAGAATCACATTACTTCAGACAAAAAGACTCAAAAATGATTTGCTAGACCCATGCACTATTTTCAACCAAAGCATGGGAACCAAAATTCAACAGGAATTAAATTCTTGCTTTGTGCACACCAAATCAATGAGTGTGATTCTGTCTGATTTAGTACCAGCTAAAACGTTATGTGCAACAAATGTCTTGTCTGATTATGACTTTATTCCTACCCTTGGCAGGGCACAAAGTCCAACAGAATGCAATTCCATGAAATGACCCGTCGTCTTCTTTCCTAAATATGTTTAACGTCGGTTTTAGGAGCATCACAAATGTCAACAATTTATAATACAATATATGATACAGATAACTGATAATTACTTCCCATAAAATATATGATACGGATAACTGATAATTACTTCCCATAAAAAAGGGTATAAGTCGGAATTCTGCAGAAGCAGGTTGGGATTGCTCAAATCCAACCAAGACTCTAAGATTGTTTAAATATTATAACCTGATAAGTAAACTGATCAAAATACTAATCAAGCAGCCTGGCCTACTCAGTTAGTAATCACACATCCTGCTAGTTAGTACGTCATATTTATGACTATATTCAACGAGAAGACAAAAGAAAAATCTCAAAAACTTGACAATTATAAGCAATCTGTTTATTTATGACTATTATTGCAGATTGCAACAGCCTAAATAGCTTTTGAAACTAACTTACAGTGATGAACATGACAACATAGAAAGAAACATCATACTTTTGGTTGGTCATTATTGCCTATGGAAACAGCTCCACAACGAAGATATACTCAAATAGACATGAAAGCTTTACTGAACTGCTAGCTACAACACTAACGGTCGATAATAGACATGATAATAGTAAAACTTGGTGCATTTGACAGGTATACGTCAAAACTATTTCAACATGAAGCTGCAAACCATATCTGGAAAACCATTAATACTGATAATGGTGCATGTTTGGAAAGACATGATCATAAGCAATGCTATTATCAGTGAACTGACACAATGGCCAACATATGTTAGTATTTTGAGAAAGAGAATTGCTATGAAACTCGTGCTATAGCGAGTGCATATACCCACTCACCACATGTCCAATTTCTCTGTCTCGATGTAAAAGAGGTAGCATATGTTTTAAATGTTGGTATAACTTTTACATTATGTGCTAAATGTTAGCATAATTATTTTCACAGTCTATCTTCTGCGATAAAAGAGCTTCATGATCTCATGATAGCTAATACATTCTTTAGAAAGAGACAATCGCATTTAGTTACTTTCAGTAGTGTCCAACACTCTAGCCAGATTGACTTTGTCCTTACTAGAAGAGATAACAAGCGAGCTTGTGTAGATTGCAAAGTCATACCTGAAGAATGTGTCGTCTCACAACATCAGTTTTTTGATATTCAAGTTTCGTCTTCGGATACGTGTTCGACAGAACAAAGGAGTCAAGATTAGTAGGACGAAATGGTGAAAGGTCAAATGAGACGTCTCATGGGTGTTTAAGGATAAAGTGATGAGAGAAGGAGCATAGAATATGAAAGGAGAAGCAAATGACATGTGAGATGAGATGGCAACGCGTATCCGAAAAGTGACTACTGAGGTGTTTGAGATAATAAAAGGAAATAAACGTGAACCTAAAGATTCCTAGTGGTGGAACGGTGATGTGCAAAAGGCCATCAAAAAGAAGGAATGTTGTATGTGCTTGCATCATCACAGAAGCGAGGACAACATGCAAATGTATAATGCGGTAAAGAAGAACGCAAAGAGAGCGATGAGTAAAGCAATGGTCGTGTGTATCATAGTTATCAAGGCGTGTGCATAGGCACACTTAGGTTCAAAAGGGGCTTAGACGCAAGGTGTGCGCCTTTTTGCAGTTTGAGGCTTTTTTTTTTGTAAAATTCAAATTTTAATTTTCAAAATAATTTAAAAAAACTAAATAGTTAAATGAATTATAAAATATGGTTTAAAATTTAAAATTTGTATAATAAAATATTTCAATAATTGAATGAATTACAAAATATGATTTAAAATTTAATTTGTATTTAGTAAAATAGTAGATCAAACTTTTATAAAAGGCACGCAAAAATGCCCAAGGCTCAAGCCTTGCACCTTTTTGCGCCTTAGTGCCTTAACTACTATGGTGTGTATGAAGATCTATATCAAAAGCTAAGTACGAAAGACGGTGAATAAACGTCTACGGAATAGCTGAGCTCCACAAAAGAAAGACGAAAGACTTCAACCAATTTAAATGCATCAGGAATGAGAATAATAGACTTTCGGTGAAGAACGTTGAGATAAAAAATAGATGGAGAGAATACTTCGACAAGTTATTCAATGAAGAAGGTGATAGCACTACGATCGAACTGGACGATTCTTTTGATGATACCAGCAGACATTTCGTTTGAAGAATTCAAGAGTCCGAGATAAAGGAGGCGCTAAAAACGGATGTAAGTAGACAAGGCGTTGGGGTCCGATGACATCCCTATTAAGGCCTTAGAGATGCGGGGATATCCTGACTGACTAAATTGTTCAATAATATTTTCAAATCAAACAAGATGTCAGACAAGTGGAGGAAAACATATTAATTCTAATCTTCAAGAATAAAGGAGATATTCAAAGTTGCGCAAATCATAAGGAATTAAACTTATGAGTCATACAACGAAGTTTTGGTAAAGAATCATTAAACATCGATTAAAAAGGATAGTAAGGGTTTCGAAAACCAATTTGGTTTCATGCCTAAGAAGTCGACCGCAGAGGCGATTTTCTCGATAAGACGACTTATGGAGAGATTTAGGGAGCAGAAAAAGGATATACACATGCTATTTATCGATTTGGAGAAAGCTTATGACAAAACAGCGAGAAATGTTATGTGGTGGGCTCTGCAAAAGAAGAGAGTTCCAACAAAGTAAATTACCCTTATCAAGGATATGTACGATGATGTTGTGACTAGTGTTAAAACATGCGACGATAAAACCAGTGATTTTTCCATTAATATAGGATTACATCAATGGTCGACTTTAAGCCCTTACATTTTTGTCTTAGTGGTGTATGAGGTTACGAAAAGTATACAATGTAAGATTCTTTGATGTATGATTTTTGCTGTTAATGTTGTGCTGATTGATGAAAGTAGAATAGGTGTTGATAGACAACTGGAGTTGTGAAAGTAGACTTTAGAATCAAAGGTTTAGACTTAGCAGAATTAAAACAGAGTATATGAAGTGCGAGTTCAGAGGTGTCAGGTCAAAGGATGGAGATGTCATTCTGGCCGGACAAGTAGTGCACAAGAAGGAATCCTTTCGATATTCAGGATCAATGTTGCAGTATGATGGTGAGATTGATGAAGATATTAGTTCTGAAATTCGAGCGGGATGGATGAAATGGAAACTAGCGTCTGACATTCTCTATGATAGAAAAGTCCTATAAAAACTTAAACGAAAGTCCTACAAAATGACAATTAGGCCGGCGATGTATGATGTACAATGTTGGTCTATTAAAGGACAACACATTCAGAAGATAAGTGTAGCAAAGATGTATATGTTGGAGCTATTGTCATACAAGACGAGACCGAATTATGGAATTAGAAATGATGATATACATGAAAAACTTGGAGTAACACCAATTGAAGAGAAGCTAGTCCAACACTACTTAAGATGGTTTAGACATCTCCAACGGAGACTTCTTGAAGCACCTGTGTGCGTTGAAACTATATGCCGTATCGAATGCTCAAAGAGAGGTAGAGGTCGACCAAAGTTGACATGGGAGAAAGTGGTAAAAATGACTTAAGGATTAAGATATATCCGAAGAGCTGGTGTTAGACAGGAGCACATGGAAATTAGCGATACACGTACTAGAAACATGAGCTAGGAATTTTTTACTTAGAGTTGGTTTAGGGATAGTGTTGTAAGTTTTAGATTATATGACTAGTGAATAGAAACCAAAGACGTAGTGTTTGGTCTTCGGTCTCTATTACTATTAATACCATTATTACTATTATTATTATAATTATTCTTATCATGGTTTTTTTAATTTCTTTATCTATTTTTATTTTTATTTTTATTTATTATTATTATTTGTTTAATTATTTTACTTTATTTTTACCTTTATTTCTATTTCTACCTTATATATATAAACCTAATATTGTTATTATTACTTTTAAATGGACTTTGTCATTTAGTTTTGGGTTACAATCTCTAGTCAACCCCATTATTTGGTACAGGACTGCACAAAGTATGAGTTGGGTCGGGTTGGACCAAATACTCCACCAAACCTGTATAGGTATGGGTTAAACATAATTCAACCGTACCCGACCTTATATAAGATTGAATATGGGTTGGGTTGAAGTATGGATTGGGTCGGATTTAGTATGGTCGGGTTGGGCTACATGAACCTAATACAAAAGTGAAAATTTGAAGAAAAAAAATCAAAATATTAACATATTCAACTCAAAATAACATATTTAATTAGCATAATTCATTAAGTATAAATAATTTACTACAAAACATATTTTATTAGAATTTCATTGTAAAAGTTATCACATATAATTGATTCACTATACATATAAGATTAAGAGTTTCATTCCTACGTTAAAAAACTGCTAGAATACTTCTCAGAATCTCCTAGTCAATAGATCACTCTAATTTTACTTGGACTGATATCGAATATGAATTTTTTAGTATATTTATTTTAGAATGCATATATTTTACTCTAGATTTTGGCTCTTCTAATTTTACATGGACTAATATTGAATGATTTTTTTATGTAGAGTATGGTTGTGTCAAAATAGGGTTGGATTGAATAAAATTTCACACCCAACCCAAATATAATAAGGGTTACAAATTGTAACACATATCCGACCCGAACTAGGTTGGGTTGGGTCAGATTTACGTTGGATGAGTCAGATTGATGGGTTGGACCGGGTCAAGTATGGGTTGTGTGCACCTCTGGTTTTAAAAAAACGACTTTGTTGTTGTTGACATGGCTTTGACATTTCAGACCCAGCCTTGGAACCATGCTGACATAGTGCCAGTACAGTGCCAACACATTGTCGATGCTTTACTGATGTCATTTGAACATGGCAAGCCCACTTTCGACAACTAGCCATCAAAACCATGTTAATTGAATTGGCTACACATCGAAAAGGTAGGCTAACTGTGATAAAATGATGTCGGTAAAGCATTGTGATACTGTATCGATAACATATCAGGACCATATCTGCATGGTTTTAAAACCATGTCCAAAATGTCAATGCCACATCAACATCACATCAAAACCAAATTGACGTCACATCTATACAACATCGCAACACACACAAATAAAAATAAAATAACCCACCTATTTCTAATGCTTTTAATCTATGTAAAGTATAATGTATATGGAGCAATTTCAATGTGGAAGATAGATAGTAACAATTTATACCAGTATTTAATGGGGGAGTCTCAAGATCACTTATCGTTTATTCTCCCATAAGTTTCAAATCTATTTTCAATACATCCAAAAGTATTGGATTGAACTAATTTTTTGTAGCTATCTTTAATCTTGTTGTGTAGATCATCCGTACGATATTTTGACAGATTCTAGTTTGATCACTCATATTCATTTGTATTTTGGAAGAGCTAAAAGTTTTGGATCGATGCAACATTCTATGAAGTTGATGTATAACACCACACACACACAAATTCAGCTCAAGCAAAAAAAAAAAAAGGGATGTGTTTGAAGAATGAAGGGTTGAGGATCTACAGACAAACTCATATCGAACACACCTTATAATAGCTATACTAACATTTATAAACACATGGATCCCTTTTATATTGGGATTTAATGGGTTTGAACACTCTTTTTACCCTGAGCGTTCATAGCTTTTTTGTAAAACAGATGATAATCCATCAATGTGACATGATTTTCCTAAGCAACTCAGCGTATGCTAGTATATGAACGATCAAAAGAAAACAGGCAGAAAAGTAAATGCATGTTGTAGAAAGTTATATGCATCAGTTTTAAAGCAAAAAATATGAATATTACCGATACAGTAAACAACTATTTACCCCAGGAGTTAGGACTGTCCATAAACTTCTCTTTGAAAAATCACAATAGCGAATTCTCTAGTTAAAATCAACACTTATCATGAATATCCATTAAAAAAAAAAAAAAAAAAAAAAATCCCCAACTTTTGCAATGCATGATAAACTACTTTCGCCGTGGATCCTAAAAGCACGAAAATGACAATAGTGTACTGTTCGATCATTCTGATCAGATGGTGGATAGATCATCATACTTGCATCAAATAAGATGGCTAAAACTTAAAGGAAAATGAAAAAAAGAAAAGGAGAAAAAAAAGAAGAGCGCAATCACATGAAATAAAACCCTAATTTCGAAACTGAATCAGAAAACGCAAATGACAGGATACACATTATCAGCATATAAATTTAGAATGAGAAAATCAAAGATCATACCATTTGCAGAAGAAATCTTTATTGCTTGGAGTCCGCTTAGGAAACGAAGATTTTCTGGAGATAACTGTGGGTTTATGGTAGAAAATGAATTCTTAAAAGCGGGAATAGAAGTGGTCGCCTCCTGTCCGTAACCTTTGACAGCTTTTCCTTTGGTGGTTATGGACAATCCTGGTTGTCCTTTCTTGACTTGCTCAGAGTCGTTGCGTTGAAGCACTTCGTTTCTTCGCTCCTCCGTCCTTTCTCTTCACAATTGAAGCAATGTAGCTTCCATTTGTACATCTTTATTTTGAAACTGCTTATTTTCCTTGTTGTTCCATGGTTGCTTCTTTTTCCACCTCCGTATGCTTGCGGTGCAGCTTTTCCTTGGTAACAACACCAAGCCTTGGCTTTGGATACAAAGCCTTGTATCTCAAAGCATTATCTGCTATCTTCCCCAAAGTTCCATCCCTATGGTTCACTTGATGCTCCAATATAGTCATTTAAATCAATAATGAACTTCTCTTTATGCTTTAATGGAGTGCCGATGAACGACATTGCATATTTCAACAAAGTGCCGAACTCGGCCATATATTCAGATATATCGATCATTATGCTTCAATAAGAAATTTACCGAACAGAACGGATTTCTAAGCAGCAAGAATAAACTTCACCTCAAAGCAAGCCTTAAACTGAACCTCGAGGTTAGCTGCTTTCATTACGTTCCACCAAGTCATCGCTCTTCCTTGAAGTTGTCGCGGGTCTATCTTCCTTTTCTAAGCATCCTTTAACTTAAGATCACCAAAGATGTGCTCACAAGTATCTAGCTAGTCTTGAACTTACACAGAAGATTTTTCCCATGAACGGTTTTTCTCCTAGACTAGCATAGTCCCCGTTGAGTTTAGCAAAATCAGCTCGTTGCACCTACACCTAAGCACCACCACCAGCCACTACACCAGGAGCTCCTCGTTGGGCATTATACATCGTGTTCATCATCATCTGTGTGGAAATCTTCTACATATGTGGGTTAACAGTTGCCCCAGTGCCCGCTCCTCCTTCAACTCTTGATCTGGAGTTCCCTGTTGTGTTCCTTATCAGCCGACTCATTCTTACGATCCGTGATTAAAATAATCAGTCTCTCATAAAGGATATTAGCATAAGTGGTACTCTAGTGTGCAATGTGTTTTACTATATATTGCAATACATATCATACTAATACATACTACTCAACTCATATTGAGTTACCTAGTTATACCTACGACAATCTATGAAAACAAACACAAATAAGTACACATAGCCGGTGAGCATTTTAGCATGTTCACGCAACTGTGCAGCCAGTGATGCAACATTTGATTCGAGAATTCAATTTCACAAAATCTAATTTGCTTTCTTCCTTTGTACACAATTTGCTTATCTGTTGAGAATTGGGCCCATTGTGAGGAAATTATCAATTCAAATCAGGCCCGTTTTAACTTCTCATACCCATTGCAGTATTTTCCTTATTCCAGGATGATAAACATTAGAATTAGTTTCTAGAATCCACATCGATATAACCACAACACGTGAATTTGCAAGCCACCTCTCGTTCACGTGCCTTCTTCTCCGCTCTTTGTATCTGCATTAGGAAATCTCATAGTTTCGTTGATTGGTGAAACATTGTGCTTGAAAATCGTTGCAACCCTTTTATTTCAGATCTGGGTTCAATGGCCCAACAAACTGTGAACATGAATAAAAACGACGACCCCGATCTAGATTTTCTCTTTATTTTGGTTTTTAATTCCAGATTGAATGTCAGAGCCTTGGATTAACAGGGTTCCTGAACCCCAAGCTGGGGTAGTTAATCGATGAATTTAGGGTTGTACTATAGTTTGTGCAAAATAGAAAACGTTTGATGTTATCTCATCAACCTGATACGATGAAAAACACTATGCATTTTGTTTCGGATCTTCTAAAGCAACGTTCTTTTTTGATTCTCGGATCTGAAGTTATATGTAACGACCTGTTATTTCGAACCATTCAAATCGACAGTAATCCACACATGTCAGACTTGAATTGCTCAAAATAATAGATTGTTATTTATAGTTGGCAAAACTTAACATATACAGTAAATAAATCAATCACGGAATCACAAACACAGAGTATTACATCAGTATGCAGCGGAATAGATAAATAGTAGTTCATGAAGCTACTATAGAAACATCAGAGTCTGAAACAAAATACAACAGAAATCCCAAAGTACAAAGAGGTCTCTAATACATAAGCAAATGACAAATCTGAACATAAACAACTGGAAATAACTAAAAAGTTGAATAGATAAAGATAGATCTCCAAGCAAAGCTCCAAGCTTCAAAGGTGAGTCTTAAATGCTGTGACACTCAGTCTGACCCGAGCATAAAGCAAAACACAAAACACTTGAGTCAGGATTAACATTCTTATGCAAGTAAATCAACTTAAGTGAAACATCCAAGTGAAAATGAAATATAACTTAAAGGATGTTTGAGATTCTCATCCTTTAAGGATTCATGAAACTATATACATACATAATAAATATGCTACATAAATAATATCTATAGTAAAGTAAAATATTAAAATAGCATTAAGGCGTTACCTATATCCCCTTTAACACATTTATATAAATGTCGTAGTACATACAGTACCAAAATTCCTCCGTAAACTGGAGAGCTATCAGAGGGAACTCTATAGTGTACGATACAAACCAAACTCGTAGCGGGCACGATAAGGCATATGACAAGGCACGTGAGGGAATGCCAGGATAAGATTCTACCGTTTGCACTCTCGGACTGGTGGTAACGGATAGTGGCTACTAACACCCACCTCGGAACACACTTCCATAATCAAATCAAAGGTGGCAACCAAATCAATCACAAAGTAACAGATATGGTATCCAAGAAGCATGTCCGATTAGAGGAGCAACTTCAGTTGGCCCGGTATAGCTCTTGTTTTAGTCATATCAAGCTGACCCGAGGGGGTCGAGGCTGCGTTCATACCTCATACAGACGTTCGCCAAACCATCCTACTTCATTCTGGATTCTTCACCACGTACACAGTTGTTAAAGTGGTTTTCGGTATCAGCAGATAGTATGACAATATCTGATCCTGGTCTCTTTAACAACCAACACTTATTTTACACCGTGGTCACTTTCATTTCAAATAGTTCATACTTCATATCAAAATATCATATTCATTTCAAAATCATATCACTTTTGAAATCATTATTCAATTTAAATCATAACAGTTCCTACTTAAACAGTTTGAATACTGAAAGTATTTTATATATTGGAATAATTAACATTAAAAATATGTTATAGATTAAAATAGTTTATATATTAAATATAGGTTACAGATTTTAAATATAGGTTGTAGATTAAAATAGTTTATATATCAAAAATAGGTTGTAGATTAAAATAGCTTATATATTAAAAATAGTTTATATATTAGAAAGAGTTTATATCAAAAATAGTTTCAAATTAGAATTATTTCTTCTAATTTCACAAATCAATTCAAATCAACTTTAGTTTCAAAATTCAATTTAAATCAATCTCAGTTCAATAATTTCAATTAAAAAGGTTAAAGGTTCAATTCAATTTCTCATTAAAACTATTTTAATTTATATCGATTTCAAATCCAGGTTTGAACTACAAATTTAAACCACTTTCAATTCAGTAGGTTCCAAGATCTAAATATTCAAATAATTTATAATAACTCAATTTGATAAATTTCATTTATATATCAAAATTCAACTTTAATTTTATTTAAATGGGAAAATATTCACTTATCCATTTTTAATAACATTTAAATAAAATCTCAAATTAAAATTTTAAATCAATATTAAATATTCAATTTCAATTTTATTTAAATTCGAAAATATTCATTTAATCACCTTTAATCAAAATCCAGTTATCAAGTTATAAAAATCATATCTTTAAAATCTCAAAATTAATAAGTTTCAAATAAATTTTTATTTAAATACAGTTTTTAAACAAATAAAATTTCAAATAAATTTCAGTTCATCTTTCCAACCTTAATTTATTATAGTTATTACCAAATCTATTCTTAAAATATTAATACAATTTCCAAATAAATAGTTTAAACATATTAGTTAAATTAAATTTTTATTAAATTAAATTTTATTTTAACTATTTAAAAATAATAAAATTATAAGTAGAATCTTAAAATTTATATTTTCAAAACTTAACTTATAAATCTTAAATTTCCAAACATATAATTTAAAAATCTATATCTTTCTCACGTTAAAAATTAAAAATAAAATCTTTATATTATATTTTAAAATCAAAACACATATATTTTTCTTTTCTCAAAAATTTGAAAATCATTTAAAAATAGACCAACGATGTTCGTACATAGTTTTCTATCCTATGGTCAAGTGATACAGATATTTATATTCCAATTCGTAATAATTTAAATTTACGGGTATATATCATTTCAACCCACAATACCAAAATTTCAAAATCAATAAAATCGTTTGGGTTTATCATTTCAACCCATAACGATTTTTCCTAATCTATAATATCGTTCGAGTATGTATCATTTCAACCCGTAGGGATTTCCTAAACTAATAGGGAACTTGCAGTGTGAGAACAATAGCATAATAATTTAAAATATCATAACATATGAATTACAAGCATGGATCATACCTAACAATTTAAATGTAATATATATACAACATGTGATGGTGTCATATGTTAATTAACATATGTTAACAATTTTAAATAACAACATATCATACTTAACAATTTAATTTCTAACCAATTCAATTTTTAACAACACATTTCAGCCGTTATTTCATGTGAATTAAACTTACTAAATATAAGAATATTAATCGTGAGTGATCGCTCATCTTCCCTGGCTATGGGAACAAAGAGAATAAGTAAATGGACATGGACAAGCACATAAATAAGCAGCGGGACAACGACAAGGCAAATTACTGCGATTGATGGATCGGACGGCCGTAGGCAAAGCAACTTGAATTCAAGAATTCGAATCAAAACAATATATATATATATATTGTTTTGATATATATATATATATATATATATATATATATATATATATATATATATATATATATATAGAGGAGGGACAGGCTTGGTACGGCTGCGGAAATGATCTGGAGGTGGGCTGGGTCGTGTGGTAGAGCAAGGGTTGATGGCACAGGTCAGATTTGCAGAGCTGTTGGATTCTAGTAGGCTGGGTCGTGGTAGGCTGCTTGGAGGGGTGTGTTCAAGTGGAAGATGGATGTGGCAAGGAAGGAGGGTGGCCGGGAATGGAGAGGCAGTGGGTTTGGGTCGACAAGCGGAGGGGTTGTGAGGCGATGAGGGGTTGCTAGTTGAAGCTCGGCTGCTTGAATGAAGGAGGGGTAGGTTGTGCTCAGTTGCAAGTGATGTGGAAGGCGGGTTGGAATGAATAGGAGAGGTGCAGTGGGAGGCGGAGTCGGCACTTTCTGGTGATGGATGGAGGCTGGAGGGGAGGAAATCTGGCTGCTAGGAAGTGGATGGTTTGGCGTGGAGAGGCCAAAGGGTGGAGTGGAAGACTGCGGCGGTGAGGGAGCTGACTGGCACAAAGCTGACGGTGGAGAGTTGGAGGGGAGTGGGAGGGTGAACTGTTCGGGTGGAAGTCTTGAGAAGCGGTTGCTATTGCATGAGAGGAGGCTGCGAGGAGAGAGAGGCGGGGTCAGACGGCTGTGAGTTGATGGGCGGTGGCGGATGGAGGTGGAAGGGATGGGAAGGCGATCAGGTATGAAGGTTGCAAATGGAAAAAGGACGAGTAGGCTAGGTTTTCTTAGATCAATATGCTAGCTTTGTATATAACTTTATTTTTTTTCAAGCAATGAAAAGAACGATCAAAAGTGAGGAGAGAGAAAATAGGAATGAAGAGAATGAAAATGAAAGGGCAAACCGGAGTATAAATTGAAATAAGGAATAGAGAAAGTCAAACATTGATTTATGAAAATAATAAAAGCTCGGCCCTTTTTTTCTCACGGTGGATAAATGAATAGTCATAGGGAATCCAAAAGGCTCAAAATGGGTACCAATACTACTAACCGTTTTGTAGTTTCGTCGTGTACCAAACATCGAAATACACAAATGAATATACTACGGAGATCAACGCGATGAGACGAACAAGATGGTATGCAAATATCAGAAACACGAACTACCTATCAAAACTCGATATTCGCTGCCAAAATGCTGCTAAAACATCGAAAATAACCTAAACGGAGCTAGAGCGGTCCAAATTTGACGAAACAAAATATGATGTCTCACTCAGAAAATGATTTACATGTTTATTATGTAAAAATATTCAGATTTCAAAAATATTTTATTTCCCATAAATTTTAACTGATATTAAATTTAAAATTGAAATTTCACAACTGAACAAACTTATAACCACTTGCTATGTTTAAATAGACGCATATCAAATATCAAATTTTCATTGCAAAATTTTTAAATGTTTATTTCCATGAAAAATTTAGTTAATTACGTTATTTAAAATTGTTAAAATTCCGGGTCGTTATATTGTATTCGCACTGAAAAACTATACAACAGTAACTGAATCCCTTATCCATATCTGATTTCTACTTGCACCTCCAGTGACCAGATCTAAATCGAGGTTAAAGTTGAAATCCAGGGTTCATGATTTTCACACCATAAGTAGACTACAAATCATGGCATGATCGTCGACAATCACTACAAACCATAAATATCATATATATTTCGTAATATATTGTCTCTGATTTGCTCAGATCTAATGAGAATGCCTTCGAAAATACATAGATTGCTTTCCGCCTCAACCTTAAATTGGTACAGTCGGGACATCAAACATTTTGTCATATGAATGCCATTTACAATGATAGCCCGGAATACATAAAGAGACCCATAGATCATGATGTATCCATTTTCATGTAAGAGATTTTTTTTTTGAAAAGATTGTTCGCTCCTTCTCCCCATTGTTGTGGAGTTCCTCTCCATAAGAGAGTTCCTCTCTCTCTACAGACATACATATATACATATACATACATACATACATATATATATATAATTTTGAAAAGCAAAATATAATAAGTACGCTCTCTCGTATGTCGCTTTTATCCATTATAAGGCATATCTCTTACCCGTCTCTAACGGATTTATCAGCAGAACTTAGGTGTTCGAACATTTGAATGTTAATATTTAAATTGTTCAATAATAACCACTAATTGAATTCACCCTTCTGAGTCTCAAAACCCCATTTATGAATTCTTCGAAAAGCCACAAGATTTAATTAGTTTATAAAATATTATAAATTAAAGAAATTAATTAAGAGATATTAATTATTAATTAATTTGATTTTTGGGTGTTGTTAGTAATTATTTGGATGTATATATAAATGTTATATATGCACATATCAATATATGATATCGGTATGTATATAAATAGGTTTTAAATATAGTTAATTATTTAACAGTTTTTTGGAAAATTGGTTTATGCAAGGAGAAATGCTTGGTTGGGCTTGAAAAGGAAAGGGTAAGTATTGGATTGATCGAAAAAAGGGATAGTTTTTAAAGAATGAATAGGAAATGATTCTATTCTTTCCTTACAACAAATTCATCTCTTTCATTTCTCTCATTCAATTTTTCCTCCTTCCCTCATCTATAGCTACCTCCTCTATCTCTTTCATGGTCGAAAATTCCATCTCCATTTAAAAAAAATATCAACTCGAAATTAAATCAAAACATCAAATAAAAATTAAATCCTACATGGTTCTTCTGATTTCCGCGAAGTTGAGTGTTGATTCAAGAATCTAAGAAGAGATTTGGAAATCATGTCACTATTTGGTCAGATCTGAAAGGTATGATTTAAATTTGGTTTATTTTATTAGATGTAATACGTTTATCACAATATTATTTGTAAATATTATTTTCTTAACTTGATTTAGTAGTAGTATAATTTAAACAACCAATTATATGATATGATCTGTTTAACTTGATAAATTAAAACTAAAATTAATATAAGCATAACACTATGTTTTATGTTATGAATTTTCGGCTTACTATTACCTATAATAATCTTCTGAACATATTATTAAATTTAAATGTTTCTTCTTGACATTTTACCAATCCAAAAATATATATCTTATTCAATTTGATGCATGCAATTTTGGTTTTACAAAAATTTTGATTACTTAAAAAAATGTATTATTTAACATGAATATATGTGTATGAGTTTGAAAATACATCAAAAAGGTTTAATGTAATATGGATGTATGTTTTGAATCAATTAGAAACTATTTTGGATTAATCATTATATATGTGTATATGAGTATACTATTATTTAGCAGAAGATGGATCTTAAGGCTAATTTAACACTAGAGGGTGGGTGAATGGTATTTTCTGAATTTTGTAAATCGTTTTGAATTATTTTAAGATTATAGCTTTAAAATGCAATCAGCAATCATATATAAATATAATTGCAGCAAAAGTAAAAAGAAAAGAACACACTAGGATTTTATACCGGTTCAGAGTTATCCTACATGCGTTTCTGTTCAATTCCTTGTACAATTTTTTTTTCCAAATAACAAAGTCAATACAATCTGGATTACAAGGCAACGAGACACACCCTCTGGGATTTCTGAGCTTCGGGTAGACTCGCTTGATTTACATGGGCCACATGCACATCCACTTGAATTTTCGAGTCACCAAGCACACCCTATTGATTTACATGGGCTACAATCACACCCACCAATATACGAGTATTTGATAAACTTTTACAAATACAGATCATTGATCTTGAATACAAATGATCCTGTAACCTCTTGTTATCACTTTGATCTTGTTTGAGTGAGAAAGATGAGAGAGATCAAAGAGCATTCAATAGAGAATCAAATCAATAGAGTTGAATTTGATAAGAATTTGAGTAGAATTTCTTTTAGAAAACAAGAGAGTGAAAGAGGAGAGAGAATATGAGAAACTAGTAAATCAAATTTCGTTGTTTTACCCCTTATTTATAGACAATAAACAGTCATGTCCATTCGCGAAGAGATACGATGAAAAGACACTTCCATTTCAAATTTGAATTTTAAAGATTTCAGTCCGTATGTCGACATACTCTATGGGGATATGTCGACATACCCTTCGTGATTTTGAAAAACACTTTATAAAATTATTTTAAAAATATTAAGGCTTGTGAAATATTTTGATACTTTGTAAAATCATTTAGACGTACTTTATACATATTTTAATTATATCAAAACTTAAGAAAACTTTATAAAATTATTTTTAGAATATTTTAAATATATAAAGAATTTTAAATATAAATAATAAAGTATAAATGAATATATATTTAAAATCAAAGTTATACACATATTATAATATACCTATATATTTGGAAAGTTTTAAAACTAAAATTATAACAAAGTATAACATTCAATGTGTATTTTAAAACACTTTAATAACTTAATTCTCAAGGTATAATAAAATTAAAAAGTAAAAATAATTTACAGGTTATTTTGAAAATAAGAATTCTCGTTAAAAAATATCTTTAAAATTTAAGAAATTTGAAATTCAAAATCATTTGAAAAGGAAAAAACAGAGAGAGAGAGAGAGAGAGATCAAAGAAGTGTTATCAGGATTTTAACAAAATTCTACGACTCTATAACTTATTTGGGAAATCTTGAATTCTTCAATACTCATGAGTCTTCAATCTTTAACTCTTGAATCTCTATATCGGCCTCTTGAATCTTCATTTGATACCGTACAACCTTCTTAATTAATACTTGTCTAATATCCTGCACTATATACTATATAGAACTTGATATAAACATTAGTATATATATCTTATATAATGTCATATGGTTGTTGTCATCAGAACCAATGCTTAAGGTACAAACAATCTCCCTTTTTTCGATAATGATGGCCATGTATATAAAATATTCATAACCACCTTCCCCAGAGTTTCAAAACTCCCCGTTAATCTATGCCTACATTTTATATATTTCTCCCCTTTTGTCATCAACAAAAATCTAACTAAAACAAACTTCCCCTAACTAAGGTACTACATAATATATATATATATATAATGTTGAGATATAAAAGCAATTAGAAAAGGCAACAACACTAATATATATGAGTGATAGGAATGATAAGTGAAAACATAAGCTATTTGTATTAATCACATCAATCCAATATATATTTAAACTAAAGTGACACAAAAAGATATTCAAGCAATCAATTTAGTTCACATAAGCCAATCTAATCAAATCAATATGTAACAACCCGCATATTTATCGATTGTATATTTAAATATTTTATTTAAATATTTCATCGTTCGTCGGATTTTAGTCCGAAAACCTACTTTTTGCAAACGGTCAAATTAGGACTCGAGACCACCCCCATTGAGTTCAGAATGACGTTTGCGATCTTTTTGAGTATAAACTTCGATATGTTTGGAGATAGTAGAATTTTGCTACTTTTTCACTTAGGGCTTTGGTTTTGTTTCAGCCCATTAGACCCAAGCTTCACCCCTCTTCTCTTCATTACGTCCTTTCTATTTCCTAATACTCAAGCTTTAGCAACAATGGAGAGAGGAATGGGAAATTAAAACTCCAAGCCTTAGTTTCCATTTACAAATCAAGTTCAGCTCCAAATCAATAGAAGAAGATTTGGTAAGCCTCCTCTTGTTCTTCTACAACTCATTCTCTTACCAATTTCAGAAATTCCTGAACCTAATTTAGGAAATGTTTCTCTTTTTAGCTTAGATTCAAGCTTGTTGGGTTAGGATTGAAAAGTGATTGTCCTTGCCATTGCTCTATAGCTTCTTCTTCATAGTTTTGGGTTTAAAGGTAAGATTTTTATCTCACATCTTAGTCTATAACTATCTTCGATTGTTAGGTATGAATTCCTAACACTTATTCTTATGCAATTGATTTTGGTTTGTATTGATTTGGTGTATATTCCAATTTTTGGTGTTTTGAAATCAAAATCTATGAAAATCCTATTATGGAATTAGGACATTGATATTTGAGGCGTATCGAAGAGCCATTAAGGCTGGGTTGTCGCTTGGCGTAAATCCTTAGTCGTCGTTGCTCGTCCGATCGCTTCCGGTATTTATTTCGGCCATTTTTGGTCTAGGTTCAGGGAATGCCCAGAACCCCAGTTTCAGACGTCTGAAACGTTAGATTCAGACGTCTGAATATTATTCTGGGAAGATTTTTATTCCCAGATTCAGACGTTTGACTCTATATTTCAGACATCTGAATTGGTTTGTTTTGGACCAAAAAGGAATAGGCTAAAAGGTGCCTATTTCAGATATCTGAAATATAGGGTTCAGACGTCTGAAATATGCTCTGGAAAACTTTTAGTTTTCCAGATTCAGACGTCTGAATCACTTCTTTCAAACGTCTGAATCTGCAGTCTTTTGCCTATTTGCTTATTTAGCTTGAATTTCCAAATTTAATCGATCCCTGTTGATTCCGATTTGTTGCAATCATTTATTATCGTCTTTGATGACATTTTCTTCGGAATTTTTGGGAATATCCATTTTGATGGATTCGGTATTGATTTCTTTGGATTCAATTCACGTCTTCGAATGTGAATTTTGGTGATTGATTGTTTCTACAATCATTTTTGTGATTTGTCACTTTAAAAATATAAAGGTTTCAATACTAGTAGTAAATATCAAAACTCTTTTATAAAAATGATTTAAACACAATTTTATTACAAAGCTCGTTTCTTAAACCATTTTCCAATCTACTAGTATATACAAACCTTTACCTCACTCGTATGAGAAATCTAATTAAACGACTTAGTAAAACAAGTGGTATGAAACACTTGCGTTTACTTCGTCGGTTAATTCTTAGACTTGTTCGATGGAATCTCTTGTGACAATTTTCTAGTGGAGATCTACAATTTGTTCGTAAATATTTAAGTTAAGCTAGTGGTTATGGTACACGAAGCTAAGTTCATATATTTACTAGCTTAGTGTAATTGACACTTCTTGATAGTCGATGATGGTCATTTTGTGATTTAGACTAGCGATATGCTATGTTTCTTTGTCCACGTAGGGGCCGGTACCTCGTTTTATTGAGTTTCGTCTCATTTCTTTTATAGGCTAACGACCTATGTATTATTTGGAGTTTCGACTCAATTTTTGTGGGCTAGCGACCCATGTTCTTTTATGTAATTCGGTCCATCGAACGTACCTTTGTACTACGTTGTTGTACCAACTTATCAGGATCATCTGGTGTACCGTTGTACTACGTCGTTGTTCCGAATTATTCGAGTTTCAGGTTCCTCGGGCTTACCGATATTGTACTACGTCGTTGTACCGGCTCTATGGTTAGCGACCATGGGATAGCGTCCCGTTTGTGATACACATGTTGGCGAGTTTTCATGCTCCCGTTTTGTGACAGGCCTCCCCCCTTTTTGTGATTTCTGGATTTCTATTGATGATTTCTAGAATTTGTGTTTCACCAGTTTTTATGATTGGCATCGATATGATGTCGATATTTGTGACTTGGTGAATAAAGCTAAAGAGTATGACATTCTTTTGATCTTTGAGAAGATTCTTGTGATATTGATTAATCTCTGGTTGATTTTCAATTACATACTTATCATAGTATGGCTTTATGGTTATCATACGTTTTTGTCATATCTCTTATTCTTTATCATTTTATCTGATATTTATAGTTAGACTGATCCGTTTATTATTTTCTTATTAAATAATACTCAGGTCAGACCGAGATGTTACAGGTGCTTCTACTTGACTCCTCATCTGGGAGTATTACCTGATTTTTGGGCTAACTACACTAGATTGGTAGTTTTTGTCGTTATACACTCGAGATATAGACTCAATGATGTATACTTATTCTTTTGACTATCAATTGTATCTATTCTTTTGTTATATTGTGGATCTTGTTAAACCACCACTCTTGAATACACTTTTATGTGTAATATTCAGATTTGTTTCCACCTTTGAGATATGAACTTCTGTGACTGATTTGTGTTATGATATTTCTATATTTGTTTCCGAAGATTATATATAGCCACTGTGTAGTAGCTTTGAGTTTGCATCGGTATGTCGGATTTCCTCTTGAGATGAAAAGTTATATTTTTATCTGGCATATTGGTACTCGCACAAAGAAATTACACGAATGGTCGCTCCTCAACAGCCTTATATGCTAGTTGACAGCATTACCCCGTAGTGTTCTTGGCTAGCGTGGGTATAGAGGTGGGGCGTCACAGCTTGGTATCAAAGCCAAACTTCGAAACAGTGTAAAATAATCTAGCAAGGATCATCGTCCAATAATCTAGCAAGGATCATCGTCCTAAGTCTTCTTAGGAGTCTTGCTTTAGGATTTAATTCGAGTCTTCGTACCGATTCATCCTATTTTCTTTTTGATTCCTTGTTTTATCTATGAAGATTGCTTGATATTTATTTTGAGAGTAAATTTTCTTCTTCTTTCTTTCTTAAAGAAGAGAAATGGTTAGATCAAATCGTCCCAGTGCCGGACAATCTAGTGCTACTCCCCAGGATGGAGTATTTATGTCTGCCCAGTAGCTTCTTGATCTAGTAAAGAACGCTCGAGCAGCCTGACCCATTCCAGAGCCTACTCATCCTAGATCCGGTTTTTCACGCTTGTGCAGAGACTACACCGATTTGGGAGGATGGCCATTCAAGGGATCCGAGAGTGTTATAGAAATTCAAGCTTGGCTCAAATCATGCGATCGTATCTTTTCTCGCTTGAACCTTATTGATCTACATCGAGTCCAGGTGGCTTCTAGCATGCTCCAAGAAAGAGCATTAGATTGGTACAAGCTTTGGGTTTCTGAAATCGTTGAAGCAGATCTTACTTGGGAGCGATTCCGGGAAAGATTCGAATTGAAATTTGTGCCGGAGGCTGAAAAGTAACTTTCGCCCGGCGTTTTATTGACCTTGTTCAAGGTGAATCTTCTGTGACGGATTACGTCGCATCTTTCGAATCTCTCTCTAAGTATGGGGTCGAGTATATTAATACCCCATTGAAGAAAAATCAGAGATTCGTCTATGGCTTGGACAAGAATCTTAAGAAGCCATTACTTCTGAAACTAGAAGTTTCTTTTGATCAGCTTATTGATATTGCTCTTCAACTTGAAGAGGCCGATAAAGATGGTAATGTTGAAGTTATGGGGGTCCAACAAAACTTCAACAATAACATGAAGAGGCCTATCAAATTCAAAGGTCCCACTCCCAACAAGAAAGGGAAGCAACAAGCTCCGGTAGCAAAGACTCCTACCTCTAGTCGTGGTCAATGCTACAATTGTGGTTCCACGGACCATTATGCTAATAGGTGTCCGAAACCCCTCTTTTGTCGTTATTGCAAAAGCTTGGGTCATCTTTTATCTACATGTCCCAAACTTCCAAGCAAGAGGGAGGGAAGGCTTAATGTTGAGCAAACGCCTAGTTGTACTTCCCCTGGTCAAGGTATTTTTCATTCAATCTTTGATGACATTTGTTTTGTGATTATCCTTTTTCGAGTTCTTGTTGATACGAGTTCATCTCATTATTTTATATCAAAAGAACTTGTTGATTCTTTTTCTTTAAATATTTTGGGCTTGATGACTTTGCTGAGAACTGTGAGTCCGGTTGGTGGATCCGCAACACTCAATTTTCTTTTATTGATGTCAAAATTACTTTATGTGATTTTTCTTTCCGGGCCGAATTGCATGTTATGCGTTACTTAGACTTCGGAATTGATTTTTGTGAAAGGATGGCTCGATTTTTATAAAGCCATATTCCATGCCCCGAGTGGACTGTTCATTTTCGACATTTTTAATCTGTTAAGCAGATCTCTATTTTTCTTTGTGAATTCGATTCCAATTTGATGACATCATTTTATTCTTTAAACCCACATTATGAGGAAAACGTTATTTTTCTCATTCGGGTAGTTTGTGGAATTTTCTGGTATTTTTGAGCTTGTCTTAGTATTATCACCTAAGCAATCTATTGAGTGGTGTTAAGGTCTTTTTAGCTCGACCTTGCCACCGGTTTTCATTTTCTACGAGTTGCGGAAGCTAACATTCCATTTACCGCGTTCCGCACTCGTTATGATTCTTATGAGTGACTTGTTATGTCATTCAGTTTACCTAGCTTATTTCATCCATTTTATGAATCAAATACCCTACGAAAATCTCGATGACTCCATTTTTGTATTTATTGATTTTGGATGAAAGTAGAAATTTAAAATTTTGCAAATCTTTTTCATAAGATTTATTTATAAGTACAATTGGATTTTTATTTTAAACAAGCAAAGAATATTCTCAAAACTTTTAAGAGATATTTTCATCATATAGAAGATGATTTTGTGATTATATTGCTCGTTGAGTGCTTTAAGAATTCCGGTCGATGCGCTTGATCAACGTTATCGATAGGAATTCCCTAAACGCTTTGATGAGACAATCAGACACGTTATATTGACTTGTAAAATGTAACTTTTTCTAGAAAGATTTTTACATTGAGATAATTGTAATTTTGAAATTTTAGCTTTTTGGGAAAGAAGATTATTTAAAAGAACTCTTTTTCGATACTCTTATTCTTATGATTCCCGAAGGGAACCAAGACTTTATCTTTTATACCGATGCTTATCGTATTGGTTTGAATGTCATTCTCTTGTAAAAGAGAACGTGCTATCATTTATGTTTCTAAATCATTAAAGCCTATCGAGACTAGATATGCCATTCATAATCTAGTGCTCACGGCTATTGATTTCACTTTTAGAATTTGGCATCATCATTTTTGGATGAGAAATTTGTTCTCTACCCCGATCAAAAATCTTTGGAATATTTATTTTCTCATAAGGAACTTAATGTTGGCTAGAGTTCCTTGCATCTTATGATCTTAATATTCTTTGTATACTCCCAAGGGAAATCATGTTACCAATGCCCTTAGTCATAAGCAACAAGTGGTTGTCTTTTTGATGATGTCCGAATGGAGTGATCTTTTAGCAAGTTCATCGGATGTTTCGATGTACCTTGTTTTATTAAGCTTCGTCTCATTTCTTTTATGGGCTTGCGTCTAATGTTCTTTTATGGTGTTCGGTTCATTGGACGCGCCGTTTTTGTACTGCGTCGGTGTTCCGAATTATTTGAGCTTCGGTTCATTGGGCGTACCGTTTTTGTACTGCGTCGGTGTTTCGAATTATTTGAGCTTCGGTTCATTGGATGTACCGTTTTTGTACTGCGTCGATTTTTCGAATTATTTGAGTTTTGGTTCATCTGGTGTACAGTCATTGTACTACGCCGTTGGTCCAAATTATTCGAGTTTTTAGTTTCTCGGGTGTACTGTTATTATACTACGTCGTTGCACCGGCTCAATTTTTTGTTATTCATGACGTTTTCTCACGTCTTTCTACTACGGAAATGCCTTAGGGATTCCGATTTTTATTCTTGAGCCCGGTGTTATTGAGAAAGTGAAGTTTCACCAGATTTGACTTATGAGCGACATTCCATTCACATCATTGCTTCGGAGGTTTAGCGCATTCGGAATAAAGATGTTCTTCTTGTGAAAGTTCAATGGTTCTCAGATCCTAAGGATTACTCTTGGGAATCCTGGGGATTCATCGAGCGGTCCCGTTCAAGCTTACTCTTTCATGCTCTTTATGGTGAACTTTCTATTTCAAATTTCTTTTGTGTTGATATGCTTTTATGGTTGTTACTCTTTATTTTCTTCTTAAGTATTACGAGGACGCAATTTCTTTAAGAAGGGGAGTCTGTAACAACCCGCATATTTATCGATTGCATATTTAAATATTTCATTGTTCGTCAGATTTTAGTCCGAAAACCTACTTTTTGCAAACGGTTAAATTAGGACTCGAGACCACCCCCATTGAGTTCAAAATGACGTTTGCGATCTTTTTGAGTATAAACTTCGATATGTTTGGAGATAGTAGAATTTTTCTACTTTTTCCCTTAGGGCTTTGCTTTTGTTTCAGCCCATTAGACCCAAGCTTCACCCCTCTTCTCTTCATTACTTCCTTTCTATTTTCTAATACTCAAGCTTTAGCAACAATGGAGAGAGGAATGCGAAATTAAAACTCCAAGCCCTAGTTTCTATTTACAAATCAAGTTCTAGCTCCAAATCAATAGAAGAAGCTTTGGTAAGCCTCCTCTTCTTCTTCTACAACTCATTCTCTTACCAATTTCAGAAATTCCTAAACCTAATTTAGGAAATGTTTCTCTTTTTAGCTTAGATTCAAGCTTGTTGGGTTGGAATTGAAAAGTGATTGTCCTTGCCATTGCTCTATAACTTCTTCTTCATAGTTTTGGGTTTAAAGGTGAGATTTTTATCTCACATCTTAGTCTATAATTATCTTCGATTGTTAGGTATGAATTCCTAACACTTATTCTTGTGCAATTGATTTTGGTTTGGATTGATTTGGTGTATATTCCAATTTTTGGTGTTTTGAAATCAAAATCTATGAAAATCCTATTATGGATATTTGGACATTGATATTTGAGGCGTATCGAAGAGCCTTTAAGGCTGGGTTGTCGCTTGGCGTAAATCCTTATCGTCGTTGCTCGTCCGATCGCTTCCGGTATTTATTTCGGCCATTTTTGGTCTAAGTTCAGGGAATGCCCCGAACCCCAATTTCAGACGTCTGAAACGTTAGATTCAGACGTCTGAATATTATTCTGGGAAGATTTTTATTCCCAGATTCAGACGTCAGAATCTATATTTCAGACGTCTGAATTGGTTTGTTTTGGACCAGAAAGGAAATAGGCTAAAAAGTGCCTATTTCAGACGTCTGAAATATAGGGTTCAGACGTCTGAAATATGTTCTGGAAAACTTTTAGTTTTCCAGATTCAGACGTCTGAATCACTTCTTTCAAACGTCTGAATCTGCAGTCTTTTGCCTATTTGCTTATTTAGCTTGAATTTCCAAATTTAATCGATCCATGTTGATTCCGATTTGTTGCAATCATTTATTATCGTCTTTGATGACATTTTCTTCGGGATTTTTGGTAATATCCATTTTGATGGATTCGGTATCGATTTCTTTGGATTTAATTCACGTTTTCGAATGTGAATTTTGGTGATTGATTGTTTCTAAAATCATTTTTGTGATTTGTCACTTTAAAAATATAAAGGTTTCAATACTAGTAGTAAATATCAAAACTCTTTTATCAAAATGATTTCAACACTATTTTATTACAAAGCTCGTTTCTTAAACCATTTTCCAATCTACTAGTATATACAAACCTTTACCTCACTCGTATGAGAAATCTAATTAAACGATTTAGTAAAAAAAGTGGTATGAAACGCTTGCGTTTACTTCGTCGGTTAATTCTTAGACTTGTTCGATTGAATCTCTTGTGAAAATTTTCTAGTGGAGATCTACAATTTGTTCGTAAATATTTAAGTTAAGCTAGTGGTTATGGTACATGAAGCTAAGCTCATATATTTACTAGCTTAGTGTAATTGACACTTTTTGATAGTCGATGATAATCATTTTGTGATTTAGATTAGCGATATGCTATGTTTCTTTGTCCACGTAGGGGACGGTACCTCGTTTTATTGAGTTTCGTCTCATTTCTTTTATAGGCTAACGACCTATGTATTATTTGGAGTTTCGACTCAATTTTTGTGGGCTAGCGACCCATGTTCTTTTATGGAATTCGGTCCATCGGACGTACCTTTTACTACGTTGTTGTACCAACTTATTAGGATCATCGGGCGTACCATTGTACTACGTAGTTGTTCCGAATTATTCGAGTTTCAGGTTCCTCGGGCGTACCGATATTGTACTACGTCGTTGCACCGGCTCTATGGTTAGCGACCATGGGATAGTGTCCCGTTTGTGATACACGTGTTAGCGAGTTTTCATGCTCCCGTTTTGTGATAGACCTCCCCCTTTTTGCGATTTCTGGATTTCTATCGATGATTTCTAGAATTTGTGTTTCACCAGTTTGTATGATTGGCATCGATATGATGTCGATATTTGTGACTTGGTGAATAAAGCTAAAGAGTATGAAATTCTTTTGATCTTTGAGAAGATTCTTGTGATATTGATTAATCTCTGGTTGATTTTCAATTACATACTTATCATAGTATGACTTTATGGTTATCATACGTTTTTGTCATATCTCTTATTCTATATCATTTTATCTGATATTTATAGTTAGACTGATCCGTTTATTATTTTCTTACTAAATAATACTCGGGTCAGACCGAGATGTTACAGGTGCTTCTACTTGACTCCTCATCTGGGAGTATTACCTGACTTTTAGGCTAACTACACTAGATTGGTAGTTTTTGTCGTTATACACTCGAGATATAGACTCATTGATGTATACTTATTCTTCTGACTATCACCTGTATCTTAATATCATTGATGTATACTTGTTATTTATGTATCTTAATATTCGTTTTATAGGTTTTAGATGAGTTTCCTCAGGTTGAGATTAATATCTTGCGCAGATACATACACTATGCATTATATCAGGTCTACTAGCGGTTATATAGAGTAGTGATTCAATCATTCCTCTATATAATTTTTGATCTACATCTTCTGAATTTTCTTCCTTATTTAATTTTTCATTTATTGTCATGGGAGTTGACTTACCACTAGTATTTGACATACCAAATTTCTTAACTAAATCTTTAGCTTATTTTTCTCGACTTATTTTTTTGAGAAAAATGTGTGGTCCTCTACAGAAGAGGAGAGCATAAATGCACACACACACACATACATACATACATATATATATATATATATATATCAACAGAAGTAAAGGAGCTGCCAACAAGCCTGGCAGGTAGCAAATGAACCCTTCATACAAAAGAAAAAAACAAACCCTCCCAAACTCCTAAGAAACTAAAATCCAACCCTAAAGAGACAACAGCAACCAGAAACTCCAGTCTAGAGCGACACCAAAAGAGCAGCAACCAACTAAAAAACTTCTGCGACCGCAACCGCAACCTCAAGAATCAAGATGAAACATCACAATATACAACTTCAACAAAAACCACAAACAAACTCTAAATCAACAAAAAACACAATAAAACTCCCAATAAATTGACAACCCTCAATCAAAAAGTTAAAAAGCATTACGATTTAAACGAGGACTTCTCCTAATATTACTAGCTGAATAGCTCTTACAATTTCTTCTCCTTAATTTAGCCTCACGAATTAATTTGGCTTCACGAGTTAATTTGGCTTCACGAATTAATTCTTTAGAATGAGAAGGAGAACGAGGAAATTTACCTAAAGCCACAAGAAAACAATACATAACAAATCTAAACCCTCTAGCCCAATAATAGATAGCTTGATCCGATTGCTGTAATTTGGAATTCTCCAAATCTCCACTCACATTGCTAACAATAGTATTGTTCTCCAAACCACTAGCATCATGATCTACATAGAATTCACCCACTAATCCATTCACTTCTTTAATAAAAAAAGAATCAATCAATTCCTCAACAACATTGTCCAAATGATCAAATTTCTTCAACATGAATTCCAATCCACTGACACATAATCGAATACCAAACTCAAAACGAATAACATCCATAGGAATATCAAACCGAGGCAACAACAAACTAGTGAAATCTAGAATAAAACTCACCACTGCTTCTAAAATCACGAGACCTACCTTGTACAAAACCAAATCACTTGACTTTATTTCAGGACAATATAAACCATCAGTAAAAATAATAGAAATCCCTCTAGATTCTGGAACTGTCTCATTAACTTGCAAGCCTTCCTTCAACACTTTCTTATTGAACGGAAAAAAAATTGTGTACAAAGTGTCTCAACAAGCTTGTGTGCACATTTAGATGTGGCAGCATCTTTTGAATAAAAGTAACTAATCAACTTCATCTCCTTTTTATCCCTAAATGAACATCTAAAAGAATCACTAACTCTGTTCATAGTAAAAAACCCCAACTGCCAGATTTCCATCATCTATAATGCATCTAACATCCTCAACATCTCCAGAAAGAACAGTCAACTCCTCTGAACAAAAACCATGTATGCTAGATTTAACACTAAGATAATCTGGTACTTGTATCTCTCCATCATTTACAGGGTTACATTTAAAAAAGTTAACATCTACTTCATTAACCCTAACATCTGAAAATTCACAAATATCTACACCGGCCTCTATACCAGAACTAATCAATGGATCAAAAGCAACAAAAAGATCACTATCTCCTCCCCGAGAACATACAACTAAATTTGAATAATCCGCATTAACTTCAATTACAGATGAATTCAAAAAACCTAGATTCAAAGAAACCCCAACAGATCCATCAACTAACTCTGTATTAAGAAAATAACATCCTCTAACATCAGGATCTAGAAAAATCTTGCCAGTTGAGAAACCCAATTCGATTCATTCACATATAAATTCTTAATGTCAAACCATTGTAAATCCTCAAAATCCTGAACAACGTTGTTATTCTTCAAACAATCATTAAATTGAAACTCATTCCAATTATTATAATTCGACTACTTACCAATGTTGTCTGCAGTTAGGCAATCGAAGTGCCAATAAACTTTGTTGAAGAGATAGTTACAATCCTCCTTATTCACTGCACAATAATCCAAGACCAGACCCCTTAGTCTCAAGAATTCAAGAACGAAAAAATAGTGGTGGTCTTTAGGACTCAAGGGCTCCGAGCGAATAGGATCGAAAAATGGAAAAGTAGGCTCTGGATTGAGGAACGAATTGAAAATCGATGGACATGACGATCTCTTGTGACCAACCACTCCACATTTGAAGCAACGAATTTGGTTAGAACAGTTTTTAATCTCGTGATTTTTATCTCCACACCTAAAATAGTAAATATACCTTTTCCTCTTCGAAAAGCGAGATTTTTGAAATTGATTCTGAGGATAATAAGATCTGTCTTCCCCGTTAAACCAATTAGAGTTGGAGACTGGGTATCGATGCTGAGAAGATGGAAATCTGTAGTTCGATTGGGAAAAGAAAGAAGATGGATTAATTCGATCGCCATTTTCTTGAAAACGAGAAAGCTTCCATTCATTCGCCATATCAAAGCACAAAATTTTATTTCCAAAAAATCTCCAATCTTCAAAATTTCAGATCCCCTTTACATTTACAACTCAAAAGCGTTCTCCTTTGTTGTGGGAGTCGATTCATTATGGCCGAGGAAGGTGATGGGTTCGACTTATAAAAATACCATTAATTAATTGTTTTATTCATAATAAAAAAAGTAACTTAATTCTCCCATACGACTCATTTCAAATTTCTTAGTCATTGTATCTGAAAATTCTTTGTTTAATTTATCGTTATTTGATCCAAAAATAATACCATCTACGTATATTTCTATTAATTGAATATCATTGTTATTTTTTTAATTAAAAGAGTATTATCTAATCAGCCTATTTTAAAATTAGATTGTTTTAAATATGGTTTAAGTCTATCATACCAAGCTCTAGGAACCTTCTTTAGACTATATAAAGCTTTTGTTAATTTATAAAGATGGTTAAGGAATCTCTCATCCTCAAAAAGTTGGGGTTGTTACGCATAAATATATTCTTTAATAAAACCATTTTAAAAAGCACTTTAACATCCATTTGAAATAATTTAAAATTATTATGATTTGCAAAATTGAGTAACATTCTTATTGCTTGTAATCTAGCTACGGGTGCAAAGGTTTCATCAAAATCAATACCTTTTTCTTGACAATAACCTTGAGCGACTAAACGAGCTATATTTCTTACAACTTCTCCTTATACTCCCATACAATTCTTGCGAGAGCTTGAGAAGCGTCAATTCATTTTATTCCTATATACCCATTTAGTTTCTATTATATATTTGTCTTTAGATCTCAGACTATTTCTCAAATATCATTTCTTGTGAATTGATTCAATTCTTCTCGCATAACAAGAATTCATGAATCATCCGTTGATGCTTCCTTTGTATTTTTAGGTCAATAATTGAAATGAAAGCAATACTCATTTTATTTAATTGATTTCTTGTTTTAACAATAGATCTATATTTCCTAGAATGTTTTTTTACTAAAATTTTGTTATTAGTAATTTAATTTATATTATCAACATTTTTTTCTTCATCAATATTTGTATTATTAATTTTTAAATTTTCATCAAATAAAACATGTAACGTCTCTTCAGTAGTATTAGTTCTAGTATTAAATTTTTTATAAACTTTACTTTTGCTTGAATATCCAGTAAAAATTCCTCTATCTGATCCAGCGTTAAATTTATCAAAATTTTCTTTACTATTCAATATAAAACATTTACTACCAAAAACTCTAGATACGATACTTTAGGTTTTTCACTACAAAATAATTCGTATGGTGTTTTCTTAGTTAAAGGTCGTATCAAAACTCTATTAAAATGCAACATGCTATAACAACTGCTTCGGTCCAAACATTTTAGTTAAATTACCATCATTTAACATAATTCTAGCACAAGCTTGAATCGGTCTATTTTTACGTTCTACCACACCATTTTGTTGAGGTGTTCTTGGAAAAGAAAATTTATGAATAATTCCTTTCTTATTACAAAAATTTTCAGAATTTTCTTTTTTGTATTCTCAATCCGTGATCGCTTCAAATAGTTTTAATTTAATAGTATTTGATTTTGAATTCTTTTAACAATGATTTCAAACATTTCAGAAGCACAACTTTTAAGTTTAAGGAAAATTGTCCTAAGTACCTAGAAAAATCATCTACGATTATAAAGACATATCTATTATGATTTATAGATTGTATTTGCAAGGGACAGAAAAGATCTAAATGAAGAAGTTCAAGGGGTAGAGAGGTAAAGATCATATCTTTTGACTGAAAAGAACTTTTTTCAAAGTTTTCGTAATTAACACGCATCACAAAGACTATTGATATGAAAACTTATTTTAGGAATTCCCCTAACCAGATCAATTTTGAAAATTTTAGAAAGGTGTTTGAAATTGACCTAATCTTTTGTGCCAAATCCAAGGTTCACTTGATTCAGCCAAAAGATACAAATTACCATTCGATACCTTGATACTTAATATGTAAATGTTTCTTTTCCTAATGCCTTCAAAGATATTGTTTGACTCATTATCTTCAGTATCACATTTATCCTTTTCAGATTTAATTTTGAACCCCCTGTCACACAGTTAACTAATACTCAATAGATTATATTTTAAATTCCTAGCTAACAAAACATTAGAAATAGTAGAATTTTTAGAATTACTGACCTTGCTGATCCCAATCATATATCCTTTAGAGTTGTCTCCAAAATTGATTGATCCACCCTCTTTGTAAGTGATATCTTTCAAGATCTTCGAATTTCTAATCATACTCCTTAAGCAACCATTATGCATTTATTTTTCCTTTCTAATTTGTAGAGTTTGATCACTAGGTGTTTGTTCATCAAAAGCCATGTAGGATGTTTCTTCCTGCAAATTATACCTTTTCAAAAGGTCAAGTGACTTTTCATAATGAATAGATGCAAATTCATGAAACAATGCCATGTTCATTTTGTCAAATTTCTTTTTAGAAATTGTGTTAAAAAAATATCAATATCCCTTGTCATTAAAGCTTTTAAAAACTCAAGTTACTAAATTTTGAAAACCAATGCTTCGATACCTAATGTTATTTAGTGGAAGATGGATCCTAAGGCTAATTTAACACTAGAGGGGGAGTGAATAGTGTTTTCTAATTTTTTGAATTCTTTTAAAACTATAGTTTAAACAATGCAATTAACAATCATAGGTTCAAATATAGATAAATATAAATGCAGTAAAAGTAAAAAGTAAATCACACATCAGGATTTTATACCGATTCGGAGTTACCCTACATATAGTCCTGTACAATTCCTTGTAAGACATCCAGTCCTGTACAATTCCTTGTAAGATTTCTTTCCAAATTGCAAGGTTAATACAATCTTGATTTCAAGCAATGAGACACACCCTCTAGACTTTTCAAGCTCTGGGTAGACTCACTTGACAAGGCCACAAGCATACTCACTTGAATTTTTGGTCACCAAGCACATTCAATTGATTTACATGGGCCATAGTCACACCAACAAATATACGAGTATGATTTAATAGAGTTTTACAGACATCGATCGTTGATCTTGAATACAAATAATCCTATAACCTCTTGAATATCACTTTGATCTTGTTGAAGTGGAAGAGATAAGAGAGATCAAATAGCAAGCAATAGAGAATCAAATCGATGAAGTTGAATTTGATTCTGATTGAATTTGGGAAGAATTTGAGTAGAATTTCTTTTAGAGAACAAAAGAGTGAAAGATGAGAGAGAATATGAGAAAGTAGTTCACCAAATTTCGCTAGTTTACCCTCTATTTATAGAGAAACAATAGTCATGTCTATTGAAGAAAAGACACTTCCATTCAAAATTTGAATACTGAAGATTTCGGTCCATATGTTGTCATACTTTATGGGGATATGTCGACATACCCTTTGTAATTTTGAAAACACTTTATAAAAATTATTTTTAAAATATTAAGATTTGTGAAATATTTTGAGACTATATATAAACATAGTTTATACATATTTTAATTACATCAAAACTTAAGAAAACTTTATAAAATTATTTTTAGAATATTTTAAGTATATAAAGGATTGTAAATATAAATAATAAAGTATAAGTGAATTATTTAAAACCAAAGTTACAACAAATATTATAGCATACTTATAAATATTTAGAAAGCTTTAAAACTAAAATTATAACAAAGTATAATATTCAAAGTATATTTAATAACACTTTGAAAACTTAATTTCTCAAGGTATAATAAATCAAAAAGCAAAAATAATTTAAAGGCTATTTTTAAAGATTATTTTGAAAACAAGAATTCTCTATAAAAAAATATTTTTAAATTTTAAGATATTTGAAATTGAAAATCATTTAAAAAGAAAAAATAAAGAGAGAGAGAGAGATCAAAAAAGTGCTATCAGGGTTTTAACTAAAATTTATGGCTCTATATCTTATCTGAGAAATTTTGAGTTCTTCAATACTTATGAGTCTTCAATCTCTAACTGTTGAATCTCTATATCAACATCTTGAATCTTCTCTTGATACCATATAGTCTTCTTAATTAATAATTGTCTAATATCATGTACTATATACTATATAAAACTTGTAAAAACATGAGTATCTATATTTTATATAATGTCGTATGGTAGTTGTCATCAAAACCAATGCTTAAGTTACTAACATATACTTATGCATATATATTTATATTTTATATTGTCGAGGTGTGTATTTTAGAAAGAGTTTTATCCATAAATTAGTTTTACACTGAATAATTTCAAATTGAGGCATGCGTGTGTATGTGTGTGTTTATATTGCGAATGTATACATATAGATATAAATCTCAATATTTATACATGTATACATTAGCCGTGTTATTATTTTTGTTTCTTTTTTCCATATAAACATGTTATTATCACATTTTATTTTATATGAAAGTTAAATGTAGTATCAATTTAATATTTGTAAACGAGGAAAGTGGAACCAAGTAATGAGTCAGCTTTACATCTTTCATTCTAGATCTTGATGTGATTATATCAAGTTCTAATTTCATGTTGTTACAATTTTTAAACACTAGACAATTATATGCATTATATGTTTCACATGTATGCCATACCATTTAGAAATATGAATAAATTTGACATATTCATACTTATCCAAATAACATGTTAATTAATATGACAATATTAATAAAATATGATTTTATTAAAAACAAGTATATTGGATCTGGTATTTAACTTTAAATGTCATAACCCCACCGAGATCCAATTAGGGGAAAAATTAAAATTTACCCACTTCTTAACATGAACATAAGTTTAACTTTTTATATAATTTTTTATAAAGGTTATAAAATAGATTTAAAATTCTCAAAATTGTTTAAGAAATTAAATAATTAATTTGAAATTTTAATATATAGTTAATATGATTAACTAAATTAAATAAATAAATAAGATTGAATAAATAAAGCATATGCATGTAACTATTATTGTTATAGTTGTATATTTCTCCTAAAATCGTTGAAGATTAATAAATTAAAATGTTCAAATTAATTAAAGTATCTAATTAAATTGTTTAGCTAAATAAAAGAATTTACTGAATAAACAATTAACTAAAGGTTAATTAATTAATATATATACATATATTTATGTGTATATGTGTGAACAAACTATAATTTTTATAGTTGGTTATTCATTCTAAATGATTTGAGATGAATAATATAAAATTTTGTAATTTTAAATTAAATTAGTAAATTAAACAGAACGAAAAATTAGTTACATATGATTTAATTAATAAGAATTGGAAGTTAATGTGATTTAATTAACAAGACCAAATTAATTAAATATGTTTTAATTAATAAGAATCAAAATTAATTAAATATGAATTTAAATATGAACTAAATAATAATAATTAAAAGATATTAAATATGGTTTGATTGACAAGAAATTTATATACATTACATAAATAAAATTAGATCATAATAGTTACAAATGTATTAAACTTTTCTAATTATATGTGTGAGAGCAAGAATTCCCAGTTTTGATGATGGCAACTCCATATTATATTTTAAAATATAGTAGACGAAGAAATATCATCAAAGCTTCAAAAGATAGAGAAGGAATCATGTTAGAGGCTTCAGAAGATCGTCTATTGGAAGAACATTTGAAGATTGTGTATTAGTGAGTCATTTTGTCTTAGATATGCTGTTAAAACTCACAAGAACTATACATCACTATTTCATACTCTCCAAATAATTTGTAAATCATTTATATTTATATTTAAAGATTTTAAGAAACTCCAGATCCTTGAAAAAACATGTCTACCGGTGCATAAGATTTTTTCAAAAATATGAAATGAAATTTTATCTTTTTCATATAAAGAGATGCATTTCCTCCTTCTTCTTTGGACGCATCCTTCTACAATAGTGAATGATCATATCTCTTCATCAAGCCCTTTCATATCTTTAAATAACTTTATGTTCAATTAGTTTAATCACTGCACTTGCTCTCTAATTTTCTTGTCTATTATCTAAAACCCTATTTAATTTTATATTCTCAAATCAACGATCATTCATTTACTATAACCAATATTCTAATTTTCTTACCTCCTAAACTCCTATACATTCATCTACAAATCATGTGACGACCTGCCTTTTTGAACGATTTACGTCGATAATAAACCACACATGTCTAACTTAAACCATTCAAAAGGCAGATTATCAATGGGGTTCAATGAGAAAATAAGAGGAAAGAAGGAAAGCAATACACATAATCTCGCAACGGAATGATAAAATACAGTAATCAAATAAACAGTTCATGAAGTTGTTTTACAATATACATTTGATTTCAATTTTACAATATAATCAGAGTACAATCAGTTAACATACCAAAATAATGCAGCAGAATAATAATAGTAAATACTATCTAGCAAACTCCATCTTCAACTTCAAGGAATAATGTCTTTAATGCCGAAATACTCAGGCTGACCCAAGCGTAATGAAAAGACAAAACGCTTGAGTAGAACTAAAAGTTCTTATGTAAGTTAAATCAATAACAAGTAAATATGAGTATAATAGCTTCAGAGATGTTTATGGGATTTTCCATCTCCTATCAAGTGTATAGCACGAGTGCAATAACTTAAAAGATGTTACGGGATTTTCCATCTCTTAAAGATCCATCAAACTATCTATATGTAGTAAGATATGCTATATATATTGTGTCTATCAGTAAAGTATAGTATTAAAATAGCGTTAAGGCTTTACATTGATCCCTCTTAACACATTTTTAAGCATTCTCCTACAGTTTTCCTTAGTAGCATCACCAGTAACGTCGGTAGCCGAGGAGGCACCGTGATCCGACAACACTAAAACAAAGTCGTAGCAGTTGCGTATATGGATAAATCTATGACATGGCATGGAGGCAATGCCCAAGGTAGGATTCTACTAGTTTACCCTTTTTGGCCGGTCATAACATATCGCTGCAATGACTGCTGCCCGAGTCCAGCACCCCCAAAATCAAATCAGTATGTACCAATCAAGTCAAAATCAATATAGTAATACGAAGTGATGATGGCCCAAAGGTTGCTAATCCCTTGGCCAAACATAGGCTCATGTTTTAGTCATTTCCAATTGACACAAGTGTTGGGGTCATCCATCATCGTTCTTTTTCTTCATTCCAGTAAACGTCGCAAATTCAACACCTACGTTGTGGGTAACATCCACCATGTACATGGTTATTAAAGTGATTTCGGTAGAATAACTGAGAGTATGCCATTCATCTGGCTCCGGTCTCTTTAGTAACCAAATGTCATTATACACACGGCTGGTTCTTTTATATTTCAAGAACAAGTCATACATCATATAAAAAATTATCAGATTTGCTTCAAAATCATTTAGAATTCAAAAGTGGTTACACTTCAAAATTAAAACACTTGTATTTAAATCAATGATTTAAATCTAAATAAATCCCAATGTTACAGCAATTTGAATATTAAGAATAGTTTTGAATAATTAAAATAGTTTAAATATTGGAAATAGTTAGGATAATTAAAATAATTTGACTATTGAAAATAGTTTGGATAATTAAAATAGTACTAATATTGAAAAATAGTTTGGATAATGAGAATAATTTTTATATTAAAATAATTGTATTACTAAAATAGTTTATATCAAAACCGTTTCTTTCTTCCATAACAATTTGAACTCATGTTTCAATTCCAAAGCACAACGAATTCAATTTTCCAACTTCCAATTCGAGTCAACTTCATATTCAAATTTCAATTTAAATCAGCCTCAATTCAAAACGATTTCAAATTTTACTTCAAATTCAATTTAAAAGGTTCTATTCAAATGATTTAAAGTTTCAATTCCAATCCTCATTTTAAACAATTTAGTTTAAAACCATTTCACATCCAAAAATTTGAAACATCAATTTATACAACTTTAATTAAAGTAGATTCAATGTTTAAATTAAAAATTAAACCTTTAAAATAATTCACATCATATCTCAATTTCAACGTAAGGTTTCAAATTAAATCCTTAAACAACAATCATTTAAATAATTTCAATTTCAACATTTCAAAGCTTGAATTAGAAAATAATTTAATTCATATAAATCAAAATTTTATTCTCTTTAAACAATATAATTTAAATCAATTTAAATTCAAGATTTTGAAACTATTTAATTTAACCAGATTTGATGTCCGTATATAATTTTCTACCCTATGGCCAAGTGATCAGTTATTTCAATTTTTATTACATGGATGGATATATATCATTTCAACCCATATTTAAACGACATAAGTATATATCATTTCAACATATTTCTTAGTTCATTTCAAATAATCCAAATGATAATTTATAGGATGTCAAATAATAAATAGGGTAATAATAAGGATATATCCAAATAAATAAACAACCATATATCCAACGTATCAATCAATAGGCATCCAATCGCAATCAACATCCAAATCAACCAATATATCATAACAGTTAGTAGTTATCAATTGTCGGTGTTTAACTAGGAATTAAATCCCAATAACAAATCAAATGTCAATTCAATTCAATACCAACATTAGTTTCAATTTAAACGTAAATTTAAATTACCAAATAGCAATCAATAAATTTTTATCACTTCATGATTTCAATTTAACTAACATCAGAAAATTTAGTATTACGTGAGCGGATTTTATCACTCACCTTTGATTTTAAGCCCAACCAAAACCCAAAATCTCAATAGTCTTCAAATTCCACCAAACTAGTTTTGCATTGTCCGGAATTTCGATATAAGTCCAACGGAAGAAACTGCACGTGAATCGGAGCTCGTATGCACAAATTATCGATGTTAGAAGTAAAAAATTATTAAATTAAATTATATAAACCAAGGGCAAAATGGTAATTTTCATTACCTCTCCTAAACCCAAACAAAACATCGAATCAAAATATGCAAGCTACAGCCGCCATGTTTAAGACCGAAACGCCATCACCTTGCTCACCTCTGACCACATCAGACCCCACACCCGTCGCCGCCGTGTCAGGCCAACCCTACGCCCGCCGTGCGCGCCCTCCAGTCTCACCAGAACGGCCACGACCGTCGTCATCTTAATCGCCACTTTCTGGTGAACTTAAGCATCTATGACATATCTGACCATATGAATCTGCTCTACTAAGCCTCCGCTACACTGCAACACTTCCCGATCGTCGATTGGATGAAGATCCACCTTGAAATCAAACCCAAGAATGAACGACCGAGACTGTTTCACTAATTTCTAGCCATAACACGACTCGATTGTAAAAATAAATTGCATACATTGATTCCATTCATCAAGAGCTTCATGATAATGTATTATTTGATAGAATTTGAGTAGTCTGGATTTTTGGATTAGATTGGAAATTGTGAATTTAAGGTTTTGGGATATTCACCATTGGAAATGAGCATATTAGATTTACAGAAAAATAGAACAGATGGATATAGAGGCTGCAAGGGTTTTAGAACTATCTATTTAACGGAAAAGAGGAAAAGAGGAAAAGATGGAACATGAATAGATGAGACAGATATCGATTCGACCAAAGCGATAACGAAGGCATGTAAACCCGTTTTGTTCCCAAAATGAAAATAGGTCATTCTGTATGTCAAAATGTAGGTTTTTAATATTTCTAAACTCAATGAAACTAATTTCAAACCCTAATTCTGTTATATATAGCAGTTAGCTTTAAAATCAAATTATATTTATTTTTACATTTTAGTTAAACGAATTATTATTAAACTGATTTAATCATTTTGCAGATTCTAAATTATGATTTTTTTAATAATATTTTGAAATCCAATTTTCCATGTTAAATCCAGGATTTAAATATTAAATTAATTTCAACATTTAATTACAACAACAATAAAATCCTAGTTCATTATATTTTAATTTCCAACAAATTCTTTTATTTTGATTTCAACGTTCTTTATATTAAATCAACATCACTTATGTATTTATTAACATAAGTTTCCATCTTATTTCACTCATTACTCTATAATTAGCGTCATTTCTCATATTAATTGAAATATTTAATTACACTTATTCCAATTGATTACCAAATTAATTTCAAATAGATCTGATAATGAGATGTGAAATAAAACAGTTGTTACACTTAAGTAATTTAAACACATTTACACATTTATTATTTACAGACAAGGCTAATAAATCTGCGTACTAAATAATTGATTTCTTATTCTATGCTAAAACCAAATTCACTTAAATAACCTATGATTTCTCTTTTTAATACATCACTTAGTTTATTCCTTACTAAACTTACTATTGTATCCAAATCGAAGTCTATAATTATATTTCAGTTAGAGATAAACATTCATTTTATTCTTTACGACATTAACATTTGTTATTTCAAATCTTATTGTTAATATGCAACCAACGTTGTTTCACGTTCAATTGATTTGGGTTACCATCTTTTAACTTATTGAAATTTGTTAATTTAGGATTTTATCTTAGATTATAATATACATCTTATAACATTTCGTAAAATATTTATTTCTAGCCATTTTTTATTCAATAATTATATTAAATTTAATATTTTTAAATGATTGAAAATACGGTCATTACAAATCAGTTCTTGTGATTGGGCACATCTGTGTATTGAAAACATGACTTCTGCCAAAGTTTGCATTTTATCAAGTTAGTTTAGAAGACTAATTCAATGACTCAAGAAAGTGTATAAGCCTATTCCTCCAGACAAAACAAGGGTGTTAGTGAGTTAGAACTAGAATAAGAGATTTTTGAACTGGATATAGGACGGTGGTCTGAACTGGTATAGAAAGTTTGATGTACAAGTTCTTTACTTCATTTTATTTATAGTTAGTTTATAATATTGTTTATGTACTTTCATGTATAGTTTAACCATAAAATATACAATCCTACACACTTTCTTTTGGCATTGGAGCGGGATATTTAATAAACTATAACATAGTTTGTTGAATATATTAATATGACACACATAAGTACTTTCATAGAAGCTGCACGACCCCCACTATTTACTGGCGGTGATTATAATTTCTAGTCAACTAGAATAAAAATCTATATGGAAGCAAATGGTCTTGAAAATTGGGATGCAACAGAAACTAAATTTGAAATTCCAACTATGCCATTAAATGTGTGGACTCCTGAACAAAAGATTACGATAATCAATCATTCAAAAGTTATGAGTATTCTCTATTGTGCCTTAGATAAAAATGAAATTACTAGAGTTATGATATGCAAGACTTCTTATGATATATGGCACACATTACAAGTCACTCTTCAAGGCACAAGTAAAGTTAAACAATCTAGAATTGCTATGTTAAAAAGTCAATTTCAGAATTTTAGAATGAAGGATAATGAAAATATTTTTGAAATGTACTCCCGTTTACAAGACACTACACATGCACTAGTAAGACTGGGTAAAACTTTATCTGAATTTGACATTGTTAAAAAATATTAACTTTTTAACGAAGAATTGGGAGAGAAATGTATTATCAATTAAAGAAGCTAACAACCTCTCTCGACTCAAGGTTCAACGGTTAATAGGAAATCTAATGGCCCATGAAGTGAATTTGCGTGCTAGAAAGATATAAAACTAGAAGAAAAGGGCCATAGCATTCTAACTTGAGGAGGACTTTGAACTAGATGAAAATAAGATGGCCTTCATAGCAAAAAATTATAGAAAATTCAAAAGGCAAGTAAAGAGAGGAAATAACAACAATAGCTCCCAACTCAAATACTTTGGCTGTAATAAATTCAGACATATCATAAAAGGATGTCCATTAGAAAATAGAAAGAAGGAATTCAAGAATAAGAATAGATTTGAAAATTTCGACAAAAAGAAAAAATATGCATATCAAGCATCTTGGGATGATTCTGACTCCTCGTCATCTTTAAATAATGATAGCGATAATGAACAAGCTAATGTTCGCTTCACGACCACAAAAGATAAGGTATAATTTGATTTAACTTATAATGAGCTATTTGAGTTTTGTATAGAATTAGATGAAGATTTAATAAAATTTAGAAAAACACATAAAGAAACCATGGTTGACTTAAGTAGGGCCGAACTAGAAATAACCATGTTAAAAGATGAGAAAACTATTTGGAAGAAGTAATTAAAACTAAGAAACAATCTTTAGGGAAATCTGTTTTTGAAAAATGGAACAGAAATTTTATTTCAAGAAAAAACGGGTCAAAGGATTGTGACTTTTTAAAGGATTCAAATAAAGATTTAAAGCTTTCAAATAATAATTTAGATAAAATTGACTGTTTAGAAAAATAAATTAATTCCTTGGAAAATAAGAATATTTACTTCTGTAAAATGATTATAGAATTAGAGAATTCATAAAATTCATTTGAAAATTTGACAAATAAAATTTCTATATTAGAAAATGAAGTTGATTCTTACAGAATTCTAAATGTCAAATTGTCAAAAGAAAATTGTGAATTAAAACTAAGAATAAAAATTCTTGAATCCAAAAATTTATATTTAAAGAAAAATTAGAAAAGATTTCTATAAATATTTCAAAATTTAATAAAGGACAAGAAAATTTATCAAATTTGATAAAGAATTATAGACCTGCACATAAGAAAAATGGTTTGGGTTTTAAAATGATAAGAACAGAAAAATTCGAAGAAAAATAGTTTTCTGTGTACAAAATTTAAAAAATTTAGCAACTCTAAAAGGGGACAAAGAATTTCTGAAAATAAGGAAAAAAATATGGGTACCTAAAACTAATAACAATCTCATTAGAAAGAAATATATAGATAAATTCTTCTCTGGTGTTCATAATAATATTAATTATTCTTTTAAAGGTTCTACCAAACCCTATTGGACATGGTTACTAACCCCAGGACCCTAATGTAGGAAGTGGGTATTAATAATTTTTTTTATTTTTTTATAGGATCTACTCAAATTTGTAAAAAGAGAAGGTGGATTGTTGACAACGAATGTTCCGACCACATAATGGGAAACTCCAATATGCTTACAAATATCAGACCAATGGATAGTGGTACCATATCATTCGATTATTATTCAAAAGGATACATCATCGTAATAAGGGACGTTAGAAATAATGTGTTTTTAATGATAAGGTTCTAAAGGCGATGAAGATACCGAAAACCCTGGATGAAATTACAATTGAGACTCCAGTACATCGGTCTGCATAGGAAGACATACTTGGTTCATCTTCTCTGCCTCATCCTTCCCCCATGCATACCTCCTCATTATATGAAGCACGTCTCATTGCCATTCTTGAATGGCAAGAATAACTAATTCAAAATGTTCGTAAGGAGAAGCTAGAGTAGAAGAGAGAGAGAGAGAGTTGGGCCTTTATTCGATCATTTCTCACATGACTATGTGGATCTGTTCGGACTAGAGAGAGTGGAGTTGGAACTGACAATGAGGGTAGTGTAGCACTTCAACCCACACTAGTCTCTCAGCCTTCTGTTCACAGTTTCCAAGTAGGACTTCATAGCTCTAGAGCAGCAGGATCTTCAGTTCAGGCACCTAGACCTACCAGGATGGAATCTAGAGGGAGAGACCTAGACCTCATGTCACTATCACTCATGCTTCGGGATCTCCACTTTGTCCTCCGGCACTGACCAGAGATCACATGGGATTTACTAAGTTAGATCCTACTACTCCTTCGAGATATTATGACTAGTATCGATATGCATCCCCTTTGATATGGTATCACCTTATGATTCGTCATCTGCATTAGTTTGTGTTAGTATGGTTTCTTAGTCTTGCATTTTGTTGCAGCTGATATTGACACTTGTTTTGTCTTATATGTTGTTTCATTCATTTTGTGACATTAACATTTGTTTAGAGTTTTATGCTATTACATCTATGTTGTTTTATGATATGTTATATGTTTGTCATCTATGTTGTATTCTTTGTTTGTTGATATTCATTCAGTGATGTCCAGTATAGTACATACTATTATTCTACTTTTTGATGTGACAAAGGGGAGAAATAACTGATCATATGCATACATTCATAAGGAGTACTAAAATAAAATCATAAAATATTTTTATGCATATATTTAGGAGGAGTATTGCATTCGTAATAGTAAACATTCCTTCATGAATGCATATACGAGTTACCATCATCAAAATGGGGGAGAATGTTAGAGCGAGAATCTCATGTTTTGATAATGATAACTCCATGTTATATTTTAAAATACACTATTCAAAGAAATATCATCAAAGCTTCAAAAGATAGAGAATGAATAGTGCTAGAGGCTTCAAAAGAGCGTCTGTTGGAAGAACATTTCAAGATTGTGTATTAATGAGTCAGTCTATCTTAGATATATGTTATTAAAACTCACAAGAACCACACATCACTATTCCATACTCTCCAGATAATTTATAGATTTTTATTTATTTTAAAGTTTTTAAATAAAAGATTGAGATCCTTGAAAAATATGTCTACCGGTACATTGGTGCACAAGATTTTTTTTTAAAAATCCAAAATGAATTTTATTCCTTTTCATATGAGCAAACGAGTTTCTGCCTTCTTCATCAGATACGACCTTCTACAATAATGAAAGATCATATCTCTTCATCAAACTGTAGAATACAATGGCCTATGATTTTTGTTTGATGGTAATAAACATATGTGTGTGTGTATATATATATATTCGTTTTAATGTATTTTTTATTGTACTATTTCATTTTTCCACATAATTAAATAAATATTTGTTGAATAAAACAAATCACTCAGAATTCATATTTAAACAAATATTTTATTAAAAATTCAAATAATACAAATTTGGGCTCTCACTACATTTACACATTTTCAATTACAATTTCAATTACAACACAATTTTTAATTTACCATTTTCACCTTACTGCATATTCACTCAACGCTTGTATTTGATCTTCAACTCTGTTTCAGCCTGTATCCAACATCTGAATTATCTGCAAAATAAAAACTAACGCAGTAAAGTTGAAAAAGAAAATATTTTACAATACTCAATAAAGTGTGTGTTTTTAAAATAATATTTGCCTTAGTTATTTGAGTTGTTCGTCATCATTTTTCTTTTAGTTCATCATACATGAACAACTTGTGACATGCACAGTATATCATTGTACATGCTACAAGGTTGAGCACACCAATATACACTTGCTTGTTAAAATTGCAGGGACAGGTGAGCAGAAGGTCAAACCCAAGCCTAGGCTGGATTCAATTCAAGTGCAAATGCAAATAACACAACAAACCAGACTCCAACCAATTCAACGGTTCAGAGAATATAAATGCATAATGATTAGTGAGCACATGAATACATGAATAAACACAGCAGTTCAACATGGATGAATCGAAGTGATTGGAAATAGAACTCAAAGGCAAAAAGAAAATGACACACATATATGTTCAAAAAACAACAAGTATGACTCGAAGCAATGCAAGGCTAACAAGACATGGTCAGGAGCAACTAAATCAAAGCAACACAATTCCAGACAATCATAACTCAATAAACACACACCATACTTGAAAGTGTGCGAGAAATGAACACAAGGGCTGCAACCAGATCAGACTACAATAACATGTGTAGTACAAAACAAAAATTCTCACAACAACAACAAGTCTAAATAACCAGACAAAATAGCATGTAGAACCAGTTCTATACATATACAATAGAGTAAACAACAAAGCAATTCATTGTGAAGACAGCATATCAGTTCGACCAGACCAGCATTGATGTATAGGAACCAAGTAAAAAGACTCGGATATAAATGGGTTAACATGAATGACAACAGGCAACACGACCTCAAATGACTCGAACATAACCAGACTTCAAGTAACCGTGGCAACCAAACAAGATTGAATGCAACCAAAGCACTTGAAGTTCAATAACAACCAGACATGCGCATGAAACCAGATTGCAAGAACTAGTATAGACTACAAATGTACAAAGAGCGACAAGACAGCAACCCGAACATACACACGAAGACTAGACAACTATACAATGCACAACCAGATTACATGATAATAGATTCGACCAAGTTTATTAACACAACAATTGGAAGTGCACAAATAAGCAGGAGACAAATTTAACTCGAAGCAAACTGACCAGTGAAGATGTGTACGAGCAAAACAACAATACAGCTAGAATTGATGCCAAGCCATCACACACACATATACATATATGTATGTATATACATGGAGATGACACACAAATATATGCAGTTTAAATGTTTCAAAAATAGTGCAGCAACAATTAAACAGTTTACACGCAAAAATAGTTGCAAGTCACACATCATGTGCAAGTCAAGGAGCAGTTTCAAAGTGTAATCGAAAATCGGTAATTATCAGTAGCAGTGGGTAATCCAAGTCAAGGAGCAGCCAAAAAAGGAATGATCAAGCCAAAAAAGTCATAGAGGGTAACACGAATTAAACAATTCAAGTAGAGTTCGAGTCTTAAAAAATGGAACAGATTAAAATTCGTCGAGTCCAGATTATCGTACAATTCAAAATGCCGAAGTCATAGGAGCATAGATTGGAACCGACTCAAAGAAATTCAAGAAAATTCAACAATGAACAAGTCAGAATCATCACAAACATTCAATCAATAATCGAACGGCCAAGCAAAGCAACATAAACTCAATCCATATATACGAATCGAAAATTTAGGGATTTTATCCCTATTTAAACCCAATATCATCATCGGCATTAAATTCATTCGAGTTTAAGCAAATAACAGAGAAAGCCTTGAATAAATCACTAAACTCAAATCGAAGTCGAGCAAAATCAAAATTAAAAAAGAGAAAACCACGTACCAATTCATATCATTCGTGCTCGACATATTTGAAGCAGCCGTGAACAATTCAACTGATCAAAGAAACATCGAAGCAAACTGAGAGCATACCAGCAAATAATTTGAGCTTCAATTTATCAAGCGACGACTAAAATAATCAAAACCCAAATTTTGAAGAGGAAAAGAAAGCGGCTGAAGCATTAAAAAAAGAAAAGGAGGAAACGAGTTCACTTTAATTATTTACTTTGGGCCGGTTTGATTATATATGGCTTAAAATTATAAATATGGTTTTGTTTGTTTCTATTTATTTGTATTTTGTATCTTTCTTTTCTAAATTTGTGTAATCTTCTAGTTGTGTATCTAGGTAAAAACTACTGGACGTAGTTTGAAAATTCGCAAATCAGTGGCTGAGTTATGGCAGAGTTTTGAACTTGGACCTAAGTTAGTCAAGTTAGCGGATTTCGCAAGCTTACGCGTGTTTGTAAGCGTCTGATACTTAATTTTTAGTAGAAATCTTGGAGGCAATACGCAGGCAGGGTTTTGCCGAAGCTAGGTAAATTTGTGTGTGCTTTTTTTTGCATTACTTTCTGTTATTATATTTATTTCCGAAATTAATTTTAGTTTCATCCTATTCACCCCCTCTAGGGTGAAAACGATCCTACAAGTGGTATCAAAGCAAGGTTAATGGCATAGATGTCTAACCCTAGTTGCAAATCTAGCGAGAGTCGGTCCAGTATTATTTCCCCTATTTTTGATGGAACGAATTTTTTAAATTGGAAATTAAAATGGAATTTTATTTAAAATATATTACATCTAAATGTTGGGATATTATTGAAAATGGCTGTGATATAGTAGATAAGAATAATACTTCGATTAATGCTCTTGCCATGCGTATACTATATTCTCATATTAATCAAGATAATTTTAACCATATCTCTCATTGTGAAAGTGCACAGGAAATGTGGAATACTTTTGATGCAATATATGGTGCAAAAGTCAACAACAGTGAGAAATCCTCCACGATCGACTCAGTTAAAGAAACGTGCTTGACAGGATTTGCAAAAGACAATAGTGATGAAGATTCAATAGCCAATGAGATAAGTGATTTTTCATTCAATGATTTAGTTCTCTTATGCCAAAAATTAATTGAAAATAACGAAGCTCTTGAGATGAAAAATAAAAGTTGATAAGGGAACAATTTAAACTACGTCAGAGAAATAATGATTTGGAAAATGATCTTAAAAATATTAAGAAAAATAAAAATTCTAATTGCAAAAGGTGTTTGGACTATGAAAAAGAATTTGCCTATTTTCATGAAAACTTTCAATAGTTAGAAAACGAAATTTTAATTCGGGAGAAGAAAAAAACCGAGTTGACATGTAAAAATAAAAACGAGATGGATAGTTTTAAGAGGTCGAAAAGTTTTAAATGTGCGGTTTTTGAAAAGAAATTAAATGAGGTCAATGAAAATTTCAAAACCCTTGAAAAAGAAAACGTGATTTTGAGCAAATCTGAAATTATTCGATTAAATTGCGAGTTTGAAAAGAAAATTGAAAAAATCAAGGATTTTGAAAAAATTGAATTTAAAAAACTCCAACTCTTTGAAACCGAGATGTTAGAAATTGCGACTATAATTAGAGAGCTTGAAAATGAAAATATAGGCTTTAAAATGAATAACTTTGAAAAGAGAGATAGTACCATTGTTGTTCTTCGAAGCTAATAAATGAAAATAAACTTTTAAAATCCAAAGTTAATAAACTTGAGTTGATTAGTTGAAAAAATTTCACTAGAGAAAAATCATTTAATATGCTCTTAGAAAATCAGCTCTTCATGAATAAAAGGAATGGATTTGGATTTGCGAAAGTGTCAAAATACGAACAAACGACTAATAACACTGTTAATGGGAAAATTGTGAAACCCAAATGCGTAAAGTATGGAAATATTGGACATGGCAAGAATAATTATTGAAATATATACAAACACAAAACCGTTAAACAAATATGGATTCCAAAAAGTATGAATATAAATGGTTTGAAATTTAAACAAATTTAGATTCCCAAGGGTACAATTGTAGATGCCAATAGTTTGTTATATAGACAAATTTGGGTACCATAGATTTCAATAGATAGTAATAGTGGTCCTACATCCTTAGTTGGACCACTTGCCTTCTCCAAAATTTAGACACATACGTGGGATAAGGAACAAATTTGATGGATGCAAATTTGGGTACCATTGAGTTAAGAGATCAACGCATTTCAGATATCATGGCATCGAAGAAAAGTGAGGTATGATCTCTTAACTCAATTTTGTTCACATATTGTTAATTATGTTTTCATTGACATTGTTGAAGTATTTCTGCCATATCTTGAGCTTCTTAACTTCGATTTGTAAAATTAAATATGTTCTGGAAAATAGATTTAAAATGCTACAACTTTTATTTTTTGTGCTTTCGTAGAATATAAACTTAAATGAGTGAAAAACTACAAATCATTTGGAGTATCGTTTGAAAACAGTTTCAAAACTTCCTTAACACAGCTGTAGTAATTTGATCATATCTTGAACATCTCAATTTTGATTTTTGAAATTCTTGAAGTTATGGAAAGCTAACCAATAATGCTACAGCTTTTCTATTTTTAGTTTTTATTGATCCACTTTGGAATGTCATGAAAAACTGTAATAAATTCAATATATAACTCAGAAAGCATATCTATTTTATACAAACAAGTTATGGTATTTCAAGTATAATTTTTGATTGATTTGACAAATTGACTTGAGACCAATTTTGGCGAGTAGCATTCTTGAACATCTAAAACTCTCATGTTATGAGCTAAATCAAACTTCAAACTTTTATTAGCCAAATAAAGGTTTCAAATTGAGCGAGTCTTTGAAACGAAGATTGTCAACTACTCTGAAACAACAATCATTATTGACTCTCTTGATGTCTATCAAATCAATTTTCAAAACTGCTTTAACGATTTTTTTTAATGTATGTTTTTGCTCAATATAGATTATTTACTTATGCTTGATATAAATAGACGTGCTGAAAATTTCAAAAAACAATTCAAGTGTTGAGGAGTACGCTTTTTTCTTATATACCACTATATATCACCATGAATACCTCAAATACAAGTGACATCTGATATCATCTCATGTTGAAATCATTTTTGCAATTATTTAATTATTTATATTGATTTTCAAGTAGAAGTCATTTTCACAAAACCCTCTTACAGAAAATTGATTTTCACTTATTTTAATTTTTGAAACTTGGGTTTTCATCATGTTAAAAAATACTGTAGTTTATTTCAGTGAGAGATTTACTCTAGAAAAGAAAACCATTGACTAATCAAATCTTTTGGAACTTATCAAAATTATTATAGTGCTTGAAAAGTGATGATAGTGATTAAATTATATTTCATAACAAGAGGAAGTGTAATTTTATGATTTCATGAAAATTAAACAAAGTTTATTGTATTTTTAGATTAGCACTTATTCCATGATCATTTCAATCACTTTCACCTTTCTGTCAATCAATACGTCATAATATAGTGCACAGAATTTGATATTTCAAAATAAGGAAATATATTTTTTGTAACTAAAGTATTCACTCTCAACTAAAAGTCCTCATGGTATATTTGAGCTGTTATATTTTGTTCAGTAAGATCTTATAGCCATTATAGTTTTGTATTAAGTATCTATTGGATATGTCGATCCACATGAAAAAAAATATGCTACATTTATCGACGTATTCAGTAGATAGTTAAGACAAGGCTATAGATGATCGCTCATATCCTGCTCTATTCTCCGTATTAGCAGAGGTATTACCTTGTACTACTCTTTGCTAATGTAGGTCTCGGAGTGGGGCGTTACAGCGTTATGCATAGGTGAATTACTTGAATTTATATATATGGGCTTCCATTCTCATTTAGAAGACCTCACGTTATGCATGGATGGGACGCATGTAGAAAGGGATAAATATCAAGTATATTTTAATCTCATTTAAAAGTCCTCACGGTTATGCATGGTTAGAAAATACTTGATATATTTTTATAAAAAAAGGGGTAACCAGTAACCTCATATAAAAGTCCTAACGGTTATGCATGGTTAGTAAGTGCTTTACATTTTTTATATACTATTTGGAAAGGGAAAATGCATAAATTATTCCTTTATTGAAAATATCAAACTCTTTTCACCATATAAATTTTTCATGATCCTACCATTTCTTTAAAGTGGAGTTTGTTTCTAATTAATAAAATATTATAATTTTTGTTTGATTAAATGGAATTTGAAAATTAATATTTCCCTTTTAATTTGATTTTATATTTTTAATCAAAATCGTAGCTATATTAATTACTATTATTATTTTTGAGGATAACATAAAGGGGAGAGAGGTTAAGATTTTTCTTTTTGAGCGATATCCTTACTAATGTTCGAGAGTGTTTTTATTTAAAGTTATTTTTATTTAATTTTTCAATTTTAACTACACGCGTCTGTAGAGGGGGAGTTTTGTTGTAGGGGGGTATTTAAATAGGAGGAGCTAATAGAATTCATCAAGACCAAATATATTTAATAGGGTCAAAATCTTAATATATGTTTGTTATCATCAAAAGCGGGAGATTGTAGAATACAATAGCCTATGATTTTTGTTTGACGATAATAAACACACACACACACATATATATATATATTCGTTTAAATGTATTTGTTATTGTACTATTTCATTTTTCCATATAATTAAATAAATATCCATTGAATAAAATAAATAACTCAGGATTCATATTTAAACAAATATTTTATTCAAACAAATAATTTATTACATATTCAAATAGTACAAATTTGAGCTCTCACTACATTTACACGTTTTCAAGTACATTTTTAATTTACAATTTTCACCTCACTACATACTCACTTAACACTCATATTCGATCTTCAACTCTGTTCCAGCCTGTATCCAGCACTCGAATTTTCTGCAAAATAAACACTGACGTAGTAAAATTGAAAAAGAAAATATTTTGCAGTACTCAATAAAGTGTGTGTTTTGAAAATAATATTTGCCTTGGTCATTTGGGTTGTTCGTCATCATTTTTCTTTTAATTCATCATACACGAACAACTTGTGACATGCACAGTATATCACTGTACATGCCACAAGGCCGTGTATACCGTTATACACTTGCTTGTTAAAATTGCAGGGACATGTGAGCACAAGGTAAAACCCATGCCTAGGCTGGATTTAACTCAAGTGCAAATGCAAATAACACAGCAAACTAGACTCAACCAATTCAACAGTTTAGAGAATACAAATGCACAAGGACTAGTGAGCACATGAATAAATGAATGAACATAGCAGTTCAACATCGAAGCAACTGGAAATAGAACTCAAGAGCAAAAAGAAAATGGCACACCTATATGTACAATAAACAGAAAGTACGACTTGAAGTAATGCAGGGGTAACAAGACATGGTCAGGAGACACTAAATCAAAGCAACACAATTCCAAACAATCATAACTCAATGAACACACAACAGACTTGAAGGTGCACCAGAAATGAACACAAGGGCTGCAACTAGATCAGACTATAATAAAATGTGTAGTACAAAAAAACAATGCTCACAACAACAAGAAGTCTAAACGACCACACCAAACAACATGTAGAAACAGTTCTATACATATGCAACAATGGAAATAAAAAATCAGTTCATTGTGAAGACAACATATCAGTTCAACCAGACCAGCATGGATGTATAGGAACCAAGTAAAAAGACACAAATATAAATGGGTTAACATAAATGACAACATGCAACATGACATCAAATGACTCGAACATAACTAGACTTCAAGTAACAGTGGCAACCAAACAAGAGTGAATGCAACCAGAGCACTTGAAGTTCATTGACAACCAGACATGCGCATGAAACCAGATTACAAGAACTAGTCCAGACTGCAAATGTACAAAGAGCAACAAGGCAGCAGTCCAAACATACACATGAAGACCAGACCACCATACAATGCAACGTAACATGATCGCATGATAACATATTCGACCAAGTATATTAACACTGCAATTGAAAGTGCACAAACAAGAAGGAGACAAATTTAACTCAAAGCAAACTGACCAGTGTGGATGTGTACGAGCAAAACAACAATACAACCAGAATTGATGCCGAGCCATCACACACACATATACATACATATATTTATGTATATACATGGAGATGACACACAAATATATACAGTTTAAATGCTTCAAAAACAATGAAGCAACAATGAAGCAGTTTATATGTAAAAACAGTTGCAAGTCGTATAACATGTACAAGTCAAGGAGAAGTTTCAAAGTGTAATGGGAAATCAATAATTATCAGTAGACGTAGGTAATCCAAGTCAAGGAGAAGTCAAAAAAGAATTGATTAAGCCAAAAAAGCCACTGAGGGTAACACGAATTGAACAAGTCAAGAAGAGTTCGAGTCTCAGAAAATGGAACAGATTAAAATTCAATAAGTCTAGATTATCATAAAATTCAAAATGCCGAAGTTATAGGAGCACAGAACGGAACCGACTCAAAGAAATTCAAGAAAATTCAACAATGAACAAGTCAAAATCATCATAAGAATTCAATCAATAATCGCACGACCAAAGCAGTGCAGCAGAAACATTCAATCCAAATATACGAATCGAAAATTTAGGGATTTATCCCTATTTAAACCCAATATCATCATCGACGTTAAATTCATTCGAGTTCTAGAAAATACCAAAGAAAGCCTTGAAATAAATCTCGAAAAATCAAAATCGAATAAGAGAAAATCATGTACCAATTCATATCATTCGTGCTCGGCATATTTGAAGCTACCGTGAACAATTCAACTGATCAAAGAAGCATCGAAGTGAATTAAGAGCATATCAGTAAATGCTTCGAGCTTTAATTTATCAAGCGGCGGCTCAAATAATCGGCATCCTAATTTTTGAAGAGGAAAAGAAAGCGACCGAAGCATTAACAAAAGAAAAGGGGGAAATGAGTCCTCTTTAATTATTTACTTTGGGCCATATGGTTTTCTTTGTTTCTTTTTATTTGTATTTTGTATATTTCTTTTTTAAATTTGTGTAATCTTCTAGTTATGTAACTAGGTACAAATTACGGGACGTAGTTTGAGAATTCGCAACTCAATGGTTTAGTTGTGACAATGTTTTGAGCTTAGAGTTAGGTTAGTCAAGTTAGCGGGTGTCGCATGTTTACGCATGTTTGTAAACGTCTGACTACTTAATTTCTAGTAGAAACCTAAGGGGCATCACGTAGGCAGGGTTTTGTCGAATTTGGGTAAATTTGTATATGTTTTTTTGCGTTGCTTTATGTTATTATTTTTTATTTCCACATTAATTTTAGTACCACCCCATTCATCCCCTACTAGGGTGAAAATGATCCTACACGAACCCTTTCAAATCTATAAAACTAGACTTGTTTCAATGAGTTTAATTACCTTACTTGCTCTCTAATTTTTTGATCTATTACCTAAAACCCTATTCTTTTTTATATTCTTGAATCAGCGATCATTTATATACAATAATAAATATACTGATTTTCTTACCTCCTAGACTCCTGCCTATTCATCTACAAACTAGTTCTGGTGAGTTATAGGAAATTGTACTATATTGGGCATATTTTTGTATTGAAGACACGACTTCTACCAAGTTTGTATTTTATCAAGTTAGAGTGAAAGACCTATTCGGCGGCTCAAAAAAGTATATAGGATCCTCCAGGCGAAGCGAAGGTGTTACTAAGTTAAAGCTAGAAAAGAGATTTTTGGACTGGATGTAGGATGGTGGTCTGAACCAGTTTAAAAATTATGACATGCAAGTTCTTTACTTTATTTTATTTGCAATTAGCTTATTATGCTGTTTATATACTTTCATATATAACTTAGCCATAAAATATATAATCCTACACACTTTCAATATGTGTGTGGTGCACTAAAAATTGACATAACACCCTAATATCAATAAAATCCGAATCAAACAAATATTAAAATGATGAAAATTAAGAAAAAGAGAACGTTTATAGAAGACCACCAAAAGCTCTGCTCTATATCCTCTTATTCTTTTTATTTGATGAATTCTCTCCATAATACAACTATTTACGATCGATTTCCAACCACAATCTAGTAGATCTTGGATTTGCCTAGAAAACTTAGAAGAAAGAGGAGAAGAAGATTGATTTCCAATCTAGTTGAAGGTCTCTTGCTATTTATAGAAAAATCCCATCAAAAACCTTGCGATTCCAAACTTACACACGACATTTTCTCTAGATCCAAATGTAACAATCCTAATTTTAATTAACATTATTTAGAATATTTAATTAGATAAATTAAATATAATAATGTAAATGGATAAGGAGATTGGGATTTGATAATTAGAATGGGTCGAGCCTTAATTAATGAACTAATGGAATTAATTAGAATATAAATAAGAAGAAGGTTATATGAGGAAGGAAAATGGGAAAGGAGCATGTTTCCTTAAAAAATATACCCATTCTCATTTCCTCCTTCATTTCATTTAATACAAACGAAATCAAGGAGTCCAGGCCTGTCATTAACAAGGGTTTTAAGGGAAGTAAAGCTAGGAAAAACAAGAGCAAAGCATAAGGGAATCAAATCAAAAAAAAATCTCAACCCTTTTAAACCATTCAAGGTGAATAATTGTTATGCATCTCATGTTTTAAGAATTATTTTCGGTTTTAAGCATAAATCTATTTCTTTTACTTATATTATGCCACGTTATGGTAGTCTGAATGATTATATGCTTATTAGTGAATTATAAAATTTATTTAAGAAATTAAGTGCTATATTTGAGTTAGAAAACCTATCATATTACACCCAAATGACTTGATATTTTCATGATATTAGAAACATTATTTTGAAAGTGGGTTTTTAATTTCATAATTTTCTGATTTAATGAGAATATTTGGAGAATTTCCTAAGGTTGGAAGATGGTTTATTTCGAGTTTTAATTACTAAAAAATAATTCAATTATGTTTTTGGTCTCGAAATTTTTTTATGTTAAAGGATATAACAAATTGGATTTATTATAATTTTTGGGGATTTTTTCTAAGTGTTTATGATTTAATATGAGTTAATAAAGCTTGAAAAGCTTAAGTATTATATTAAAGTATTAAAATAAAATGCATAGTTTGCAAAATGTTTTGAAAATAATAAACCTGCTTTGGGTCAATTATCTGGAAAAGAAATGTGATTAAGTTTTGTTAACCAACAAGAATTTGACAAATATATGGAGTAGTTGGAAAAGAACTTGCTTTTATTAGTCAAATTTCAGTTTTAATGTTAACTATGGTTGTGCCACGCCGATAGTTATGATGCCACTCTTCATAATTCTGACTCTATGGTATTCTATGTTGATCAAAGGTAATGCATATGGTATCAACTTTGGTTGATATCGAATGCATTGGCTTGATCGAATTGGGAAGCCAAGTATCAGGGTTGACATCGTGAACTTCGAAGTGGATGAGGCCGCTTTCTTTAACTTATCAATGTTGCACTTTGTACTATGCCGCATGTTTTCTACAATGTCACCGACCCTATTGGTATTGAAGTGACTCATAGCAACAATAATGATGCCGCATGTTTTAAACATTTCGACTTCGACTCTATAGGCAACTATGCCGCTATTAATGAATTCGACAATATAGAGCCGTATGACATAACTTCGACTTTAATGGTTGCCACTTTTAATACTAGTAACCTATTTTTGAAGAGGGCTATGATGCCGCTTATGTTGACTTCGGCTCTAATGAAGCCTCCCATTTCCCTTTAAGCATTTGATGCCGAGATTTAACTATGTCGACATTAAGTTTTAAGACCTTAAACTATGTAAACTATGTTTTATCACCTACGACGTCAACACTCTATGAAGTGCGACATCATTGTTGTTGGCCTTATGGCCTTTTGTTTTAAAAGTTAAAGGCTTTTGCATATTTTTATATTAAAGAAGGGCGAATACCCTTAGTGGCGATGAGGTCGCCGACGTTCTCAATAAAAAGGTTTTTTATTGATTGGTTCTATAGCCTATGGTTTTTTAAGAGGATGACGTTAAATGACTTCAAACTTCTTCAGTATTACTTTATAAAAGCATACATCATGGCATAATTATTTTGGATAAAGTAAAAGGTTATTTTGAAAGTATGATTTCAAGGGTTAAATCATTTATAAATAAAGTGTTTTCAAGTAAATAGAAAGGAAATTTAGCCCAGAATTTTACTAAAGAAATTATTGTTCTCATCACATTCGGATAGATTATGATAGGATGAATTGACTCAGAGATTAAACTAAACCATATGGGACTGGTGTAGGGTAGCACCCTATACTTCAGCTGTTAGCCCTTAGCTATATAAGTTCAAAATTACAACGTGTAGGGATTTGTCAAGGGTAAGACAAAAAGTAGGTTTACGCACGGAATGGAATACATAAAGATAAGATAGGTTATACGTTAGTCTGCAAAAACTTTAGATTTATTGTAAGCCTAGCAAAACTATAAGATTGACAGAAAGTCAAGTAAACACTAGGATAAGATTAATTCGATAGACCATCCAGTTTTCTTCTAACAGCTAGTTAGAAAATTTGGTATATCTAGTAGGCCCGAGTCAGCCATGTAGGTTGGTAGTTACCATGTGAAAACTAAATATTAGGAAGGATAGTCCACTGATTTGATAGATAGTCATGATTACCTATGTATCATGCATGCACATTTTTGTTTATATTATTTATTTTAACCAGTTTGGTTACAGGAATTGATTTGCAAAAGATATGTTTTAAAAAGGGATATTAGTGAAGGGACAACCCGTTGAGTTCAACGGCCTGGTCTCACTTAGTATCTATAAACCGAGATGACATGTTATTATTCACACCTGGATTTTTATCTGACTCGAAGTATATGTTTTCCCCTTAAACCCTACGGTGCTCAAAATTTGATGTGAGTAGGTTAAGAGTAAGGGCTTTACATGTTAATTAGGTTTTGGCAAATAAAGCCTCCGGAGATATGCAGGAGGCAAAGCTAGCTATGTAGGAGTCTATTTATTACTATTATCCGCGGTGTTATGTTAGTTGTTGTACGAATGTATTGACAATAAATGTATCTGTCTATTTAGTAACTCTGATCAACTAAGGGGACACCTTCATACATCGCTCTTGGAGTATTTTGTAATAATTATATTTTATCTTAACTTAGGCAGCGTTTGAGACTATGTACCGAATATGAAATTATGACTTTGAAATGAAACGTGAAAGTTTGCTTTAAAATTTTGTTTAAAATTAGTTCATGTTATTGTGCTTATGATATTATGGATGCCAATAATATAACCGCATTTTTCATCGGAAATTAATTTATAGATGACTACAACATCTGTAGCGTTTAGTTCTAGGGATCAAAATGGAGGATGTTACAACTTGGTATCAGAGCATATGTTTATGTAAAACTAAAGAATTTGAACTTTTAAAAGTGTTTTGAAAACATAATCTAGATGAATCAGAGAACAAGATTAGGGTATGAGATAACGTTATAGTAACATAATTGTATTTGCTATATATAAGTATGCACTTTATCTCTGTTTTCTCTCTTAAACCATCTTTCCGTATCTTACAGAGGTTCGAATGTAGATTTAAGGAAGTAAGATATGGAGGTAGGAAACAGAAGAGTGAATCTTGGTGGAGGAAGCACTATTACCAATGGAAATGTCAAACCCAATACTAGAAGCAAACCGGATCGATAGATAACTACTAACGTAGGTATAGGAACACCACTGGTTAATATGAGAGCAATGTATCAGATCTTTGTCAACATGATGCAAGCAGAAGCTGTTGCTGGGTTAGTTGTTGGAAATGCTGGAGGAGCTAATCAGGAAGTTCCAACCTTTCTTTGTTTATTATTTAATTTCTAAACCTCTTCTCCTCCAACCTTTCTGGACCTAATATATATACAAATCCCTTATTGTATATATCAAAAAGAAGATATCTGAAGGAGATTATAATGGGTATTGCAAATCTAAAGTGAAGGAAAGCTAAGGACCAACTATAAGTGAAAATTTTAGTTTTTCTATTTTAGTAATTGAATAGTAAGTATGGTTTTGATATATGCTTTGAGGAGTTTTGGATTATGAAAATATCATATTAAAAATCCCTAAAAATCCCCTAAAGCGAAATATCAATTCTCTGGATTGGAATATTAATTGTTTTGTGTTAAAATAATGGGATTTTGTAGAATTTTCAGTTTATGTATTCTACCTTCTATCCACTTCTTATTTTCTTCTCATATCTGATTAAGGGATTTAATTAAGAAATGGTGTGTAAAGGATGAATCTTTATTCGTAGTATACATTGTCTATTTCTATAAAATTTAATAGAATTCTTCTTGTCTATATTCATATAAAAGAAGTTAAATAGAGCATAGAATTGATTAAATTGTAAGTTTCCACTTTTGGTTTATTCCATTTTTTTAATATGAGATAAGTTGGATTTATATTTTATATACAAGTCTATTTATTACAATTTTGGATATGAGTATTGAATCCTGTGATGGATATTATAAACCCATGTTGATATTAGAATTTGGACATTGTTAGTAAAATAGAAGAAAAAGGGAAGACTTGTATTATTATGGTTAAAAAGGAATTGCCATTTAACGTCAGTTAGAGAATAATCCTTGCATGCATACAATAATAAGTCTGTATTTATTTATATATGAATTAGCGTAATGAGCATATACTTATAACGTATAATTGCGTAGTTAATTAGGTAATAATTGTCATTAAATCCCCTTTAGGAAAGTAATCAATATTTTAAGGCGCAATAAGAAAGATTCCTTATAAGGCCTTAATTATGGAACAGTGAGATGAGTATTATATAGAGATAGAGAGTATTTAAATAATGGCTAAGTCATAGGGATGCAAGGTTAGTCAGAAGGTACGCAGAAGTCTGCCTAGCTAATCTGGCTAACATCAGTTGACTTTGGGGCTAATTTGGGACATCTCCTATGATAAGTATTTGTGATAATGCGAGGTTAGTCCCTAATTCTGTAGGGTAAATCTGCCTAGCTAATCTGGCTACCAGTTCCTACGAATAGTCGGACTAATTTAAGATGTCATTATGAGTATGGGTTTCAATATGAAGGGATTGCTTTAGGGTCTTGTGGCACTAATGGTAGTTTGAGGGCCTGCCTCTTTTCCCTAAATAAAGTATTAAATTACCAAGGGGCTAGTTATTATGCACATTAGTTGGTGTCTTGATAGGGGTCCGCTTTGGGATAAGGTATTGAGTATTAACTGGAGGTCCTCCTTTCCATAAAGAAGTATTAAGTGGCTCAAGAGATTCCATGCGATGTCAGCTAGATTGTCATCGATGAAAGTTTGTATTAGGAATAGGTATTAAATGATGGGGTCTGCCTTAGTTAAGGTTTAAGTGGCCAGAGTCTACCTATTTTCAAATAAAAGGTATTAAATGGCTTGGGTACTATATCTCGCATTGGTAGACATTCATGATGTTGGTTAGGGGCTATGGTTTTAGAAGTCTGCTTCGGGAATGTATGGAATTAAGTAGTTGATCAAGGACCCGTCTCCTTTCCTTATATTAAGTATTAAATGGTTTAGTTACATAAGACATATTCTTATTTAAATTATACCACCTAAGTACTAAAGTAGTGAGGTTCAAGATTTCTATTCATCGGAGACTTGTTGTTCAGACTCCTTGCTTATTACAACACATGTTAGAGAAGGAGTTGATGATGCACGAAGATGGCAAGAGTGAAGCTTGTTTATTATCTATCTTTTCATGTTATTTTCTATTGTACCCATGGTATATATTTTTGAACAAATGTTGTTACGATTGACATTATGTAAAGTTATGTGACATTTGAAATGATTTGAAGTAAATGGGTGTTGTTATTATTATATTTTATTCCTTCTGTTGTGAGTTCTAAAAGAATTGATAAATAGCTCTGTTTTGTTATTTTTACCAACCAAGATTCAGGTTTAGATTGGGCCTAAGTTTCAACGAGCCTTTTATGGATCATAATTTAGGCCTATTCCAGAGTGGGTTGTTGCATTTGGAATCAGAGCTTATGTTACCCGATCAACAGGGGAAAGTATACATATGAGTGGCGTATTTTTTATTTTTGGAAAATATTTTCAAATTTTTTACAATACTCACACACACATATTTTTGAATTTACGCTTAACTCAATAAATTCCGACTATAGAAGTAGTTTCTTCCATATTCCGAAGGGTGGACGAAGCAACTATGAGTTAGAAAAATAAATAGAGTAAAATTTATATTTCCTTATTGGACCTAGATTCCCTTATCATTATGGACCCTATAAGCAATTTAATCGTAGAAGGAATGTTTGTAACTACAAATTTTAATAGGTAATGAATGGGCATTAAGTGAGGAGCTACAATAAATTAAATAGATTAATGAGAATATTAAAGTAATTATGGGAAGAACAAGGAAGAAGTTAAATAGGTAAAGTTGAATAAGCAAATAAATGTAGTTAGGAGATAATAACCATTTAATATGGAAAAAGTGACATTTATGAGAGTTGTAGTATAAACGTTAGGTAATAATTAGATGTTACAAGGCATAGTATTCATAAAATATGGAATTAAGGGATATAATGGTGAAAGAAGATTCCATAAGAAGGTGTAACTTTATCATCACAAGGATTTAACTAGAATTTTAGGATGATTGAGTAGGGAGTTTAAAGAGAAGAACAATCAAAGGCAATTTTTAAAATCTTACCCCTTGACAAATAATGTGGTAAAAAGGTTTTTGAAAATTTTGAATGAGCTTTTTCAAAAGATTATCAAGTGAAATCTCATGTGTTGTAAGTTGATTTTTTTTTGATAGCTTTGGAAATATAGTACCATTATTGAAAGGTTTAGAAAGAAGTGGTGAAACACTTTAAACAAAATGGTGGATGATTGGTAATTACTCGAAAAGTTGAAAAAAGGTTCTCATTTTTTAACTTCTCGGTTTACAATTTGTTGAATTAAAAGTTTTCAACTTTTGGATTTTGTTTTTGTTTTTGGATTCTTCTTATTTTTATGATTTCTTCTACTTTATGAATTTGGAAGCTGTTATTTTAAAAAGAGTAAGGAAGTTTGGAGATTTATAAGTAGTTGAGTTAGGAAGTTCTAACTTAAAAGGATTCTACATTCTTAAAGTTCTTATTTCAAATTTATTGAGCTAAATTTTTTTGGTCCAAAGATTTTTAAAAAGGATTTTTTCTTTTGAAAAATGCATGATTTTTCCTACTTCATAAAATTAGAGGTTCTTTTCCTTAAATTTCTTTTTATAGGGAATGAAAAAGGTACTTATTAGCATATGATAGAAAGAATAGAAGGATAAGAATGTCCGACAAGGTAGATAGGAGGAACATTCCTGTACAACGAAACGTGGAGAATGATAGCTGAATTTAGGTAGTGATAGAATTGGGAATTTTAGTCCAGTAATAAATGAATTAGAAGAGGAGTAATAGGAATAAGATATGATTATCTTTTTCTACCCCATTTTACATCGTTTAAAGTTATAAAAGGAATCTTAAACAATTGAAAGGATTTGAATGATGATTAATAAACGAGTTGGGTATTTTTGGAAAGGAAATTGTGCAAAGATGAGAATTTTATATATGCATTTTTCCTAACTCAAATTCAAAATTTGGTTGAATAAGAATATTATTGGAATTATTAAGAGAAGGATTGCGAGGGATTTTAAAAGTTTTAAACAAAGTCACAAAAAACATTTTGTCAAATAACGATATATTTTGATTAATATGGCAATAAATGTAAATCAATATTTTAGAATATTATACAGTTATTTTGAAATGACAATTGAGGAAAAACTGTTATTTTGAAAATGATAATTTGTGTAACTAGAAAACTCATTGAATAATAAAGGTCAAATTAATTATTTTAGAATCATAATTGAGTTTTGAATGTTTTATGTTAAAAATCCTAATTTCAAAAGGAGTGGGTCTTTTTATAGTAAGACATTGAAAGGGGAAGTTTTCCATAGTTCCTTTTTGAAAACCATGTAGTCTTTGGACGATGTGAATTGAAGTCTAACTTTTAAAGGGAAAACTCTTTAACGAAGAAAGTTTTAAAAAGAGAAATTATTTTTCACATATTTGGGACTAAGAAATTTTGAATCTTGGTAAAGATTTCTAAGTTCATGTTTTCAAAGATGGAGATTTGAGTTTAGTACTTCATATTTGTGAAATTTTAAGTACAAGAAATGAGGTAATAAATGCTGATTTTGAAATAAGTTTTTTTGATATGAAAATTGTTTATTTAAAACTAATTTGTATGATTGCTAAAATTCTAGTTTTATAAAGAATAGTTTTTATGAAGTAGATAAGGATCATAACCTAGGTAGGATAGGTTAAGGCTTTTAGGATATGAAGAAAATAAGAATAAAGTGTACAACCTGATCTGAAAATTTGAAATCAGTCTCAGATCTCTATTTAGAGATCTTGGTAACATGGTTAATATATTTCAGATTTGTAACTAGATTGTAAATTAGGTTGTCTGTAGAATATGAATTTATATATTTTAATTTTGGAGCATTTTCCGTGTGATTTCCATAAATTATCCAATATTGAAATACATGTAGAAGTGCATTGTTTGAAGTAACAGGTAATAAATTAAATAGGATAGAGATGTGTAAGAGGTCGATATTCTTTTTCGTAGTTTACACTGTCTATTTCAATAGAAAGAAAAGAAATAATTCCTTGTAATTTCAAACAGAGCAAGAATCACACTTGTGGTTAATTTATGAGAAATTATGACAGAACCTTTTAGAAGGATAGTTTCGATAAATTAAAATATGGAAATGAGTATTCTAGCTGTAGAAATTAGTAGTTAAATATATATATATATATATATATATATATATATATATATGCGTATAACTGCACTTAATGACTAGAAATATATAACATAGATTACGATATGTTAACTAGTAATTACGGATTAGGATTTATTGACACTAATTAAAAATTTAATGGGCAATAAATTTGTAGTTAATAAGAGGAAAAAGAAATTTAACGAGGATTGATTAACAAAACTGATATGGTATTTATGGAAGAAATTTGAGTGATGAATGTATTTTGGAAACCTGAAGAAGGTTTAATTGAAAATAGTCCAATTTTGATAGTAATGATCAACTGTTATGGATATCAATTGAAGAAATGGATGGACCACATTTGTTAGACACCAAAATGGAAAATTGAGGAAACTGGGTAGTAATGGGATGAAATATTAAGAAATACCCATCTTAATTTAGTAAGAAGCATTAGGACATTAACACCATTTATATTAGTTAACAATAAATGGTAACTTCCAGCAAAAATTTCTTTTAGAGTTCTTGGGTTATAGTGGCTAGTTGTCTCCCTTAGTTACTGGAAAAGTATCTAATATGGTGTAAGATATATGCCTATATTGAGTTTGTGAATGGGATTTAAACCACTTGATATTTGTATGCTAAGAAGCAAAGTAAATAAGAAAATTTTAAGGGTACACTTAACTAGCGATAAACCATTAGTAAGACTGGAAGTTAATGAGGAAATAGGTTAGCAACCTAACGTAAATGAACGTTTCAAGCCAAAAACTTTAGAATTTTGGAAAAAAATAAAATTTCGCTCACAGACTGTCACTAATCAAGGAAAAGATAAAATATATAGGAATGTGAAGAGAATTTCCTGTTGATCTAGGACGAGGAAGAAGATGGCAGAATTTTTCGTTAGGAGTAATGAGACCACGGCCTCTTCAACCCAACCTCATAGGTTGCGGTTTACATCATTAGTGATAGAGACCCTTAGTTTGCTAGAAAATTTTAGAGGAGTTTGCTGGTAGCTTTAGGAATTAACTTCAGGAACTAGCTTTAGAACTTCGTTAAATATGAGCATCGTTTACCAACTGAAGACTAATGGACAAATCGAAGGAATAAATAGGAACTAGGGGGATTTTATCAGAGCTTACATCTTAGACTTTGGAGGATATTAGAAGCAAAACTTACCCTTAGTAGAATTTGCGTATAGTAATAGTCACAATAGATGATTGGTAGGGCGCCCTAGAAGCAGTTTTTGGGAGGCCATACAAATCGCCAAATTGTGGGTGGAAACCACCGACACATTTTACTCAAATCAAATATGGATTGTAAGACTTTGGAAAGTCAGAGTTGATTAGATAGCATATGCAGGTCGTAAGATTAGGATAGCTAAAAAAGTTGGCACCGGATTTATTGGGCCTTTCCCATTATTGGTGAAAAATAAGAAAACTTTCAAGATGGATGAAGTCCATGACATTTTTTGCGTTTTGCATTTGAGGAAATACCTTCATAGCATATCAATCGTGGAAGAGCCTAATTAATTGGGGGATTTTTGAGACGGATCTAATTGCATCCTATGCCACCGCATGCACTGTGGAGAAAGGAACTAGAAAGCTCCGCAATAAGAAATTAGATTGGTCCGAGTATAATGGGGAGGAAATCTGGTAAAAGGCATGAAGACTTCCATCCTAAGCCTTTCTCTAGTAAATTTCTCTTCAAAATTAGGATTTTGGTTGCACCAGAGTTGCTAGATTAGATGGTAGGAGAAGGTTGCCACACTTTTTTACCATCACTTTACACTCATATAGCAGTTTATGTATATTTAGAGTATTTTCATAGCATGTTCGCATACTCGCATTAGGATCAAGCTCATTTTAGTATGTTTGTAGTGCATAATCACATTGCACTTTGGATTAAGTAGATGGTTGCATAGATAACTTGGTTGTACAACACAGATGTTTTTGTGCGTTACGCTGTTTACCTCTAGAAAGATTTCGGGATGAAATCCTTTTGGGGGAGGGGGGAGAATGTAACATCCCACAAAATCAACCCTAATCAGATAAGCAAATTAAGAGAAAATCAATTAATTACGATGGGGATAAAAAATGGAAATTTTACAAAAGTAGGAATTTGTACACGAAAATTATGCCGCTGCATTCGTGGTGAAATTATGATCAATTTCCATATGTAATATGCTGAAAACAGAGCTCAAACGAAGAAGTATGGGCATTTGACATTTTCAGGCTTAAAAGAATTTAAATAGAATTCAAATTCAAATAAAATAATTAATTCTCGTATTTGAAATTAATTGTGATTAGACTAGGGTTGAGTAAACATTAAATTTAACGGTTAACATTAAGAGTAATTAGAGAATTAAATAAACAACGGCTCAAAAATTAAATAACCTTCCCAAAAAAGGGGGAAGAGGTCAACCCCTAGAGGTCGACCGCCAAGAATGAAGAGGTCGATCACTTCCTATGTGGCGGCTAGGGCGGCCAGGGTTTGGTTGCTTTGCATGCTCCAAATTTATTCGTTTTCAACCTACTTTCATCCTACGGTTCTGGTGCGTTTCAACCACTATAAATAAGACACTAGACCCTTCACTTTTATTTACAAATATCTTGGGAATATCAATGAAGTTCTATCAACTTATCTGTTCTTAGATTCAAAAAACTCCATTAGGGCTTCAGGTAGGAAATCCAATATACCTATATCTTTCTTTATTATTTAATTTCTAAACCTCTTCTCCTCTAACCTTTCTAAATCCAGTATATATACAAATCCCTTGTTGTATAAATAAAAAAGAAGAGATCTGAAGGAGATTATAATGGGCATTGCATATCCAAAGAGAAGCAAAGCTAAAGACTAGTTGTACGTGAAAATCTTAGTTTTTCTATTTTAGTAGTTTAATAGTATAGTTTAGATTTGATATATGCCTTGGGAAGTTTTGGATTACGAAAAAATCATATTAAAATCCTCCTAAATTCCCATAAAGTGAAATGTCAATTCTTAGGATTGGAATCTTAATTTTTTTGTGTTAAAATAATTAGGATTTGTGGATTTTGTAGTTTATTATTCTACCCTCTATTACACTTCTTATTCTTCTTCTCTAGATCTGATTAAGGGATTTAATTGAAAAATGGCGTGTAAAGGACGAATCTTTATTTGTAGTTTACACCGCCTATTTCTGTAAAATTTAATAGAATTTCCATTATCTAAATTCATGTAAAAGAAATTGAATAGAGTGTAGAATTGATTAAATTTTAAGTTTCTTTTTTTGGTTTATTCCATTGTTTTAATATGAGATAAGTTGGATTTAGATTCTGTATATAAGTCGATTTATTGTAATTTTGGATATGAGTATTGAATCCCGTTCTGGATATTACAATACATTGTTATAGATATTGGAATTTGGACATTATTGGTAAGATGGAAGAAAAAGGAAAAACTTATATTATTATGGTTGAAAGAAATTGACATTTAACATTAGTTAGGGCGTAATCTCTGTACGCATAGAATAATAAGTACGTTTTTATTTATATATTAGTTAGCGTAATGAATGTAATACTATAACATATAATTGCATAGTTAATTAGGTAATAATTGTCGTTAAATCCCCTTTAGGAAAGTAATTAATATTTTAAGGCATAATAAGGAAGATTCCTTATAAGGCCTTAATTATGAAACAGTGAGATGAGTGTTACATATAGATAGAGAGTATTTAAATTATGGCTAAGTCATAGGGATGTGAGGTAATTCGGAAGGCGTATAGAAGTCTGCCCAGCTAATTTGGCACTAGCAGTGTGACTTTGGAGTTGATGTAAGACATCTCATATGATAAGTATTTGTGATGACACAATGTTTGTCCCAAATTCTATAGGGTGAATCTATCCACCTAATCTGGTTACCAGTTCCTATAAATTGTTGGACTAATATGAGACGTCATTATGAGTATGATCATAATACGAAGGGCCTACTTTGGGGTCTTAAGGTATAAGGTGGTTATTTGAGGGCTTGCCTCTTTTCCCCAAATGAAGTATTAAATGGCTAAGGGGCTAGTTATTAGGCACGTCGGATGGTGTCCCGATAGGAGTCCGCTTTGGTATAAGGTTTTAAGTGATTGACCGAGAGTCCACCTTTCCATAAAGAAGTATTAAGTGGTTCAAGAGATTCCATGTGATGTCAGGTAGATAGTTATCATTGGGGAGTCCACCTTAGGAATATGTATTAAATGATGAGGTATGCCTTAATTGAGGTCTTAAATGGCAAAAGTCTGCTTATTTTCAAATAAAAGGTATTAAGTGGCTTGGGTACTGTCTCTTGCATCGTTAGACATTTATGGCATTGATTATGGGATTTAGAAACCTGCTACGGGAATGAAAGGTATTAAGTGGTTGATCGAGGACCCGCCTCTTTTCCTTATATGATGTATAAAATGGTTTAGTTATATAAGGCATATTCTTATTAAATTATACCGCCCAAGTACTGAAGTAGTAAGGCTCGGGATTTCTATTCACCGAAGACTTGTTGTTTTGACTCCCTCCTCATTACAACATAGGTTAGAGAAGAAGTTGATGATGCTCGAAGATGGTGAGAGTGAAGCTTGTGGCAGTTATTATCTATCTTTTCTATTATTTTCTGTTGTACCCATGATATATATTTTTGAACAGATGTTGTAACGATTGACATTATATAATGTTTTATGACATTTGAAATGATTTGAAATAAATAGGTACTATTATTGTTATTATATTTTTTCCTTCCGCTGTGAGTCTGAAAGAATGGATAGATAGCTCTATTTTTTTTATTTTTACCAACCAACAGCCTGCTTTAGAATGGGTCTAAATTTCGATGGGCCTTTTTTGAGATGGAATTCAGGCCTATTTCGGAGTGGGTTGTTATGTGGACTTTAACTCAGAGCATACCTCTAGGACCGTTCTATATCATGTATATATGTAACCAGTATGGCAGTAATCCTTCATATATTTTTAAAAGAAAAAGTAAATTGCAGAAAATATGTAATGACTCACCCTTCGTAGTACCCTGGATCAACGTTTAATGACAACGTCTGACTCCTGAATACCACAAAAGATAGTCTGTTAGGGTAAAATTAAACCAAAACACATACCAAGGCACAATGATACAATCTCATAGCAAGAAGATAATATATAATATCCTGAATATACATGAACCGTATAGGATTATCAATATACAAGAGACTACACTAGCATAAGCAAGTGATAAATAAATATCAATATAAAAGGTTAGAATACATTAATACCATTCATATAGAGTTCTGAATATAATGTCTGTTGTCAAAAATCTCGTATACAAAATAGCCTGTTTGCCATGTACTATGTCACCAATAGGTATACGTATCCAATAAATCAACATCATGCCTCCAAAATGCTCTAACTATCTTGTAAGCTTATCCTTAAAATAACTTGACTCTCAACTACTCAATCAAGTACCCAAGAGTTATCATGACATAAACAAGAAAAGACAAAACACGGGTTAGACATTATTCTGGTGTGAGGGTAACTATCTCTAGTACTGTATATACATGCAACCTATATACATCCAATAAATGAGAACATGGATCAATAGGTAATACTAGTTATAAATCATCCTACTTATCCATACACTAATAAATCGAGATAATATTAAGTAGCAGTTCTCTAATTAAAATAGTACATATTGTAGCAAACCATGCTACTGAATATAAAAAAGGAGTGTAGAGGTAATACTACACTTCATGAGCAATTCCGCCATAGGTCTCAATCCCTATCTAAGCATCTGTATAATACAAAACAAATAAAATGATATAACTATGATGCTGCCATAGCATCTCCATACCCAATATTGAATTACGAATATCTATAAACAATACCCATGCTGAATTGACATTTACTATCAAATAGACCTATCGAGAGTCACAGCTAACTTGTGGGCTCCCATGAAAACCAACCCCTCTAAAAAGTTAGCCCGTAGGTCCTATCGCAGCACCCGTCCGTACAATGCAATGAATATGACCTATTCTAGATAGGCATCCCAATTTCTCTCCCCCTGCTTTGAAACCATGTATGTATGTCGTGCGTCTCAATGGTATAATGGATTCCTTCTAAAAAACCAAAATAATTTGATTGTCTATGGATAGACAAGCTGAATGCAAGCTACCCCACGTACATCCTTCCTTCACGTATACACAGCACCGAAGTATTGTCGTCCCCATATGGATCATGATTTATTCTTAAAGTGCCTTGCATTACCCAGTTACTCAAGCTAGGCGTACTAAACCAATGTGTATAAATCGCCCAAATTGTGCATATATAACTATATATATATCACTTGAATCAAGTATTTATGCATTTATATAATATATTTCGTTCACTATTCGGTAAGCCAAATCGGGCATACCGAACTATATATATCTTAAATTGCATATAGATAAATCATATTGAATTGTGATTACCTGAAACACCCCCACACCCCTTAAGATATCCAAAAGGACACATTAAAAGGCATGGTGTGTTGTAGGTATAACTAAAGCTAACAGAGACTAAGATTCAAAAGACAAATATAGGTAAAAACAACAAAAACTTAAAATAATAACTTAATTAAAACAAAACTTCATAATTGCTTCATAAACAAGTCAAAGACCAAATACCACATACATATCTAAAAATCCAACATGTCTCATGAACAAAAACTCATAGTCTCAAAAATCAGAGTACATATATTCCTTATAATAAGCCGGTACATAGAAAGAACAAAAGCTGAAAATAAAAGAAATACATAGTAGAAATCTCTTCCAAGAAAACACCAAGCAACATCAATCTACCGACTTCTCCCTTAATTGCCTATGAGGGAAAAAAGAGGAAAATAGAGGAGTGGGTCAGACTAAAAGTATGGTGAATGATAGTAATTACTAGAGATTTAAGCAAGATAAAAGTAATAGACTCTACAATAGTTCTAACATAAATAAGGATAACAAAGGAAGTAGGAAAGAAATAAACTGGAAATAAGTACGATTAAATATTGCTCAATTTATAAGTAGGTTAACTTTGACTGTTGAACTTGTCCTTGATTTCTGATTTGATCATGCTGAATTCCTAATCCTATAATTAGGATGTACCCCTAATTATACCCTTTTTGATCGGCCTGCTACTCCATAAACCTTTCAAAGGACCAGACACTATATAACTCCCTACACAGCCATCAATGGTATCAACGAAAGATGGACAAAGCATCCACTGTGGATCCATATGACATATATAACTCCCTACATAGAAGGCAATGATGTCAACGAAAGACATCCATACCAAGCGATTGGAACTCATAGCGATTACTGAGAACCCAAATGGAAGTCGCACGCGTTACTACAACCATGCCCATGCTACCTTTTGCTCCACCTATTGGGTCTTTTTATTACCTCAAACTTCAACATAAGCATGCCCCTCATCCTACTTCAGACTAACGTGAGATCACCGTATGTCTATAGAAAATAGAGGAAATGTTGTTGGTACTGGCCTGTCAACCAAACAATATCTTGTTGTGCCCTTATCCAAATCCCCGTGATTTGGACTTCTAATTGACCAATCAATACCATTTTTAATATAAGCATGCCCTCGTATCGCTTCAGGCTAATGTGAGACCACCATTTTATCTAATATGGTATGCTATTTGGTACAGATCCTACTTTCATCTTTGCTTATTAACTTAGGTAAATTATTTAAATAAGCATTTACACTTTTCTCTACTATATGTGCATATTCATTTATCCCAAGTCTTAAAATAGGCCTTATTCTATACTTTTTCTTATCATAACCTACGTTTTAATCATGCTTATTACTTAACACAAGGTCTAAGTGTGAAATAAGCTTCTTTCGTCTTTTACTCCTTTTAGTTGTAATTCTAAGTTATAACTAGGTTAATCTTTTTAATTCAGTCCAATTAACGTCATAATTAGGCGTAATTTAAGTCCAGTTCCATTTATATTAGAGTCTTTGAATTACATCTTATATTCCATTACTTCAGTTTTCTTACAATTTAATCCATATTCGCATTAATCTTGTTCTAATCCATACACGAAGAAGTAGAACGTAGAATAAAGGAAAACTAAAAATAGAAGAAAATCCAAAGCGTAGGAAGAAGATGTAAATAATGTATAAATAACTATAAATAAACTAAAATACTGTAAATAAACTGTAAATAAATGAAAAAGCTGTAATTAGCAATAATAAACTAAAATTACCGAAAAAATAGTTAAAAGGAAATAGACTGAAAATAATTCTTAGAAAAACTATAAATAAACTACTGAAAATGCTATTCCAAAAATCGTAGTAAAACCACAACTATTGGAAATCATATTATTTAAAATTACTTAAAGAAATCTTAAAATAATTACAATCACTCATCTTTGGTCCTAGGCTCTTCGTTTGGTCTTTTGGGATCCATTTGGAGTTGTAAATAATTTAATTTATAATGATTTTCTCCTTTGGAAAAATTATTCCGTTTAGGGTCCTTTCTAGAAAGGTGAACCCAATTGGAAAAAACCTAGAATGAGAAAAAGTGTTAGGTCTAGGGGTCTATTTATAGCGGTAGAAGTGGATCTCAGACCGTTGGATTTGGAGATTGAATAGGATGCAACTACGTCATAGGCCGAAGAGGAGCCATCGGATGCAAAAATATATGGATTAGATTGGTTAGAGGAATGCAAAACACATCAATTGGTTAAAAAAACCATACCATCATTCAAATGAACGAACAATCGTCTGTTCGCCCCCAAAACAGCAGGCGGGTCGACTAGGCGGTGACCGCCTGGTGCTTAGGCCGACCTGCCTATATATATATATATATTCGTTTCCTGGTTATTTTGTTTATTTTATGACTTGGTCATATTAACTCGGTTTCTGACATTTTATATATAGAAATTGACCATAAAATTACCACAGACACATTAATGTAACTACCATGGCTTAATTCTGATATTTTAACATAGTTATTTTCTTATCTAATTAATTTAATGAATTAATTATTATGGGTTAAATTTTGGGTTGTTACGTTCTCCCCTCCTTGAGGGATTTCGTCCTCGAAATCTCTAAGGATAAAAGAATGTATTAACTGTTTTCATCCAATTCTACAATCAACTACTCAACCATCAACCATTTATCCGTTGTCCTTAAAGTTTTTCTAATGCAATTTATGATGCTTATGTAATTAGTATAGTGTAAATGTCCCTAACTAATGCAAAAGATTAGGTGGTCCACTGATTCAGTGACCTCCTTTTATGCAATCATATCCATGCCATGTATGCAAATAAATGCAAAAATTTCCTAATGAAAACTGATAATTCTATATGCATGCTACAAACATCATCCAAATGCAACAATAATGTGATAAACATCCATTTATAGAAACCATGTAAATAAAATAAAAATGCGCACACACCCATATGCATATGCTCTAGTGCCCTAGTTAGGTCGATCCCTAAAGAATAATAGTGCCTAGTGTACTTGTATGCATCCATTAGCATCCACTAGTAAACACTTGCAACCACTAACATACACCATTCATAACATGTTCTATTAACACGTTTACATCAAATCCTACCATCCATAGCTTAAACCCTAAGTTCTACCCTTCTAAAGGATAATAAATGAAAGAACCTATTCAAATCTAAAGATGGAAAAAGGAATTCTAAAACTTACTATCAAAATGATGAGAATAGGAAGTATGAATCTTCTCTTTTGCTTCCGAAGTAACGCCTGCAACATTATCTTCCCATTGCACCTTTACTAGTGGAACCTCCTTATTCCTTAGTCGATTGATGTCTCTTCCAACAATCTTCATGGGGATACTCCAAACAGAAGCTTCCCTTTCTACCTCCACCTCCTCCAACTAACTAGGCTCTATAACCTCCGCCAAATCATGTAAGCCCTTTCGCAAGTGCGAAATATGAAAAACATTGTGCACTCCTACGAGCCTATTAGCAAGCCTTACTCGGTAAGCCATCTTCCCAACTCTCCCTATGATAGGAAATGATCCGACAAATCTAGGGACTAACTTTCCATTTAATCCGAACTTTACTACCTTCCAAAGCGGGGATAATTTGATAAAAACTAAGTCGCCAACCTCAAACTCTAAGTCTCTCCTATGCTTATCTACATAAGACTTTTCTCTGCCTTGAGCTGTCTTCATCCTCCGTCGAATCAAATCCACCCTCTTAGATGTCTCTCTGACCATATCCGGCCCAAGTAATTGTTGAGTCAAGATTTTTATAGAGTTTTGATTTCTGACAAAGGAATAAGCCGTGATCGACAAAAAGAAGTTATTCATTGAAGAAACACAAAGAGCTCCATATATTAGAGGTTGATTATTTGGTATGTTAGTAATAAAATTGTCAAAATCTATCCTCAAATAATCATATAATATATATATATATATATATATATATATACACATTTATATAGGTTGTGCACTTTATTGTGCAATTTAACAGAGACCGGTCGACCGGTCCAAATATAGGCGGTCGACCGTTCCTGTTGGATGTGCACAATAAACGTGCACACATGCACATAACGACTATATTTTTAAAAACCTGTCTACCGGTTAGTTTTTGACCTGTCGACCGTTTTTAAACAGAGAGCAACTTCTTCCAAAAGACACATCTTTCTTCAATGGTTGCGTCTCTTCTTCTTCATCAATGATCATAACTTTTGACTGCAACTTTTCACCAAGGGTTATAACTATTTTCTCTCTATAAATACACATCAATATCATTGATTAAAAAACAAGTTTTTACACGATCATATATGCTCTCTAATCTAATCTCTAACACTCCTGCATTCTAAAAATTAATTTAGCTTATTGAATCATTGAAATTATTTCATATCTTTTGATTCAATAAGTAAATACCTTCTTTAATCTTTACAAAACATCATTCATATTCTCTGAGGATAAGATTATAGGAAGGGTGTACTACTAGTGACAAATCCGTGTTTTCAAGAACACAAGTTGTCAACAACAATTGTATTTGTTTTTGTTGAAGTCCTCGTGTTGTAAGAGGCAAGTGTTGAAGTCCTCGGTGTTGTAAGAGGCAAGTGTTGAAGTCCTCAGTGTATTAGAGGCGTGAAATCCCGTTCGGCTGTTCGGGTATTGTAAACCTGTTCCTCCGGGTGAAGCGAGGTGGTTAATAGTGAAAATCCAGATAGGAGTCTGGGACTGGATGTAGGACGGTGCTCCGAACCAGTATAAAAATCTCTGGTGTGATTTTTCTATTTTTATTTTTGCTTTGCTACTATCATCTATTTTCCGCATTTATATTATAGTCCATATTACACGATCCGTGCGTACTATATTAGCACATATAATTGTATACACACCGCACTTTCATTTGGTATCGGAGCATAGCGACTTTCATCAGAGCATAGCGATTTTCATTTGGTATCGGAGCCTGGTTTTCTAGAGATCATTACAACATCCTAGAATAAATGGCTACAAAGAGATCTAGTCAAGGCAATAAGAAGAGGAAGAGCAATAAAGAACAATCAAAGGAGCAAACAAACAAATGCTTCATGGCAAAAGATAACGAGGTTAGTGATCTAACTTTTGATGATATGATAGAAATAAATTCAGAACTTCTAGACACTTTAAAAAGTCTCAAAAGAAAATATAAGGAAGCTCTGGAAAATCAGAAGAAAGCAGAATTCGAAAGAGATATGCTTAAAGACGAGAAGAGAATATTAGAAGAAGAACTTGAGAAAATTCAAGATTCAGACAATTCTCAACTCGCTCTATTAAGTCAAGAAATAGAAACTCAAAAAGAAAAGAATAATGCTCTAGCTTCTGAAAATCATGATTTAAAAACAAAAATTAAAATTGTTGAGTTAGATAACACTAGTCTCAAAACTAAGCTTGATGACATTACTAAAAATATTTCCAATTTTAATAAAGGGAGAGAAAATTTATGCAGGATTATTGAAAATTCTCAACCTGCTTCAAATAAGAAGGGATTAGGTTATGTTAAGAATTCAAAAGCTCACAATGATAGAAGTGGTGTAGGCTATAAACAAGCTAAAAGTAAAAATAGTACTAGATATGCATTCATGTATACTAACTTTAGTGCTAGTACTAGTAATCAAGATAGTTTTAAAACCAGTTATAGTCATAATAGTACTTTGCTTAGAAATGATAGAAATTATTCTTCAAGTACTAAGCTAATGACTAATAGTATTAAGATATGGATTCCAGCTAATATGATTGATCATGATAAACAACTTTATATTAGCAACTATTATGAGAATGTAATTTGTAATGAAAATTATATTTATAAAGGTTCAACCACACCCAAATGGGTATGGTTTCCAAAGACCTAACCCCCCGGACCCTAACATAGTAAGTGGGTACCGAAAATTATTATTATTTTTTACAGGTACTCAGAGAAACAAAAGGAAAAGGATAGATTTTGGAATTTCAAAGAATGTTCCATATGTTTAATAGAATTACGTGCTTACAATAAAATATGGACTTCGGTAAATATGGTAAAATTTATTTTACTTTTCCTTCATAATTAATAATGAGTTCATCTCGTTATATACAAGATATTTTATATATTTCCTCATTCTTTTTGATAATGACAAAGGGGGAGAAATTCATATGCATATAAATAGAGGGAGATATTATACTTAGGGGGAGATGTTATACTTAGGTGGAGATGTTATACTTAGGTGGAGCTTTAAAGACATTATCTGGCACTTGTGTGAATGTTACTCTTGATCTGTGATAGTGGTTTTATGTTGCCTATGATCTGTTTTACATCTTCCATTTAACAACTCCTTTTTGTCGATGACAAAGGGGGAGAAAGTGCTAACAATTATTTGCAGGAATATATATATATGGAATATATATATATAGAATACAAACAAAATCTCAGGGGGAGATCACATTTTCAGGGGGAGATTCAGAACTTCAGATATATGTTGTCATCAATCAAAAAAGGGGAGAATGTTGAGTCAAGATTTTTATAGAGTTTTGATTTCTGACAAAGGAATAAGCCGTGATCGACAAAAAGAAGTTATTCATTGAAGAAACACAAAGAGCTCCATATATTAGAGGTTGATTATTTGGTATGTTAGTAATAAAATTGTCAAAATCTATCCTCAAATAATCATATAATATATATATATATATACACATTTATATAGGTTGTGCACTTTATTGTGCAATTTAACAGAGACCGGTCGACCGGTCCAAATATAGGCGGTCGACCGTTCCTGTTGGATGTGCACAATAAACGTGCACACATGCACATAACGACTATATTTTTAAAAACCTGTCTACCGGTTAGTTTTTGACCTGTCGACCGTTTTAAACAGAGAGCAACTTCTTCCAAAAGACACATCTTTCTTCAATGGTTGCGTCTCTTCTTCTTCATCAATGATCATAACTTTTGACTGCAACTTTTCACCAAGGGTTATAACTATTTTCTCTCTATAAATACACATCAATATCATTGATTAAAAAACAAGTTTTTACACGATCATATATGCTCTCTAATCTAATCTCTAACACTCCTGCATTCTAAAAATTAATTTAGCTTATTGAATCATTGAAATTATTTCATATCTTTTGATTCAATAAGTAAATACCTTCTTTAATCTTTACAAAACATCATTCATATTCTTTGAGGATAAGATTATAGGAAGGGTGTACTACTAGTGACAAATCCGTGTTTTCAAGAACACAAGTTGTCAACAACAATTGTATTTGTTTTTGTTGAAGTCCTCGTGTTGTAAGAGGCAAGTGTTGAAGTCCTCGGTGTTGTAAGAGGCAAGTGTTGAAGTCCTCAGTGTATTAGAGGCGTGAAATCCCGTTCGGCTGTTCGGGTATTGTAAACCTGTTCCTCCGGGTGAAGCGAGGTGGTTAATAGTGAAAATCCAGATAGGAGTCTGGGACTGGATGTAGGACGGTGCTCCGAACCAGTATAAAAATCTCTGGTGTGATTTTTCTATTTTTATTTTTGCTTTGCTACTATCATCTATTTTCCGCATTTATATTATAGTCCATATTACACGATCCGTGTGTACTATATTAGCACATATAATTGTATACACACCGCACTTTCATTTGGTATCGGAGCATAGCGACTTTCATCAGAGCATAGCCACTTTCAGTAATAACTTCTCCGTAGACTGTACCCAACATGATGGGGACTTGCAAGGTCTCCCATATAAAGCCTCAAATGGTGCCATCCCTATACTTGTTTGATAACTATTATTGTAGGCCAACTCAACCAATGGAAGATGCTCCTCCCAAGTACCTCCAATGTCCAAAATGCACATCCATAGTAAATCCTCAAGCACCCTATTACCCTCTCCGTTTGGCCAACTGTTTGGAGGTGATAGGCCGTACTCAACCTAAGTTGCATCCCTAGCAAATCCTGCAAGCTTCTCTAAAACTCACTAGTGAAAATGGGATCTCTGTCACCAACAATGCTAGAAGGAACTTTGTGTAGATGGACTATTGCTCGAATATACAAGGATGCCAAATATGAAGCCGTATGCTTATTCTTAACTGGGATGAAGTGGGCACTCTTGGTCATTCTATCAACAATTACCCAAATGCTAGTGTTCCCCTTCCTAGAACGGGGTAAACCATCAATGAAATCCATGAAAATACTATCCCATTTCCACTCCGGCACATCTAAGGGCTGAAGTAATCCACTGGGCTTCTGTTGCTCTTCCTTTACCCTTTGGCGTATGAGACACTTAGCTACGAATTCCTCTATGTCCTTCTTTATGCCACCCCAATAAAACATCCTCTTCATATCCCAATACATTTTGTCACCACTCGAAAGAATAATCATATGGGAATGGTGCGCCTCCTCCAAAACTGCTCTCAACAAGTCACTTGCATGTGGAACACAAAGCCTTCCATCTCTCCTAAGCCACCCCCGCTATCTATGGAATAACGTTGGAGATGCCTAGAGTCCTCTCTTTGGCTAATCCTATCCATAATGTCCATGAGCTCTGAATCCCCCCGATGCCTCGAGCCAATCTGATCCATAAGGGTAGGCCTCATCTTTAATGTTGCCAACAATCCGGAAGTAACGTCCTTAGAGGGCCTAAAATCAAAAGTAGAAATAAACTCCAAGCTCCTCCACTCTACGAACGAAGGACTAAGGATTGCTTTCTTTTTACTTAATGCATCCGCAACCACATTGCCCTTGCCAAGGGTATAAGCTATCTCAAAATCATATAAGGCTAAAAACTCCATTCATCTTGTTGCCTCAAGTTCAAGTCCTTCTGCGAGAATAGGTACTTCAAAGACTTATGGTTGGTAAAAAGCTCAAACCTCTCTCCATGCTAATAGTGCCTCTAATACATAAGTGCAAAAACTATGGTAGCCAACTCCAAATCGTGGGTAGGGTAATTCTTCACATGTGTCCTCAATTGCCTACTACCATGACACACTACCCTCCCCTCTTGCATCAACACCGCTCCTATACTCGTTCAGCATGCATCAGTATACAGTGAAAGGCTTAGCTCCGTCAAATAAAACTAACACTGGTGCACTAGTAAGGGCTCTCTGGAGCTTCATGAAGGAATCTTCACAATCCACGTCCCACATGAAAACTTTATTCTTCTTAGTAAGGTGCGTGAGTGGTGTCGAAATCTAGGCAAAGTCTCTAATGAACTTCCTATAGTAGACAGCCAATCCTAGGAAGCTCTTAACCTCGGTAATGTTCTTGGGGGCCTTCCATTCTTGCACTGCAATAACCTTGGCAAGGTCAACAGCCAAACCTTCCTTCGAAAATACATGCCCCAAGAAACGAACTTCCTCTCTCCAAAAATGAAACTTCGAAAACTTAGTTCTCAAATGATGACTACGAAGTGTGTAAAGAACTTCTTCTAAATGAACAGCATGCTCCTCCATATTCTTGGAAAATACCAAGATGTCATCCATGAATACCACCACAGATTTATTTAGGATATCCCTAAAGATGCGGCTCGTCAGATCAATGAAATAGGCTGGAGCATTGGTTAGCCCAAAAGGTAGTCTTGTATATGTTGTCATCAAAGACTCTAAGCTGATTGAATCCCGTGGCTAAATCAAGCTGAGAGAAAATCGAAGAACATACCAACTAGTCAAAAAGATCATCAATCCTAGGCAGTGGATATCGGTTCTTCTTGGTAAGTTAATTTAATTCCTTATAGTCCATGCAAAGTTGGAGAGAACCATCCACCTTAGTGGCGAAGACGATTGGTTCTCCCCACTCTGATATGCTCATTCTTACGAATCTCTTCTCCAAAAGTTCATGTATCTACTTGCTCAATTCTTTCCTCTCCTTAGGTGACATGTGCCTCACAAGTAATGCTACTGGCTTAGCATTCTTGGTCAAATAAATCTTGAAGTCAATCTCTCTCTTAGAGGTTGTCCCTAACCGCTTCAATGACATTTGTAAAATCTCTGACGACAGAATCGAATGCAACTCTGACGAAGATGAATCGAGGGAATAAAGAAACTTAACATGACTGACCCTTGCGGGTCGCAAGATACCTCCAGAGTCCTACCACTGCAAGTCTCAAGTCTAACGACTCTTCTCACGCAGTCTAGTATAGCTCCGTATGTGGATAGCCAATCCATCCCTAAGATCATCTCATACCCCGAGAATCCCAAAACATAGGCGTTGCAGTCATATCCTACACCTAGGATAAAAATATTCAAACCCCTACAAATCATAGATAAGTGTGCCGACCCTCCTATGAGGTTTGAAACAGTAATGGGGTCTACTAATAATGATATGTCCAAGTGCAAACAATCTACTAGAGAACTAGAGGTAAAAGAGTGTGATGCTCCAGAATCAATAAAGTATGAATAGGAAAATTAGATATAGAAATCAAACCTTCAACTGTGACTTCCTACTTATATCTGGAATGTTACTGGAAGGTCCTGCGTCTAATGCCTGAGCCTGTGCCACTGGCGCACTCGCTCCCTGACCATCTCTTTGGGTACAACTCCTACTTATATGATCGGGTTGCCCGCAAACATAGCACTTACCCTTCATCTTATCCCTCCTGCAATCCTTGGTCATATATCCAACATTCCCACAACTATGGCACTTTACTCCCTTCTTAATCTGCTTCTGAGGACCATCAACTTTCTTCTTCTTCTTATTCTTTCCCACCACTTCTTCATTGAACCTTCTAACTTAACCTCCTTTTTAGACTCTCCCTCCTTGACTGTATCCGACATAAGTGCCATCTTGACCAAAGACTCATAAGTAGCTCCCATCGGTACATGAGTCAGCAATAATCCCTAAAGGGGTTGATTCAATCCCTTTGCAAACTTTATAGCTTTCTTAGATTCATCTTTACCAAATCCACACCAAACTACGACAGCTCATTGAATTAATTAATGTATTCCTTAACCGACAAACTCCCTTACTTCAAATTGATAAACCTCTCCAACTGAACACTCTCTTCTGCTTGAGATGGAAACTTCCTATCGAATTGTTCATGGAATCCATCCCAAGTAATATTCCTTCCCTCCAACTCGATCACCTCCCACCAATAAGATGCCTCCTTCTTCAACTGCCAAGAGGCTAGCTGAACTCATTGCCGATCATCCAGTCCCAAAAGACCAAAAATCCTCTCTGTGTCCCTAAGCCATGCTCTCGCCTCCACAAAAGTCTCCTTGCTAAAAAAATCTTTTTGCCCAAACTAACAAAATCTTTACAAAGCTTAGACAAATTGATGGTGGCACGTGGGTTGATGGGATTCCCGCCCGTTGGTGCAGGATTGGACGCAAACCCGTGCACCTCAGGAGTCGTGGCTTTTAAGTACCCACGAAACTAGGCTGGGAATGGAATGCCCTTGGGAAGGTTCGGGGCATCAGCCATTCTACGAAAAGAAAAGGATAGTTTAGGAAAGAGTCAAAGAGTGATTGAACTGGACTTATGAGGGGATTTTTATAAAAACAATTTTATACTTAAAATCATTTCTAAAAGTTCTTTTCTAAAAAATACTTTTAAACACGTTATTTTGAAAAAATACTTTACTTTTAATTTTTTTGGTATCCTGTAACCTTAGGCTCTGATACCAAGTGAAACATCCCCACACCCCTTAATATATCCAAAAGGACACATTAAAAGGCATGGTGTATTGTAGGCATAACTAAAGGTAACGGAGACTACAATTCATAAGACAAATATAGATAAAAACATTGGAAACTTAAAATAATAACTTAATTAAAACAATACTTCATAATTGCTTCATAAATAAGTCAAATACCAAATACCACATACATGTCTAAAAATCCAATATCTTTCATGAACAAAAACTAATAGTCTCAAAAATTAGAGTACATAATATCTCTTATAATAAGCTAGTGCGTAGAAAGAACAAAAGCTGAAAATAAAAGAAATACATAGTAGAAATCTCCTACAAGAAAACTCCAAGAAACATCAATCTGCTAACTTCTCCCTTGAATGACTATGAGGGGGAAAAAGGAAAAATAGAGGAGTGGGTCAGACTAAAAATCTGGCGAATGATAGTAATTACTAGAGTCTTTAAGCAAGATAAATGTAATAGCTCTACAACAGTTCTAGCATAAATAAGGATAACAAAGGAAATAGGAAGAAAATAAACTGGAAATAAGTACGATTAAATATTTCTCAATTTATAAGATAGGTTAACTTTGATTGTTGCTTTTTGTCCTTGATTTCTGATTTGCTCAGGCTGAATTCCTAATCCTATAATTAGGATGTGACCTTAAACTATCCTTTTTGATTGGCCTGCTACTCCATAGACCTTTCTAAGGACCAGACGCTATATAACTCTATACACAATCAATGGTATCTACGAAAGATGCACAAAGCACCCACTTTGGATCCGGACGACATATATAGCTCCCTACACAGTAGGAAGCGGTGTCTACGAAAGACACCCATACTAAGCACTTGGAACTCATAGCAATTACTAAGCACCTGAATGGAAGTCGCACGCATAACTGCCACCATTCTCATGCTACCTTTTCTTCATCTGTTGGGTCTTCTTATTACCTCAAACTCCAGCATAAGCGTGCCCCTCATCCCACTTCAGGCTAACGTGAGATCATCGTGTGTCTATAGAAAATAGGAGAAATGTTGTTGGTACTGGCCCATAACCCAAACAATATCTAGTTGCGCCCCTTATCCAAATCCCCTGTGATTTGGACTTCTAATTGACCAATTACTACCATTTTAGTATAAGCGTGCCCTCGTCTTGCTTCATGCTAATGTGAGACCACCGTTTTGTCTAACAGGGAATGCTATTTGGTACAGGTCCAACTTTCATCCTTTCTTATTAACTTAGGTAAATTATTTAAATAATTCTTTACACTTTTCTCTACTATCTATGCTTATTTATTTTTTTGGCAAAGCCAGCGGGGTTAACTCGGCCCCTACCAGTTTTATTGCAAACAAAAAAAAGGGGTACAACAAAAAGAAAAGAAAAAAAAACAAGGAAATAACATCAAGAACAAAAAATACTCATCCCCAAGCATCAACCAGAGATTGAGGGAACACAGTAGCACTGTACCTCAGTTGAGTGTGAGTACGAGACTTGACTTCATTCCAAATCAAAACATCAGTTCTTCTTACATTATCAAAAACCATAGCATTCCTCTCTGCCCATATCACTGTCTTACAAATTTTCAAGACAACAGCTAACACTCTTCCTTGTTCCTTTCTCCACCTTGTAGCTTTAAAGATTATATTCCAGAGAAAGCTTGATGAAAATCCAGATAATTGAACACCAGCGATACACCTAATCTTGTCCAATAAATAGAGCAGAGCTGGACAGTCAAAAAATAGATGCTCAGAAGATTCATCATGGAGATGACAGAACAAGCACTGTTTGGAACAAGCCATACCAAAACTGTTGATTAAGCTTTTAGTAAGTAATGCCTGATTTATAACTTTCCACATCATTAGATTATCTTTTGGAACAGAATCAGATGTCCAAATGACATTGTACCATTTTGCAGCTGGAAGAGGAGCACTAGCAGTAATAAAATTGTATACTGATTTAACAGTGTGAGTTTTCATTTGCCAAGAAACACAAGCATCCTGATGAGAACTAAATTTTTTTTGTTGAATATCACCCCACAGTTACCTGATCACTTGGTTGCTGTTTTATGGTAACAAGATTTTACCATTATGTAAAAATCATTTGCTTTTGCATCTTATTGAATTCCAGATTGCAAAATCTGAGCATGATCACAAACATTAAATAGGATATGACCAATACTGACCCAAGGATCATGCCAAAAGCTAACAGCAATTTTAGAATTAATAGGATATTGTATCATTGGGAGGAAAACATGTCCGAGCTTCATCATACTTCTCCAAATCCAACTGCAGTTCTGAGTGGAATTCATGGTCCAAAAGTGTTTATTCTTAATTCTGTATTTCCATGGACCTTTTTCTTATTATAACCTACATTATAATCATGCTTGTTACTTAACCTAAGGTCTAAGTGTGAAAATAAGCTTCTTTCATCTTTTACTTCTTTTAGTTATAATTCTAAGTTATAACTAGGCCAATCTTTTTAATTCAATCCAATTAATGTCATAATTAGACGTAATTTCAGTCCAATTCCACTTATATTACAGTATTTGAAATTTACATCTTATAGTCCATTATTTTAGTTTTCTTACAATTTAATCCATATTTGCATTAATCCTATTCTAATCCATACGTGAAGAAGAAGGAGGAGGAATAAAAGAAAACTGAAAATAGAAGAAAATCCAAGGCGTAGGAGGAAGATGTAAATAACATACAAATAACAGTAAATAAACTAAAATACTGTAACTAAAATGTAAACAAATGAAAAAGCTATAATTAATAGAAATAAACTAAAATTACTGAAAAGAATAGCCGAAAGAAAATAGACTGAAAATAATTAACTGTAAATATACTACTGAAAAGGCTATTCCAAAAATCATAGTAAAACTACAGCTATTGGAAACCTTATTAATTTAAATTACTTAAAGAGATCTTAAAATAATTACAATCGCTCTCCTCTGGTCCTAAGCTGTTCCTTTGGTCTTCCTGGATCTACTCAGAGTTGTAAAATAATTTAATTTATAACGATTTTTTTTCTTTGAAAAAAATATTCCGTTTATGGTCCTTCCTAGAAAGGTGAACCCAATTGGAGAAAACCTAGAACGAGAAAAATTGTTAGGTCTAGGGGTCTATTTATAGGGGTAGAAGTGGAACTCAGACCATTGGATTTGGAGATTGTACAGGATGCAACCAAGTCATAGGCTGAATATGTGCCATCGAATGCAAAAATAGATGGACTAGATTGGTCAAAAGAATGCAAAACACGTCAGTCGGTTAAAAAATCATACCACTGTCGAAGGAATGAACGATCGTTCGTTTGCCTCCCAAACAATAGGCAGGTCGATCGGGCGGTCGACCGCCTGGTGCCCAGGTTGACCCTTCCTATATTTTTTTCTTTTCTCGCTTATTTTGTTTATTTTATAACTTGGTCATATTATCTCGGTTTGTGACGTTCTATATTTAGAAATTGACCAGAAAATTACCACGTACACAATGGTGCAATTTCCGTGGCTTAATTTTGATAATTTCAAAAGGTTAATTTTATTATCTAATTAATTAATGAATTAATTATTACGAGTTAAATTTTGGGTCGTTACATTAGCTACTAAAGAGACCTATCGAGAGCCACACCTAACTTGTGGACTCACTTGAAAACCAACCCCTCAAAAGAAGTTGGCTGTAGGTCCTGTCGCAGCACTCGTCCATACGACGCAACAATATATGACCTTCTATAGACTGGTGTCCCAATCTCTCTTCCTCTATTCTAGAACCACATTTACAGGTCATGATTATCAATGGTACAATGGATTCCTCTCACCAACCAGTAGCCTTAAAGGCTACACCATCTTCCACACCTACTGTCGATGCTAGAATGTCCGCGAACGGTGAAATATTTATTGCGGCATTCCAAAAGTCTCTGAACTAATTAAGTATCTAAAACTGCATATCTTCAGTCACTTGTGGACCCCGTCAACTTATATCGAAAGCCTTAAATGAGTATATCTTAGCCTCCAGTGACTGAATAAATCAAAGTTCAAAAGACAAGTGGTGTATGCAATATTATAGAGTAGAAAAATACATGTACGCTCTCTCAACGTATCTCCATCGATCAGGTTGCTTAACTCAAACTGGTCTACTTGGTCCTAATCTATGTTATGTTAAGTGCAAAGTGAGGCGAGGCAATAGAAGTCTCGTTTCGTTAAATGTTGCTTAAGCGCCGCATAAGATTGCCTAAATGCTGCTTAAGTTTTTAGTGCACTTTATTTGTACCAATATAAATTTATGTAAAGAGATTATATTAAGTGCATCATCTGTGTATGCACATATTGATCACAAATAATTTAAGTTTGAAGTTGACTTGTAAATTCATAGGTTGCATAAACTAGATTAGACTTTTGTTATCATAAATTTTAAGCATACTCGAGTTGATTACAAACATTGCACATTTGTCAAATAATATAATCACATCTTAATGCAAAGATCTATTCACCATTTAATCGCCCATATGATAGAAAATAAGGAAATTTTGTTACAGAATGTGGTTGCTATGATCCGATTTCATTTTATTTTAAAAATTAATATAAATTTTCTTAGCCATGCTTAATTATCGATTAAGTTTAAGCGAAGTGTAGATACGCACTAACTAAGCTCACTTAAGTGCTCATCGCTTAATTCAATTGCTTTTCAAAAAAATTAAGCGTTGTACATGCATTTAGCGCTTAAGCGCACTTTTCATAACATACGTTCTGGGTGTATGCCTAAGCTTTGATACCTACACTACAAGAAATTTTATTTTTGGTGGCGCACAAAAAACGCTACCAAAACTTATGGTAGCGTTTTGATAAACGCCTTGATAAAGCCCGTAACTAAAAATCCATGATTTTTAGCTGCATTTATTTCAACGCCACTATAAATCCTTTTATTGCAGCGTTCCTCAAACGCCACCATAAATCTTTTTGTAGCGTTTTAAAAACGCCACCATAAGGTTTTCTAGCACAACCAATAGAGTTTCCAACTTTACCATTCTTTTACGGTTGCGTTTACTCAAGGCCACTATATGTATTTTTGTAGCGTTTCTGAAACGCTAGTAAAAGTTGTTGATTATTTTGCACCATTTTTTCATGCTATTATTTCATGTTGATGGTCTATTTTGTTTCTGCTATATCAATCAACAATCACTCACATAATCGTCATATTCAAACAATTAAAAAAGCATATTAATCATATCATCAAATAAGATATCCATAACCATTCTAATACAATAGGTTTTTTTTGATAAAATGACCAAACTCACATACGATAACCACTCGTATACAAATTTACACACCTAGTACTAATAAATTGTTATACCAAATTGGTGCTAATAAAACGCTTGATTACCCATAATTCTTTGTTGCATGCACAGGTGAAAACTAGCACCATAAAAGTCCAACCTTGCTCTCTTCGGAAATCCAATGGCTGCACAAGTGAAAGCACAACATATTGTCAAACAATTGTTTTAATTCATAGGACTTCAAATCTAATATCAAACATCTACAACACTATACGAGTATATCATATTAAAAATAATGTCATATAAATAATCAAATTTATAAAGGAAATGAAATAGATAAAGTCCAATCTTACAATTATATATAAAATGTTGTTAAATTAGTTATATTATTATTATTTATAAAATTTAGTTAACTTAAACTTAGTTAATTTTATAGAACTTGTTTAATTTTAACAAACCCTAGTTAATTTTTATTAACTTGGTTAACTTAATTTATTATTCTTATGATTATTTAAACTCAGTTAACTTAATTATATTATTATTATTATTATAAACTTGGTTAAATTTTATAAACTAAGTTAATTTATCATCATCATCGTTATTTATAAATCTTTGTTAAATTAGTTATATTATTATTATTTATAAAATTTAGTTAACTTAAACTTAGTTAATTTTAATAAAATTTAGTTAATTTTTATTAACTTGGCTAACGTAGTTAATTTATTATTATTATTATTATTATTATTATTATGAAAACTCGGTTAATTTAATTATATTGTTATTATTATTATTATAAAATTAGTTAATTTTTATAAACATAGTTAATTCATCATCATCGTCATAATCATTATTATTTATAAAACTTTGTTAAATTAGTTATATTATTATTTATAAAATTTAGTTAGCTTAAACTTAACTAATTTTATAAAACAAGTTTAATTTTAACAAAACTTAGTTAATTTTTATTAACTTGGTTAACTTAGTTAATTTATTATTATTATTATTATTAAAAGACAAGGTAAATTTAATTGTATTATTATTATTGGTATTGCTATTATTAATATAAACTTGGTTAATTTTATAAACGTAGTTAATTCACCATCGTTATCATCATTATTATTTATAAAACTTTGTTAAATTAGTTATAGTATTATTATTTATAAAATTTAGTTGACATAAACTTAGTTATATTATTATTATTATTATTAATAATATTATTATTATAAATTTAGTTAACTTTTATAAACCTAGTTAATTCATCATAATTTATAAAACTATGTTAAATTAGTTATATTATTTTTATATAAACTTACTTAGTAAATTTTCATAAAACTTATTTAACTTAGTTAATTTTTATAAACTTAGTTTTTGTTAATATTGTTTTTATTTTTGTTATTATTATAAAGTTGACTTATATCAAACTATAGACTATTATTGTTATTGTGATGTTGTTGTTGTTGTTGTTGTTATTATTATTATTATATTATTATTATTATAAACTTAGTTAATTTTTTATCAAACTTAGTTTGTTATTATTATTGTTGTTTGACTTACATCAAACTACAGACTATAATTGTTATTGTTGTTGTTGTTATTATTATATTATAAACTTAGTTAATTTTTTTTATCAAACTTAGTATATTATTATTGTTGTTGTTGTTATAAACTTAGTTATTTTTCTACCAAATTTGTTTATTATTATTATATAATAATACTTTAATATAAGGTTAAAAATATGACAGTGAGTTTTAGTTCAAATTTACCTTTGCCATTGTCAAAATATCAAGAGTCATACCATGCCCTTAAAATCCCCAAAAATGTCCAGTGAGTGTAAATTCTAATTGTACTTCATAGGCTATGTATATGCCACTAGCTTGCTTTATACTTTTATACACAGCAAGCAAGTAACCTAAAGCTAATATCGATATTCCACCCACTCCCTATGACATATAGATAATTTCAAACAAACATGAAGAAACAAAACTAGCAAATTCAGAACAAATTAGAAATTAGAATTTCTATACTTGCATAGCTTCAGCTTCCCTATCGATTATATTTATAATATATACCTGATTCTGATGCTCGCAACTCTATCGAATGCAAATTGACTCGATGTTTGAAAAACAAATCCAGACGCAAAAACACTACCTCTGAACTTCTAAATCCAGAATTGAACCCGTTTAGTTATCAATGCATCATCATCATCATTATCTAGAAGTGGCTGTGTTGCTGCTTCAGCAATCTCTGAACTTAGTCTATAGATGAACTAAACGTAAATCAAACATAAAGAGTACACCACTTTATCTCCTACAAGAGCTTGAACAGGACTATATAAGCAAAGGTACACTAGATTCAGTACTTTTAAAATTAAAATTATATCAACATATTAATTGACATAAATTATATCAACATATTATTAACAGGACTATACAAAACCTTTTTCATAGTGATCCAAGAATTCTTCCCATTCTCCTTTGTTGTCTTTCAATCTAGAATTCTGAATGCATTTCACTACCTTAGCAAGCACCTAACAGTAACTAATAACATTCAAAAGATGACATAAATATGTGACGTGACATAACAATAAGAAGAAGAAACATAAAGCCATTTGAAGGAGACTTAACAAAAAGACTAGTTTGATAATAGAGGTTTAATGAATTAAGTGAGGAAATGTCATTCAAATCCAGGCCTATGTCACACCAATATTACTCACATCCCATAGTATCTTAGCCCAATTCAATAACACACATGCCGGTTCCCTATATTCATGATTCCAACCTTCAGAAAATGGATAGCCATCCCTTGCTAGATAATGACTGGGCCTTATTTGGGGCTCACCAGCTTAATACTCTAAGCTCTTCCTGCACGTTCATTACTTCACATCCAACATATGTCCTATCACAACATTCTACCTACATCACCACATAAAACACATGACTGATGTTTTTGTTGAGGTGGGAAAATTGATTGGCTTAAAATGTGTTTAGTGCTTACTGAAATAGAAGACAAATTTTATATGATCACGTGTTTTTACTTCTCATTTTTAATAATTTCTATCTAACGTTGGGCATGAATTTGAATTCCTTATAAGTTTTGGTTTCCTACTCCAGAATATAATAAAAGATATAGTTTTAACAATCAGTAAAACCAATAATCATAGTATCCAGCATGCCTGCATTGCATATTGCATTTTCTCTGATACATCTTTTATAACATAGTACATGCAGAGACAAAGCTAATAAAGGGAAATGACAAACAAATACCAGCTTTTACTTTACCATAAGTTCTTTATTTACAAAAATCTGAGATAATAAATACGGTTTGGATAAATAGAAAAATTACCAATTTAACAAGGAAAAAGGACAGGAGTTACATCTTTTCTCAACTTCTTTCCAAATAAGCTGATTTTTCTCATCTTCTCTTCACATCAGAGCAGTTGTTCTTTGCTTATCTTTGCCATCCTTAAAACCTTTGATATCACTTTATTAAATCTTATAGGAGTATCACAAGTTATACACTAGTAAATTTATCATCACATACATTATCATGGAAGTTTTACATACTCTGTACATATTTATACAGCAATAGTATGGTTTCCGCAACATGAATAATATGATAAGTATAAAAATTTACAGGATATTAAGATTTAGAAAGTACAATATCCAAGGCTGCATCAGTGACAGCCAGAGCAACCTCACTCTTTGCGAGTCGAACTGCATCACCCTTCATTTAAAGCCTAACTACCTTATAATTCATTCAAAGGTTAAATTTTTAAGTAGCCTAATCAAAACCCACTTAAAAAATTATACCACATTGATTATAAAGTGATTACTAAAAACTAATTCAATGAAAGCAGGTTTGCATATTTGCATGAGTTTACTGATAATGGCACTATAGTGCATATTTGCATACAACTCTTCTCTTGTTAAGACTTTCCATATTGTAATTCCAAAGGAGAACACATCGACCTATATTGTTTCTTTGCAATTTAACTTTGAAATAACATCATTTAACCTTGTTATATATTACAAAATACTTCCTAGTCTATTGCTTAATTTTTTATTGGCAAAACACTTCAAACATATTAAAATATGTTGTTGTAATAACGAAGTTTTCATTTTTCCCTATACTAAGAGAATTCCTATAACATCCGGCTACTTACTAGTGTACTTCAATTTATTTGCTCAAAATCCAATGAAGGTAGCATTAATTTCCACTCAATAATGCAATACTAAGAAGAAGTGCTTCTTTTTCCTAAGCAATCATTCGCCGACTAGATAAAATGTAGTAAATTAGAGGTGTATTTAGACCGCTCCATATTAACAATCGGGCACATTATGTAAAAAGGATAAACATATATACGTACATTACTTATTAACACTTTTCAACATATATTTCCACTCATCTTTTAATGTGGATTGTGGACGGGAGTGTTTAACATATTTTTTTAAACATAAGACACTAGTACTCTTAAAGGGGATAAAAATCTTTTTAGAAACTCGATTACTCATACCGCTCAAAAATCCTAGTGCCATCTGAGGAAGGGTTCCTAACACCTTTAGAAACCATTGTACAGTGTTTTATTCATAACAATCAAAAATCCCTAACCAATAATTTTAGGTACATAAACATAAAGATTATAAGAGTATTGAATGTTAAGTTAAACCATGGATTGTAATTTTGAATAATGGACTAATTGGTGAGAAAATCATCATCATAATCAGGTCTATAAAGGATCAGATAAACAATGTTAATAATAAGAATATAGCAATGGTAATTAAGAAATAGGTATATCACTTTATGATTTCAAATTTATTGGAAACTAAATTTTAGACAAAATTTGAAACTAAGCCTAAAAAAAGAACTTATTTCAATCTCTAACAAGCATAAATATTTTAAAAAATGTACCTTAATGAGAAATACAGTTGAACCCGGGTCACTTTCTTCATTTTTGATACTCTCTATAACGAGCCTAAGCATTAAATCTCCATAATCAGTATAGGTATTGATGTAACAAATAGTAGTTAGTTTATAAAGCTCCTACCTCTGATGGAAATCTATTATCTTCATAGTGAAATTGATCATAGCTAATTCCAAATTAGGGTTTATGCATGAATTAGGGTTTGGAAAAATGATGAAGATGAGTAGCGATTAGGATTTATGCAAATCCATATATAAACTTAGTACCGAACCTTATAAAATGAAGCAAATTTGGGGAAATCCACACCAACGACGAGTAGCATGATGAAATCTTCGATCGACGGAGAGTATTGGAATGTATTCGATCGACTGTGAAGAGTAGTAGTGTGTCAGAGAAGATTCGATTGACTATGAAAAGGAGTAGATGAGATGGAGGAAAAATGAAGTGGATGATGAAGGTGAGGAATTAGGACATGAATTTTTTTACAAGTGACGAAAAATGAAGACACGAAGACTAAAATGAAAAGCATAAATAACTAAAAATTTAGCCGCAACTTTTGACTGAAGTAAAGAAAAATGTATTGGCGGGGTTTGGGTAATTTTTAGCGGCATCGAAAATATGGGATAAAACAATAATAGCGCACTTGCTTCGAAACGCTATTAATAAGTGCAACTAAAACCATATTTTATTGTAGTGCTACTGTGATGACCCATTCCTTTTAATACCCTGAATCAACAATGAATGACATTGTCTGACTCATGAATACCACAAAAGATGGTCCATCAGGGTTAAATTAAAACAAAACACCATGCCAAGGTACTTCGATACAATCTCACAAAGGGAAGATAACATATAATATACTGAATATACATAAGCAGAATATGATAGATAATATATAAAAGACTGCACTAATAGTAGCAACTAATAAATAAATATCAATACAAAAAGTCAGAATACAATAACTCCATTCAGAACTCCATATGAATGGAATTAATGTATTCTGACTTTCTTTATTGATATTTATTTATCACTTGCTTCCGCTAGTGCAGTCTCTTGTATATTGTTTATTCTATTCTTTTCATAAATATTCAGTATATGTTATCTTTTTGTTGTGAGATTTTATCAATATGCCTTGGTATGGTGTTTTGTTTTAGTTTTATCCCGACGGACTTTCTTTTGTGGTATTCAGGAGTAAGACGTTGACATTCAACGTTGATTCAGGGTATTACGCAGGGCAGGTCATCACAAAATAAACCGAACTTTGATCCATCCCGATATGGGATTACTATACCCGGCCCAGATCCTCGGCCGCAACTTGGTATACTAGCCACGGATGGTGGTCGCTTATGTGGCATCACTGCAGTTTGTGCCTCTATAGTATAATATTGGACATACTGTTGCAAACGGTTGCTCTAAACATGCCCTTTGATCAAATCTCATAGATTCCTACATTCATTTATCTTAGGCCCATCCCGCTCATTAAATAGGCAGTACTTTCAAGATTTCCATTCCCATTCGGTGGGCTCTCTCCATTGGGTCTACTATAGGGAATATGCCTATAGTATCATGGTAGATCCCCTTTGGGGGTCTTAAACCTATGTAGGAGGAAACTTTAGCTCCTACCTTTGTCGCTTCGATCTCTTAAGCCATCATCGGCCTTTTTTCTTTCCTTTACCCTTTCCATATCCTACGCTGGATGGTCCTTCATTTTCCATGGCGTTTACTTCACCATTCTCGGCTTCTACATCCTCATAGCACAAATATCTCTCGATTTGATAATAGAAATCTACTAGATCCACCAACGAATCTTTTTTTATAGCCTTCTTAAATCAGCTTTATTAGTGACTTAGGAAACCACCACATCAGAACAATTAAAGGATCTAGTTTCTATACTACAGTAGAGGTTGCGTTGAATTTGGTCAAATAACTCCATAAAGTTTCACCTCCCTTCTATTTCACATTCGATAGCGTTGTCACATTTCTTGATCATAGTAAATGAACCTCGAACTGGTTCATAAATTTTTCCACTAAATCGCTTCACGTGCTGATGAACCCATTATCTAATTCGTGAAACCACATAACTACCAAATCAGTCAAGTATAGTGGGAAGCATCGTTCTGTCACTTAGCACAACCATGTGCTGGATATACCTTATCAAATGAAATGTCGGATCTATCCTTCCGTCATATGAATATAGGTTGGTAGCTTGAAATAACGTGCATTCCTAGCGTATCGAATGTTCGTGGTAAATGGTTTCAGTTTACGTCCTCCAAACCCTAATTTGGAGCTTCGCCTCAAAGCGCATACCCTACCATGCTAGCGATTATGTCATCCTCACTCGGTTAAATCTTTAAGGTTCTGCATGCCTCTGATCTATAGCTTCCTCATTCCCCTATTCCCACGGGACCTTTTGATCCTAATCCTCGCCAATATAGGCTTGCATTTTGATCTTTAACTTCATTACAACCTGCTTTTTTGATCCCCGAATCCAACGTCTAAACCAACTACTCCCTTTACCTGTTGACGAATCATGCTTCGAAAAGTCGACACTTGAGAACCAAAAGGACGAGGTGTTGGGGTGAGATAAAATAAATATCAGATACAATTCTAACAAACAACTTTCAAAATCTTACCGCGGAAGGAAATGAAATATAACATATCATTAATAACCATAGTCACTTCACCATAACATGTCTACAATGTTAAATACATATGTCTGAATAATATGAATGCAACTCAATCCATACACATGGTCAAATCCAGGTCACACCACATTTACATCATATACAACATTTACAACTCTATCTCTAATACCATCTCATCTCCCGACTCCATCAACCTGAACATATATAAGGGAAAAATATGAGTGGGTCATACATAAGTCTAGGAAGTTAACCATACCATACTCTACATGTACTAAAAATTAATACTATAACATGATATGAGTTTATCGCTCCGTCAACTCTCATCCTGCCGTCACATCGCACCTAACTACAGTACACATCTAGTTATACCACATCATCTCTATATGGACTCACTTTCATGGACCGGCCTTATACCCTGCAGGGTCGCCTATTGTCCATCGTCACGTAAATCGCAAATAGAACTCACTTCTATGGACCACCCGAAGCATACAGGGTCTCCTATTATCCTCATGCTAATTAGACTCACGCCCTAGACCGTCTGTAGACTACAGGTCGCTTAACATCCACCTCCTTTGCTGGGTCCATCAAAGAACTATAGGAGGGCTACATAATATATGGACTACCTACTTATGTCATGGATCCATGTCCGTATCCATATCCAAATCCATGTCCGTATCCATATCCAAACCAATATCAGTATCCATACCCATATTCATTTCCTAAGTCACCAACTTGTACATAAGCTCTTTCAAACGTTCTATCACCATCATATTACATTTCTATATCACTACAACATACATATCCATTGCAAACAACAGCCAATCATCATACACCTTCACTCAATTCATAATGACGTCATTTGTCTTATCAATAGCCTCCAATCATCCTACAGATAAACAATAGTAACTTGATACAAATCAAAAAAATATTATTTTATGTAGGCCCTCATTGGTCCAAATTCAATCAGCCTTGAATTATGGTGCACCAATGGACCGCTTGAGGTGAATGGTGCACCAGTGTACACATTTTCCTACCAATTGCCAGGCCACGAATTTGATCATTTTTTATCTCTTCCGCCTCCAATCGCCTTTGCTCCACCTCTGGTCATTAGTACATAGTCATGTGTTTCTATGTCTGGTTTAGTCATTTATTTCATCAATTTGGGTGCATATTCATTAAATTTCAAGAATCTATTGAAATCCTAATTCATATTTACTGTTCATGCCTAATTCCCTCCCAAAACCCATTTAAATATGAATTTAGTAGTTTATAAGTGTTCGTTTACTCTGTTATAGCTAGCATATCATAGATGTAGGATCAAAATTGCATTATACGAAGAGGAAAGCATAATCACTCACCAAATTCACTATTTCTGCTTGAACCTCCATTTTCCAACTTGTTTCACCTTCTCTCTTTGGATTATTATCTCTAAATCACTACTGGTATGTAGCCTCCTTCCATAGATTCGCAACGCTTTTGGTCTCATGTAATTTGGTTGGGTTTTGAGAGAGTTATAGCAATTTGATTCTTTATATGTAAAAGGAAGAAAGAGAAAAAGAAGAAGGAATGGTCATTAATTTCTTAAACTGAATTGTACATGAGTGGTTTATAAACAAATGAAGGGATAGTAACCATTAGTTCCAAATTTCAAATTTAAACTTTAAGTTTTGGCGCCCGATTGATTTGCCACTATTTTTTCCATGATTCCTCCATACGGACTACAAACAAGGCAAATCAAAATATTACATGACTCAAAAAAACAAGACGGTCGTAATGGCACTAGTTTCGTCGTTGAATTCTAAAGTTGAAAAAATGACCATTTTACCCTCCTTATTTTTAATTTATTCTATTAATACATTAAATTCAATTAATCTCATGTTATTATATTTTTAATATTTAGTTATAATATATACCAAATTTTAGGGCCATTGCATTTCCCTCTTAAAAGAGTTCGTCCTCGAAATTCCTAAGGAACAAAGAATGTATCGTACTTTCTCGTATCATGTAATCATTATATGTTACACACAAATACATGGCATGCAGTCAATCATCTAACCATTCATCAAACCAATCATCCACACAACAAAGAAACCAAGCGTTCTATACACATCATAAGAAGTATGAAATCAAATTCATTAAATAGATATACATGTTCCATTAGCATACACACACATACGGTGGTGCATGTGTACTTTATGAAATGCAACCAATAACGTAACATCCAAATATTTATGCAAATGACATATGACATTATACATGCAATTGTGTGACATTTCGGCTATCCTATATGTGTGACATGACATATGAAACATGATGTAAGCATCCTAGGGTGATCATATAAATTCAATATGTATGCACAACCAATCACATCAGTATGGTATATGCTAAATATATACACAATGAATCATAAAAATCAAACACATAAAACATATCAAGAAAATATCATAGTCTATAACATGAAAGAAAAACCATTCCAAAGCAATTGATGTCAAGTAACATAAGTATAAACAAATAGTGAATCCAAGCATCGACAGGGATGGTTCAGTTAGTTGGTAGTTTAAACTACAAGATTAAAGTTCACTAGTTTGATCCCTGAGATCGATGCTTATTGGCATTAGTGAACCATTTTCAAAAAAAGTTAATCCAAGCAATCATTCAACCAAACCAATAACTAAACTAAAAAACAAGTAAATGTGAAAACATTTCGAAATGGATTTAATTTGAAAAGATCGAATCTACTTCTCCACTTTCCAAATACACTTGACCAAATAGTTATCCCCAACTAAATCTAGCAACCTCTACTACTGGCATAATCTCACTCCTAAACATCAACCACAATTGTACGTGCATGTTTACAAATTCCGTAATCTATGCTACCATCTTGAACAGATGACAACACAATACATAAAAACAGGTAGCCTTAGCACCAACGTGCTCATACAAAATTGTAGTCTCTCTTAACATCCCTAAATGCACATGCTTAACACCTAATCATCCAGTAGTAGTTTCCTCAATTCACTCTTTGGATTGTTAAGGTAAGGCAATTCAAAGGGGATGGTGTCTTACCTAAACAAATCCAAACAACTTGTATCAGCATACCCTTCCTTCTTTCACCTACCGTTGACTAGTTTTCTAGCCAACTTCAGAATGATACAAATGCATTGTGAAAAAAAGGTTACATGCTAATTACTAGGTTTATTAATAGAAAAAATGAGGAGTTAAATACGTAGCAGAATGGTAAATAACACTGGATATAGTGTGGTTTAGCAAACTACCTACGTCCACCGTGAAGTTCTCTTACTATATATTTCTCTTACAACAACAGGGAATTACAAGAGAATAATAAGAAAAATGGAGCGCTAAGACTAATAAAGTGTAGGATCGATTTCACCCTAGAGGAGGGAGGGGTGAATAGGGTGATGCTATTAATTATAAAAATTATCGTGGAAGCTTATAAAATTATTTCAACACAGATAAATCAAAATTATAGCAGCACAGATAATAGCAGAATAATAAATGCAGAAATAGAACGACATAGAATTTACCCAGCTTCGGCAAAACCCTGCCTATGTGTTGCCCCTAAGGTTTCTACTAGAAATTAAGTAGTCGCACGCTTACACACGCAAGCTCGCGACACCCGCTACTGACTAACCTAATTCTACGCTCAAAACCCTACCACAACTCAGCCACTGAGTTGTGAATTCTCAAACTACGCCACGTGGTTTGTCCCCTAGTCACACGACTAGTAAATACAATTGTTTAAAGGAGAATATACAAAATTTAAAAACAATGTAAAACAAAACCCTAATTTTAAATATTAAGGCCAATGTAAACCGGCCCAAATAAAAATATAGAGATAACCAAATTATCCCCCTTTCTTTTATCTCCAATCGGTCGTACCTTTTTCCTTGAAAAAAATGGTGCTCGTTCCTTTTTCCTTTGCTTGCAAATTAGGGCTTCTAATTAGAAGCTGTCGACAATAGTTGCTCGATCGAATGATGATTTAGGTCCTTGCTTTGTCAATCGACTATCTCTTTGAGTTGCTCACGGCTGCTTCTATTTGATCGAGTTCGACTTTGCCTTCGGTATATAATAAATTCCTTTTGCTTTACTGGTTTTGCTTACTTGAACTCGATGCATGCAATTTGCCGATGATGTTACTTATTTATATAGGATTTGAGATCCTTGATTTTCGCTTGTATACATCAATTTGAATTCATCTTTGGCCATTCGGTTTTGTATTGATGATTGTGATGATTTCTGACCTTTTCAATTCGTATATTTTTGGCTTGGTTAACACGGCTTCTCGATTTCTGACTTGTTCAACACATTCTTTGATCGATGGTGATTTATCTGACTTGGTTCGATGTTGACTTCGGTTTTGATTTGACCTGCAGTTGTCTTTGACTGCAAACTTGATTTTGTGATGTTGATCTTGTTCGACTTTTGCCATACTACTTACTGCCTCTGGTAGCACTTTCGACCTTGTTCGATTTTACTTGCTGTTTCATGATTCCGGCCATTATGTCTTTACTGCCATGTGTATACATACATCTATGTATGTTTATATGTGTTGTATTTGTAATGTTCACTGTGATTCCTTTAGCCTGTTTTCATTTTGCCTGTACTCTGCTTGATTTTCTGTTGTACTGTCTTGAGCTCGAGTTGCTTCAATGTGATGTTTCCACTGCTGCATATCACTGCTTTTGCTGTTTTACTTTGTTATCGAGTTGCACTACTTGCATATCCACATAAACATGCTGTATCACCATTTCATGTTTACTTGACGCTTGCACTTGAATGTCAGTTGTATCAGTCATTGTTGTATCTTTGGTGCACTTGGTTATGCTTTGACTTTGTTTACTGCTACATATATGTAATCTTGTCCACTGTTTCTAGTTGTACTTAGTATCATTTGATGTTGTAGTTTTGTTTGCTGGGGCATATGCTTGCTTATTTGTTGCCAGACCTTCATATACATTTCGAGTCGTGTTGACATCACTGGTGCAGTGTTTGGTTCATGTGAAGTTCATTTGATCTGTGTTTGTATTGTTACTTGTGATGTTCATTTTAAGTTGTAGCCTTTATGCTCGAGTCTGATACTTGCATTGTCCAGTTTCACCATTGCATTTCATATATATGTTTCCTGATCGTACTGTCCACCTGAGTTCACGTGTATTGAGCTCTGGTTTCATTTGCATGTGCAGTTTAGCTTGTTGATGATTTGATGTTGAATTTACAGTGACGCATTGTGGTGAGTTCGATGTGCATGCTTTGTACTTGTAGTCTTGTATATTGTTACTACACACTCTAGCCTTCATGTATACTTGATGTGTGCTGTGCATTTGTAGTTGAAGTATTCTTCTGTTTAGTATTGGCGCACTTGGTTTGCATACAGTTTTCACTGTGCAGCTTTGCCGATTGACCATTTGATCCACTGTTGCATTTGTTTTGGTTGCTGCATTTCAACTTGAACTTCATCTTGATTTTTGAAATCACATCTTAGTTGAATCCAGCTTAAAGCTCGGGTTTGACCTTGTGCTGATATTGTGACATTATTTTTATTGCACTTGAGTTGAACCCGGCGTTATGGATTTGACATGTCCTCACCTGTCTCTATAATTTTATCAAGTGTATATATCGCTGTGCACGGCCTTGTGGCATATACAGTGATACACTGTGTATGTCACAAGCTGTTCGTGTATGATGAATTCAAAATTAGATGATGACGAACAACCCAAGTAACTGAGGCAAATATTATTTTCAAAATCCACATTTTATTTTATACTGCGAAAATATTTTATTTTCAATTTTACTGCGTCAATGTATATTTCTGCATATTGCTCAAATGCTGGATTCACATTGCAATGAAGTTGAAGATAAATACGAGTTGAGTGAATGAGTGATATGTAGTGAGGTCAAGTGTAAATTAGAAATTGTGATATAATCAAAATTGTATTGTAATTAAAGTTGTATATATATTGTGAGGGCTTGAAATTTGTACTATAAAAAATTGTAATAAATATTTGTTTGAATAAAATATCCGTTTAAATTCAAATTCTGTGTTATTTATATTATTCAGCAAATATTTATTTAATCTATGAAAAATAAAATAGTACATTAACAAATACATTTAAATGAATATATATATATATATGTGTTTATTATCATCAAACAAAAATCATATAATCGCATATTCAACAATCTCCCCCTTTTGATGATAACAAACATATATTTAAGATTTTGAATATGTTAAATGTATTTGATCATTGATATACTCTAATTGCTCCCGCTATTTGAATGCTTCCTCTCTACACAAAGCTCCCCCTTCATATATGCATACCATTAAAAATATGCAAATGAGCCTAGATACAAATAGAAAATATTTGACCTTTGCTTGATTTTATTTGACAAAATCTTAACTTTTCTCTTCCCTTTTTGTTATCAGCAAAAGAGTAATAGTACTAGAAAAATAGAGATAAAGTGATCGATATTAATCCGACATCAAAACTCAATTGAATATAAATATTAAATTTCAATAAAAAATCAAACAAAAATCATAAATACTTTGTTAGGCGCATATTCCACTTTTAGAATGATGGGAATGATGTCATCATATAAAACCATACAGTTGTGTCTATTTGTGGTATATTTATATTAGGAATTTGAATATCTATCAACCATGCATAGCCGTTAGGACTTTTAAATGAGATTAGTAGTATTCCAAGTTTATTTTAAAAAAATGAATTCAAGTATCTTCTAACCATGCATAACCGTGAGGGCTTTTAAATGGGATTAGAATCAACTTGTTTATTTAAAAAAATCAATTTTGATATGCGTTTCATATATGCATAACCGTAAGGACTTTTAAATGAGCGTGGAAACACATAACAAATTCCAAGTGATTCACCCATCCATAACCGTGAGGACTTTTAAATGAGAGTGAATACTTTGGATTTTATTTTATTATTATTTAAAAAAAATATTAAAAAAATGTAAAATGAAAAACGAATGAGTCCTGTTTAATGTACCATATATTGACAAACTATATTGAATTTTGATGAGTGATGGTCGTTAGAAATATGATAGAAATAGAGATGGTCATGGAATTTTTACCAACAAAAAGTTTTATAATTCTTGTTTAAATTTCTAAAGAAATTTACTAATTATACCGCCTCGAGTAATAAAATATGATAAATATCAACACTCATCACTTTTTCAATCACTATTTATCTTTTTGATAATCATTGGGGAGTCAGATTAGTCAATGTAGTTTATCAAATTCAAAAATAATTATAAAATCAATTTTTCTAAAAAATAACTGATCTGAAAACATGGTCAAAAATAATTTTCTAGAAGAGGTTATATGAGAAAAATTTCTGCTATTTGAAAATTATTTGAAATGAAAAATATGCAGATATTTTCTTTGAAAAACGATGCAGTTACTAAATGTCTCAACAAAAATCACGTTCAACTAGTAATTTTTCTATCAACTAGATTACCAGTGTAATCTGCATCTGAATTTCTCTTTCACTCAAAATTATCTTTAGTTGAATTTGATAGACCAGACCATGAAGTGTGCAATGAAAAAAATCAAAATCAATTTTAACAGCTTTTTAAATGACATTCTCTTGAATTTGAATTAAACCCGTGTAAATAATCAAAAACCGTGAATATAGAGTTAGCCGTAAAATATCCAAATGTATTATCATCCAATAAAACACTATTATTAATCCAAACTAATATATATGCAGTAATTCAAGGACTCTGCAGATTTTTATAGTGTTCTTGGCATAAGAATATAATTGGCCAACAATTTTGAATAAGTCAGAATCAAAATCATCATTATTTTATCAACACATTATTGGCTGATTTAACTCAAATTATGGTGCAGATTATCACACTTAATATATCGTTCAAATAAATATACCATTACCTGTTTTACCTTTACGATATTTTTCGTTGTTGTCCAATGTGATTCTGTCACCTTTATGCTAGGCTAAGGAACTTTGTTTTGTCGCCCGTTGTGTTTCTGGAACAGCCAGAATCCAGATAACACTGTTGTTGTTCCTTAGCCTGCCACCACTACTACACGATAAAAGATTTTTGTGACCTATTTGTTTTTATAGGTCCATAATTGTTAATGGAAGAGTATTTTGAAAAATAATTTTGTGGAGACCTAAAACTATTTATATATGTTCCTTTCGGCACCCAGATTTGTTTAACTTTAAGAGATTTTATATTTGTGCCTTTTGGAACCCAAATTGGTATAGTTTTCACGTGTTTGGGTCTATACCAACAATTATTGTGATTGTGTCCATATTTTCTACAAATTGTGCACATAGAATTGACTTGATTAATTTTGTTTTTAACTTTTTCAGATTGATTATATCCAAGTCCTTGTCTAACTGTATTAACAGTTTGCTTCCCTAGTAGCATATTCAATGATTTTTCATCTTTTGAAAATTTATCTAAAGTCATTGATAATTGTTGGACTTGTGTTTTGAGAGATTCATTTTCGTTTAACAATTGTGTGCATTTTTTAATAGAATTTTCTCTCCTCGTATTTGCACTCTCATTCAAAATCAGAATTTCATTTTCAAGTGATTTTATATTTATTTCTGAATTTTTAATTTCTTCTTCGAATGTTGGACACTTTTCACACTTAGGGATCCTACTGTGATAGATTTTAACTAATTGGCCAAGTTGTTTATTTAAATCTATCAAAGTATCTTTTTGTGATTCAAGTTTGGCATACTTCTCCCTAAGTCGTTCAAAACAGCCATTTACTTCGTGGAAATATATAAGTAATTCTGAGTGAGTGAGTTTTGATACCTCACTTGGTTCGTCACTTGGTTCGTCATCGTCACTATCAGTTATATTATCTTGAAGGCACATATCTGCTTTCTCACTTTCACTGCTAGTACTTTGATTGTCTTCATCACTTGTATTCCACGTGGCTGCAAAACTTTTCCTTTTTAATTTCTTTTCAAAGTCGCGTCGATTTTGAGGATAATTAGGCTTGATGTGTCCGGGTTGGTTGCACTTGTGACAGACGATCTTCTGTTCTTCTGAGTAGTCTAGTGCTTTAGCTATTCTGCTTTTCAATTTTTGATTTCGAGCTGGATTTTCGTATTTGTAATTCCACCTTTTGAATTTCTTTATTATCAGCTCCAATTCTGCTGCTCCATCATCATCATCTTCATCATCACTTTCTGTTGTTCCTTTAAGAGCTATTGATTTCTTTCGAGTGTCTTCTCCTTCACGCTCTTCCTTGAATTTCATCTCTAGCTCGTAAGTGGTGAGGTTTCCGATGAGTTCTTTGACTTTCATTTGTTTCAAATCTTTTGATTCTTGAGTGGCAGTTACTTTGGCTTCAAAACTTCGTGGAAGGACTCTGAGGATTTTTCGGACTATCTCCAATTATGTGTATGATTTTCCAAGAGCCTTTGATTTGTATACGATATTTGAAAGTCGTCCGTACATTTCTTTGACATTTTCTTCCTTGGCCATTGTGAAATTTTCGTATTCGCTGCTTAGCATGGCAATGCAAGATTCTTTGACTTGAGAGTTCCTTCGCTAGTCACTTCGAGTGTGTGCCATATTTCCTGCGCAGTTAGACAATGTGAGACACGATTAAATTCAAATTAATCCAATAAACAGATGATAGAATTCACAGCTTTAGCATTAGCATTTTTTAATTTATTTTCTATCCAGTGATCCATCGGTTTATCTATTTCCTGATTATCTACAGTTATAGTTGGTGCTCTATAACCTGTCTCAACAATATTCCAAGCGTCAATGGTTTTTAGAAAAAATTTCATTCTATTTTTCCAGTAGGCGTATTCACCATTGAACATTGGTGGTCTAACTATGGACTAACCCACAACAAAAGCAGCATTAAAAGAAGCCATTTTAAAAATACAAATTTTTAAAACAAAAAATTAGTTTTTGAAAAACAATTTTTTTAAAAACAAAAGTTGACTTCTATTCCTAGCTCTGATACCACTTGTAGGATCGATTTCACCCTAGTGGGGGGTGAATAGGGTGATGCTATTAATTATAAAAATTATTGCGGAAGCTTATAAAATTATTTCAATACAGATAAATCAAAATTATAGCAGCACAGATAATAGCAGAATAATAAATGCAGAAATAGAACGACACATAATTTACCCAGCTTCGGCAAAACCCTGCCTACGTGCTGCCCCCAAGGTTTCTACTAGAAATTAAGTAGTCACACGCTTACACACGTAAACTCGCGACACTCGCTACTGACTAACCTAATTCTATGCTCAAAATCCTGCCACAACTCAGCCACTGAGTTGCGAACTCTCAAAGTACGCCACGTAGTTTGTCCCCTAGGCACACGACTAGTAAATACAATTGAGAATATACAAAATTTAAAAACAATTTAAAACAAAACCCTAATTTTAAATATTAAGCCTAATGTAAACCGTCCCAAATAAAAATATAGAGATAACCAAATTATCCCCTTTACTTTTATCTTCAATCGGCCGTATCTTTTTCCTTGAAAAAAATGGTGCTCGTTCCTTTTTCCTTTGCTTGCAAATTAGGGCTTCTAATTAGAAGCCGCCGACAATAGTTGCTCGATCGAATGATGATTTAGGTCCTTGCTTTGTCGATCGACTATATCTTTGAGTTGCTCATGGCTGCTTCTATTTGATGGAGTTCGACTTTGCCTTCGGTATGTAATTTATTCTTTTTGCTTTACTGGTTTTGCTTACTCGAACTCGATGCATGCAATTTGCCGATGATGTTACTTATTTATATAGGATTCGAGATCCTTGATTTTTGTTTGTATACATCAATTTGAATTCGTCTTCGACCATTCGGTTTTGTATTGATGATTGTGATGATTTCTGACCTTTTCAATTCGTATATTTTTGGCTTGGTTAACACGGCTTCTCGATTTCTGACTTGTTCAACATATTCTTTGATCAATGGTGATTTATCTAACCTGGTTCGATGATGACTTCGGTTTTGATTTGACCTGCAGTTGTCTTTGACTGCAAACTTGATTTTGTGATGTTGATCTTGTTCGACTTTTGCCATACTATTCACTGCCTCTGGTAGCACTTTCGACCTAGTTCGATTTTACTTGTTGTTTCATGACTCCGGCCATTATGTCTTTACTGCCATATGTATACATACATCTATGTATGTTTATATGTGTTGTATTTGTAATGTTCACTGTGATTCCTTTAGCCTGTTTTCATTTTTCCTGTACTCTGCTTGATTTTCTGTTGTATTGTCTTGAGCTCGGTTCAATGTGATGTTTCCACTGCTGCATATCACTGCTTTTGCTGTTTTACTTTGTTATCGAGTTGCACTACTTGCATATCCACATAAACTTGCTGTATCACCATTTCATGTTTACTTGACGCTTGCACTTGAATGTCAGTTGTATCAGTCATTGTTGTATCTTTGGTGCACTTGGTTATGCTTTGACTTTGGTTACTGCTACATATATGTAATATTGTCCACTGTTTCTAGTTGTACTTAGTATCATTTGATGTTGTAGTTTTGTTTGCTGGTGCATATGCTTGCTTATTTGTTGCCAGACCTCCGCATACATTTTGAGTCGTATTGACATCACTGGTGCACTGTTTGGTTCATGTGAAGTTCATTTGATCTGTGTTTGTATTGCTACTTATAATGTTCATTTGAAGTTGTAGCCGTTGTGCTCGGGTCTGATACTTGCACTATCCAGTTTCACTGTTGCATTTCATATATATGTTTCCTTATCGTACTGTCCACCTGAGTTCACATGTATTGAGCTCTGGTTTCATTTTCATGTGCAGTTTAGCTTGTTGATGATTTGATGTTGAATCTACAGTGATGCATTGTGGTGAGTTCGATGTGCATGCTTTGTACTTGTTGTCTTGTATATTGTTACTGCACACTCTGGCCTTCATGTATACTTGATGTGTGCTATGCATTTGTAGTTGAAGTATTCTTCTGTTTAGTATTGGTGCACTTGGTTTGCATACAGTTTTCACTGTGCAGCCTTGCTCATTGATCATTTGATCCATTGTTGCATTTGTTTTGGTTGCTGCATTTCAACTTGAACTTCATCTTGATTTTTGAAATCACACCTGAGTTGAATTCAGCTTAAAGCTCAGGTTTGACCTTGTGCTGATATTGTGACATTATTTTTATTGCACTTGAGTTGAACCCGACGTTTTGGGTTTGACATGTGCTCACCTGTCCCTGTAATTTTATCAAGTTTATATATCGGTGTGCACGGCCTTGTGGCATATACAGTGATACACTATGTATGTCACAAGCTGTTCGTGTATGATGAATTCAAAATTAGATGATGACGAACAACCGAAATAACTGAGGCAAATATTATTTTCAAAATCCACATTTTATTTTATACTACAAAAATATTTTAGATTCAATTTTACCGCGTCCATGTATATTTCTGCAGATTGCTCAGATGCTGGATTCACAATGGAATGAAGTTGAAGATAAATACGAGTTGAGTGAATGAGTGATATGTAGTGAGGTCAAATGTAAATTAGAAATTGTGATGTAATCAAAATTGTATTGTAATTAAAGTTGTATATATATAGTGAGAGCTTGAAATTTGTACTATACAAAAAATGTAATAAATATTTGTTTGAATTCAAATTCTGTGTTATTTACTTTATTCAGCAAATATTTATTTAATCTATGAAAAATAAAATAGTACATTAAAAAATACACTTAAATGAATATATATATATGTTTATTATCATCAAACAAAAATCATATAATCGCATATTCAACATAAAGCTATGTAATCTTAAGGACTAATGCGGTAGTTAATTGGCTAATTTTCTGCTGGTTTAGAAAATAGTCGAAAATTTTTGAAACAAATTTAACCACAAGCGCACGGCGTACACTTGTAGTACGTGGTGAATGGTCGATCCGTAGGGAATTAATGATTTTAAAAACTCAATTCAATCAAATTATACCAATTTCAAGTGAAAGTTAAGCTAGAGAATTAGAGAATTAACTAACTAACTAAAAGAAAAGAGAAGCAAATATAAGACTTAAGTGACAATTTAGAGAATAAATCCACTCTCTAGATCATGTAGTACAACATATATGAAATCATGATCTCTCTTTTATGGTCATTAGTGCTTTAATTGATGTGCTTATCATAAGTATGACATTTTGTGCTATTGATTAGCCAACATAAGCCATCAAACTATAACACATCTCTTAAACCACTTACCAACTTTCATGAAACTTGACAATAAAAATGAAATCTATCTTAAGTATGGCCTATTTACTATTGATTAGAAATATAGACCATCGAATTTTAATTTCAAATCACTTTCTTTTGCCATAATTATATTTTGATGAAGAGGCAATTAGTGTTAGTGATTGTTTAAGCATAGCCTATTTGGTGTCAACAATACAGGCTATCAAATTCAAAGCAAAAACCACAATTAAACCACTTCAATCATTCTTACTAGTTGAAGCTATGTAATTAGAGAGCTTCATTACCCCTAAATTGAAGGGGTTTAGCCTCTCATATTTGTCATTTGATTAACAAATGCAGTTTGCAACATTAAGTAAAAAGAAAGCAAAATGAAAGAAGAGAACTAATTAACAAGAATTAATACCAATCTAATTTGCATGAAAGTAAATCTACACTACAAATATTAATGTAAACGAGCATGAAAATGGAAGAGCATGTATTAAATTGCGATAAAAAGGAAATTACTTGAAAATAAAATAAATGGCTAAGTAGCCTGAAAAGAGAACAAAGAGAGCTAAGCTAAACTAAGAGAAGAGATGGCCTCCATAAAAGGGCTTAAGAGAAGGTAGAAGAGGTTACATGAACATAATGGGTTATTTATACAAGCATGAAACCCTAATCCATAATTTGAGGAATGACCAAACTACCCTTGAGAAAGTGCGGAGGCCAAGTAATCATTAGCTTCTACTATCATCATTTGAGTATACATGAAGCCATAAACTCCATGAGCATGTGCATTAGCCTTTAATTTGTACATTAAGGTAGGTGGGTAGGTGGGGTCCTCCATGATCTTCACTTTGAATTATTTCCATCTTCATTCCATTGTGTTCATTTTGTGCATGCATATTTTCTTCATGAAACAACTTGTAATTGAAATCAAATTCCTACAAAATAGTATGAAAATTTCTAATTAAATTTTCTCAAGTTAATTTACGCACAAATGACTATTTTGCCCTTGGATGAAGATGAATATGTGACAATTTGAAATTAATATGGATTTTGATTAAAACAAGTTTAAATACCCAATATGATCATTTATTTAAATTAACTAGAATAAATATGGTGGTAAAAATATGCACAATTATGTGCACATCAAATACCCCCACACTTAACTTTTTATTTGTCCTCGAATAAAGGGAAAAAACTAAAACAAATCCGTTTTCGTAGGGAGCATGATTGCATTGAGAGTACGCAACAAGCCGTTAAACCTCTGGGTGTCCCCGGTAGGACGAGTGTTGTCTCGTGATGGTTTTCAGCGGATACTACCCACAAAATCCAAATGCAGGATGAAAACATTTACAAAATGCAAGATTTATTTACAAATAGATGAATGCGAATTTTGAAAATATTTACAATGAAGGATTCACTTTTAAATCGACATAAATAAGTTAAATATAGGTTTCAGTCATTACCTTGAAAATTTAAGCCAATTACTCATTTAAATTTCCAACAAAAATTAGGTTATCATAACAAATAGACTATAGTTTAACTCGTTATTTAGGTTGATAACAAAGTGCAATTATGAAATACATTTTTAGTTGATTACAAAGTTTATCAGAGTGGTATATTCATTTCTTTTCAATAACAAGTCAAATCAAATAAGTTAAAAATAGTGTTGGGATTTCAATTGCTTACTCACTCTTGTATTTTTGAAAATTTTATTGATATTTAAAATATTTATATGTCCAACTCAGGTAAACTGAGGCCAGATATATTACCGATGCACTGCCTTGTGGACTGAAGTGAGGATAATACAGAGGTGGCGAGTGAACACACAAGTGTGAACACTTATCGATTGTAGGCATTATTAATAAAAGAATTTTTATATACATACACCTAGCTCAGATAAACTGAGCCCAGATATACCGATCGTGCACTGCTTTTCGGGCTTACGTGAGAAATGTACAAAGCATGGCGTGTGTACACACAAGTGTGTACACCTGTCAACTGTAGGTGTTAATAGAAAATATTTACTTACTTACAAATGTTTTGTTTTTTTTATATGTTTTTTTCAAAATAATTTTTTTGAAAGAGAGAGTTTTGCAAAGTAATCTTAGCACCGCTTAACTTGGAAGATAAAAATATGTTATATCCTTTAAATCAACCACTTTTTAAAACAAAGAATTTCAGTTAGGATATATTTCATAATTATCACGTGTGAACCTTTCTATATATTAGTTGAACTATCGTTATTTGTAATCAAACTTCATTTTTATTTTTGTTAAGACGAATAAATTTTCAATAAGTTCAATTTAATAAACCAAAACTATATATTTATCCTATAGTGTTTCTTTAAAAATAAATCAAAATGCTTAAAATAAATTGTTTTTTTAAGTTTTTGTTTTGTTTTGGGGGTTGAAAATAAGATTTAATGTAAATTATGAAAAATCAAAAAAAGAAGGCGAGTCTCCCTCCACACTTGATTTTGACTGTGACCTCACAGTCAATCAAAGTGAAAGGAACGTTTATTATTATCTACACAAAAATGAAATGTATTTATACGACATCAGAAAGTATATCGCTAAAAAGTAAATATAACGATATACCAAAGACCGATTCATTTGTCTCGTCAAGTATGCGAGACACAACTTAAGCTCGAAAAACCAAATTGTAAAAGATTTCGAAGTTGAATGTTTGTTTGAAAAAATGAATGTCGTTTTATTGAAAATTGAATGGGTTGTTTTGTTTTTGAAGATTTTTGGGGTTGATAAAATAATAGATTGAAATTCATGTTTATTTTCACCAAGTTGAAGTTCAAACCTATCATTGAATACTTCTCCAAAATTATCAATTTCAAAATCAAAATGGTAATATAAATCTTCCCCTTCAAAATTTAACAACTCATTGTCGAAAATTCCAAAGAAATCGTGTTCATTGAATTCGTCTTTCTTTATTGGATTATCAACAACTTCATTATGTATCTCAAGTTCAAAATCCAAAGTTGTATTCAAATTTTCGGAATTGAGAAAAGGAAGATCGAATTTTAAATTTGGTTCCACAACCTCAAAAGAATTGAAATCCAACTCAGTTACCGTGTTTTCAACAGCTTCATTAAGATCATCATTTTCATTTTCAAAAGTTATTTTTGAAAATCATAGATTTTGGCAAAAGATTGATTATTACTTAACTCATCAAACGTTGGGATTTGGTTTTGTTGTTCACGTTGTTCCATATAAGTTTCAAACAACGAATCCATGTGATCATCATAAATTTCATTCACTTGTTCAACAAAATCCAATTTGTAGTTATTAACTTGAGAATTTTCGATTCGGATTCGTTGAGAACAAAAATTTTCGATTGCATCATAGTCGAGATTATTCCCATTGCCAAAATTATTAAAAGTGGATCACATTTTCGTTTTGATTTTGAAATTCATTTTGGAGTTCAAAATTGAATTGGCATGGGTTATATTCGACATCATTTGAATTTTGAAGTGAATTCAAATTTTGATTATTTTGAAAACTTTGATTCGAGTTATCACACAAATATGAATTACATAACTCATTTATCATTTGATTTTGTTGTGTAGAGATTTCAAGTAAAGACGAAATGCTATTTTCAAGATTTAAGGGTTGTTCGTTATTTTGAAAACTTTATGGTGAAAAATCTGAATTGTTTGAACAATAGTTGTTAAAATATCCATACAAATTTTGTGTGAAATTATATATATTACATTGATTTTCACAACTATCATAGAATTCATGTAATAGGGAAACTCGGACATTTTCAAGAATATTTTTAGGGGGTTTTTTCATAAAGGAAAAATTATTTACAAATAGAATTTATTTTTCAAAATGGAAAATTGATTTTTTTTTACAAATTTTTGATTTTCTAAAAAAACTAAGTATTTTTTTTTGGATTTTTGGTTTTGATAAAAAAAATTCGAAGGAAAAGGATTTAAAAATTTCAATGGAAAAAGGAATATTTACTATGTTTTAGTTTTGGATTTTGAATTTTTTTTAAATATGCATAAACTAATGCAACCAAATAAATGCAAGGGTTAATTACAAATAATTTATCCTAAGTTAACCCAAAATTGTATAATCGCACATTGTCTTAGATAAACAAGATAGTTCTCAGCTAGGTAACAGACAAGCTTTATCGATGCACCATGAATCACCGTAGCAGCCTGAAGGTTTAAGTACCTTCAGAGGAACAACCACTATAATATTTAAGAATCACCGTAATATTTATAAATGATCATTACTCTACCGTAGTCTAGACACCAAGAAATTAAATTGTTCAAAGAAGACGAATGTCGATATACAATTAAGTGTTATTGATTTTTTAGCCATTATTATTAATCAAAATCTAGGATGAAATGCAAAAGGAAATTAAACGCGTGTTAACAATGCAACAACGAATGAATTTTTATTTTCGTTTTTGATTTTTTTTTTAAAATGCAAGCAAACAGCAATGCAAGGAAAATAAAAACAATAGATATAGGCCAAAAGCAGCAATTTTTTTTAATACAGGCAAGCAGTTATTTTGGCAGGTGGTTCTAATTCTAATCTGCTTTGGCAACCTGAAAATAAAAACAATATATATAGAATAATTTTTTAATAGAAGAACTAAACCAAAAACAAAATAAACTAAAGTATTTTTAATATATATATAAACTATACGTATATCAAAGAAGAAAAGAAAAAAATTGAAAAACTAAAAAAAATTAAACTAAAAAATTAAAATATATAATTTCAATTGAAACTTAAACCAAAAGAAAAAATAAAACCACTTTCAACTGTAAATTTTCACCACCAGGGCCCGACCCACTTAAATCAACTAAAGAAAATGACTTTTCTTCTGTTCGATTATTTCACAGCATCAGGAAACAAAGATTCTGCAATCAAATCAAAGTCTCACAAAAATAAAATCCACGTTTGTTCCTAAATAACTAAATTCTCTGAATCAGAATCAAAACGAAAGGGTAGAGGTTGCAACGTTCGATTTCTAGTCTTCATGTGTCCAAGTTGTAGTTGAAGGACAAGTTCAGACAAGGGGGATGCGGCGATCGTTATGATTGAGTTGGATGATGCGATTCAAAGAGGTGAAGCTTCAATTCGATTGTGGTGAAGTCACGGTTTCGAGATTGCGACTGTGTTTTGATCAATTGGGGATGGTAGCGCGGTATGCAGTTCCGAGTGGGTTGCGATAGGTATCAAAAGCGCTGAATTGTGCCTAGTATTCAGAATTTTTGAATGTTCCAACCAACCAATTTAACATTGCAATGCAAAGGTGTATTTATAGTAGTCGAAGTGGATGGTGGATGGTTGAGATCGTGCTACTGAGATGGCACAGAAAGCACTTGAGTATTGATCTAATTATAGAGGTGGATGGTCGACAGGTGTAAAGTGTGTCATAAGATGTGTGGTGGATGAGAATGTATTCATTTCCTCTCTATACTAAGCGTAAGCTTGCATTAAATGCGCATTTAATGCTGATGGTAAGCGACATCAGTTCAACCACCCAACTATGGTTCTTAGAATAGATGGATGGACTCAGACATCGGTAACATGGATGGTACTTGTAATCTTGCCGAGGACCATGTGGGGAAGACAGTTAATGACCATGCATGATTTAGGAGGGAGGGGGGCCTGATGTCGATGGGAGTTGGCTATACTAAAGCCATGCTAAAGATGGGCCATGCTTGAGCCATTCTTACTTGATGCGCTGTCTGTTGAAGCAGGCTTGGATAGGAGCCGACCATCAGCTGATGTGATGTTGAGCGAATTGAGTTGGCTTTTAGCTACTACCGGAAGAAGTTCGATATAAGAGAGCAGGACAGGACCGAGTCAGACTGGGAGGGACGGGTCCAAATCTTGCCTAAGTGTGAAGGTTGCTTTGGGATGAGATGACCGATCCTTATCTTGGCGTCTTGTTGAGTAAAAAAGTTGGTTTAAGACCAACATGGGGTTAGACAGACCTTTGTAGGTCGGTGGCAGATCAATTAGGTTGGCTTTGATTAGGCAAGACTGCCTTTAATTGGCCCGCTAATTAGAAAATTGAGCAAGTTTGCTTCTCAAGTTTGTATCCGCTTGCGGATGCAGGCTTGAAAAATCATACAAATCTTGTTGATTGACCGCTTTGTAATGTGTTTAATGCACTTTCCATATGGCTTTGTGCAATTAGCTATGACGGTTCATTTTTCAGACATGGTAGAGACGAGTGACATCTTCCCATGTGCATGACTTGACTAAATACTCATCTCTTTTGAATGGATGGGATTCTTTTTTCCTTTTGAATTCAAGACATATGACTGATGGTGTAGGTATATAAATACCCCTTCTTCCTCTGAGCCAAGCCTCCAAAATCGTTCTTTGTGAAAAAAATTAAACCTTGTTAATCTTTCTCAATTCTTTGCTAATAAAAAACTACTAACTTCATCTTTTGTTTCCTTTCCAAACGCCTTTGCATGCATGCCTTTTTTTATATCAAATTTAGCTGGGATGTTGAGAAAGAAGAAAGCTCTCGATATTTGAAATTCCACTTGTTGATTGTAGTTTAAACTATCCGTTGGAAACTTTTGCTTGGAGTGGTCTATGCCTTGCCACTTGGCTTAGAGCCTTGCCTATCGACCAAGATTCTAAAGGTGGTGGGACGTCTGTTTTGGACTAAGTATCTAGGTGAAGCGAGGGCGCTTCCATGCCTTAAGGCTCTGATACTCCTGACCTTAGGTTGGTTTGGATGCTTCTGCGCTTCTTCGAAAGAAGTAGGGGCTGCTGCCTCTGCTTCTTCTTTCATGGCCGAATTCTTGTTTTGCTCTTTGGTGAGGTTTTCCATGAGCTTCTCGGGGTCTCTTGGGAGATCCTATGTGGAAGGATTTGAATATGGGAGCATGTTCAGTTTTCTTTAGCAAGTTCTTGATCGGTCGAAGTATCTACAGTGCTTCTCCAGCTAAGAATGGGGCTTTCTAGGTGGTAATAAGAGCGCGGGTTGGCCTTCCTTAGTAGAGTTGTTGACGTGCTTCTTCTTCTCTACTCCCTTTTTCTTCTTTTCAACTAGCCAATGATAAGAATATCATTGTAAACCTAGCGGGGCTGGCATTGTGCCTCCATACTCTTTTGAACTGAATAAAATAGATCTTATATTGAAAACTCTTATTTGAGGAAGTTGTAATGTTGCTTGATCATCTGTGTGACATATTGAATGGAATACCTAGAGTTGTTAGAGCTGGGCCTATCCTAATGGGGTAATTACGTAAATTTCAAAAAAACTTACCTTTTGGATCTTTATTGGGCCTACGTAGTCTAAATTCATTTAGCACTTTTCTAAATTTTCTTTTAAATAAAATCAGTATTTAAAAAAAATTATAAATAAATTTTTATTTATATAGCGTATGTTATATTGTATATATGTGTTTCATGTACGCATATGTGTACACCTGCACGTGTATAAATGTTGGGATTTACACCGCAACGGACATATTAGCCCCTCTGATACATAAATATGTTGTCAAAATGTGTATATATATATGAATAATATATATAATATATATATTATAAAATACCAGTTATAAAATAATATTCAACAATGCACTTGTGTGTGTGTATGTATACACACACACAAAAAATATAATTATTTTTTCAATACTAAAATATAAAGGAAATTTATATAAATATATAAAATTAAATATATATACATATAGTTCGAAAGCTGTAAAAATTATAATTAAAACTATATATAATACATACATACATACATACATACATATATATATACTTGTAAAATATTATATTTGATGTGCACATAAATGTGCATATTTTTACCACCATATTCAATCTATTTAAATTGAATAAATGATCATATTGGGTATTTTAACCTGTTTAAACCAAAATTCAAATTATTTTCAAATTTTCACATATTCATCTTCATACAGGGGTAAAATGGTCATTTTTGTGTTATTATGAAAATTTACTTGGAATTTTCTATGTTGTTTTGTAGGAAATTTGGTGAATTTTACAAGTGGTTTTATGATGAAATATACATGCACAAAGAATATACAAAAGAATGAAGATGGAAATAATTCAAAGTGAAGAACATGGAGGACCCCACCCACTTACCTTGATTTTCAATTAGAGGCTACTGCACATGCTTATGGAGTTTATGGCTTCATCTACACTTAAATGATGATTAGTAGAAGCTAATGATTACTTGGCCTCCACACTTTCTCAAGGGTATTTTGGGCATTACCCAAAAATATGAATTAGGGTTTAACACATGTATATATAGCCCTTATGTTTCATGTAACTCTCTTCCTCTTAGCCTCTCTTAATTTTAGTCTAGGCTCAAAAATTAATCAAGCTCTCTTCTTTCTTTTCATGGCTACTTAGCCATTTATTTCTTCTTTTCATGTAATTTTTTTATGCAATTTAATACATGCTCTTTTCTTTTTCTTGTTTATTTCTTTTTATGTTGTAGTGTAGATTTACATTCATGCAAAGTAGAATAGTTTTAATTCTTGTTAATTAGCTCTCTTTTTCATTAAGCTTTCGGTTTGCTTTCATGTTGTTAGCTACATTTGTTAATCAAATGACAAATATGAGAAGCTAAACACGTTCAACTTAGGGGTAATGAAGCTCTCTAATTATGTAGCTTCAACTATTTGTTAATTCATGCTCTTTTTTTGTGCTTAATGATGATGATAGAAATGTTTTATTTGTTGTTCTTGCTTTGAATTTGATAGCCTATATTGTTGACACGAAATAGGCTATGCTTAAACAATCACTAACACAAATACCTCTTCATCAAAATATGATTATGGCATAAGAAAGTGATTTGAAATTAAAATTTTATGGTCCATATTTCTAATCAATAGTTATAGGCCATACTTAAAATAGATTTCATTTTCTTTGTACGTTTCATGAAAGTTAGTAAGGGCTTTAAGTGATGTGTTATAGTTTGATGGCTTATGTTGGCTAATCAATAGCACAAATATGCCATAATTATGATAAGCACATCAATTAAAGCACTAATGACCATAAAAGAGAGTTTATGATTTCATATGTGTTGAACTACATGATCTAGAGTGTGGATTTATTCTCTAAATTGTCATTTAACTTTTATATTTGCATCTCTTTTCTTTTAGTTAGCTAGATAATTTTCTAATTCTCTAGTTTAACTTTCATTCTAAATTTTTGGTTAATTTGATTAAATAGAAATTTAATATCAATAATTCTCTGCGGATCGATCCGTACTCGTCACGTACTTCAATAGTACGCCGTGCGCTTGCGGTATAAATTTATTTCAATTTTTTTGACTATTTTCTAAACCGATAGAAAATTAGCCGATTAACAAGTTTTTGATGTCGTTGCTGAGGATTTGTCTTGATTTTAATTCTCTATTCTTCGAATTATTTTTCTTTCGATTTCTGTGTGTTTTTATTCTGTGTGTTGAGTGCATTTTAACAAAAAATTGTTATGTTGTATGATTTTTGTTTGCATTTGTTTGTGTGAGGATAGATGTTCTATTTGTTTTCTATTTCCATATTGCATTTCTATTTAAAAAAAAAATACACAATTCAAAACCAAAAAAAAAGTTTATTTCATTTCATTCTCTTTTAAAATTTGACATCTACATTTTCTTTTTACAATTTCGTTTTCCTTTTTTGCATTTACATTGGAAAAAAAAAATTGTTGTCGTCTTCAACCCCTCCTCCTCGGCCATTAAACACACTACCTTACCTCTTCATATCCACTTCATTCCCATCCTAAACTACTCCATTTCCACCTCTGTTCACCCAATCCTGTACAATTGCCAATTGCTGCCCATCATCCACTCATAAATTCCATAAATACATCAACAAAATCATCAATTGCCAGTTGCTTGAAACAAACAGTTTCCTGACCTCTCACCACTTATACAACATATTCTCACTTCGACTACCAACCAATTGCATACAATTCACATAACCAGTCCACCATCCTGTTCAACAATCTCCCACTGGCCATAGCAACTGTAGCCAATTAAATACCCACCAAGCAGTTCATTCCCCTGCCATCTACTTGCACAACCTGCCCACTTGTCAGCAACAATCCACCAGACCATACTTCTCCATCTCAGTAAACATCTGCTTTTCCTTGACATTCAGCAATTCACCAAAACAACCTCCCCAAAATACAATTAAAAATCACTGACCAACATTCCATCATCCAGTTCAACACCCCCTTGCTACTGCTCAGCAGCTCTTTGCAACTTTGGTCATCTGCTCACCGAAACCTCAAGAAGCTTCAAAAACTACCAACGGCAATCAACAAACAACCAAGAAACATACATTCACCTACCTCTGTCATTAGCCATCCCCTTCAAACTCTGCTCATACAACCAACAAGTTGCCTGCCACTACGAAACTAGATCATTACACATCCCAAACATACATTCACAGCATCAAAAAAGTCTTGCCACTTACACCTTCAAACAAGACCTATCACAGCCATGTTCTTCCCATTGTTGCCGTGCACTTGATCCACTCTGATTCGCCACAAACACACAAAAAACCGAGTTCAACCGCCATCACCTATCGAACTTCCAAATCCACGCCACCCCAATTCCACTTCCAAAACAATCCTCACCTGAAATTAGCCACACACAATCACAACTTCCACGAACTCACCTCCATCCCCAATCACTAGCTGACCTCCCCAATACGCCTTTAAATTCGCAACGCCTTAATCCCAATCGCGCTTCGAACAATCAAGCGAACTCTTGAACCAAGCACTTGAATCAAGAAAAAAAACGAATAAGTCGATTTTGAGAATTGAACATCTAGAATTGATTTAGGAAACTTTGAAATTCTAGAATATGGGAAAGTAAATTCGAATTGGTTTGTGAATGATATTGATTAGAGTTGCGTTTACTATGAAGTGGTTCCTGAAGTCGTTTGTTAAATTTGGGTAGTGGGCCGACTTTGTGACCTTGGTGAATAATTTTGTTTTGTTTTTTGTTTTTTTAAGTCCTTTTCTTTTCTGATTTTGTTTTAATTTTGTTTTGTTGTTCTGTGGGTTTAGTTGAGATGGAAATTATTGTCAAAGACAAAATTTCACAGCTTTTTAGCCTCAAGGACAGACCTTCAATATTTTATCCTGAAGGACAACTTTCTGTAGGTATCAGTTTTTAGGTATTAGTTTGTAGTTATCGATAACAGTTTTTAGGCATCAGTTTTTAGCTAGGTAGCAGTTTTGTTGTCCTTATGAATAAGTTTGAAAAATGTTTGTCCTTATGAATAATTTTTAGAAGAATGTTTGTCCTTGTGGTAAAAATATTGAGGTCGTGTCCTTGAGGCAAAAAATATACAAATCTTTGTCCTTTAAATTAATTCCCCCTTAGTTGAGTATGTTTTTTTATTTCAAAATCCTTGGTTTTTTTTTTAAACATTTTCTTGTTTTATTTTATGATTAAAACATTCAAACCAAAAAAAAAAAAAAAATTTGCCATTCTTCTCTTTTTAAAAAAAGCTTTCCCTTGTATCTTGTTGTAAATTTTATATAAAAAAAATCCCAAAAAAAAAGTTTGTTTGAAATAACGAGAGTGTTCATAAAGTTTGTTTCTTGGTTTTCGTTTCTTTGTTTTAAGCTTTCTTGTGTTATATTTTTTTATCTAAAAAAAACAAAAGAAAAGGAGTTGCTCAATTTATTTTTAGTTTTGCTTTGTCTTATTCCACTACTAGAAAATGCCTCATTACCGACAGCTAGGACCAACGGCTTCCGACGGCTAATTTCTGACGGCTTTCGACGGGCCGTCGGCGGCCGTCGGAAATTTGCGATTATACCTGCAGCCGAGAGCTCTTCTTCCTCCTCCTTTCATACGAAAATTATAACCAAAAACCCCCAAATCCCTTCTCCAAGCTTCCAATCCCTAATTTCTAGCTTCCGGATCCTCCACGGCTGCCTAATCAAACTCCATTACTCTTAATCTCAGATATAATCTCTTATTTTTGTGAAAAATTCAGTTTTTACCCTAATTGTAGATTTGCATAAATTGATAAATTAGGGCGATTAGTGATTGCAATTGTTTCCAATCGCGTAATAACGGTATATAGCATCACATGGTATACCTATTTCATCTTTTATCGTGAAATTGTGAAAAACATGTATAATTTGTGATTGTTCATGTATATGTAAATTGTTGTGTATGCCTTGATTCGACGATTGTATACGTTATTTGGAATAAGATAAAATGATTGAATGAACTAGGAGTATTATATTGTGCACGTATTTACTTATGAAACAAAAAATGCACAACTCTAAATTATAATTATGTGTATTGAAAAATAACAAAAATGTTAAACCAACCTTAAGTTGATTTAATACGTCGAATAAATGTGTTAAATTAATGTATATTTTTGTAAATGTGAACAGTGAGTAAAACTGTATTTTTTCGTAAAATGCGCGCATGTAACTGTTAAATGTCCCTTAGAGAGTTTTTGGCCCCGTCTGACGAGTGTTGTACATGATCATTGTATAAATAGTCGTTTTTTTTAAAAACGACCATTTATATTCATTTGGTACAATGTTTGTCGGATTTGTCCCTGTATTGGACAAGTTATGAACACAGTAACCATTTACATTTTGTGTACTATTTCGTCTCAAACGGTTCATAAAATTTCGCCCTAACTTTTCTTTTTTGTTTCTTGCGTACCCGCATTTGTGTACAATGCAGGGAACAAAAGGGAAATGCTGTCGAAATTTTGTAGAATTGTTTGAGACAAAGTAATATATGAAATGTAAATGCTTACTGTGTTTGTAATAGAAAGTAGGATGCCTGACCAATGAATTTTTTTTTTTTTTAAATCGATACGTTAAAAAATAAAATGTGCCCTGTTTCAAAATATTTTTAAACTTATGAAGTTGTTCTTTAAATTCAAAATATTATACTACCATGAAAATAATCTTTTTCGAATTTGTATTCTTCAAAATAAATATTAAATTTTGAACTTCTCATTTTGTCAAATAGGAAAAATGATTGATTATTTTGTTGATCGGAGAAGATGGATGTAGCAAAGAAATGGACTGAGGGGCTCAATAAAAGAAGATTTTTATAATGGTATAAACATGTTTGTTGAATTCGCTTTAAGTAATAACGGAAACGATCCAGAAATTCATTGTCCGTGTAGTAGGTGTAGACATTTGAAGTATTTGTTATCAGATATTGTGAAAGTTCATTTGTGCCAACATGGTTTCGCACCCGGGTATTATGTTTGGGATCGGCATGGAGAAGTTGTAGCAAATACTTCTGTAGAGTCTGAAAGTGTCGTTAACGAAATAGTTTCAACAACCGGTATAGAAAATATGGTCGAAGATGCAGCACAATCAATGTTTCCTATGGCTGAAGTTGACGACGACGATGGAAATGCTGAAGAACCAAATATTGAAGCAATTTTTTTTTATGATTTACTAGATGCTGCTAAGAAACCTATTTGGGATGGTTGTAAAAGCGACACTCAGCTGTCAGTAATCGCAGAATACATTGCGATGAAGTCAAAATACAACATCACTGAAGCTGGGTTTACGGCTGTTGTACAAGCTGCAAAAAGACATATGTCGCCCGATAATCTAATGTATGAAAATCACTACGAAGTTAAAAAACTTATGTCAGCTTTTGGTTTACCGTATCAGAAAATAGATACATGTTTAAAAGGCTGCATGTTGTTTTGGAAAGAAGACGCAAACCTTAGAAATTGTAAAGTTTGTAAACAGGAGAGATACAAACCAAGAAAAAAGAAGGGGAAGGAAGTTCCATACGAGCGTATGCACTACTTACGCATAACTCGAAGACTTCAAAGATTATATGCATATTCTGTAACCGCATCTAATATGAGATGGCATAGCGTGAGAACGGAGGAAGAGGGTACGTTGACACGTCCGGCCGATGGAGAAGCATGGAAGCATTTCGGTAGAATGTATTCAAATTTTGCAGCGGAGAGTCGAAATGTTAGATTAGGATTATGTACGGACGATTTTTCTCCATTTTCTCAATTTGGTTCTAAATATTCATCCTGACTCATTATCGTCACACCGTATAATTTAACTCCATGGATGTGTATGAAAACACAATATATGTTTCTTACTGTTGTCGTTCTTGGCCCCGACGATCCGACACAAGGAATCGGTATATTTACAACCGTTGATTGAGGAGTTAAAAATAATGTGGAACGAAGGAGTAGAAACATACGATGTGTATGCCAATCCTTGAAATCAACATCTTAAAGCTGACATCTTTGTTATCCAATTCAGTAACCCCAACCGCCGCACCATCCACATTCCCAAACAAATTAGAGACTTCAACAGTCTAACACAAAACGTGTTTCCTTCATTGCGGTAGATTGCGTAAAACTTGATAAATGTAAACAAGTGAAACATGTGCATACTTTGATAATTCTCCAGTCACATATGCACAACAAAAAACAACAACACCCTTAACACCCATCTCTAATCTATACTTAGCAAAAATTGATGATGAATTAAGAGAAGATATGAACTCTTTCACCACCGCATCACCTCCAGTCCCGCATCTCGCCATTAACTCTATCCAACTCAACTTCGCCATTATCTCCATTTAATCTAGCTTTTAAATCACTCATGTGCAGATTATCTACTACAAATTTGTTATTATACAAGGCCTTCCCTGTATCATTTATAATTATTTTAAGGCCTACATTGAGAGGGTATGGAAACCGATTGAGAATTTTTCATCAACACCAAAGAAAATGGTTTCTATGCGATCAAATTTGAAATCGAAGAGGATTATAAAATAATTTTTGGAAGGGGGACCTTATTTCTACGACAGGCGATTGATGATGTCAAGAGATGGGTGCTAAGTTGTGCAAAATAATATGGTGGAACCACATGCGCCGGCTGTTATTTGTAGCCAAATGAGAAAGAAACAAAGGAATTACACATAGCAACAAGTTCAAACACTAGAGAGAATGCATGAAAGATTTCAATTATGCCACAATAATGGCATAGAAGTGGAATGCACAGACAACAGCCCAGAGATATTTTTAGTTTCATAATCAAACACTTGCTTACACACATGCAACAAGTGGCAAAAAATAAACACACCACGTAAACAATGCTAGAATGTTCGAACATTACAAATCCTGTTATTAATACACATAGGCCATATTCAGACAAGCACATTGAAAATCAACGTAACGTACCACTAAATCAAAACATCAACACTCAACATATGCAGTCAATCATAACATTATACCACAATGCATAGAACTCAAAGCAGGAGGATGCGAACAATGCTTGATCACTCGAGCATGCACAACCGCAGACCCAAACTGGCTCAGTGGGGACTGCTTCAGCACAACCTGAAGAGGGCATTGGTTTAAGCACTTGATCCAAACATCTCGGGAAACAACGTCAGGAAGGCAATCCCTTTGAATCCTCCACTACTCACAATGACCAAGTAATTGACAACCTTATATGCAAATCTAAAAACTAAAGGAAAAAATGAACAGAACAACGGCTAATGCAAGTGCGACCACACACCTGCTATCTTCAATCTAGTGACTCTAGCTCAAGATAGGAAAGGTATTCCCTTCAGGTAAAATAACTTATGGCATCTTGCGGTGGAGTGTCATTCTAGAATGGGGGGCGTAGATGTTGGAATCCCCTGTTTTCATTTGTTGAGGAAGTTGACGAAAATAAAAGCGGCTTTAAAGCTGGAGTAAAGACTTAAATAGTAGGGATGCACTTCATTTTTTTACAAATCTATTTATTTCTTCTTCCATAAGTCATAATACCCCGCAAATCACTTGTAGAAAAATTCTTACATATAATGAAAGGTGAGCTCTGGACAGGCCGTTCAAAATGGAATAGGTTTAAGAAGCTATATTCCAAATTAATGACAATAGTTTTTAGGCCCGAATGGTTTCAATTGCAAATTTTACAAAATACATTGCGATTTAATCAAAAATGACATATTACAAGCAATATTAGGTGTGCAGAAATTAGGTAAAGTCATAAAGGAAATTAACCATACTTCTACATGTTTATTTCCAAAAAATTTAGATCCACAAACTCTTCCAGACTACAGGCCAGTCTCCTTATGCAACGTTATATACAAAATACTAGGTAACTTGTTGTGTAATAGGATGAAGCTGTACTTAAGCATTTTGATATCTATAAATCACAATGCATTCATCCTAAACCGACTAATTTCGTAAAATTCTCTTTTAGCTTATGAGATGGTGAGAGGTTTCAATAGGAAATCGATAAATAACATATGCACAAAAATAGATCTACGCAAAACATATGACAGAATTAGCAGAGAATTCACATATCAAATGTTTATAGAAATGAGATTTTCCGTTAACATTGCTAATTTGGTTTATGAATGTATCTAAACTTCCACATTTTCAATACTAATGGATGGAAGCCCTCTAGGATTCTTTAGCAGCAGTAAAGACATAAGGCAAGGTGATTCTTTATCTCCATTCCTTTTTGATTTTGCAATAGAGCACTTCTTAATTCTTTTAGACATAGAATACTACGAAGATAGCATTAATTCTATTTTTCCTATTGAACCAATTCTTACTCACCTATTTATGCTAATGACATTCTTTTTTCCACCAAACCTAGCATCGATAATGAGAAAAGTACCACAAAATTTTTGAAAATGATTAAAGAGTATGTGGGTCTAAATATGAATGAATAAAAGAAATTAAAAAAAGAATTGATTTAATCCAGGTTATAATTCATATTGGATTCCCAAATTTATTAATAGAGGGCCGAACACGAGGAATTGAATCTACAATATATTTTAGCAAATAGGAAAAATTCAAAACCCAAATCATTAAAATATTAAATGTCCAAAGTAAAAATCTTTCGGTCACATATCTGGGGATTCCATTATCATATAGCAAATTTAAATCAAGAGATTTTAATGTGCCGTTGGATAAGATCCACAAGAAATTCAACAATTGGTAAAATAAACCGTATTTGAAAAATTAGAAGCTATGATATGCATAGGAAGACGCTAGTCGACCCAAACTTGAGGAACTACTATGAAGATTCTTACAAGGGAAGAGCCTGTGGGCTTAATGGATTAAAGAAAAGAACTGCAACAACAAGTGTTTCTGGGCTATTAATTTTGATAACAATGTGTCATATACATGGAAATTATTATTAAACACAAGAAACCGGGCCAAGGACACAATAGAGAGGAAAATAGTCATTGAGGATAATACAAATTTCTAATTCGACTCTTTGATCAATTGGCAATTAGAAGAGAGCTGCTGGGAAGGGATTGCACTGCACCCTTTGGTAACCACAATAGGAAAGTCTCTTCCCTATCTTCGATGGAAAGTGGAGAAAAGATAACCCTTATTTGCCTTTTTATATAACTCGACAAATCCGCAAGTCCCACTGGGACAAAATCAAAACAATGACTATTGGGTATGGAAACTACAAAGCTGTGGAAATTTTTCTTTCAAATCGGCATGGAACTATGTCAGGGAAAAAGATAATGAATTAGATTGGTGTACACACATTTGGAATACGACACACTCACCAAAAATGTCTGTCTATACTTCTAGCGAAAACAAACAGACTACATAAAAAAGAAAAAAAAATCAAAATAGAATGCAACAATAGACCCAACTTGTGCATGCAACGATAGACACAACTTGTGCTCTCTGCAAGCAAGGAATTGAATCATGTGATCGTCTGTTTTTCCAGTGTAACTACTCTACCATGCTGTGGCGAGGAATTAAAAACAAACTATAATTTTTGCATATATTCATGGGGAAATGGATGAAATTTTCGAGTAACTCAACAGAATCAACTGTACAAACAAATATCTTGACAAAGTTATTGACATTACCATGACGACTCTTGTATGGATGTTTTGGATAGAACGAAATTCAAGAGTTTTTCAGAATGTAGAAACTCCAGCTAACATCAGAATTGAAATGGTTTTCGATTATAAAATTATCTTTAATGACATGGGATTGTGACATAAAAAAGTGAAGGAAACAAAGAATACCTTTAGAAAATTTGGAAATATTCCCCGTCCAAGTCGAATCCCGAACATCGGTTTTCGACAAGTTTGAACTCGGACATGTGATACTGAAGCTAGCACAACAGCGCTTAAGTCAAAATCCAAATTGTAGCTAGCATAGTAACATGGATCTGTGATGTTGTGGAGATCTTTGGGGCTACGATTACTTGAGGATATGAATGGAACATCGTTCAACCTGAGTTGCGTAGTGTTGGAAGAGCTATCCATTACAGTTCTCATTTGTTGCTATCAAGTGGTTTTGGTTGATCTTTGTTTAGGTTGTGTTGAAGAAACATAGAGCAAGAGTAGCGTTGTTATAACAGCTGGAATTTTCAATCCTCGAAAATCGACACTGATACATTCTCGGTATTCGTATGGCGCAAATCCAAACGCCCAAAAACCTGATTGTTAGGGAAAAAAGAAAATAAAGATAGATCAAAATCCCACATGAACGAAATAACAAATGTTATTTTAATATATAATCTTCACACCAGAAATTTTTAAAAAAATATCAGAGTCTAACCTGGATTCAATTTGGACAGTTATAAACCCTTTGTCCTTACAAATATTTAAAAATAACAATAAAAATGCAATAGATGTAGCGGATAATAAAATACGTCCATATGTAGATGAAGATCTCTAGCTCTCCTCTAGAAACTCAAAGCGTCTTTAACTAAACCTGAAAGTACTCGGATTCGAACCGAGTATTAAAAATACCCGGATCAGGCTTGATAAACCAACATGAGATACTTAAACCATAAATATATGACGGAGTCATTAAATGGATACTAGACAAAACCTTTGAAAAGAATAGTATCTCGTAAGACCACGCCGCTTATATATATGGATTGGTTTTCACCTTACGATAACCAGAATACTTAATATGGAAAATCACTTTGACATTATTATTAATGACATCGGTTTGAAAACATTTCAAATAAATATATATACAAAAGAAGTATTAACCTGGACTATGGTAATATATCCGGACTAGGTCAATGGGATACACCGGACGGAATATATGATACCAAACGGGGTAGCTGAAATGTTTGCAAAGCATTAAAGCTATTTTGGAACTACAATCAAATCTGTAAAGATTCATTTTGGAATTGGATTTTCAACATGATAGGAAACTAATGGCCTTTTCCTTCGATCCACGCATAACAAGCATAGTTCCTACGGTGACCTTATTACTTTTCACAAGCTAGTTATTTGGAACTGCACTTGCTAAATTATTATGGAACAGAGTATTATTCAATGACTTTACATGGTCTCCGTCGGCCTCTAATACCTGTCCATTTCATCATCTTAAGGCAACATATGCCTTTCATTCCTCATAACTAATAGCTTGAAATATGTCCTGCAGACCACATAGTATTACATATCATTCCTAGGATGTGGGGATGTGAGGTTACGTTCCACAAAACTATGCTGTTTTCACAAAGCCACATCCCTTTCGCAAATCCATGTTTTGATCATGTCAGGTTCCACTCTGAATGCCACATTGACATTCCTTTGATTACTTTTGATTTTCACGAACATACAACATCTGAGCTCGTACGTCTCAGGGAAGAATGTTAAGCTAAGAAAATTTGCCTTCTCCGCCACCAAACAGATGTATTTTTTTAAAAGTCAATGTTTGTGATCTCAGAAATGCAATGCTAGACATTCGTCCATACAAGTTCGTTATAGGACTAAACGAAACCAAAGGCACTCCTCTTACTACATCCTACCGGGGATTATCCCTAGGATCAGTAGCGATTAGTCCTTGTAATCGAAGATTCAAAACACGATAGGACCACTACTAAAATAAATATCTTTATATTTGAAGCGACCTAGAGAATGTCAACAAGTAGTCCTTCCATTGTAAAGATCTTCGATCTTCAATATAACGAAGATTTCAAAATGTAGACACCATTTCCATATAAATACAATATGAGGTAAACCCCTGGGATTAATGACAGCAATCCCTACATTCTGAAGATCTTCGATCTTCAATAATCATCGTCTTCGGCACATCTTCACTTTCGAACATATACATTGGTTCGAAGTGGTTTTCGGATAGGGATTCCCAAAATCCAACCCTAATTTCTCCTAATCAATCCTCGATTAAAAATATGTTAAGTTCATATGTGATTATCAAACGTCATTCAATTTAATTCATCTTTTTATTCATTCATAAATATCTCAAAGGCACACATTATTTTAAATTATTCATTTATCTTCTTAATAGCAAATAGAATCAGTAAGCCTCATTTATCAAATCCTTTGGTTACTTAAAACCCATTTTAAATCTTGAAATAATTCTAAACGTTTCATTTCTTTACTTAGAAAATTATTTTCAAATTATTTATTTAAATCTCATATTGAAAAACATTATTGAGTAAAAATGATCATGGAAATTTAATTCTACTTAATATCAGTTTCCACATTCAACCTTTATTATCCATCGAATAACGGTGAAATCACCTTTTAAATTAACACGGATAGTATAGATTCCCTCCTTGGAATTTAATACCAAGTATAAGAAGATTATTTCTATGAAATCCAAGTTGTTTGAATTTGGAAAATTACATCTTTTATACTATGAGAAATTTTGATCCTAGTAAATCAAATTCACCATCCCTCCATCAGGCCAGTCCAAGTAGCTAGGGAGAATAGGTGATTGGTTTTCCAAAGCCAAGCTAAAGACTACCTCTCTGTCACCCATAAGATGGTCAAGTTATTTGATCAACTTTAATTCTTTTAACATGATTAATTATTTATTTGAAAAGGTTCACAAAAGATTCGAGAAAGAATAACTAAATTAAAACCATTGTTTGCAAAAGTTATTAAAAAGTTTTGCAAATAGTGGTTTAAAAGCTTATTTGGTTAAAACAACTTCTATCATTTTGGAAATCTATATTTACAACTCAAATTTATTTTAAACCATTTAAAAAGATTTATAAAATTTATTCCATATTTTTAAACATTTAAAAATATTTATTTTAAATTAATTTGAAATTCGGTTTTAAACTACAAAACCGCGATTTTCTAAAAACTTGTTTTGGACTTATTTAAAAATTTACAAAATGAAATCTTGATTTTCTTTCTTCATCTAAAAATTATGGATATAATAGTCCATAAAATTCTTACCTTGAAGAATTCCGAGCTACATTCCATTCTCTATACTTGTTTGAATTCTACGTTGCGAAATCGCAAACTGCAACACGCCTAGTTTTAGCTTGTTTTCAATTTGTTTCAAACTTCATGGAAACACTAAATTCTTTTAAAATCAATTAAACAGATACTTTTCATATTTCAAACCCATTCTCCATTTCATATCATATTATGATACTATATTATTATAATATATTTTTTAAACCTTTTTCGATATTTAAAATCATTAAGAGGCTAAACAACTCCATACACATATCATTTGTGGATTAAATTATAATTTAATTAACAATGGTTAATTAGCCATAGCTGTTGTTATTTATTAAACCAAGTAACCATCTATATCGCAACCATATAATCAATCATAATATCAACCAAGTTATCATCCAATATCAAACATTTAGTCATCCAGTATATTTAAACTTTCAAATCATTATACTTAAAATAATTTAAAGATTAGTTGGTAAAAATGTGAGTACTCACCTTTAACCAAATCCTTTCACTTCCTACCAACATTCATTCAATCCAACACTCCATTTAAACTTTTGTTAGTTTCAACTAATCATTATCTACTCCATTTCCCCTATCTTCTTGTAATGAATTTAGGGCAATTCTCTCCAATATTTTCACTCGAGAGCTTCCCAAACTCCACTTCTCCTTATCTTGAGCTAAACCTCCCCTTAGAATAGGTGGTGGAGCTTGGCCTTGGTGGTGGTAGTGGTGGATGAGAGTTCTAGGGAGCATGAGGTGTTTGCACTAGAATTGACGTGGAACATATCCACATATACATTTACTTTCTTTTTACTACAATTTTCTTCATTTTTTTTCCATTATCTTTCTAGAAAAGAAGAGCAATTAGATCCTAAAGGAGGAAGAAGAGAACTTAAGAAAATAAAGAATGAAGGTATGAAGAAATTGAAACATAAGGGTCCATATTTATAGCCTTAAATTTCTTAAGCATTACGGAATGTAAATGGACAAATTACCACCCCCAATCACCATCATTTTAGGCCCTCACCCTCCTCTTTCCTCCCCTATCACTTCACTCACTTATTGTCTCCTTACTTAATAGCCAAGAGATGTATTTGGATGGAAAAATGGACTTAAGGTGATATTTGATTTGACTTGTGTTGGATGTGGTGAAAATATCTTCATTTTGTACTTTTCTTTACTTAATTAAATACTTAGCTTAATTTATCCCTGGTTAACATAAGTGAGGTATTTATTTCCTTTTTAATGTGTTTATATAATAACTATTCAAATTGCAAAACGTTTACATAACTTATATTGAACAAAACGTTGATTTTTGACAAAACGTTTTCCGGTCACATTTTCTTTTTTAATCAAACTATTTATTTATGTAAACAAAACTTGGAAATAATTTCCTTATCATCTTTAAAAAAATAAAACAATTTTATTTTATTTTATAAAACCACATTCAATAATATTAAATCCAATTGTAAAATACGACGTCAATTGGTCAAAGAAGTTTGTCCATATTTATAGAATAAGTGTATGTGTGTGTGTATATTTTATCAATAAATTTTTATCATTTTATAAAAATTTAAAAGGAGTTATTTATCATTTAAAACAAAAATTAAATGTATATCCAGTTTTATTGAAAACCGGCTTTTGTCAATTTACGATGAAACTCCAAAATCTCTTATTTTTGTAAATCAATTCTAAAAATAAGTCCACCATTCTTATTTATCACATAAAACATGATTATTTAAGTTTGAAATTATATATTTGAATCTTTAAAGTTAATTAAATATTCCATTTAAAGTGATAAAATTACAGGTCGTTACAATAGTGCTCAGAGACAGGGACAAACATTGTTTTTTCTCTTTCTCTTGCTCGGTTGCACTATCCTATGTGTGAGAAGGGGAGACGTGTGGACTTTTCATGTCTGGGGATTAATTTTGTTCTTTTTTTGTTATGTTGAATTTAGACCACGATAGATAGGGAATGTACGACGGTTTTTACGTTAAATAAGATGTTTAATACTCTTACCGTGGTTTGTTCCCGGCCTGCCACATCTGTAATCTTTTTGTGTAGTATATAAAATACTTGTCCTAAAAAAAAATTAACTAATACATAATAATTATAATTTAATTAAATCATATAATAACAGGAGTATCCAATGTTTCAGTTGTGTGACTCTTACATGAAAATTTGGTCAGCAATTAACATCGAACAATTCGAAAATTAACGTTCAAACTTCACTTTGGTGTGATATTATAGCCTAATTTATCGCTTGCTTGATATTGGAAAAATCTAATTTTACTTTATTAAGCGTTACCCAATGTGACAATTATTTATATTAATTCTCTTTGCTAAAACTATATACGTTGGAATTATAGAATTTGATAATGGCCAAAATTCTAATTCATCCATATTCGACTATCAGTTCAAACAAAAAGTCCTTAGTTCAATAATAACAATTATTATTAGCTGAACTAGTCTGGCCAGAGTTTTTGACTTTAAGTTGACTTCAGTTGACCATGATACTAACATTATATAACCGAGGAGATGAATCTCGTCTTTAATAGTGTTTCAATTTCAATACTTTCACTCGACATTACTAAAGTTGCCGAATGGACGTTCTGCCATGATTGAACTATAATCACAGTGAAGCTTTTATATTGAAGATCTATAATATTCTCAAGTTAAGAGAACTGTGTATGTTAGCCACATCAATATTTTCTATTTGATCTTGGTTATATTAACCAACAGAAAACTATTGAGTGAGTCATTCCATGGTTATCCAATAACTGTCAGTACATAAACCTTTGGCGCCCTCCAGTAGTAATGAGTAATACACTGCCCAATATTTGGAGAGTATTATGCACTCTAGTCTCAATGGATGCATCGATATCCAGTCTTGATACATCTTAATTAGGAATATATAAATGGTGTGATTATTATATATATTTTGATACAATACTCATGATTATAACTATTTATAATTACTATCACAAACGCACCATTTAAGGATTTTCTGTTAAATACACTTTAATTAAATATTTAGTTATTTATAACATGTTATAACAAATATATAACAGAAAGAAAACACCTTGTTGTTGTGAACGAGAACTGATTACAGAGTTAATAATTTGTAATAAATTATAAAATTGATCCTAGGGCATACCCCTAACTCAATCAATCACCCATTTTCAATTGGGGCAAATTATGGAATCTCAATCTCATCCTATCAATTAGTTTTTCAAGGACCAACCAACTTAAACTCTTAGTGAATGGATTTTCTATATTGTCCTTGTTATCTACCTTTTGTATCATGACCTCTTTGGTGGCACTTGCGAAGAATATGTCGTGGCTTCTTTTGTGATCTAGGCTCTTTTGCGATATCTATCGCCACATTGTTGTCACGGAACAATGTCATTGGATTCTTGGTATCGGGAATCACTCTGAGCTCACTTAAAAATTATAACATCCAGACTGCCTCTTTAGATACTTTATTAAAGGCGATGTACTCAGCCTCCATCATCGAATCGACTACCATGTCTTGTTTGGAACTTTTCCAACCGACGGTCCTGTAGTTTAGCATAAAAGCATAACCAGACACGGACTTACTATCATCAACGTCACTTTGAAAGCTAGAGCCAGTATAACTCTTCATAAGGAGGTCACCATTCCCGTATATAAGGAATAAGTCTTGAGTATTACTTAAATACTTCAGTATACATTTTATAGCCATCTAATGTTTTCTTCAAGATTAGACTAGTATCGAATTATGCATCCCGATGCGTATGCTACATCTGGTTTAATATGTAGCATAACATACATTATAAATCCTATAGCTAAAGCATAGGGGAACCCCTCATATGCTCTTTCTCCTTGTCAGTATGAGGAGCATCCTTCTTAGAAAGGATGATTCCAATTTACATTGGAACATTTCCACGCTTGGAATTTTCCATACCGAACCTCTTCAGTATGGCATATATGTACATAGGTTGAAACAATCCTAGCAGCTTCTTAGATCCATCACTATAGACATTTATACCTTATATAGGTTACTTCTCCCATATACTTCATGGTGAGGTTCTTGGAAAGCCATGCTTTCACTGATTGCAATAACGAAGCGTCATTACCTATCAACAGAAGATCGTCGAATTATAACACTAAGAATACGATAGCGTAGCCCCATTCTTTTTGTGTAAGTACGCTTCCTCTATGTTATGATAGAAACGAAACTGTTTGATTACCATATAAAAACACTTGTTCCAACTCCTTAAAGCTTTTTTGAGTCCATAAATGGACTTTAACAACTTGCAAGCCTTGGCCTCACTCCTACCGACCACAAAACTCTCAGGCTACGACATATAGACAGTCACTTCTAAATAACCATTTAGAAACGTCATCTTTACATCCATTTACCATATATCATAGTCATAGAATGCGAAAATGACTATCATAATCTGAATGGACTTAAGCATAACTATGGGCGAAAAGGTTTCGTCATAATCAACACATTGAATTTTTTGAATTCTTTCGCAACCATCCTAGCATTATAAATCTCTACTTTACTATGTACATTTATCCTTTTTCTTAAAAATCCATTTACAGCCGATGAGTTTTAACCTTTGGGTATGTCTAACATAGTCCATACTTTGTTTTCATACATGAAATCCATCTTGGATTACATCGCTCCAAGCCAGAGTATAAAGCTTTAACTCTACAGTGCTTGTTGAAAAGACAGAGGAGTATCATCATCTAAGACACGGTCCTACTTTTTTCCATCCATGAGGAAACCGTAGTATCTCTTTGATGCACGAAGATCCCTATTAGACCTTCTAATAGGTTACGTATTTTTGTGTACGGGTGAATTCGGTTCTTTCACTAGATCGACCTTAGTGTTTACTTCTTAGTTCTCATCCAAGTCTACATCATTCGCTGCTAATTTCCTTTGATAGAAATTCATTTTCCAAAAAGATAATATGTCGAGAATCAATAACCTTTTGTTCCTTGGTATTGTAGAATATATATCCCATTGAGTTTTTGGGATATCTTATAAATTTTCATAGTATCGATCTTGCCTCTAATTTATTCATACCAACATTCTTAACATAGGCCGGACAACCTGTAACATCCTCTCTAGGCCCAAAACTAAGCGCTACAGATGCTGCAGTGATTTGTAGTATTAGCTTCCGGCTACTAAATACGACTATGTTAATGGTATCTAGAATATCAAAAGCACTTAAATATGAAACAAAACACAGATTTCAAATAACTTTTACTTCATTATATTTAAGACAGATGTTCTGTATTCAACTTACATAATCCCAATATGTTCCCAGGCAGATAAAATATATTTATTACAAAATACGCCAAGCGCGGTATATGAATACCTCCTTGGACGATCAGAGTAATAGAGTCATAATAAACTTAATACAAAACACAGGGAAATATTTCAAAACATAAAATAAGAACCGCAACTCCTAAATAGCTATCTATTTGCCTCCTGCAAGCCTTTGGTAGCCTTGTTTATCATCCTACTAAAACCAGAAAAGACGTTAACCCCTCAGCCTAATCAAATTAACTTTGAGCACTCGAGAGTTTAAGGGAAAACACAAAATTTCAGTCAGACATAAAGCCTGGTATGAATAATACTATACATCCTGGAATATATAGGTTAAGTGAGACGAACCGCTTAGCAGAACAGGTTTCCCCTTACTAACATCCTTTTATAACACATCTTTGTGAAACCTTTTCCTACAATCAAAACTGATTAAACATTGTAAAGCATCATTTTATAATCATACATAAACATCAGGTAATAATGAACTATCTGTTCAAACACATATTTTTTGTTTGGATAACTTTTAACCTTTGGCTGACTCGGGCCTACCAGACAATATAATCAAATTAATCTAACACTTGTTAGCTATTCTTCTTTTGGATTATATATCCTTAACTATCTGTTAAATACTTCACTTCTAGACCGTTCTTAACGATCTGTTAAATACTTCTCTTCTAGATGGTTTGTCCCTAACTTAATCATCTCCCAGGTCTTCGTGAACCTAATGGTTTTTTTGGGCTCACCAATAACCTATATGTATACAACATATATTCCTTTCGGTGTGTAATCATAATTTTAGTCTACCCGTGACCAAGCCCTACACACTGAAATTTTGGACAACAATTAGCTAGGGCTAATAGCTAATGTATACGACGCGACCCCATACTAGTCCATCTGGTATTCTAATATCTGAGTCATTTTTCACTCAAGGATCCCTCCCATAATTTTCCTTGAAAACATTTTCAAAATGATTTAAAACCTTTAAATCAAACTTAAATAAGGAGAAGTATATAATCTTTATACTTTACTCAAAATCATATCACCATGTCATTTTTTTTTACTCAAACTTTAATTAATGAAAACATTTAACCAGTTGAAAGAACCTCTTTCTACACTTTTGAAATCATCTCTTTCAAAATAAAACATCAAACCTTTCAAAAACAATAAAACTTAGACATCCTTCTTTAAAATCACTTTAAAACATTGCCTTAGAAAAACTTTGAAAAACCATCCATCTCAAACCTTTCGAATTCATTCCAAATAAAACCTTTCAAAATCATAGTATTAAAACCTTTCGTAATCATTGAACTCAAACCATTCGAAATCATTCACTTAAACCTTTGAAATCATTCACTTAAACGTTTCGAAGTCATTCAACTAAAATCTTTCGAAATCATTCACTTAACCCTTTCGAAGTCGTTCAATTTAAACCTTTCAAAGTTATCAAACCTTTTAAAACATAATCTTTCGAAGAGTTACTGGTTTCAATCGAAAACAAGTGAAAAACCTTCTTTTAAAACCTTTTGGCTCCACTGGAAGCAACCTTTTGACTAAGTCGAAAGCTCTACTTCGAAAGCTTGGTTATACTTTACCTAGAAGGGTAAATCACCTAAGTCGAAAGCTTCCTTTTGATAGCATTAGGATAAACGGCTTGTTTTAAAACAAGTAAACCTTTCGTCTTTTTCGAAAGGTCCAAAACGAAACATGTATAAAGCAGCAGTAACCCTTTGACTATGTCGAAAGGTTTCAAAACAAAAGTAGTGATAAAACAGCAGCAACCTTTCGATTGTGTCAGAAGGTTTAAAACCTTTATTTTAAATGTTTGACCTGGTTGAAAGCAACCAAGTCGAAGGCTCTAATTTGAAAGCAATGCAAGTGAAAGCTTTAGTTTATACAACAAGCATACTTCAACCTCTTTGGCAACCAACCTTTCGACTAGGAACCCTTCGACAATATTCAATTCATTACATACCAAGATACTTGACACCATATGCATTGAACTTTGACCTTGTCGAAAGCTAACCTTACGACTTTGTCGGAAGGTCTGGGTCGGAAGGTTTAATACAGAATTGGTCGAAGCATGCCAAAAGTATGAATTCATTGTTTTTAACCTAAAAATGATATTTTCAACTAACCTGCCTTTATTTTTCAAATTCTCATTGGTTAACAAATACTTTTCAAAAAAGTGCTGCCACTATTTTTCAAAATTGAATAATCATTTTATTTTATAAAATGCCATTTCTCCTTAATTAAATATATAAAACATTTAAGTCTCACGCCTTAAATAATTTTATATATTCATCAAACAACTTAGGAAAAATTTGAAAAAATCCAAAAAATCTATTTTAATATGTTTTCCAACATATAAAAATTTCAAACCCAAATAATAATTATTTTAGCCGTAAATAATTTATAACCCAATCAATCATTTTCTTCACTAACAAATTTATATAAAATCCATATTAATTCAGAAAATTATGAAAATTGAAACCCATCTCTAAAATTTCATTTATGATCTATATTTAAATTTTCAAGGCATTTGGCTGCCATCTAATAGGTTTTTCATATCAAATATATCATAAAAACTAACATTAATATATATAATTCATCAACAAGCATATGTATAACTTTAATCATCAAAACATGACATATACTTGCAAAAACATTTCGAATCTAATCAAAAACCAAACATCATATGAAAAGAGATGTACTAATTATTCACCTTAGCTTTGATATTTTAGGATGTGAGATTTGATGTTGATTATCTTTCTTCACTTGAATCCTTGTTTTAATCTTTCCTTGAGAACAATAATGGTGGTCGACCTTTGGTATATTTTTTGTTAAAGTAAAAATGAAATGAACGCGAGTTTCATTTCTAAGGATTTAGGGTATAAGCAATTCCTATTTTCCATATTGCCCTTCTCATATCCAAACACATTAGCTTATGTAATTTCGTTTTAGTATATACACACATGGCACGCCTAGCCTTAGCTAACCAATTCTCAACTTATTAATCTCTACATTATTTAATTTAATTTTGTTGATTAAACATTCTAAATAATGTCATAAAAGTATGGCGTGTTACATAACCCTACACCTTCAAATACTTAAGTTGGGGTTTCTTATTGTACCACATCTCATATGGTGTTTTAGGCACACATTTAGTAGGCAACAAGTTCAATATATGCCATGCCGTTTCTAGCTTATCTCCCTTATAGGACAGAGGTAACCCAGCCTTACTCATCATGAAAGGAACCATATCTAATAGGGTTCGGTAGATTCACTCCAACACGTCATTGTGTTGTGGAGTAACATGAGACATAATCCATTAATTTTTTAAGTGTTGTTGGAGTTCCTGTCCAACATACTCACCTCCTCGATCGGATAGAAGAATTTTTATCTTTCAATTTGTTTTATTTTCAACTGTATTCTTATACTCAACAAATTTCTCACAAACATTAGGTTTGTTTATTATAAAGTACACTTATCCTAGTCTCGAGAAATCATAAGTAAAGGTAACAACGTAAAAATTATTATCCTTGGTGATTACAAACATCGGGTCACATACATCACTATGTACTAGTCTTAAGAAGTTGATCAACTCTTTCATTACTCCCACTGAAGGGTTTTTTCATCTTGCCTTTGAGACACGATTTACACGTGTCAAATGATTCAGAATCAAGTGACGGAAGAAAACCTTTGGTTTTCGATTCGTGCTATCATTTCTCATTGATATGACCTAGCCTATAATGCCAAAGATAATTATCATTTATATTGTTAGATGAACTACTCACAGAATAAGCATAATTTGTACTGATCACATAAAGGTTAATTTCAAAAACACCATCGTAGACTTTATTTCTGTCTAAACTAATGCTCATAACATTATTCGCATAGTGAAATACATATCCAGTGTCAAATAATCTCGAAATAGAAAAAATTCCATAAATAATTCTTTTACAAAATAGCAGTTATTTCATATCAATACAACACCAATGGGAAAACATAGAAGATAATCTCATACTGCCATTGCATCTATGGTTGACCCATCAACAACATAGAGCCTCATTTCTCCTTTTGCCGTACGGTGCTAGTTCCTAATCCCCTATAACGAATTAAATATATCAGTTCCAAATTAAGCATCTAAAACCTAAGACGTTTTATTTATTACAACACAATTTTGAATCATAAATGCAACTAATGGAGCTGTAGAACCATTTTGCTTTTTTTCTTTAATCATCGTTTGGTACTCAGGATAGTTCCTTTTCTAGTGGTCTTTCTTATGATTGGGACATTCACCCTTATTATCGGTCTTCTTACTTCTTATTCTTCTTACCTTCTCTCTTTTGCTTCTTCAATTTTTTTGATAATGACTCCCCACCCTTAATAGCAAACATGGTCTCTTAATCCTTCTATTGGAACTTGGCAGGCTCAACATATTGAGGAGCTTTACGAGATTCACGTTTAGTTGGTTTATATTATAATTCAATATGAACAGTTCATACTAAGGGTCAAGAGAACTAAGGATTAATCGTGAAAGTCTATCAATATAGCCCTTCATCATTAGGACATTATTATCCACCTTCTATCCCTTTGGCATTTTGGTGCGGAACAATTTAATAGTAGTCTCGTACCTCGGGAGTGAGATTTCTTACTAATAGTGCCTTCAGGCTACCAAAAATCTGGTGAATAGACATATTTTTGTGCTTCCATTGCAATAGCTTGTCTAACGTAGATTGCATGAAAACCTAGGAGATTTTCAGGTCAACAACCCGCATATTGTAATCAACATGCCATTAATGGTCAGCGTTATCATCGGGTTTGGTCATAGGAGCACAAGTAATAGACGACCAAAGATGCTCATATATCAACACTATCTTTATAGATCTCAGTTAATCGATATACTTGTTTAGTCAATGTAATTTGTTGCTTTCATTAAATAGTCTAGGAGTTGACATTTTTTGCAAGTTTCAATTGGTAGGTTATTAGGACAATATCATGTAGATGTTCTTATAATAATAGTATGTTTCAAATTTTATGTTTCATTTTACTAATAAGCTCTCACTAGTCTTTTATGTTTTGCCAAACCCTAAGTCAAAATATAAAAGACTTTCGACTCCACTAGTAGGAGTTAGGACTCGTCAATCTTGAAATTTTGATCTTGAGTTTGCTCAAAAAGTCATAGCTTCATAGATAATATATAATTCCTTATCAGCTTTATCGTATACAACTCCTGATCCATGGTATCTTGTCCTCATTTCACTCGGGCCTTGAGTTTGCTAAACAAATCGAAGTGAAATTATTTACTTGTACTTACCATATTGTAGGGGCCTAAGTGTAGTATAAGTACCTTAAGTTAGCTCAATATATACATGTCGTTATCTTGCCTTGTCTATTCAACGTATTAATAATATTATACATAACATCCTTAGCTTGAGTTTGCTCAAGAACTAAAAAATATGCAAGTATACTATATATTTATATATGTATATATGGTAGATGACAACATTGCATTAAAAATTCTTAATCGTCAATATATTATATTGAGTGATATCTGCTTATAGAATAATATATTTCTTACGAAATACCCTTGTGATCCAAGTGTCGTGCACGCTGGGAATCATGGTATACATACATTTAGGTATGTATTTATTCCTTAAGTATATTTAGGGTTTCTTTAATGTTCCACCTTTAGTTTGTACGTTCATATTATATGAGTTTTATTAAATATATAGCACTTTTATATTTTAATTAACCTACATAGTAATCTTATATATAACACTATATTAATTAAATCATATTTAATTAACTTTAATTAATTAACACTTTGAATAATAATATATTAATTTCAACATAAAATATTGAATATTTATACATTATAACCTTTATAGTAACACACACACATATATTAATTTATTAATTGACTTTTAGTTAATTTATTTAATTAAACAATTTTAATTAAATTTATTAGTTTCCAAATTATTTAGTATGCGTACATGTACAATTGTATTGTCTTAAACATTTCAGGACAATATAACATATGTCACTACATATTTTACATGCATATATATTATTTGATTAACTTATTTACTCAATTTATTTCTTTATTGATATTATTAATAAAAATTAATTTTGAAATTAAGATATATTTATTTTCGAACACTTTGAAAATTTCCATTATATTATAAATTTTATAATATACATGTTTTATTTTAAATTTAACTTTAAAATTTAAAATCTTTATTTTTATTTTTCAAAACAATTCTGAAAATTAGCCTAATTCCCAATTAAAATTTAGCCTTTTTATTAGGGGAACCTTCGGGCTCATATATCTATTTGGGCCATGTTGGTAGCTATATAGGGCAAAGTACTTGATTGGGCAAACCCAATCCTTCGACGCTACCTTTCTAGACACCTTACTAATTGGATTGTTAGCTTAATTAGTTAGCCCTAGCATGACTAGTTTAGACCGCATAGGTTATTAGGCTCTAATACTATTGTTGGAACTAAGCTAACCTACAACAAGATAGTTGGGTAAAATTTCATTTTTTTAATCTTTTGGATCTTTATTAGGGCTATGTAGTCTAAATTCATTTAGAATATTTTTAAATAAATAAAATCAATATTTTATCTAAATTTATAAATAAAGTTTTATTTTACATTGTTTGTATTATATTATATATGTGTATCATGTACACATATCCGTGTGCATACACTTGGAGCATAGTAATGTATACATGGTTTGACATGCCCATGTATAGATGTTGATATTTACACCACAATAGACATATTAGTCACTCTCATATACAAATATGTTATCTAAACGTACTTATGTGTATATACGAATAATATAATATAAATAAACATATGTGTGTGTATTATAAAATATTACTTACAAAATAATATTTAATGATGTACTTATGTGTATGTGTATATATATCTACACAAAATATAATTATATTACAAAATATTTTCAATATTAAAAAACAAAATAAATTTATATAACTATATAAAATTAACACACACACACACACATATATAGTTCGAAAGCTATAAAAAATTAAAACTAAAACTATATTTATCATATGTATAAATATTTATATAAATAAATACTTATAAAATATTATTATATATAATAATAATGATAATGATAATAAATATTTATGCACATTGCTCTCGGCTTAAAAGTTTGAAAAGTAATTTTTTTGGGTTTCAAAATGTTAAATAGTTTATTTATTTTTAATTAATCTTCTATATAGAAATACTTAAAATAATTTATTTTGTTTATCCGAAAATAAATAGTAATATACTTTGCATAATTATTCTTGTATACTATATTATAAAAATATGTGTGTGTGGTATGTTTATTTATTTATTGCATAAACTAATTTTATAAAATTATAAAAAAATGTGTATGGATTAAATACAAAATACTTTTTATAGATCCAGTGCATTTGTTCTTTAGTAAAATTTATATAAAATATAAAACATGTATTATATAGTATTATATTTTGTATATTAGTTTCTAATTAAAATAAAAATTATCTTTATATACATAATTTAATTTAAATATAATTTTTTATATTAGGTCATATGCAATGTGATACATTGTGTATATATACAATTTTTTAAATACACACACATCCCAACCATCCAAATGTGACAACATATTGATATACGAATTCATTGTAATTACTAACTAACATATATATGATATAATAAATAAATTTAGCATTAGTAAATAAAAGACACACTTTCACCAAACATTAGTACATACATATTGAAATGAAGAACAGAACTCGTTGAATCCAATTCCAAGTTCTGAAGTTGCTAGCTCCTGTACTGCTTTACACCGACGATCGAATCGAGCTGTTAATTTAATATTTTGTGCTTGGATTTTGGGGCTTTGAAGGGGCATGTATGGCCTCTATTTGCTGGAATAGGGAGTGCAATAAGATCTAGAAGAAAGTGAACGTTAGAGGGAATAAATAAATGAGAGATAAGAGAGTGAAATAAGGATTAAGATCCATGTTTTTCTCTTACTAGTTTCCTTTTATCAATTTAAATTCCCTCCTATCAATCCTCATAGTCGGCCTTACCATGATTTCCTAAAGCCAATTAAACAAGCCCCAATTGGGCCTCGAAACCATTTCAATCCCGAATAATATTGTTGCATTTGAATCCAATTTAAACGTGTATTGATATAATATATCGATTAGTGTTTATATAAATATTATATGCACATTATTTATTATTTTTCAACATATATAAAATGAAATTTTATAATTAATATTTGATAAATATTAATTAATTCAACCAGCTTATAAAAATTATAATTTAATTAAATCAGGGGGTAACAGGAGTATTCAACATTTCAGTTATGTGACTTTTAGGTGTAAATTTGATCAGCGATTAATATGGAACAATTCGAATATAATGTTCACACTTTACGTAGCAGGCGGTGTGACATTATGGCCAAAATTATCGCTTACTTGGTATCATTAAAATCCATTTTTACTTTATTAAGTGTTACCCTGTAGTGATAATTATTTATACCAACACACTTCATAAAAGCTGTATCATATTGGACATATGGAATTTGGTAATGGTCAAAATTCCAATATCATCCATATTCGACTCTATAATCCAAACACAAAGTCCTTGGTTTGATAATAGCATTATGATTAATTGAACTACTCTGGCCAAAGATTTTAACTTTGAGTTGACTTCAGTCGATGGTGATACTAACCTCACATGACCAAGGCGACAAATCCTCTCTTGAATAGCGTTTTACTTCTAATACTTCCACTTGAACCAACTATATTCTTTCAATACACATCGTGTCATGATTTAACTATAATCAAAGCAAAGTTTTCATATTGTAGATCGATAGTATTCTCAAGTCAAGAGAACCATGTAAATTGGTCAAATCAATATTTTATGTTTGACCTTAATTGTATTAACCCGAATAAAACTATCAAGTGAGTCATTTCATAGTTATCCAATAATTATCAGTGTACAACCCCTTGGTGCACCCAATACACTACCCACCATTTGAAGAGCGTTACATACTCTATCTCAATGGGTGTATCGATATACAATCTCGATACATCTTGACTAGGAATATTTAAAATGATGTGTTTATTATATATAATGTGATACAATACTCATGATTTCAACTATTTATAATTACTAACACAACACGCCGTTTATGGTTTTTCTATTAAATATGCTTTAATTAAATATTTAATTATTTATAACATATTATAACAAGTATATAACATAAAGAAGACACCTTTTTGTTATGAATGCGAATTGATTACAGAGTTAATAATTTACAATTAATTACAGGATTTCCTGGAGCGCATACCCCTAACTTTATCAAGGGTATCCGATAGTCCTTGTATTTATTCTATGGAAATCTCTTTCTTTAGGATTATGCTAACTATAATATGGTAATAAGACGGGATGGATACAACTGTTAATGCAGCCAAGTGACAATTGGATGTAGACTGGAGGTTTGCACTAGGATGAGCTGAAACACATATCTGTTTGCGAATTCTCTTAGGCAACAAGCGATCGAGTGTAGAGTGGCGGACGAGCACCAGCTCAAACCCGAGCACATAGGGCTATGAGGTTCTCCTAGGTGACACATCATTGGTCATGAGGCAACAATTGACCTCGAATTAAACCAGAGTGCATTTTCATAGCTTAAACACTCTAGTGTAAGTGAGTTGCATGATGGAAAGATGGGTTATACGCAGCCCACTCATAAGGACTTTATGGTGAGATAAGCTATACGTTGCCCTTTCAAAGAAGTAAATAGATGGAAAAGTATTTATGTTATTCCCATTTCTTTTTGTTTGAAGAAATTAACTGTAACGATGAGTCTGACCTGAGGTTGTGATGCCCTGGCATTCAAAATGAGGCGGTTGGTTATGAGAGAGTAAAGACTATTACCAATACTTCAGGTTTGGAGGTGGTCTTGGAAAGAACCAGCTGTTAACAGGCCTGCTAGATGTGTTGAGAGGCCCATCGTTAATGGTGGAATGTTCTTGTAGCATCATGAGAGTACTTATCTTTGCTTGTTTATGGGATGTTCTATAACATTCCTTTACTTTTCGTTGGTTTCCCCTGATTTTTCCGACCCCGTTTTGGATAGGAAACTTCAATGATGCAGTCGTAAAAGATGATGACATCCAGCTCGGTAAGAGTCGTCATCTTATTAAAAGGTTGTAAGCAGATGGACAATCAACTTCTACAAAGTTTACCTAGATCTTTGCAGTGAGAAGCTCTTAATCGAAAGTTATTATGAGAAAGGTTTTCCCATCAGAATAATGCACATACGTCAAAGCTATAAATGGGATAGCGCACGGGGTAAGGTTGGAGGTTGGAAGCTTAGGAGCTTTAAAAGTGTTCTTGAACATGACATTGACCAAGTTGACCCCATCCATGAAGCCCCGATGGATATTATATTTGGTTAAGGCAAGAGTAACGACCATAGGATCATGATGGAGGTACGACACTGCTTCCATATCCTTAGCTATGAAGCTGATCGACCACTATGATTCCAATCAAGGTGCCTTAGATGCCCGAAACTTCATTGAGTATACCTGCCTAGTAGTGATCACTTCTCTTTGATACTGGAAATACCCCCCGAATGCTACCAGCAACATGCTGGCATATGGTCAAGACCTCGGTGATGGATTAAATATTGGCATTATTATGCCAAGGGGGTTGATTCTACCATTCTTCACGGTTTTCCCTTTGCTCGACCTAATGTCAAACAAATTCCTAGGTACTCCATTTTGAATTAGCCTTTCATTCTCATACTTGAGCATATGGTTGTATATTGTGGAATGGTCGTTGATTCGATGGAACTTGTGGTGCTTATTGTTACAGCGAGGTTCTTTCTGCATTCCATCTCTGATGCTGGCAGGCCTTTGATATCGCACTTGATTTCTGGTAGCAAGTTAGATGGTGAAGATGTCCCTGCCTAAGAGTAAGTAATTATGAAACCAATGTTCGTAAGGAAGGCCGACCTCTGGACACCTTTTTATGTTAGCTTAACGACTTCTATTGTGATGATCGTTTTTATTGCTAAGGCTGGTTTAGGCAGGGTGATTTCCCTTATTTTCGTTATTTGAAAGATCTACATCTTCCATCCTTATCATACCGTTCGTCCATTGATAGAAGCCAGGTAGGGACAAAGCTTGCTATTTCTAGAGCTCTCTCCATATCCTGGACTTGTACCTGACCCTTGAGCATTGGGCCACGACCAAGCTGCTTACGTTCACACCCTTAGCTCAGGTGGACTCTTTATTAAAGTGACTATCTTATGACTATAAGCTTTCAGAAGGGCCCTAAATATTATTGCCTGGCTCGCTAGCCAACATGACTTAGGTACGGTACATGAAGAAATGAGTCTTAAAGTACATACATAATTGGGCCCAGGAGCGGATATTGCTCAATCGCTGGTGCAAAAACCAGCCAAGGGCTGATCATGCAACGGTGGAGGGAAAGAGTAAGCACTTTGTTGAGCCAGAGAGCTATCCATTGTGGGTAACGGAGTTGAATGTCATGATGTGGTTAGATAGGTCTGCACTCACATCATACTTGTCAATTGGAGGTAAGGCATACCATAGATGGATATAAGCACATAGGATTTCAATGAAAAATGATTCCCGATTCTCATCATCTGAGAATGCCTCGCACCCATCATCGCGGGCTTGCATTCTATTGAGCTATTGGTGGAGGAGTGAATTTCTTCCCTGAATCTAGCATCAGCCTATTATGGGATGCTCTGGCTAAATATAGGCTTAGGGCTCAGCCTACACCAGGGTGGAGTAGGAGATTGATGATGAAATGGAGAATGATAAGGATGAGCTAGAGATCTCCCTATATGCATTAAGGAGGATCTGAAATGCATGACCTACTCTCCTTTTTTCTTATTTCTATCCACATCCTTATGGGCTTGGGAGTGCACCGAGGGGACCATGCATGCCCAGTTAAAAGCAGAGTGACCACCGTTGAGATAGTCAAATGTAGAAGTCACATACGATTAGGATCTTGTGGTCATTCCACTTAAAGGGAAGAATGGAAGGTTAGCCTCATAGGTGAAGTCATGTCCAGTGCAAGGTTAATTCGGCTAGGTATATGTGCGACCTAACTGCTTGGTTGGAAGGAGTCATCCATTAGCGGATTTTTTGGCACCACCTTCTCATGGGCCTTGATTGTCATTATCCATATAATTTCAATACAGGAAGCAATGTTATAAGCGATGACATCACAAATCTATTAAAGCTATGGAGTCCTATGTTGAACGAAACCACATCACGTCAACAACATATCTCTCTGAGGGTATCTCTTTGCACTTTATCACCGTATCAACAATATATCTCTTCAAAGTTGGAAATGTTCCTCTTCGATGATGTATCCATCGCACCTCAACACTTTGACATAATCCTTCTTCAATGATATATCCCAGAATCCTTCATCTAGCACCGAACACCAAGAATGCGCCAGCTATGTTGCATGCCGGCAAGGCATGGAGAGACTTCGATGCTAACCTCACCAATGTTATACTCAAGTGAATTTAAAGATAGCCTTTTAGTGACTTCGAGGGTGTTTAATATTAGTAACTGGTTGATGATGAAGTGATACATTAAAAACAATGATGAAGGAAACCAATACCCCAGTGGCACCCCCTTTCTGCCAGTGCTCTGAAAGTATGAGAATAAAACATAACCACACCGCTCTTCGAAGGTAGTCTATTTGCTAGTCATCTTTATGCATATGCTTCAAAAATGTTGCATGTTCATGCAAAGCAGTATCAATGAAGCATATCATCGATACCCTTAAGGTCATCAACACCACTCCGCAAGTATCATTTCCCTACACTTGCTTTGAATCAAGGACTTTGAACCTCATGGCAGAAGCTTTCGAGGCCAATGATCATAGTAGTCGGGCCCCAATGATGGTCCCTATGCAATCATCCACATGCAGCACCTCAAAGGCATGCCACTATTAATACATTAGGAGTATCGCTGCTTTCTTGTCATGGCCAAAGTAGTCCATCAACAGTGACATAAAATGAAACAATGCCACTCCGAAGTCGGGCATTGTCGAAGCCCACTTTGATGAAGACGTGAGATGCGAAGAGGAGAGCCGCCCGCATCTATAAATACTACCATAAGGGTGCCATTTTGGGGGTCGGAATTTCATTCTCTCTCTCGCCTCTTAAACCTTGTAACCTTAAATCGAATTAGAGATAATTCTATTTGTCTGTAATCTTATTTGAATCGAATAAACATGGATTTAACCTCGCATATTAACTTCGATTATGACTCTGTTGAACATATTGACTTGGACTTGCATTATATGAACTTATCATGACCACTTCGACATGAACCTAGTTGAAGTGCCTTGAACTATGTTGAACTCTTATATGCATATTTATATGGACTATGGACTGTGGACCTTGAACATAAGGGTGGAATGCATAACTTGTTATCATACATAATGCACTTCAATATAACTCCATGAATTATCTTTTATGCCTATTGGAAATATGACATGTCATTAGCCATATGGACAACATTGTTCAATGACTAGTGTGGACCCAAATGCATGACAATCTTGATGGCCCTAGAGGACTTCAAACATAACGATTCAAGAAGATAAATGAACCTTCCTATATCCTTCCTCAAGGGCCAATTGTTATTCATCAATCAATGAATCAATCTCATGCTAGGTCATAAATGATGAGTTACGCCTTAAACATTGTCAAGAGCCTTGATCATGTCTTTGCACATATCAAGACTAAGCGACGTGATCAGCTCATGCTTGGTTATGTCTTAGAATATATTTGAATCCAGAAATAACTTATCACAAGTATCATCTGAAGTGCTATACTAACATTTTTGGCACTAAAAGGAGCGATCTAACCTTCGATCTTGTTTAACTTCCCTCTCAGATTAATTGTATTTATTTATGAAAAATGGTGAAATTAAGCAAACTAATGTTATGAGTATGGAAGTCGTACAAACTATGACACTAGAATAGAATGTAACTCCCAATTTCAACATGGTAAATGCAGAGCTTGGACAATCGTCACAATCGGTTCAACCAACTAGCAGTGAGCATAAAACCCAAAAATTGAAGCAACAACCGCCGATGATGAGAGAACTATTGGAAGGGGTGCTTGCTCAGAAGTCTTCCAAGACTACTAGGGTAACTGGTAGAGATGAGATAGAATCTCCAAGAAGAAACCTAAATACTTCTTTGCTTAGAAAAAAAAAGTAAAAGCAAGTTTACCTAAGCTCCACAAAAATAGAATAGTGATCAATAGGCCAAGGCAGATTATCAAGGGAGAATGAAGGAAAAGTTCAGAGAATAATCTGGGAGCTCGACTTCTGAAGGATATGAACCAGAAAGAAGCGGTCACCATAATGATGAATCATACATAAAGAGTTTAGCAGAGAAGGTGGAAAAAGTCATGCTCAATCTCAAAGGGAACAGGACTTTAATGATTGGGCCAATGACAAATAATGAGAGGCTCCTTTTACTAAAGATATCATGGATGAGAAGATTCCATATTATATTAAGATTCCTTCTATCAGATATAAGGGAACCACCGACCCAGATGACCATCTATTATCCTTTATGAGTCAAATGGATCAATATCATAAATTCGGAGCTATTCGTTGCAAAATTTTCCCAACCACGTTTCAAGAAGCAACACCTAAGTGGTACTGGCAATACCGAGATAGGACCATATATTCTTGGAATCAATTTTATTACGAATTTTTAGCATAATTCCGCATCTGCAAAGATCCATCTGTTGACTACCCTGTGATAGCCAATATCAAGCAAAGAACTGAGGAGCTGCTAGGTGATTATCTTAAAAGATTCAATACAGAAGCCTTGAAGGCAAATAACAGGATTGATGGGGACAAGTTAGTAGCTATACACTCGGGATTAATCGAGCAAACTCCATTTTAGTGGGAGCTTTACGTCCACTGGTGCAAAGACTTACAGGAATTCCATTTTCAAGTTGATAAATTCATCCGCACAGATGAAGTGCACCATGCTAGAAAGAAAACTCAAGTTAAGAAGGAAACATGGAAGCTTAACAACAACCTAATCATAAGAAGCCAAGGTGGGAGGAAGATTTGAATGCTAGTCATGTCGTTCTAAATAGGCCGATTTCTTATATATTTGCTATAATGAAGGAGAAGGATGATTGCCTTATTTCTTATAAGGCTAAAACCAATCCTGAACAAAGAAGGGCAGAAGTAATGCACATATTATAAATCAAATGGGTACAAGATGGATGAGTGTTGCGTGCTGGCAGGTATAATTCAGTGGATGATTCGTAGTGGACAATTGAAATTATTTGTCAAAGATGGACAGAAAGTCACCCACTCTTGAAGCAATAATCAGAGGCCACCAAGAAAAGCTACAAATATGATGAAAGATGATATTTAGCCTTACTTCATTCCACCTCTCAACCTGATTGACATAATCCATAGAGGCCCACACTTGGCTACGAGCAACAAGGGGGCTAGAAGCCGATCTGCGAGGGAAGCAAAGGAAGACATTTTCTCCATTTAGGTAGAACCACCATTCAAGAACCCAAGATTTCAGATCCAATTGCACACTTTAACAACAACTCCATCATAGCTAAGAGTCATACACAATCCACACAATGATCCACTAATGATTCCCGCACAGATCAGACTATCTATGATCACAAAAAATTTAGTGGATATAGGCAGCGTCGTTAACGTAATTTATAGATATGCTTTTTACCAAACGGGGATTTTGGAAGAGAAGCCAAAACCAAGCTTAGATCCTATCTTTAGATTCAATAATAAGGGGTCAAATATGGTAGGGCAACTAAAACTTCTTCTATAGATGGGGGTTCTACCATGTTGTAAGGCCTTTGAAACCCTCTTCATTGTTATAGACCAATCATCCTACAGAACACTTTCTTTGGAAGGCCAGCTCAAGATGAAATTGATGCTTTCATGTCCCCAAAATACCTGATGGTCAAGTTTCTAATAGAAAAGGGATGGGGAGCTAGGGGTGTTCAATTCGGTGCTTAAGAGATGCATTTTGCAACCGTTGAACAAAATGAATGAAGTTATCTTTCTTGTTATGATTTGGAGAAAAGAAAATTAACCAAAGCTGATATTAAAGAGCCTTTGAATGATGATTCTTCAAACTCATCACCCAAAGAAAAAACAAGACCATATAAGGAAACTAAATATGTATTGAGGAAATTTATCTTCTCCAAAAGGAAAAGGAAGAGGAAGGTAACAAACTTTATAAAAGATAAATAGATTGATATTAAACTTGATTACGGGAATGAGCAGGAAAGAATGAAACCAACAAAGGACCTTGAGGAAGTATACATAGATTCAACGGACAAAACGAAAATTGATAAGATTAAGAAGGAAATGGATGACCATACCAAGGAAGAATTAATTCGATTCCTTCAATCTAGTAAACACGTGTTTACCTAGACTCATTCGTACATGGTCGGGATAGATCCAACCATCGTGCGCTATGCCTTGACCATAAATCCAAACGTTACACTAGTTCGGCAAAAGAAGAGGCAATTTGATAAGCCTAGGTCTAGCGCTTCACAAAAGGAAGTCAATAGGTTACTTGAAAATGGGTTTATAAGAGAGGTACTTTATCCAAAATGGTTAGCCAATCTAGTGCTAGTTAAGAAATCCAACGAAAAGTGGAGAACATGCATCGATTATACTGATTTGAATAAAGCATGCCTGCAGGATTGTTATCCACTTCGGAGAATAGACCAATTTGCTGATGTGACAAGTAGGCATCAACTCTTATCTTTTATGGATGCATATTCTAGTTATAATCAAATCCCAATACTCAAGCCGGATGAAGAAAGCACCGGCTTTGTAACAGATTAAGGAACTTATTGTTATAAACTAATGCCCTTTGGTTTAAAAGACACTGACGCAACCCATCGGAGACTAGTGAATCGAATGTAAGGAACAAATAGGCCACAACATGGAAGTATGTGTAAGCGACATGTTGGTTAAATCTTAGTAAAGGAGCAATCACCTAAAGGACTTAGATGAAATGTTCGATGTATTGCAAAAATATCAAATGAAACTTAACCAAATATAGTGTTATTTCGGGATTTAGTTTGGAAAGTTCATAGGGTACATCATTAGCGCAAGAGAAATTGAGGCCGACCCTGATCAAATCGAAGCTATTAGAGACATGGCGGAGCCTAAGACAAGCAAAGTTGTAATGAGCTTGAATGGAAGATTGGTAGCATCATACTGATTTATTTCTAAGGCCATGACGAAGATTGTTAGAAGCCTTTTGAAGAATTGAAAGATTATTTAGAAAAACCACCATTCCTCTCTAGCCTGGTAGATAGGAAAATTCTTTACCTCTATATGGATGTTTTCGAACACGTTGGTTGATCAGTATTAATAAGAGAAGAAAAAGGAATTCAGCTTCTTGTGTACTATACCAGCAAAAGGCTTAAAGACACGAAAACCATATATCCAGTTATAGCGAAGCTGACATATTGCTTAATGCTTACAACACGCAAATTAAGAGCCTATATTCAGGCACATCCCATCAAAGTCTTGATCAGTTTCCCACTCAAGCAACTCTTTAGTAAGGTAGAAGCTTTGGGATGATGGGTTAAGTGGGGAATTGAGCTTAGTCAATAAGATGTTGAAATTTTTCCATGAATATCAATCAAAGGTTAGGCTCTGGCCGATTTTGTCAAGGAATGCGCAAGATTCATTAAGTGGCAATCAGAAAAGAAGAAAGACTTGAAACCTAAATAGCAATTATTTGTAGACGAAGCCTCAAATGAGCAAGGGGCCGGATATGTTGTGATAACTCCAGATGGGCATTGCCTGCGCTATGCGTTGAAATTAGGATTTCCATCCACCAATAATGTAGTAGAATATGAATCTATGATGTCGTGACTTACCCTAGCTCTCCAATGGAAAATCCCAAAATCTAAAATCTTCAGTGATTCACAGTTGATGATAAATGATCTAGACTAGAAATATCAGTTGAAAGATCCCATGTTAATGTTATGTTAAGAATATATTGAAGCTGCTGACTCAATTTGAAGATTTTATAATACATCAGTTCTAGAGACAAGAACTCTCAATTCAATTCTTTAGCTAAGTTGGCAAAACACGAGGAGCACCAAAAGCTTGAATTTTGCCGATGGGATATCAGGAAAATCCTAGCATCAAGGAAAATAAAGCTAACTTAAAAAATGAAACCTTAATACTGACTAGGTCACAAGCTTCAGTGCACATAGAGAAGGGAGATGAAGTTGGGATTCCACATAGAGAACTCCACTACATAGGGACTAATGAACAATATAAGGATAATTGGATGATTCCTATTGTTGAGTATATAACAGAAGAAAAACTTCCAATAGAGAAAAGGAAGTGAGAAGGAGATGTATCAAACCCCAACTTTTATTATGGAAAATGGATCGCTCTATAAAAGGGGATATTCAACCCTTACTTGAGGTATGTTAGTCCATAAGTAGGATCCAAATTACTAAAAGAAGCTCAAGAAGGATTTTGTGGAAACTACTCTAATGGAGTAAAGTTGGCTAAGAAGGTTATGAGGCAAGGTTCCTATTTCTCTTGGATGACTAGTCAGGCCATCGACTATATGAGAAGATGTGACAAGTGTCAGATTTTTCTAAAATTATTTGTTTGCCTCCAAGTGAATTGATCGCTATATCAAGTCTGTATCCCTTTGATGTGTGGAGAATCGACTTAATAGAACCACTCCTTATATCAAAAGGTGGAGCTAAATATGTGGTGGTGGCCATCGACTATTTTACAGAATGGGTGGAAGTTAAACCACTCCTAAATATCACATCAGAAAAATCCTCAAATTTATAATCAAAAATATCGTTACTCGATTCGGAATTCTACATAAGATAATTTCTGACAATGGAACATAATTTGAAAGTGAGGAACTCATTCGATTCTGCAACAAAAATGGAATTATCAAAAGTTTTTCATCTATAGCTCATCCCAAAGCAAATGGAGCTGTTGAATCAATTAACAAAACCATAAAGGCCATTTTGAGGAAATGGTTAGACAAGGTAAAATGGAATTGGGTAGAAGAACTTCCCCTTGTTCTACAGGCATATAGGACTTCTACTAAAATACAACATAGCATACCCCATACTCCTTTACATATAGGTAAGAAGCCATGCTTCCAATCGAAGTTAAGGTTCCTTCTCATTGAAGGAGCACATATGCATTTGAATGAAATCAAGAGCTAAAGAAAGAATCCTTAGACTTAATCGATGAATTAAGGGATGAAGCGATCGTTTGAATGGATGAGTAACAACGGAGAATAACTAAGTACTACAATTCCAGAGTAAGAGAGCGGTCACTCCAAAAAAAAGATTTAGTGCTCTGACGAGTCATGGAAAATACCAAGAATCCTACGGATGGATCATTAGGACCAACCTTGGAAGGACCCTTAACTAAATAGAAAGTAATCCCGCCAAGGACTTATAAGCTTTGCCAGCTAGGTGGCAATGTCATAACAAGAATATGGAACATCAAACACTTAAAGCCATACTTCTAAACAATGGATGAATAAAAATGGATTTATTGGTCTAACCATAGAAATAAGTAGGAGCCTCTTAGTGTAAAAGAAAAAGCTCCAGCCATCAAAGGCTTGACCGTAAGAGGTCCCGGCCATTAATGGCCTCGACCATCAAAGGCCTGATCGCAAGAGGTCCCGACAATCAAAGGCCCCAGCCATTAAAGGCTTGATTGCAAGAGGTCCTGGCCATCAAAGGCTTAACCGCAAGAGTAGCCTGCCATTAAAGATCTTAAGCCTTCGGTGCTTGCCATTAAAAGCTTCATTGGAGCGCCTCTTAGAGGAAGGTCGGGAAGCCTTTAGTGCTCGCCAAAATATGGCCTCACTAAAGCACCGAGAAAGCCTTCAGTACCAGTCATCAGAGGCCTTGCTAAAGCGCTTCATGGAGGGACATACGATAAGCCTTTAGTGCTATCTTCAAAAGGCTCACAAAAGCACTAGGAAAGCCTTTCACCCATGGCTACGTGGCCTAGTTGAAGCGACTCCTAGAGGGAGGATGGAGTAAGCCTTTAGTGCCGCCATCAAAGGCCTCACTAAAGCACCGAAATCTTCAAAAGGAAGATTAATCAAAGTCAAGAGCCAAGTAATTCTCCTAATCAATCAAAATTAAAGCTAGGTAGTGCTCCAAATTAATTGGTCTTCAAGAAGAGGGTCCATCAAAATTTGAGCCAAGAAGCGTTTCGAGTTAAACAAAATATCCCACGAGGAAGACGAAGATTTCTAAACTTCTATTATTGTTTTTCTGGACTTCTTATAGTATTTCTAGATATGGGTTTCTGAACTTCTTTTATTATTTCCGAAACAAGGATTTTTGGTCTTTTGGACTTCTTTTATTATTGCCAGAATAAGGATTTATGGTCTTCTGGATTTCTATTATTATTAGATCAAGATTTTTGGTCTTCTACTACTGTTATTATTTCTAATATTATTTTCGAATATGGATTCAGATTTCTAATATTATTGCCAGATCAAAGTTTTTGGTCTTCTATTGTAATTAACCAGACATGAATTTTCTGGTCTCCAATTATAATCAGATAGATATATGGTCTTCTATCCGGTCTTCTTATATTATTATCAGATGTGAATTTCTAGACTTCTATCATCATCACCGGACTTAAATTATGGACTTATATTATTATTTCCAAAATTCGGATTTATGGTTCTTTGCTATTTTCTCTCAGATATTGATTTCTAAGATGGATTTTCTGGTATTGATTTTCAATTTTTTACCCTTCTATTGCCAGAAAGGGTCTCTTATGTTTATAACTCGATCAAACAATTTTTCAAGCTTATGCTTGGAAGTTTATCTTTATTAATTGATTCTTATAATAGAATCATAAACTTAAACCCACAAAGACAAATTGGATAGTAGATGCTAATTCGTAACTCAATCAAATCTAGAGGATCAATAGCTAATCAACCGTCAATCATTTCATGATTTATAGGAAAACGAAGTCAAATGGGGAATCTTAATGAAGATTGGACGATATAAAGGAATTCTTGATTTTACCCTAAAAAGTAAAAAGCTTCTCTTACACTAGGAGGGATAAATGTTATCCAATAATTTCAATATTGGAAGCGATGTTATAAGTGATGATGTCATAAATGAATTGAAGCTACCGAGTCCTACGTTGAAGAATAAACCACATCTCGTCAACAACATATCTCTTTGCAATTTAGCACTGTGTCAGCAAAATATCTCTTCGAAGCTGGAAACGTGTTTCTCGCCGACGTGTTGCATCGCACGTCGCCACTTTGACATAATCCTTCTTCGATGACATATTTCACCATCCTTTACCTAGCATGAACCTCCAAGAATGAGTCAGCCATGTTGCATGCCAGCAAGGCTAGGAGGGAAATCGATCCTAACTTCACCATTACTATACTCAAGTGACTTTAAAGATAGCCTTTTGGTGACTTCAAGGGTGTTGAATATTAATAAAAGGTTGATGATGAAGGGGAACATCGTCAACAATCATGAAGGCAATAAATATCATAGCAACGCCCCCTTTTCGCAACTACTCTGAAAGTATGAGAATAACACATAATCACGCTGCTCTTCGACGGTAATCACTTCGCTAGTCATCTTTATGAAGAACACTTCGAAGATGTTGCATTTTTCATGCAAAGTGGTATCGATGAAGCATATTATCAATTCCATCGAGGTCATCAATACCACTTCGCAAGTGTAATTTCCCTATACTCGCTTCGAATCAAGGACATAAGCCTCATGGGAGAAGATTTTAGGGCCAAAGATCATAGTAGTCGCATCACAATGATGGTCACTTTGCAATCATCTATATGCAGCACCTCAAAGGCATGCCACATCATTACATTAGGAGCATCGCCACTCTCTTGTCATGGCCAAAGCAATCTCATTAACTGTAGAGAAATAAAATGAAACAACGTTGCTCAGAAGTTGGGTACCGTCGAAGCCCACTTTGATGAAGATGTGAGATACGGAAAGGAGGACCATCTGCATCTATAAATACAACCCTAAAGGTGCCATTTTAGGGGTCAGAATTTCTTTTCTTTCTCTTGCCTCTTAAATCAAAGCTTTGTAACCCAAAATCGAACAGGGATAATTCTATTTGACTGAGATCTTATTTGTATCAAACAAATATGAACTTAACCTCGCATACTGACTTCAATTATGACTACACCAAAACTGGGTGCAAAGAACCAACCAGATTGACCTTGGGACCAAATTGGTTATTGGGCAGTAAAAATTATGACAGGAATCATCAAAGATTTTATATTTTTTAACTCTGTCTATAACTCACTACCAAATGTAACGACCCTGACTCGACCTTCGAAAATCGGCACCGAATACGACACTCGTATTCAAATGCCGCAGATCCAAACGTCGAACCTGGTTCGCCGGAGCTTATAACACAATAAGTACAATACAGCGGAAGAAATATGCATGATACATTTGATATACAACATTTAATACAATATCTGATACAACAGAATAAAATAGAATGGTACAATGGATAACAATGCTATCAGAGATACAAGGAAATAGCAGCGGAAAGATAGTGTCTTCAATGCCAAACTCCAAGAACTCGATCTTCAATCCAAAGCTAGCTCGAACCCTCATCACATTCACTAAGAGAGCAAGATTGGTCCGATGCTGAAGTGCAGCAAATGCGATCCACAAATCCAAAGAGCTTCGAAGGCTAACGAATCTGTACCTATTATAGGATTATTTGAAAACCTAACTCTAGACTGCCCGTGTGGAAAATAGTGGGCACCCAGAGTTTAGGAAAGGAACAATAAACTCCAGGTCAGTCATGGGACTAGTGTGAGCAAACAAAACAATTTGGTCTTTTAAAACAACAAAAGAATTTAAATTTGAAATCCGCAATGCTTTTTAGAAAATGAAACTACCATAAGGCCTCCCGCCACACACACAATGCAAACGCAGAATTGGAGGAGATTTCTCCTTATGATAGTCAAATATGCTTGATACGAGAAAAATTTTCTTTGATATTATTACTATAAGTGCACAGTGTGGAAAACCATTCCGAAAGTATAATATAAATCTTAGCCAGCATAGACATTCCGAACTATGCCTACTATAGCTACCATCCAAACAGTGGGGCGTCACCATAAGTAGATGGCAGGTAACACAACTAAAACCGTACAAGGCGCGTATTGGGTGAATGGATTTCCAACAAATGGTCAGGCTAAGGAACTTCCCATTGCCACATGGGAATGCCTCTGGCGGGACTCTCCGAGAACCTACCCGGATCTCTGCTAAACAAGGCTGGCTACCCCCTTCCCGGGGAATAAAACCTGAGATATGCCACCCCCGGTCCTTTGGGACCTTTATCCGAGGGCCCTCCAACAACAACGTCACACAGTAATAAATATACAAGTGTCCACATGAGTAAGTATATGGGCTCCATACCATGATACCACCCTTTTCCAGAAGGAATGGTCATACCCTAGGGGAGCTACCCCTGAAACCTTGCCGCATCTTTCCTGTTTCGACCATTACCGGTTTGTGAGGCTCGATGAGGTCTCGACCACAAAGCTACGCTTTTCACAAATCCATGCTTTGATCAACAAATGATCAACAAATGATCATCAATCACACAGCAGCACTTAGCATGCCACACTACCAAATTGGGAGTATATCGCTGATAACCTTCAACTACATAACCTCTGAGCTCGTACGTCTTAGAGAAGGGTGTTAAGCTAAGAGAATAAATTCTCCGCCACCAACAGATATGTATTTGAAAGAAATCGGCTTTACATCTCAAAGTGTAGTGTCAGACACACGACCATACAAGTCTATTCCGGGTTCGAACAGAACCGAAGGCACTTCCGAAGAAGCCCTTGCCAATCCGGGTATTCACAATCCCGATCGGACTCCCCATCACTTAGGAAATCTCTATGCCATAGATACTCAGTGCAGAGACAATCGATAGGTCGTCCTATCATTCTTGCAACTACCCGGTCTTCACCACCGGTCTTCAAATGCTATCCATAACGACGTATCATTATTCGGAATGGGTTATATGACACAAGGTTCTCTCCCGGCTAAACCGAATAATGAGCGCGATATTTAAAAACATATGGACATGGGATTTTCAGTTAAGTCACAACTTATTATTCAAAACTTTCATTTAAATGGTTTAAACCAAATTACCATTTCAAATCTTTAAACAAAAGATTTATTTCACAAAGTTTAACCAGTTTCACAAAGATCCATTTACGGTTTCCAAAACAATATCCATTTTAATTGGATTAATTCATTTAATCTTTAAATCCAAGGTTTTACTCATAGCTTCCAAACCTGTTTTCAATTATTCATTCACAACTTGGAAAACCATTTCAATTCAAACTTGAAATTCCTTTTATACAAATTGGAAATTCATTTCTTATACGAAAGCTTTTATCATTTGAAAACAAACAGTTTTCATTTTGGAAAAATCCGATTTCATTTATAGAAGTTAAAATCTTTGGGTTAAATTTAATTCCCAAAACAACACTTTAAAAATGGTTTGAAACCCATATAAGCTTCTATAACCTTTTTACATCATAAATTCTTAAAATAGAATTCAATTTCAAATACTGAATTCAAATTTAAATCAAAATTCAAAACTAAACTAAGTTATTCAAAAATAACTTTTATCTTTGAAATTCTTTTTTCAAAGCTTTTTACTTTAAGCCCCATCCATTTCCAAAACCATTTAGATTTAAAAAATTAGATCTTAAAAATTATTTCAGAAATCTATGACTTAACCGATTTCCACGTGCAATCCATATTTGTGTGTGTATAGTGTAGTCCAGGTGTATTACACGATAGTGCACAACATCAATCATCATAGATATATCAATAAGCGGTATAACACATAACGCTTATCTTCATCAACAGATTCATAGATAAAGTAAATTTATCAATCACAAAGATTCACTAATATGATTCGATGTGGGTTTCGGATAACCAATTGGAATCCGACTCCCTATTGCATCGAAGTTCAAATGCTGTTTCATGGGCAAAAGGGGTTTTACACACATATAGGAACAAATCACAAATAACACTCCATCATAAAGAAATCACAACATCACAACAAAAAGGTCAATCCCGAACAGAATATTTGATGATGGTCAATCGTCTTTGATTTAGGTGATTGTGATTAGGGTGAATTAACCATATAATTATCTTAATTAATTATTTTAAGTCAATGTTTAAATTTTACTTAATTTTGAATCAATTTAATCTTAATTGGTTTTATTTTACTAATTATTCCTTTAATTGATCATTATAACTTACAAATTCTTAATTGTTAACCTGATTAAGTTTAATTATCTTTGCTAATTGGCTATTCATCAATTGGTTAACTATTAATTATAAAATCATTATCAAAAAACATTAATTGTTAATCACTATTTAGTCATATATATATATGAATTTGGTTTACAGTTAACATTTGATATTGTGGTTTACTTCTAGAATTTTATTAAGTAAAACCTTTAAAACAACTTTTATTTAAAAGAAAATATAAAATTTAAAATATCCTTGAACTCCATAAATCTCAAAAGAATGTTTCAATACCATTTACCTAAATTCCATTTGTAACTATCATTAATTCATTCGGGAAATTTTTTTAATTAAAATTTGTGTTTCAAAAATTTAGTTAAAACTGGAATTTTCTGTTCACTGAACATCCCGAGGCTTGCTTCGGGTCGTACCCGAGGATAATCAACCCCAGCTTCGAGTTTTTCCCAAATTTACCCATGTTGCCCTTCTTTTGCAAAATTTGCTAAGTTTTTAAGTTCAAACCCGATACAACCCAAATCCACTCAAGCTCGTCTTCGAGTTTCCTACCTAAATTTTCGAGTGGTGCTTCGAGTTTCCCTCCCTACTTCCACAAACCAGTCCACTGACACAACGATCATCCACGTGCACGTGCACTGCTGGAACCGCCGCCGATGGTCAGAGCCAAGGCCACCAGTAAGTCAACGATCCTCCCTCCAAAACCACACAACCACCCAAACTCGAATAAATTTCGAAAACAAGAATTTGGGTCAACTCAACCCAACAACTCAGCAAACCTCGCCAGAAAATATGGCTCGTCCCGCCTCCATCGATCATCAGGGGCCATGAGGTTTGGTCCACGGCTTCGTCGACACGTGACGCTTCTAATGGCTCCGATGTTGAGAAGTCCGGTCGCCTATCGATGGCGCAGCTCCGTCGTTTCGTACGCGAACCCAATTGGGTTCTTAAACCCTAAATTAAGCTCGAATTCAAAATCTAAACTTTTAAAAATTCAACTTGCATTTTTCTGGTGATCACGAACACCAAATCATGCGGCGACCACGAATTCGAGGCTTATAACTACATAGATCACCAGTATTGCTCAAAAATTCATTTTCCATTCAACTCCCATTTTCCTGAGCAATATGCAATGAAAAAATTGGATTTTGTTTCTAAAATCATTGCTTTTAAAGGAGACTAAGATAGTGTTATTGAATTTGAAATTCATAAAGTTCGAATTTCTTGAACATTTGATTTTGGCTGTGTTTCATTGTTTCCAGGAAGAACAACTATATGAAACTGTTTTAGTTCATTACTGGAACGAAACACAGGTTTAAAACAAAAATTTAACTAGTTACAATTTTATTTTTAAAAAAAGTAGAGAGAAAGAGAGGGATTTAAAATTTATCTTTGGCATGGGTTAACCTGTAACCCAATATTTAGATGTCACTGTTTTTCTTCTTTTTTGTTCCAGTAAAAGAAATTTTCAAAACTTGTTTTTTTTATTTTAATTTGTTGCTGAAACCTAGTGCAAGTTTAATATATACAACTCCAACTTGTTTAAAATCTTTTCCAAAAGCAAAAAGAGAAGAAGAAGATGTCAAATCTTTTTTTTTGTAGATGGTTTACTCTGTAAACCAGTGGTTTAATCCTGCTTTTTTTTCTTTTCAAAGTTTCCCAAAAACTATAACCTGCTGTGATTTTATTTCTGGAACACTAATGCAAGTTTTGAAACACCTTTCTCTCTTTTTTTTATTCTTTTTTTTATTCTTTATAATGCAATTTTCCTTTTTAACAGAAGATGGGAGAGTAACTTATAAGCTTCACTGTAACTAAATGTTACAGGGAAAAAGAAACAAGGAAAACAGTGTTCCCAGGGAAAATCAAAACACAGGCACACTATTCATTCAATTCAAAGCTATGGCATCCATGCAGGAATTCAAGCACACACAAAATTCAAACAAGGTATGGATTTACTCACAGCTTTAATTACTGAAGTGTGGCACAGGGTTAAACAACTTTTTTTTTAACTTTTTACTTTCATTTTGGAAATAAAGAGGGAAGAAAGAGATTTGGGTTCTAATATGGTTTACTTTGTAAACCTGAAAGATAAATGCAACTCAGTTTCCTGAAAAAAAACAATGACACATGGTTTTACTTTAATTGGTTACTGAAAACACATAGTATATCCAAACCATAGGTTATCATTCAAAACCTGGCATGGTTTACACTGTAACACAGAGTGTTACAGGTAACGGAAGAACAAAAATCAACATTTACAGGAAAGAAAACTCAAGCATGGCAATCATTCACAAGCCAAAACTATTCACATCCATGCAGGCATTTAAACACAAGAAAAAAATATGAAGAAGGCATGGGGTTTACTCACATTTTTTTTCCAGAAGATAAGAATGCTTCCTGACAGCTAATTCAAAACAGAGATGAGGCTGGGAAATCCTTTTCTACTTGATTTTGAATTTTAAATCTGCAACTTGAAGTTATAAAATTTTGTTTAATAACTGTTGCATGCTCTTGTTTATTCAATTTATTAATATCAACACAAGGATTTGAATTTACTTACAGCTTAATTTTTTTTTTAAATGCAACAAAGAACTTGAACTACTGCCTGGAATTAGCTTTTGATTCTTGACCTTTTGTTGCAAATAAATGATTGAGTATTGTATTAATTCTTGCTTCATTATAGATTATAACTTCAAATTCAACTTTAAAAAGGAAAGTTACTTGCCTTTAAAATTTATTCCCATCAAAGAAAAAAAACTGCACTGCCTTTGAAATCCAGAGACTCCTCTTTACAAATCTGCAGTTTAAGTTTTGAATTGATCATTGAAACTTGATTTTTTTTAAAAAAATCATAATCTTCATGAACAATAAAGTTTAAAACAAACTTACCTGAAGATTAATATATCACTACAGTTTGAAAACACTTCAGTTTTTTTTTCTTTGAATTGAAGAAGACAGTTTGTTTTCTTTTGAACTTTCTCGTTTTCTTTTCTTTGAATGTTGAAGTAAAACTTGCAAATATCTTTTGATTACTGAACATCAGCTGTTAGGGGATTTAAAAATTCGAATTTTAGAAGGTGAAGAGTTTCCTGAATTTTCTATTTGATTATTTTATTAAGGAGTTGATGTCTTGTGCCATTTGTATGAAAAGATCTTAAACCATAGATTTTGTTAATTATTCATTTTATTGTGAATGTAAGTTTTCAGCCCTTGATGTTACAAAGCAAAAGAAACTTTATAGATTTTATTTCCTATATTATATACATACTTTTATAAACCAATATATATATATTTTTATTCATTTGTATGTATATATGCATATGTATAATGTTAAAAGGAAAGGTTGTTTTACCATTGTATACTTGTTCCTCAATGATTTTTAATGCTTCTTCATTTTAAAACATTTATTCCAAATTTAAATTCAAACTTAAATCTTAAACTTGAAATATAAACATTCTAAATCCAAATGACTTTTAAAAACATTTATCATCTCAATATTTTAAACTCAAAATAAATTTGGGATTTATTTCATACATTATTTTCACTTATTTCATTTGTTCAGATTTTTCTTCAAATTTATTCTCAAATCAAACCCCAAGAGTTTAAATATACAGTTTATTTTGATTAAAAATTTTGGGATGTTACAAAAAACCCCTCCTTAAGAAAATTTCGTCCTCGAAATTGAAAGTGAGAGAAAAACAGACAAAGAATATACGAATTCATAAAGAATAAGGAAATGGCTTACCGGCTAAGCCGAGATATCCACTCTGCATTTGGGATAAGATTTCTGCATATGATCTTCAGTTTCCCAAGTGCAGTCCTTTGGATCGCCACTCGACTGAACTTTAACAAGCTTTACAACTTTGTTCCTTAATTGCTTCTCCTCACGATCCACAATCTTTATCGGTTCTCTTTTAACGGTTAGATTGGGAGTGATGTCGAGATCCTGTTGGGCAGCTTCTTCAATAATGCTGTCCGGATCGTGCTCGTACTTCCGAAGGTTAGAAATGTGGAATACATCATGCACACCCGATAACCAGCTAGGCAACTGCACACGGTAGGCTAGAGAACCAATCCTTTCCAGAATAGGAAAAGGACCAATATATCGTGGTGCTAGCTTACCGGTCTTCCCAAATCTCAATACACCTCTCATAGGAGATACTTTAAGAAAAACAGAGTCCCCAACCTGGAATTCCAAATCTCGTCTTCTACGATCGTAGTAGCACTTTTGACGACTCTGAGTTGTCTTCAGTTTCTTCCGAATAAAATCAACTATAAATTTCATTGTTGTCGCTATTGACATTGGATATATTGACTTGGATTTGCATTGTATGAACTTATCGTGACCATTTCGACATGAACCAAGTTGAAGTGCCTTGAACTATGTTGAACCCTTATATGCATATTTATATCGACTATGGACTTTGAACATAAGGTGGAGTGCATAACTTGTTGTTACACATAATACACTTCAATATAACTCCGTGACTTATTTTCTATGCCTATTGGAAATATGACATATCATTAGCCATATTTACAACATTGTTCAATGACTAATATGGACCCAAATGCATGACAATCCTAATGGCCCTAAAGGATTTCGAATATAATGATTCGAGAGATAATTGAACCTTTATATATCTTTCCTCAATGGCCAAATTTCATTCATCAATCAATGAATCAATCTCATTCTAAGTCATAAATGATCAGTTAGGCCTTGAAACATAATCGATAGCCTTGACCATGTCTTCGCACATATCAAGACTAAGTCAACACGATCAACTCATTCTTGTTACATCTTCGAACATATTTGAATCAAAAACTAACTTATCAAAAGCAACATCTAAAGTGTTATACCATTTCGGTCTAATAGTAGTATTCAAGAGATTGTAACTGTTGGGAGGCATTAGTCTGCGAGCAAGCAGGTCAACCAGGTCAACTATTGGAGGAGCTGGTGGAACAAAGTTCATGGTGGCTTGAGCATCCGTCTACGTCCTCAAGCCATTCACTTTACGATCTAGCTGACCTGTATTTGACAGCTTTAGCGGTATATCCATATTTCTTCTTTGTTGAAAAGATTGGGCTGTACAGCACTGGCGAGAGTGTTGCCATTGGTTTGGTGCTCGTTAAAGCTGTTACCTTCAAACGGTGGAAGATTGTCTGTGATAACAAGTCAAATCACTTCTTATGTAGTTGAAAGGTGTGTAAAGTGAAGATCCTTTAGTAGGAGGCTCTCCCTTCCAGCGCTAAAATGTTGATTAATTTTATAGCCAACTTCAGAATGATACGAATGCGTTGTGAAAAGCAAAGGTTACTTGTTAATAATTAGGCTTAAAAATAGAAAAAAAAGGAGTTAGATATGCAACTGAAAGTTAAATAAGACAAGATATAGAGTGATTCAGCAAAGCCGCCTACATCAACTGTGAAGTTCTCTAACTATATATCTCTCTTACAACTATAAGGAATTGCAAGATAAATAAGAAAAAAGGAGGATACTTAAGACTAATAAAACTATGTAATGTTAAGGACTTATGAGGTATAAAGAGCGCTGAATTATGCATACTATTCAAAATTTTGAATATTCCAACCAACTATATTAACCTTGTAATATAGGGGAGTATTTATAGTAGTTAAAGTGGACGGTTGAGATCATGTTGTAGAGCTGGTGGGAAAAGCTCTTAACCATTGATCTGACTATAAAGGTGGATGGTCGATAGCTGTAAAGTGTGCCAGAAGATGAGCGATGGATGATAATGTACTCCTTGCCTCTTTGTACATGGTGTATGCTTGCATTAAATGTGCATTTAATGACGATGGTAAGCTACATTAGTTCAGCTTCCAACTATGGTGCTTTAGATAGATGGATGGATGGATAACTTTGTCGTTCGCTTGAGTACATATATGGCTAAGCTAGATAAGATAGCCAACTAGATGTCGAAAATGCGGAAGAGACTTGGAAACTTGCCGAAGGCCATAAGGGGAAGATGGTTAATGATTGGGCACGAGGAAACCGGGATGGAGGCCTAATGTCGGTTGGAGTTGGCTGTACTGAAGCCATGTTAAAGACGAACCATGCTTCAGCTACTCTTACTTGATGTGTCGTCTATTAGGGCAAGCTTGGGTAGGAGTCGGCCGTCAACGATGTGATGCTGAGAATTGTGTTGGCTTTTAGTTTCTACTAAGAAGTCTGATATAGGAGAGTTGAATAGGATCGAGCCGGACCTAACTTGACTAGGAGGGACTAGGTCCAAATCTTGCCCAAGTATGAAGGTTTCTTTAGGATAAAGCGGTTGGGAATCATCTTAGCATCTTGCTGAGTAAAAAGTTGGTTTGATCCTAATATGGGCTTGGGTCGGCCTTTGTAGGCCTGTGGTAGATTAATTGTGCAGGCTTTGATTGGGCCAGATAGCCTTTAATTGGCATGCTAACTACTTGCGAGAAAATTGAACAAAATCTAAAAACATCAAAATTTATTCATGTCTTATGCTGGTGAACATATCACATCTTCCATCACATACAATCTAGCTCAAGTGATATCATTATGCTTATGATTTCACTTATCCAAATATCCACTAAGTTTGATACTCAAAGTATCACCTCCTCAATAATCCAAACATTTTGTCCTAAGTTCTACAACAAACAACCTACAACTTAGCAAGCACCCAAACGGGAGAAATCCTATTTTATTTAACCAATGCAACCATAGAAATAAAAATCCTAAACCTAAGAGTAGTTTTAACCTAAGAGAAATGCTAACCTAGGATATCAATAGGGTTAAAATAATTGACTATATAATGCATCGTCTACATGTACCTCACATGTGATGTAAACTATGCACCTTTAAGTCATTATTCTAAAAGAGTTTCTTTGAATAGATGGTTTCTCTTCAAATCCGAGGAATGATTAAAAAAATTCATCTACTCCTTATTTGATGCCATATCTTTACAAACTCTATTCTATAGATTCGCCTTCCCATCTGTTCTGTGTGCTAGCCATAATACTTTTTCCTTAATCTTTCCAAGTAAATTTCCATGATATTTTCTTGTTTTACTTTGGTATCCATTTAATCCAGTATATTTTTACTTAAATTTCCAAATTAGGTTTATCTCACTTCCTTAAAATCCATTATCGAAATCCTTTATCCAAATTCTTTATCTACATCAATCAAAAATATTTCTCATACAATCCTCATCGCTAATCCCATTTGGGATATGTTTTATAAATATAAGTTATAACTCCCGTTGATTCTTTATTCTCTAAACCATACCTATTTATATAATTTCAAAGACTTTGTTCCATCCATCGAAAAGATAAACTCACATTATCTTGATACTTATTGATATTTAAGTATTTCTTTATACTCATCCATCATATTACATATGTATCCCTTTATAATCTTAACACCAAATCTAATTAGGGATAAATTTTTAAAATTAGAAGTCCATACTCAATACCCTTCATAACCTAAGATCCAAGCTTAGCTCATTTCTAGTATTAACTAAATAAATGTCATCTTTCCTCACATATCATTCCATCGACTTACTATTCTTCCTTATTATAGACGAGACGACTCAACGTGGATGGTGTCCTGCTATATAGATTAAATCAACTAAATACTAGCATAGCAATGTCTTACCCTATAATCTTTCTAGGAACATCGAAAAAGGGACGATGTCCCCGCATAGTGAACATATCATCAAACTCATGTTACATCCATTACTCAAGTATCGACAACCTATAACTATCGTCCTAAAACATATACAACAAGACAATAATTACTTGCTTGGAAAACAACATCCATCCGGGCTATATAACATAAATAACGTAATGTTACCTCAATATCGGGTGAACGACACACGTCCTCATCTCAGCTCAAATAACTAATGCTTATAGAGTTATCAAACAATAAAGCATCCTAAATATCGTTCACTTCTATCTCCGACCGTTACTGTAATGATATAGAACAAAAGATTGTGAATGTCAATTATTTCAATTTTTACACTATAGACTCGTCATCTAGTCGGATCATATAGTAGCATCATTGGTTCATCGGGACCATATCCTAATATAAACTCCAGGCCCTTCAATAAAATATTCATCCACATCTCAAAATATTCCAATCAACGGGTTAACGGGATCCAATCAAACGAAACTCCAATAATAGTTACGCCTCTTACACTAACCAGCTTTTCGAATGAAATTCTATCTCCACCACATCTTCAAAATTTGCCAATATCAAATAACTATCACTTAGGCCCAAACTTCCTTCATATGAATTTTAACCAATTTATTTTACTATTAGGTAAGCAAATTTTCTCTATTTTTCTTCAATATAATAATTTGGTTTACTTTTCTCTTTCTAACCATAACCATAATCTTTATTTCACTAATTCGGAAATTCTGTTATCCATATTATGACTTTCTTTTAGAGTCATGTGCCTAAATGGTATAACGCAAACCTTATGAATTTTATTTACTTGGTAAGGAAGATCAGAATCTTCTACGAAGGCATACAAGAGTTCATTCTCCATCTAATTTCGTGTGACTGTTGGGATCATGACATAGGCAATATCATGTCCAACCCACCAATCTTTATCCTAGCAACATTCTTATCCTCGTCCAGCATCATCCCACTATGAGTCATTCAATCTACTCGAAAGTTTATAGATTCACTCACTGTGTGAGTCCAATAAATTTTAGGTTATTAGCTATTACATTCTTTACTCAAAATCATAACTCACCTCCTTTCATAATCTATTTTTCCTTCTTTACAGCAGATTATAACAACCCGATGTTGAGAAGCAAATAATTCAAATTAACTATGTGGATATTGATGATTAAATGAGTTATTAATAATAACATAGGAATATTTTGGAATTTAAATGTAAATATTAAGATTTATGTTGATGTGGAAATATAAAATATTATTGGTGAGATTAGTATAAGGATGATTCAATTGGTAATATTTATTGATGTTGGATTTTTTTATTAAAATGGGTATAAAATGGATTATTTTGGTATTTTAAAATCATAAATGGCGATTTTGATTATTTTGAAGCATTGTTAATGTTTTAAGTTTGAAATGATTTTAAATAATTTAAAATGGGTAAATAATTTTATAAAGTCTAAAATTGAAAATAAATATAAGATTGGAAATTTATTTTAAAAGAAAATGAAATTTTATTTTATTTATAAAAGGAGTTTGTAAATTTATATCATATATAGGCATGTAAATGTGAATTAATTATTTAAATGAGCTAATTATGAAAAATAATTATTGTAAAAATTTTGTAATGTTAGTAAAACACTTACGAAGAGTAAATGCGAATTTTATTTTAGTAATTTAAACTAATTGGAAGTTGTAGAAAATAGATTAGTGAATGAAAAGAAGAGGAGGAGTTTTGTATTAGTAATTTTATTAAGCACAAGCTTTCAACCTTAGGCCCAAACCATTTATGCAAAGAGAAACATCTCTATTCTTTGTAATCAAGAGGATTCTAGTACTTTGCTCATATATCATACACCATCTCTTCTTCACTCTTTACTTTACCCAAAATGACCTTTGTTCCAAAATTCTTAGAAATCAAATAATTGTCCAAATATCATGAAACTTTAAATAAGGCTTATCAACACTTATTTAAACAACCAAAACTTTTTAAATTTCAATTGTGATCGAGTTTGGATGGCTAAAAAATTATTAGATTAATGTTCGATTTTTGACCAATGAACAACGGAGAAGAAGCCTGTTCAAAGTGTGATTTTGGGTAGCAAAACCAATTATTATGGTTCAAAATTTTGAACTAAATTTCATAGACACACATCTCTATCTGGTATGAATATCTAGTGTTTATTTGCAAATTTGATGATATTTATTGATATGCATGTGTGTTGAGAAATTATGCGATTTTTAAACCCTCTTCACTATAAATTTCGTATTTAATTCATATAAAATTTGAAAATTCCAAATTATATATATATAGTTCAATAAATGTTCCAGCATGTCTGATCCAAATTTTAAGAATTTTCATTGAGTTTTGATGTGCTAAATATGGTTTTTACGGCAAGCTTTTCATGGAAAATTTAGGCTGAAAATGCTTGTTGGTCTGAAATTCGTTAATGTTAAGATGGTTAATTGTTTGCATTGTTGGAAGTATCAATTTGCAAACGAATCTCTGTCCGATTGCGAATTCAACTTTATATATTTTTATTTTGTTGTGTGTGCATTGTACATTGAATGGATGACCAGAGTTTGATAGAATTTAACTCGGGCTACATGATAAATTTATTTAGATATTTGGTTGATATTTTTAGAGAATTTTCTCCATGATTTATGTTTTGGATGTTCCATTGATTTTCTTGTTTTAAAATATTTTTAAAAGCTTTGGAAAATTACTCATGACATTTTTAAAATTTGATTGAAGTATATTTACTAATAAATAATAGCGTTGGAAAATAAAATGATTTATTGGAAATCGATTTGGATATAAAAGTTCTTTTTGAAATAAAAATAGAGAATGTTCAATATATTGCAACATATTTTTATCAGTATAAATGAAGAGTTTTGAAAATATTTCCAAAAAGGGATTTATTTTGTATAGTTTATTTCTAATAAAAAGGATTCAAGAATATTTTCGAAAAGGGATTTTACGTATATAAGCCTATTTTGAAGATAAGCCAATTAAGAAACATTTTGGAATGGATTCAAGAGTATTAAAATATAAATCCCTTTTTCATACTAATATATAGTTTGATTTGAAATTGGTTTATACTCATGTTTATGTGAAATTCTAAATGATGATAATTTTGAGTAAGCAGTTTACCAATAATAAGCGGTATGAGACGTTTGGTAACACTTTTCGGATTACTTTATTGACTTCTCATATGGAATATTTGATTTGTATTGTATTTTAATTCTATGTAAAGAGGATATTGAATAAACAGATTATTAATATCGGGTGGTACGGAATGCTCGACAATATTTTTCGGTTATTCTTTTGACTTATATTATATAATATTTGTTGTTTTGGTGAGTGTTGTTTAAAGCTATGTAACATCCCCTATTTGGATGCCCGAAATTAAGCGCTACAGATGCTGCAGTCATCTGTAGTATTAACTTTTGGTGACCAAATATGATAATGTTAATGGTATCCATAATATCAGAACCACTTGAATATGAAATAAAAATCAAAGATTCTAAAAACAGTTTTTACCGATTACATTTCAAAACAACAATTCATATCCAAACACATAATCTCGTATCATTCCCCAAGTTTAAATAAAATATAATTATTACATAAATATACAAGAGCGACATATGAAGATGCCCCCTTGGTTGACTAGAGTAATATATAGTCCTAATTTACTTAATACAGCATAGCGGAATAAACAAATAAAAACAACAACGGCTAAATAGCTATCCGTCAGCCACCTGCTCATCTCTGGAAGTTTTATTCACAAACCTACTAAAACTTGAAATTCCTCAACCCTCAACCTACTCAAATCAATTTTGAGCATCCGAGAGTTTAAGAGGAAAAACATACACTTAGAGTTAGACATAAAGTCTGGTGTGAATAATACGTACATCTTGGTTACTCGATATTATGTGAGACCACGCAGCTTAGCAGAATAGGTTTCCCCTCACTGATATCCTTTTAAAACATATCGTTTGCAAATCATAATCCTACAACCAAAAGTGGTTAAAACCGTTAAGCATGATCATGTAAACATACAAAGTAAGTAACAAATGGACTACCTATCCGAACACTATAGATTTGTTTGGCTAACCACTAACCTTTGGCTGACTCGGACCTACCAGATAATATAAACAAATAATCTAACATCTGTTAAGTATTCTTCTGGACGTCTATCCCTAACTTACTTTGTCCAGGTCAACTGATGCTAATGGTTTTGCGCACTCACCAATAACCTATCTCTATACATATATATATATATATATATATTTCATTTTAAGTGTAACATCATTTTAGTCTTACCCGTGACAAACCCTACACACTGGAATTTTGGACTAAATTAGCTAGGGGCTAAAAGCTAATGTATAAGGCATGACCCTATACTAGTCCTATCCGGTGTATAAATATTTGAGTCGTTTTACTTAGGGTAATCTGCCCTTAAATTTTCCTTGAAATACTCTTCATCTCAAATTGATTTAAACCTTTAAATCATACTTGAACAAGGAAAATATATACTATATGCTTTACTCAAAATCACCTTTTTGTGTTATATATACTTTACCCAAACTGTTGTTGATGAAAACATTTAAACCTTTGAAAGTACCCCTTCCGAATCCATTGAAAGCAATCCTTTCGAAACCATTGAAAATTCCCCTTTCGAAACCGAGTAAATCCTTTTTAAAACCTAGGCCGAAAGGCCAAAACATTCCTTTCGAAATCATTCATATAAACCTTTCGAAACCATTGAAAAACCTTTGTTTGAAAGCTATAAAACTTTATATATCCTATCTTTAAAACACTTAAACATTGCCTTTCAAAAAACATTGGAAAATCTTTCCTTTCAAACCTTTCGAAACCATTAAGGAACCACCCCTTCGAAACCTTCATAAAACCTTTCGAAAGCATCAAAATCCTTTGTAAGCATCAAATCTTTCGAAAGCATTGGATTCAAATAAAACATGTGGAATAACCTTTCAAAACCATTTAAAACCAATCCATTCGAAACCTTTGGGTTTTACTTCTAGTAGAACAAAGGGACGTAAAACAACTAAGTCGAAAGCACTCTTTCGAAAGCAATTTCTAAGTAAAGAAGTGATGGTGTTGAAACCAACCCTTAGAAAGCATTGGAGAAGTGGCTAAATTTATTTTAAAAAAACAAAGCATCCTTTCAAAATCATTTGCTTCGAGAGGTAGAAAGCGGCAGCTAGGGGTTTCAACCCCTTCGAAAGCATTAACATAAAACAAAAGGCGCAACCTTTTCGAAACTATTCCACAAATCAATTTGACCCAGTTGGAAGCCAACCAAGTCGAAAGCATTCCTTTTGAAAGCAAAACAGGCGCATTTTAATTTAAAAGCAAAGTAACGCTTCGAACCCATTGGAACCCCATGCTTCGACCCAATACCTTCCGCCTATATCCAATTCACTATGTACCAAGTCATTGATACTATGTGCATTGGTTTTGATGGTGGTGGAGGTGGAAGTACCAGGTCGGAACCCAAGTGCCGAAAGTGGTGAGACATGTAAAAAAATATGTATAAACTGATTTTTAACTTAATATTTTCAACTAATCTGCCTTGTTTGTCAAAAAATGATTGGTTGCTGATTTCTTTTCTAAAAATACTAGCAAAATTTTAGAATTAAACAGATTAATTTATTCACAAAATACCCCTTCTCCTTTATAAATATATATAACATTTAAGTCTCGTGCCTTAAATAATTTTATATATCTATTAAATTACATAGGAAAATTCTCTTAAAATTCCTGAAAATCGTTATTAATATATTTTCCAACATACATTATTTTTGGACCCAAAACATAAATAATTTACCCGTAAATTATTTTAAACCCAAATAATCATTTTCTTCACTATAAAATTAATATTATATCCACATAGATTCAGAAAATTATGAAAATTAAAATCCATCTACAAAACATCATTTTTGATCTAAATATAAAATCGCAAGGCATTTGGATGTCATTTAATAAGGTTTTCACATTAAAATATAGCATAAAACCTATATGAATAAGCACAAAACATCAACAAGCATATGTAAACATTTAATCATTCAAAAATATGGCATAACCTTGCAAAAGAATATGGATTAACCTTAAAACAAAAAATAGAAAATATGAGATATGTCATTATTCACCTCTGTTTTGTGATTAAGGAGTTTGAGATTTGGGCATGGATTAAGTTGATTCAGCTTCTTCCTTTGCTTTTCCTACTTTTTATCTTTTAATGGTGGCCTATATATTTTGATTTTTGGTAATGAACGTGCAGAATGAATGTATGTGATGGTTTAGGTTATATGTTATGTCTCATTCCTATTTTACCCCTTCTCGATTTAATTTTAACTCATCTTTTGTTCATTTGTTAACCTAGCACGGTTACCTCTTATTAATCACAAATCTCAATCCTTTAATTATCACATTATTTTGTTTAATTTAGCTAATTAAACGTCCTAAATAATGTTACTAAAAATTAGGGTCATTACATACTCCTCTCCTTAAAGAATTTCGTCCTCGAAATTATGATAAGGTACACAACAAGTCAATCGTAAAGGTAAAGCATACCATCAAACAAATCGAGATAGTCGTCTCTCATCCTGCTATCGGTCTCCTATCGTCGCTCTATTGGACTTTCACTAATCTGACTGTCTTGTCCCTTACCCTCTTCTCATCTATTCCAACTATACGAACTGGCTTTCTAACTATAGTCAAGTCTGGTTCTACTACCAAGTCCTCTAACACAGTCAGTGCTATAGTTGTATCTGGATCTCAGACACTCTTCCTTAGATGAGAAATATGAAAAATATCATGGACTCCTACCAGACTATTTGGTAAATCAACTCTATATGCGAGTTTCTCGATCCTTTCTAAAATAGGAAATAGTCCTACGAATCTCGATGCCAACTTTCCTAATTTCCCGAATCTAATCACACCCTTCAGCGGTGATACCTTAACAAACACATGATCTCCAACTGAGAACTCTAAGTCTTTCCGTCTTCTGCCTGCATAACTCTTTTTCTTAGATTGAGCATCCTTTATTCTAGCTCGAATCAACTTAATATTTTCTAACCAAATCTGGACCAAGAACCAACCTATCCCTGGTCATCAACCAATAAACGGGATATTTGCATGGCCTTCCATACAAAGCTTTAAACGGTGCCATCCCTATACTAGCCTGATAACTGTTGTTATATGAAAACTCGACTAAGTGTAGATGGTCTTCCTATGATCCTCCAAAATCTAACACACAAGCTCTTAATAGATTCTCCAAGACTTTGTTAACTCTTTCCATTTGCTCATCGGTCTGTGGATGGTAAGCGGTATTTATCTTGAACTTTGTTCCTAAAATCTACCGTAGACTCAACCAGAACTCACTAGTGAGTACGTAATCTCTATCTCTTACTATGCAACTAGGAATTTCGTGTAGTCTAACCATATTCTTCATAAAATAACTTAGCTAGAACACGTGCTATCCTAGTTGACTTAACTGGAATGAAATTGGCACTCTTGGTCAAATGTCCACTTTGACCCATAAACTTTCATTTCCTCTATTAGATCTTGGCAACTCGTCTATAAAACCATAGAAATAGAATGCCACTTTCATATTGGAATATCCAATGGCTAAAGCAACCCACTTGGCTTCTGATGTCCGGCTTTTACTTGTTGGCAGTTCAAACACTGCTTCACCCATAAGCCTACATCCTTCTTGATAGCTTTCCAAAAGAAACTTCTCTTCATGTCAGGATACATCTTAGTTCCTATTGGACGAATTGTGAATTTCGAACAATGGCATTCCTCCAAAACTTCCTTCCTTATGTCCCCTAATTTGGAACACACAAACTTCCTTTCTTTCTTAACCACCCATTCTGGTCAAGACTAAAATTCTTGAAGTTATCGCTCTCTGTTCCATCCTTTAAATTCTTGATCCGTTCAACTAATACTGGATCCTCCATCTGTTTAGAGGCAATTGTTTTGATCATCATCTGTTGAACTTATAAGTAAGACAACACAACAAATTCTCCACTAGACCTAGCCTCAGATCTTCACTGCACTCTGCAAGTCGACAACGCTTCCAAATCTTTTCACTCTGCTATCATTGCCAACACTTTATTCCGATTCTTTCTGCTAAACGCATCTACAACCTTATTACCTTTCCCTGATGTGTACTCAATTCCAAAATCATAAGCAACAATAAACTCTAATCATCTCTGTTGTCTCATGTTCAGCTCCTTCTGAGAAAACAAGTACCTCAATGATTTATGATCCGTATATAGCTCAAACCTTTCTTCCAAAAGGTAATGTCTCTACACCTTCAACATAAAAATCACTGCAGCCAATTCTAAATAATGAGTAGGGTATCTTACTTCATGTGGTCTAAGCTGTCGAGAAGCAAAGACAATCACTTTTCCTTTCTGCATTAACACGGCTCCTAACCTAGTTCCATATACATCTGTATAAACTACCAAATCCCTATTCCCTTTCCAAACAATCAATATAGCTGCATGAGTCAATAAGTGTTTCAAGCTATGAATTGGTTCCTCACACTTATCAATCAACACAAAATCCACATCCTTTCGCGTTAACTTGGTCATCGGTGCTGCTATCTGCTTAAAATCCTTTATGAACCTCCGATGATATCCAACCAATCCAAGAAAACTCTTTATCTCAGTCACTGTCTTGGGTCTCTTCCATGTATTCACCGCTTCAATCTTAGTTGAATCTATGGACAACCCTTTCTCTAAGACTACGTGACCAAGAAACTTCACTTCCTTCTTCAAGAAATGACACTTCGAAAACTTCGCCTTCAATTAATGCTGCCTCCGCATTTCTAGCATTAATCTAAGATGAAATTTATGCTCCCTTTCATCTCTGGGTTATAACAAAATATCATCTATAATACTAACATGAATCTATCCAAATGCTCAGGGAAAACTCGGTTCATCAAATCCACAAAGAATGTTGGTGCATTAGTTAGTCTGAACGACATTACTAACCATTCGTATGATCCATATCTAATTCTAAATGCTGTCAAAGGAATACTATCCTCTGCTACTCTAAGTTGATGGTAACCTGTTGCTAAATCCAACTGGGAAAATACCTTGGCTCCACTCAACTTATCAAACAAATCATCAATTATTGGCAATGGATATCGATTCTTTATTATCTTCTCATTCAACTTATGATAATCGATACATAACCCCAATGATATATCCAGCTTTTTAGCAAACACTATAGCTCCCGAAGGCGAAGTGCTCGGTCAAATAAAATTCTTGCCTTCCAAGTCCACCAACTGCACCTTCAACTCCCTCATCTCAGTAGGTGTCATTCTGCTTGGTGGCCTACTCACTGATTCTGCTTCAGGTATCAAATCTATCCGAAATTCAATAGCTTATTTCAATGGCAATCCTACTACCAACTCGAAGACATCCGTGAATTCCCTAATCACCTTTAACTCATCCTCTAATTCCACAACACCCAATAAGCTTTCACCGCACAACTATGGCTTTCTACAGTATATATAATCTGATCACCACAGTCAGGGTGTCTAAGCGATATTTTCCTATCAGGGCAAAATATCCTAGCATCGTACTGGCTTAACCAATCCATATCCAAAATAATTCTGAACCCTGAAAGTCAAACACATGCAAAGTGTAAACGAAGGTATGAACTAACAAATCAAACACTATGTGGTCACACTTCATGCTAAGTTTCGCATACCCTTCTATCAGATTCGAAACCCTTAAGGAAGTAACAAAGTATGCAGGTTCTAGGTTAACAACGAAATACAAAAGAATGTGATGCACCAGTATCAAATAGAACGCTAACAGACAAACCATGGATCTGAAGCGTACATCCAACGCTACCTTTCCTTTTTCCTACTTCGTTCGCCTCGAGATAGCTGGCTCCAATGCAAATACTTTGCCCCTTAAATCCTTAGTAGGCACTTTTCACTGGTTCTTATAGTGCCCAACTTGATCGTAGTTGAAACACCTCACTTCTTTCTTCTCAGCGGTTTTCTTTCCTTTGCATATCCGGCACTCATGGGCATAGTGTCCCTTCTTGTCACACTTGAAGCAAACAACCTTCGACTTTCCTTTCTTCTTAGCTCCACCTTTCTGAGCATCCTTCTTACTGAAGAACTTCCTTTTCTGACTCTGCCCCCACCTAGTTCTCCTTTGCCTTATTCTTCTCCAGAGAAGCAAGCATCTCCTCATGTCTCAATGCCATCTCTACTACAACATCACAAGGATCCCTAATATGAGGTAATATAGCCTTTGCCAACTCAGGCTTCAACCCCCTTTTGAACTTTTCATTTCTCTTCATCACAGTATCTACAGTGGCATATCCATACCTAGCTAACTCCTCAAACCTTCTAGCATACTCCAACACGGTCATTTTCCCTTGTTTCGACTCAGCAAACATTCAGATCAAGGTAGACTTCGTCATTACAGACAAGAACCTCTCCTCGAACCTCCTCTTAAACTCATCCTATGTCATTGTTTCTTTATTCACTCTAACTGTTACATTATTCCACTAGAATAAAGCCGCTCCTTGAAGCTATCTCGATGCAAGCCTCCTCTTCTACTCATCATTGATCCCCAAGTCTGAAAAGATCCTCTCACAATGCAATAACCAGTTCTCTACTTCAATAGCATCTTCAGTTCCGATAAATGGCTTTCCTCCAAGCCTAACATAGTTTCTACTCAAAATAGCATAATTGATGACCACTGGAGCTACTTGAACTCCTCCAATCACTCTAGCAGCAACACCTGCATCATGTTCACGAAAAACTTATACATAACTCCCTATCAACCTGAGGGCCTCTAGCACCAACATTTCCTGCTTGTGCCTGACCTCGGTTTCTTTTCGTATTTGGTTTGGAATTTTTATGGTGGTGCTTCCCCCTCTAAGATTTACTCTTCCACTTATAGTGTACATATCTATATTCAAGCCTCATGACATACAGAAGAATAGCCGCAGAGAGATACGAGAATATAGATATATTGTATACTTATATATAGCAAATACAAGCGTGTTATTATAACGTAATCCCATAACCCGATCTTTCTCTAATTCCTTAGGATTATGTTTTCAAAAATCACTTTAGTTTAAAGTTTTCCATAAGCCTATGCTCTGGTACCAAGTTTAACATCCCTTATCAGGAGGTCCGAAGCTAAGCACTATAGAAGCTGCAGTCATCTATAGTATTAACTTATGATGACCAAATACGGTAATGGTAATGGTATCCATAATATCAGATGCACTTGAATATGAAATAAAAATCATAGATTCTAATTTTTTTTACGGATTACATTTCAAAACAACAATTCATATTCAAGTTACATAATCCCATATCGTTTCCCAGGTTCAATTAAAATATAACTATTAAATGAATATGCCAAGAGCGACATATGAAGATGCCCACTTGGTTGACCAGAGTACTATATAGTCATAACTGACCTAATACAACATAGCGGAATAAATAAACAGAAAATCCTTAATAGCTATATGTCAGCCACCTGCTCGCCTCCGGAAGCTTTATTTGCCAACCTACTAAAACCTGAAAATCCTCAACCCTCAGCCTACTCAAATAAATTTTGAGCACCCGATATTTTAAGGGAAAAAACATAAACTTCGAGTCGGACATAAAGCCTTATATGAATAATACTATACATCTTGGTTATTCGATATTAAGTGAGACCACGCCGCTTAGAGGAATGGGTTCCCCCTCACTAATATCCTTTTAAAACATATCTTTTGCAAATCATAATCCTGCAACCAAAACTGGTTAAAGCTGTAGAGCATTATCATGTAAACATACATATCATGTAACAAATGGACTATCTGTCTGAACACTATAGTTTTGTTTGACTAACTACTAACATTTGGCTGACTCGGACTTGCCAAACAATATAAACAAATAATCTAGCATCTGTTAGATACTCCTCTTCTGAACGGTCTGTCCCTAACTTACTATCTCCAAGTCAATCCTAATGGTTTTGCGGGCTCGCAATAAACTACCTCTGTACATGTATATTTCTTTCTGTGTATAACATCATTTTAGTCTTACCTACGACAAAGCCCAACATATTGGAATTTTGGACTAAATTAGCTAGGGCTAATAGCTAATGTATAGGGCACGACCCTATACCAGTCCCATCAGGTATATAAATATCTAAGTCATTTTACTTAGGGTAATCTTCCCTTAAATTTTCCTTGAAAACCTTTTCATCTCAAATTGATTTAAACCTTTAAATCATACTTAAACAAAGAAAATATATACTCTATGCTTTACTCGAAATCACCGTGCCATGTTATATATACTTTACCCAAACCTTTGTTGATAAGAACATTTAAACCTTTGAAAGTACCCCTTTCGATTCCATTGAAAGTACCCCTTTCCAAACCATTGAAAGTACCCCTTTTGGAACCAAGCAAACCCTTTTTATAACCTAGGCCGAAAAGCCAAAGCATTCCTTTCGAAACCATTCATATAAACCTTTTAAAACTATTGAAAAACCTTTCCTTCAAAAGCTATAAAACCTTAGACATACTATCTTTAAAACACTCAAACATTGCCTTTTGAAAATATTAAAAAACCTTTCCTTTCAAACCTTTTGAAACCATTGGGGAACCACCCCTTCGAAACGTTCATTAAACCTTTCGAAAGCATCAAAATCCTTTGTAAACATCAAACCTTTCGAAAGAATTTGGGTTCAAGTAAAACATGTGGAATAACCTTTCGAAACCATATAAAACCAACCCATTCGAAACCTTTGGGTTTTACTTCCAACAGAACAAAGGGCCATAAAACAACTAAGTCGAAAGCACTCTTTCGAAAGTAATTCCTAAGTAAAGAAGTGATGGTGTCGAAACTAACTCTTCGAAAGAATTGGAGAAGTGGCTAAGTTTTTTTAAAAGTATCCTTTCGAAATGAATTTCTTCGAAAGGTAGAAAGCGACAGCTAGGGGTTTTGACCCCTTCGAAAGTATTAACTTAAAACGAAAGGCGCAATCATTTCGAAATCATTCCTTGAATCAATTTGACCTAGTCGAAAGCCAACCAAGTCGAAAGAATTCCTTTCGAAAGCAAAGAAGACGCATTTTCATTTGAAAGCTAAGTAACGCTTCAACTCCATTGGAAACTCATGCTTTGACCCAATACCTTCCGCTTATCTCCAATTCACTATATAACAAATCATTGACACTATGTGCATTGGTTTCGATGGAGGTGGAGGCGAAAGTACCTGATCAGAACCCAAGTGCTGAAAGTGGTGGGACATGTAAAAAGCATGTATAAACTGATTTTTAACTTTTTAAAGTAATCTTTTCCACTAACTTGCCTTATTTGTCAAAACATGATTGGTTGCTAATTTCTTTTCTAAAAATACTGGCAAAATTTCAGAATTAAACAAATTAATTTATTTATAAAATACCTCTTCTCCTTTTACAAATATATAAAACATTTAAGTCCCACACCTTGAATAATTATATATATATATATATATATATATCTACTAAATCACTTAGGAAAATTCTATAAAAAATGCAGAAAATCCTTTTTAATATGTTTTCCAACATATATTAATTTTACACCCAAAACAAAAATAATTTACCCATAAATTACTTTAAACCCAAATAATCATTTTCTTTACTAGAAAATTAATATTAAATCTACATAAATTTGAAAAATTATGAAAATTGAAATTCATAGATATCATTTTTGATATAATTCTAAAAATGTAAGACATTTGGATGTCATTTAATAGGGTTTTCACATCAAAACATATCATAAACCTATATAAATAAGCATAAATCATCAATAAGAATATATAAACATTTAATCATTCAAATATATGGCATAACCTTGCAAAAGAATTCAGATTAACCTTAAAATTGAAAACGATAGAAAATATGAGATGCAGTTATTATTCACCTTAGCTTTGTGATTAAGGAGTTTGAGACTTAAGAATAGATTAGCTTTATTTAGCTTCTTCCTTTTGCTTTTCTTCCTCTTTTATCTTCTAATGGGGTCGGCCTCAATATTTTGATTTTTGATTATGAACATGTAGAATTAATGCATGTGAGGGTTTAGGGTATATGATTATGTCTCATCCCTATTTTACCCCTTCTCTATTTCTTTTAAACTCATCTTTAGTTCATTTGTTAATATGGCACGACTACCGCTTATTAATCACAAATCTCAATTCCCTAATCATCACATTATTTTGTTTTGTTTACCTAATTAAATATTCTAAATAATGTTACTAAAAATCAGGATCATTATAAGCTATTATTAAACATTTGAGTAATAAAAAGTGGTATGGGACACTCAAGTAATACTTGTTCAATTACTATTAGTGGATTGCCGTCACTTATATTCTAGAGATGGATTAGGATTTTTATGACATCGTCTAAAGGTGATTCCTTGGAGCTTAATGGCCGAAAGTTAGATTATTCTCCCAGGGCTACAAGCTGGAGATGTGTTGGAATTTATAGATTGATCCTCTTAGGAAAAACTAGCCAAATGATGTTATTAATTACTCTTAGGGCTATTAGTCGAGAAATTATTATATTGTGATGCTCTCATAGGATGTATGGAGTCAAAAGTACTTATTATTACTCTCATTATGACTCATCTGGTCGATAGCATTCATTGCACCCTCTAAGGACCGACTAGTAGAGTATCATATTTACACTTCGGGCTAGTAGTCAAGGATTTGTTGAGTTGAGATGCTCTCATCAGGGCGTGCATGGTCGAGAGTTGTTGTTGTTACTCTCATCGAGACTCCTAAAGCAAGAATACTAGTTATTATTCTCATTATGACTTATCGAGTCAAGAGTATTGTTGGAAATCTATGTCATAGGGTTCAGATCACTACGGAGAGCACGTGATTACGACCTGATAGATAGGCTAGTATCCATATCAGCGGTCCGAATTGTGGGGTCATGCCCCAGATCCATGATGTCAACTTGTTGTTTTTGTAGGCTGAGAGTTATACTCTTATAAGAGCAATTTCCTAAATGTTACTTAAAGGCCAATAGTCCATTACTAATGGCATGTAGGAATCTTGACCCATGCATAACGTAACCCGACAGCATGTTTATGATGTGTTGACGGATATTGTTATTGTGATTCTGGGAGTAAATAAGAGACTATAGGAAATGATATGTAACCATTTGCATTTCCTAGAGCAATGTTACGATACTCAGTCTCCCATCTGAATTACTTAGGTGGATCCATTATCTTTGAGATATTTGATATTATCACCTCACTAGAGAGAAATTTTGTTTGACATTAGAAACTGGCTGCGTATTAGTCTGTCATTCTAGATAGCCTAACCCGAGACAGTTATGTGTTGTCTATCTATGACATTTGAGACTTGCCGTGAGCTTTTTATTATTCTCTCATAAGAGACTATGGTCAAGAGATCTCTTTTTATATATGATTTATTATTTCTATCTCTTAGAACCATTCAGTCGAGAGTTTTCCTCTCTAATGGCTACGGTTGAGATAGATGGTTTTGTATATTGAGTATCTGATTGATTTTGATGTTTATTGAGTTTGTGTTGCTTGATATCTTTGAGGGACTAATAGTCGAAAGTTGTAATTCTCATTAGGACTACAGGTGGAGATTAGTTAGATATTGTTTTCAATAATTTGTATGAAAGGTGTTTTATTTGGTTTTGTGTTTTTGGATATCTCCAAGGACTAACCGTCGGAAGTCTTTACTTCCATCAGCACTGTAAGCCGCAATAGTATTCTTGGATATTTATTTCTATATTTTGTATGGATTTCATTCTATTTGGGTTCTAGATTTCTTGGTTTAACTTTTATGGTTGACAGTTGGAAGATTTCACTTCCATTAGTACTGTAAGTTAACATTGATTTGTTATCGATTCATGTGCACTATAGGAATGATTCATACCTTTATTGTGATTTTTATGGACATGCAATGTGTTCATCCATGGTATTTGCGTAGTTTGGATAAGTTTGATCGTATCACCCAATTTATATGCATCATGATTTTTATCTGCTTATGTGTGTTCCTTGGGTGATTATTTAGATGTGTTGCATGGTATATTATTGTGATGTTATGTTGTATATTATGTTACATCATATTTGTTATATCGTACTTGTGCTATGCTTTTATATTGCCGTGCTTTACCAGTATGTACTCAGTTTTAAATTTTGATATAGTCTGACCTGTTTATTATGTTATATAATACTTGGGTCAGTCCGATACATTTTAACATTTAGGGAAAAGAGACCAGTTTTGATTAATGAGCATGGTGGATGCTAGTAATGCATTATAGTTGTGTGCCATTGAGTATTATGTTAGCATCGTGTATCATGCAGTATCATATGTGTTTATAGTTGGGAAATATATTGGACTCATACTTTATGTATTCTTAAGATAATGGGTATTTGACTTATTTTTGTATCCCACTTTGACTTATGCAATGTATTATATTGTTATCACTACATTATTATCACTACATTATGCCTCTGTGTTCTCTATGTTACTTTTATATTGTGTATTGTTCTATCCTAAAAACACTATTGTTTATTACTTTTGTGCTGATAGTGAGTACATATATGTGATTTTTATTTGAGAGGTTTACTATGTATCGGTGGAAGCCCAAGGGAGTATTCATGTGTGGCAGCCTAATATCGCCTCATTCTCCATATTATAATATAGTATTACCTAGTAATACTCTTTGATTATACGGGTATAGAGGTATGGTGTTACAGTCGGTATTAGAGAATGCTTAGAATAATACATTATATAGGTTTAGAACAATACCTATTAATACTCTTTGATAGTGAAGTTACCGCATAAGACTATGGGAACTTCTTTTCCTATAAAATAAAAGTAGTATTTATATAAAAATTAAAATGAACTTGAAAGTGAATGCCGACTTGTTTGTATGTATGAATGGTTGATGAGTGATTATTTGGACTATTGTAAATAAATTACTATTCGAGTTTGTTTATAATGATTATTGTGCAAATATCTTTAATACAATGAAGCATATAATTGATTAAATTTTTTTTGGTAAAATATATGTATATATATTAATGTGTGGAATTAAATAATGTTTTATTAGAAGAAATCAAATGTTTTTATAAAAGAGAAAGTTGTTTAAAGTATATCAAAGTAAATATTTAAAGAAGTTTTAAAGGTCAATATCATGTTAATTTGCCCATTGATGCACTGTAATATAAAATTTTATATGTGTGTGTGTGTGTATCTGCGTGTGTGTATAAGTTTTCAAATAGTTTTTAAAGTTGATTGTTTACTTTGAAAATTATTTTAGTAAAAATAAGTATTTTGAGAAAAAATTTAAGAGGCTAAAGTGAAGTCAATATTTAGAATAAATTATTGATTTTGTGAGTTATTATAGTTAAGTGTAACTTCATATTAAAAAAAGTAATAAATATTTTATGGTAGTTGAAATTTGAGTTTAGAAAGAACCATTCAAAGAAAATTTTGTGTATAGTATTTTTAAGTATTAATAAAGAATTTTCATTAAAGCGATGAAGAATTTTGGCTTATGTGAAGTGAATTTAGAAGTATTTATATTGTTGTTGATTTTTGTGGAAATAAATTTCTAGTACAAAAAATGTATTTTTGGATGTGCGACGTTGGTATCATCCCGATTGAGTTGTTTAACTCATAACCCATGACCATAAACAATGGGCGAGAGATGACAATCCATTATCTTTGATAAGCAACCGAAGGGTCTAATATGTCGTTGTAATTAATTAAGTTTTATGTTAGGTGCTTGTGATTGGTCGTGATGATTGAACCTTTGATTTGACTTTATATAGGTGTAGTAAAGCTAGTAGTATTAGCTTATTACGGATTTTCCCTATAGGAAATTGCGGGGACGCGGTTTTCTTAAAAAGAAAGTCTATAAAAACCCAATGTTGGGAAGCAAATTATTTAAAATTGAAGATATTAATGATTAAATGAATTATTAATGTTAACATGAGAAAATTTTGGAACTTAAATGTTAATAGTGGGATTTATGTTGATCTAGAAATATGAAATATTATTGGTGAGGTTCAATATAAGGATGATTTAATTGGTAATATTTATTGAATGAGTATAAAATGAGTTATTTTGGTATTTTTAAAGTCATAAATGATGATTTTGATTATTTTGAAGTATTGTTAATGCTTTAAGTTTGGAATGATTTTGAATAAACTAAAAATGGGTAAATAATTTTACAAAGTCCAAAATTGATAATAAATATAAGATTAGACATTTATTTTAAAAGAAAAGGAAAATTTATTTTATTTATAAAAGGAGTTTGTAAATTTATTTAATAAATGGGCTTGAGATGTAAATATGAACTAATTATTTAAATGAGTTAAATTATGAAAAATAATTATTGCAAATTTTTTGTAATGTTAGTAAAACACTTATGAAGAATAAATGCGAACTTAATTTTGGTAATTTAAACTAATTAGAAGTTGTAGAAAATAGATTGGTGAAATTAAAGAAGAAGTGGAAATTTGTATTAGTAATTTTATTAAGCCCAAGCTTCCAACCCTAGGCCTAAGCCCATTTATTCTAAGAGAATTATATCTATTCTTCCATAATTAAGAGGATTCTAGTACTTTGCTTCATTATAAAACTAGATATTTGATACTATTACCTCATTCTAGATCGAGTATATAAGATTAAGAAATATCTAGTACTGTATGACAATGGAGACTTATCGAGAGCTTATTTGTCATTCTCTCATAAGAGCCTATGACTGAAAGATCTCTTCATATATATGATTTATTGTTTCAATCTCCTAGGACAATTCAATCGAGAGTTAGCCTCTCTAAGGACCATGGGTCGAGATAAATGGTTTTGTACATTGAGTATTTGATGGACTTTGTTGGTTATTGAGTTTGTGTTTCTTTATATCTCCGAGAGTCTAGCGGTTGGAAGTTGTCACTCCCATTAGGACCGTAGGTCAAGATAATTAGTTGGATGTTGTTTTCAATATTTTGTATGAATGGTGTTTTATTTTGGTTTGTATTTTTGACTATTTCCGAGGATTAATAGTTGAAAGTTTTACTTCCATCAGGACCATAAGTCAAGATTGTATTCTTGGATATTTATTTCTATATTTTGTATGGATTTTGTTCTATTTGGGTTCCATATTTCTTGTTTTGTCTTTTAAGGCTCCACATTCCAGTCTGCGCTTCCATTAGGACTGTAAGTCATCATTGATTTTTATTGATTCTCATGCATTATAGGAATTGCGATATTGTGATTTTTGTGGACGTGATGTGCTCGTCCATAGTATTTTTGTGGTTTTGCTGAGTTTTATCGTATCAACCAATTTATGTGATCGTGATTCTTATTTGCTTATGTGTGTTCCATAGGTGATTATTGAGATGTGTTGCACGACATATTATTGTGACGCTATGTTGTATATTATGTTACGTCGTATTCGTGCTATGCCTTTATATTACCATGATTTACCGTTTTGTACTCATATTTCAATTTAGATATAGTTTAATTTGTTTATTATGTTATATAATACTCAGTTTAGTCCGAGACATTTTTTGGTTAGGAGCAAGAGACCAGTTTTGTCTATTGAGCATAATGGACGCTAGTTATGCATTATAGTAGTGTACCATTGTGTATTATGATAACATTATTTATTATGTAGTATCATGTATGTTCATAGTTGTGATGTATATCAGACTCATACTTCATGTATTCTTGAGATAGTGGGTGTTTGACTTATTTTTGAATCACACTTTGACTTATGTGATGTATTATATTATTACCGTTGCGTTATGACTCTATGTTCTCTAATGTTACTTTTATATTGTGTATTGCTCTATCTCTGAAACACCTTTGTTTATTACTTTGTGTCGATACCTAGTGCGTATATATGAGTTTTATTTGGGAGGTTTAATATGTACCGGTGTTAACCCAAGGAAGTATTCACATGTGATAGCCTAATATCGCCTCATTCTCCATATTATCAGACAGTATTACCTAATAATACTCTTTGATAGTATGCGTATAGAGGCTGGGTGTTACATAGATGGTGGCATATTTGCAATTAGGGCCACTTCCAATGCATAAACATTCTGTTCCTTATTTGCTTCCTAACTCGTTAAATCGTTCTTAGTTTTACCATTTGAAATTCCTTTTTCATACTTTAAATAAATAATGGCAAAAGATTTTCCAACCAAAAACTCATCCTAATACTAAAATTTAAATTTATGTTCACCTTTTTAAACATATCATAAATATTATTTTATCCGAAACATCTCATTTACTTTAAAAGCCATAAAATATAATCCTTTCAACAAGCATTACGTTTATTTTTTATATTTTAACTTCATCGCTGGTTATTATTTTTAACTTCAATTACTTAATATTAATCATTTTAAATACATTTTAAATTTTATTCAAATTATGGTTATTTTGAAAATACTCTTATTTCATTTCAAAACGTCATTCCATACAATCTAAAGTTGTTTATCGTATATATAAGTACATATCATTTCATTTGGTAAAGGGAAAATTTCCAACACTTCAAAATAATACATCATATATGTATATATGTGTGTGTATGAAAGCACATTTTAAAACTTCACTTTGGTTATTAGCCATATTCATTTAAATTTGGAAGTTACGTCCGACCCTTTATATCATATGTTAACATATAATAAAAGGTTTAAATCTCCTTTCCAAAATTCCTTGAATACTTATATATTATATAAACATAATATTAGTTTGTAAATTCTCTTATTAACAAATTTCTTATTCCAATTTCAAAACAAATTCTTTTTTCAATATTTTCTTGAAAATTTTCCACTTTTAGAAATATCTTGTTTCAAAAACTTCATTCTCTTACCACACTCATTAACTGCCTATCTGGTGCATCTATCAAATCAAATCTAAATGTTAACATGTACTCTCTTATAAGTGCTTAGTCGTATCCTAATTTCCAACTATAGTTCAATTCCAACATATGACTATGACTAACTCCTCATACACTAGGTGCAAGTATCATCCGGTTTACACTTGCATGGCTCATTGCTTACAGATATCGATGGAACCGAGAGTGGCTGTTCACACCATATTATCCCTATTATCGATTCTAGTGCCATTCCAAATTTTGGTCTTACCTCTACCAGTATCTATCTATATTCTAGTTCCCATCCTTATTAACTTATTTATGTTCGACTATCTGTAATTGGGATTCAATAGCAACCCCCAGTAGATATATAGCTCAAATGAAATAGCTATAAACATATTTGACTCATATATTATATATCTAACAGAAAATACAAATACGCTCTCTCTATGCATTCCTAGTTCCTATTTTAAAGGTATGTTTTGGCTTAATGCCAAATGTAACAACCTGCCCTTTTGACTCCTGGATCCGACGCCCGAATCGACATCAACACCGAAAACCGAACGGACGAGTTGTTGGGGTGAGATAAAATAAATATAAAAAACAGTTATAACTAATAACTTTCAGAATCTCATAGCGAAAGAAAATAATATATAATACATCATTAATAATGTAATGACCTGGATTTTTGGTCATTGATTTTGAACATTTAATTTATTTTAATTGTTGAGTTTTGAAATGTGAATAGAATTTTAATATGGAACTAAATGATCAAATAAGTGGAATGAATTTAAATTTCCAAATACAGGGATTTACTGAATAAATTAAATTGTTGGATTTATGATTGAAAATCGTTAAATAATTGGAAATTCGAGTTGTTTATGAATCAAAAAGACTTCTAATGTTGGTATAAATTCTATTTGAATTAGAAATTAGTTAGTATACTTTTAAAATTGAAATTTCAAGCGATGTCGTAAATTTTGAAATCATCAATTTAATTGACGTGTTAAAATAGCGATCTGGGACACAGTCTTGGAATTTGATGAAATCACTTCCATTAGATCCATAATAATGTATTATTATCGAATTTCAAGTTTTGCAGCATTTGAAGTTATCGTTTGGCCATACGGGTTAGAAACGCGCTGAAGATTAATATCAAAAATTCAATATAATAATTGGGTTCAAAAAGCTATCTTCTCCATACGATCGAATTAGGACTCGAAACCTTTTCCATTACTTATGGAATATGGGTATAACATTATAAACGCATATCAACACGCCTCCATAGGGGTTCGAAATTTTGAGCCGTGTAAAACAAGATATTTTATAACTAAATAATATTATAAATTGTCAAAGTCAAACTTTCTCAAACGGTCGTTCCTTTCCTTCTCAAACATGCTGCTTTCTCCCCTTTAAATTGTGAATACCTTTTCTTTTCCCTGCTTCCTCAAGTTCGAATTCAAAAAAAAAAACGATATATAAAAAACTAAATAGATCGACAAACAAATAGAAGAAGAAGAAATCGCGTATCATCGATCTCGAGCGATATACGGAGATGAGGAGGGTCACTCGTGCCTGACTTAATGCGCGATGTTAGAGGCACAGTAAGGTTGCGGATAGGTGTAGGGATGGTCATGTGTGATGGCTAGGGGTAAGAGAACCGTGAGGCGATGTCGGCGTCAGAGGGTGACACTGGAATGGAAGGGTGCGGCATTGCCAATCGTTATTTAGGCTCCAAGTTGTGATCGAAAAAGGCCATGCGGGTATGGGTTCGTGGATATGAATGGATGGAGATTTCAATAAGGGAGAGATTAGTGGAGTCGTTTGTGGATTTCGTCGATGGAGGAGGGAGCTTTTGATGGTCAAAGTTTGGTCATGGGTGGGTTTGCTGTTGGCGGCAGTTTGGACTATCAGAGGAGGGGAAGAAAGGCTTAGCAGGGTAATTGATTTATTATTTAAGAAATTAGCTAATTTAATTATTTACTTAATTGCCATTAGCTTATAAATTTAGTCACTTATTCATACGAGGACCAAAATCAACGCATGCGGCATCTAGGATTTATTTGGGGTCGATCAGGGTCAGTTGAAATTTTAGATTTAGTTTTAAAATCTTGATATTCGGTAGATTAAAAATCACGGTGAGTAAATCTCACTCATTTGGATTGCTGGTTTTCAATTTGAAATATTAAAAATCATTTATTGATTGATTGGATGAATTGATAATTATTATTATCAGTTGGACGCTATATTATATATATAGTAGTACATATATTAGTAGTTGGATATATTTTCCACCTATTGGAGTGCATGAGAACCTATACACCCCGCATAATAGCGGATGACCCTATATACTGCGATATCCCCCTGGAAGTGGGATTGGTATTTTTATGTTGTCTTAACATATGTGGATGCAGAGGAAACAGGTTGGAGGGATCCAACTGGATTCCTCAAAATTATATTGATTGTTTTTCATATATAACAATATATGATGTGTTAGAATAATCTGTTGTAGATTATTGTTGTGATGTGAATCATGGATGATATAGTAGCGCTGCCTTAAATTTGGTATTTTTAACACCATAAATATTATTTTGAATTTTTGAGAAATTTAAGGAGATTTTTAATATTAAAATATTTATGTCGGAATTCAGATTATTTAAAAGAAAATGTTTTGGAAAAGCAATGATTGATTTGATCGTACTTAATAATTTGGAAAAAAATATTTCAATAGAGATTTTTAAATAATCTATATAGAAGATTTTAAACAATGGATTTTTAAAATGGTAGCCTGAAAAATATGGAAAGAAGTTGAAATCGATATTAGAAATAGATTTGAAAAATAAATGGAATTTATAAAGAAGTGGACTTATAAAATGGAATTTTATAAGTAAGGATAGTTTTATAAAAAAATAAATTCAAACGAGTTATAAAAATTTATAAACGATGATTATAAATAAGAAAAACGATGGCAGTCGCTAAATTAGGAATATAAAATTCATAGGGTGAATTTATATTAGAATATGGAAATTGGGTTGAGGAAAACAGTATATACTATTTTTGAAAAGTCGAAATGGTTACGAGAATTAGAATGAAATCGATGGGTTCTGAACCAAGCAGAATCTATAAATTATTTGGTTATTGAGATTCTAAAAATATATTTTATTACTGTGATAACCCGGATTTTCAGGCATCAGATAATTGGATAGTTATCTGATTTAACTTTCGAAAACACTGATTTATAAATTGAACAAATAAATGAGATAACCTCCTTTATAATTATTTAAAATCGATAAAATTGATTATTTTCAAAACAATAATAATGTGTTATTTATATATATATAAATAGGTTTTAAATATAATTGAATTTGGTATTGTTTAAATAAATATATATATATATATTAGTTGATTTTAATTTGAATTTGAATTTGAAATTCAAAAGATACATATCTTAAAGTAAATTGAAATTAATATATATATATATATATGTATGTATGTATGTATGTATGTATGTATGATTTTATTAGTATATAGTTTGTTATTTTCATTTAAAGATCATATTAATATAAATAAAGGAAAGTGGTTTCTAAATAGAAATTTAATATAAGAGTTTTATGGAAAACATTTAAAAACTAAATTGTAATATTATATAAATACATATTAAAACATAAAAAATTATGGAAATTACAAATGTAAATCATATATAATACAAGATTAACAATGCAAGTCATTAAGCATAGAAATAGACAAGTGTAACAATTATAATATACATTTGAAACAAGTGTCACTTATTTTAGAATTTTTTTTAAATAAAAAGAAAATGAAATTATATGATATCTTTACTCTCCTCTCTATGTCTTCCTTTCACCTTCACATTTCAAAGTAAAAGTCTGTAAAACAAAATTTCAAAGAACAAACGCTGTAAAATAATTCCCAAACCAGCAATTAATCAAGCAAATCGAAGCTGCTGATCAACAACAACAAGAATCAACTCATCAATAACTTCAACTCATTTGCAATCAAACAACAAGCTTTAATGTAGTTCAAGCATCTGTTTCAAAGGCCCTCTGTTTTATAAAAGCCTGATTTTTTTAAAGCATCACTGTTTCATACTCTCTGTAAGTAAACCCAACTATGTTTTTTTTAATTCATTTCAAAATCTGGATGCATGAATGAAATTTAGAAGTTTGATATAAAATTGTTTGCATGATGATGTATTGTAAATATATGAATGTAAACTGTAAACATGTATTGATGCATCATAATTCTTCCGTGTAAAAGTACAGGGTTCAAATTTTAGATCAAATCCCAATCGTCTTAGTCTAGACTCTGATAGACTTAGGTATTTAAATGAATTATGTTTGTTAAAACATAAGCTAAAGCTTAAAATTTACTTTAAGTTAAATAAGCTTGCAGATTTCTGGAATTTAAGATTTTACAGTAAAACTCAGAATTTGTCAAATTTTGATTTCAACAATTTAATGTTTCATGTATATATTCTGAATCATCATCAAAATTTAGGATTTTTAAAATTAAAATCATGATTTTTAATCGGGTAATTTGAGAGATATTGGTAGATGAACGGGATTTGGTTTTCGTGCTTTCTTTGGTGATCAACGGCATTAAAAGGTTCATGGTCTCGGCTGAAGCTTGCTTGGTGATCTGAGATGATGGAAAAAATGTTCGGAGGGATGCTAGATGATTGTGGTTGCAGGTCGAAGTCAATCTAGGGTTTTTGGGTATTTCGGCAAGGATAAAATCGCGAGGGGTTTGTGAAGCGAATATGCAACCGAAAGTTGGGGGGTTTCGGCTCGAAGGTAGCTTCATGACAGGGCGTTCATCAGAGTTAGGTGGCATGTGCTGTAAAGGTCGGTCGACGATGTAGTGGGTCGATTAGTGGAGGGTGTTGGTTTCTGGGTTAAGTTTGGATTGCGCTGGAAGTTGATTTTTCGATAGGCGACGATTATTGCTAGGCAAGTGCAAATTTGGATCGGGTGATGATGGGTGATTGAGTGGTCGTGGCACGGTGGCGAGATGGTCAGTGACGGAGGTGTACACGTGCACGCATGTCATTGTGCATGATGATTTCAGACAGGATAGGATGTTCGTCGATGAGGTTGATGTTGCGAGTCGAATTGCTCGGCGATGGTCTTAATTGAATCGCGTGAGTATTGAATTGCAGTTAGGAATGAGTTAGATTTTGTTTCGTGCCTGGAGATGGATCTGGAGCTGAAACCAGTCGAAGACTTGGGGGAAGATGATAGCCGAGATCGGGTTTGGGCTTCGGCCTGCTTAAAATTTAATTGATTTTAGATAAGCTTCCAGTGTAGGTTATTAATCAAGTTCTCTAAAGCATAAAAGAAATTTGTTAAACAAGCTTTCCAAAGTAAAGTGTAATCGAGATTTCATATAATTTGCAATATAAATTATAGGGATAAAGATTTGAAATTTAATTTGATTTACTTGAATAATTATGTATAAGGATGATTACTTAGTCATATCTATTAAAGGACGATTTTTTTAAATAAATAATTAAAGGTAAATCAAATTATGAAATCAATTCTTGTAAACAACTGAAGATTAATTAATAATAATAATTCAAGGGTATAATTAATTTTATTATTAAGGAAATTAATCTAAAGGTTAATTGATTTGAGTATCAATTTCAAGGATTGATTTATTTATGTGATTTATTAATTAAAATATGATTTATGTATTAAAGTTTAAATTACAAATTGTAATTAGTTAATGATAATTAGTGAATGAAGTAATTAAAGAGTAATTACTTAATGACATTAATTAAAGGGGGTAATTATGGATAATTACTAAACGTGATTTAATAAATGATAATTACTTAATTGTAAGTAATTAGAGAATTAATTTGTTACGGGTTAACTAATCTAATTAGTTAAATTAATTAAGAATAATTAACCAATGGAATAATTGATTAATGGAAGTAATTTGGGTTAAATTACTTTGGGTAATTAATAAGAAGGTTAATTACTTTATGAAAGTAATTAAGGATTAATTACTTAGTGTAATTAATTAAAGATTTAATTAATTTTTAAGAGATATGTAAGGTAAATAATTAAGGATATTTAATTACTGAATGTGTTTAATCAAGGTTGATTTATGAATGTGATTAGTTAAAGATTAATTATTAAAATATGATTAATTTGAACAATACTTAATTAAAGAAGTAATTAAAAGGTTAATTACTGTAAATGGTTAAGGATAATTAATTTGTGTAATTAATTAAAGGCAATTACTTAACGTAATTAGAGAATAATTACTCAAGGATGATTAATTAAGATGGATAATTAGAGGATGATTAATTAATTGGTTTGTAACTTATTAATGGTTAAGTAAGCAGGATTTATAATAATGTAGTAATTAATTTAATTTATTTTAAATTAAATAGAGATGGTGTGAATAATTAATCTTTGCTTATGGATGGTTGAACGATATTGGATACCTTGAATTGATGGATATCTCTGATATGAAATGTTTTGTGATATGATATGATTAGGTGGATAGTGATACTGTAGTTATTTATCGATGATAAATTGCTGTGTATAAGTGTCATCCGGTATTTAAAGTTGAATTGTATTTAATGGAATAACTGGGTTAAGATGACATGAGATCCGAAGAGACCGGAGTCGGTTATTAGTAAATACCCAAACCACTTCGATTCTTTATAGATTGATATGTGAAATCAATAGGTTGGAATGGAATGATTTAAGAAAATTGGACCATTAAATCTAAGTTTTGGTACTTAGAAATTGTTGTAAAGTAAGTGATGTCTTTAACAAAATTGTGAATTTGCAAATTGATGAGAGTTACCGGGGTTTTATACAAGTTTTATGCTTTTGTATTCCATGTTGGATGGGTTTACTCACGCTGGTTTCCAGCCTGACCCGGGTGTTACTTTGATGTAATGCTCAGGTCAGACCGAGTATTACAGATTTTTCAAGTAAGGACGTTCTGGAGCTCAGGTGGCGAGCTAGATGGAAGGAACGTATGGAGTGTAGTCTGTTAAGTTATATTGTACTTTATATGGGACAAGTTAATCTTAACTGTCCTGTGATTGTGTGAATGTTATAACTCTGATGTATTGTATGTAATTTAACCGATACAGCTTCTTTATATAAATGTTATTTTATGATATTATATTTTGATCCGCTGCGAATGTGAGATTCTATGTCTTGCTTTCTATTTTCTTCTTCTATCTGTTCTCTTCTTTTCTTAACTATCTGGAATCTTCGGGATCGAAAATTCCAGGTCGTTACAATTTGGTATCAAAGCAGAAGGTTAAGCGAGAAACTTGGCTCTGGTGGGATTACTCATTAAGGATAGGGTAAGTGGAACACTAGAATGAGTTGAGTATATATATATACGAGAGCGTACTTGTTATTTTCTTATATAAAGGTTTTAAAATGGTTTTAATGAATGATTTTTATAAAAGCTTGTATTTTATATATAAAGCAATAATTGGTTGTTGGATATTGAAATTAAGTAAGAATTTAAGTGGTAAATATATATCCATCTAGAAATTGAATAATGAACCATTCAAATAAGGAGAATTAAAATTGGTTTCAAACCAAAATAAAATAAAATGTTTATTGTATCAAATATTGGGATGTTTGTTTCCTAATAATGATAAAGAAAAATAAAATGTGTTAAGGGAGTTAACTTTTAGATAAGTATGACTTTAAATTGAAGTGGGGTTTTAAATTGTAAAGTTAGAATCCTAAGATTTAAAAACATTTGAAATTTGTTTTCAAATTGTTAAAAGGAATGATAAATAATATTATTCAGAATATTTTTGAAAGTAATCTTATTTTGAAATAAGAAATTATTTAAAAACTTTGTTTGAAATTAAAAACCAAAGGTGTTAAAACATAAGGTATGACTTGGTAAGCAAATTGATATATAAGAGTAAATGTTGAATTCTTCTAATTAAGTCTAATATATAGGTTAGGAAGTCCCTCTAGAAATCAGTCATTGAGAGTGATGACTAAGAGTGAAGAATGTAAGGTTAGACGCAGAGAGCGAAGAGCAGCTGCACGTACGGATCGAGAAGAAGCAATTCAAGAGTATGAGAAACAGGTTAAGGAAAGGGCTGAAACAGGGCCTTGATAATGTCACCTTCTACAGATGTTTCAATAAGGGTCGTTACGCAACCAAGTGTAGTAAAACAAGGGAGGAATTGAAGGGTACATTCCAATGGTTTTGCATTGAGATCTTGTGCTTTAAGTGTCATAAGAAAGGACATTTCCTAAATCATTGTCCTGAAGCGCGAAAGGCAAAGCATAAACCAGTTGAACCGGTCAATAAGACGACCATTTGCTATCATTGTAAGAAGACGGGACATATAGCTAGGAATTATTCCGAGAGGCAGAAGAGGAGTAAAGCCATGGAACGTACTGTTGGAGGCGTGAAGGTTATCCAGATGATGACAGGGTAGAAAAATTTTGTGGTAAATGTTATAAGTGGGGACACCCTCTTGAGAAGTGTATGTTCGGGCTTTGCCCTTTGGAAGGAAGTCCATAGAAAAGGCATCTAGACTTATGACTTCTGTAAGACTCTTATTTTGGATAAATGTATGTAATATTTGAACTACTAGTGTGTAGTCTATTAATGTATGGAATATTTTGTGGTAGTACAATCTAATATAAAAATTTCTTTATCTATTGAGAATAGAATTGAAATTAATTCAAAGTGGGATTGTAAGGAATTAATTGAAATAGGTTAAGTAAGGGTAATTTAAAAATGGAATTTGGATTCAGAGTTTAATGGTTTAAAGATATAAGTTGATTTGATTTAAAAAATTTAACTTGAATTTACATAATTCAGGATGGTTTAAAATTGAAATTTGAATTGAATTAGTTCAAACTGAATTTGATTTAAATTAATTGGAATTGTGATTGAAGATGCACAAGTTCAAAAAATTCAAATGAAAAATTTGAACTGAAATGAAATTGAAGTTGAATGAGTTCAAATTCAAATGGGAAATTGATTGGAAATGGAGATTGGGATGATGAATAGTTTGACTCTGGACTATTTTCAAAATAAATTGTTTTAAATCTGTTTTTCCAAACTATTTACTATACATTCTTTCTTCTTAAAGCCAAATTATCTTATGCTTATTTTGCAATTATTTTGGAACTACATAGCTATTTTACAACTGTTTTATAGATTAATTATTAACTTTCAACTACTTTATAGCTAATTATTATTTTACAACTATTTTGCTATTATTTAAAGTTTCTATAACTATTTGACTATTTCCAACTATTTTACAATTACTTAACTATTTTACAGCTATTTTGCAAACTAATAAGTATTTTTCTACTATTTATCTATATTAAACTTCTCAAGCTATTCTCTAAATTTAAGCTGGACAGAGTTCAAACAGTTTATGGTTAAATATCCATTTGAGATAAGAATTGAGGTGATAATCCAAATGGGATTGAAGCAATTGTGAATAAGTGTATAGAAATCATAAGTGAATGTGAATAGAAAAGAGAATTGATTTGGTTAATAATCAATGAGGATAGATACTTAGGATGTATGTATATTATTCTATTCGCATAGTGATTTGATCTAGATTCGAGCACAGAATTTCGGGATAGTATATCGATCCGAGTTGGGATTTTTTTCACTCGATTTTCGACAACGAACCTGGATATGGATTGCTGATTGATTCTGGATATTCTCTATCATGGTTAGGCTATGCAAGGAGAATGATGGTTTCTGATCAAGAAACCAGATCTGAGTCCGCACTAGGAAGTCGGGTTGACGATACTCGTTCGGAAGAGAAATTGTGTGATTGAGTGAGCGATCAGATTGGTATAGAGGACAGGTGAGATGTATACATCGTACGAGTTTGAATAAAATTAATATTACAAATTTGTGGATGAAAACTATAAAATGATTTTGAAATGAAAAGTATATTTTGTGAGATATATGATAAAATAAAGGGGTAATAGGATATTTATATAATTGAAATTTACTTTATGGAAGTAAGTGATATGGTAAGTGGTTTTGTAGAGTAATCAAATTTGAATATTTGATTTGGTACAAATAAAGTTATGTATATATATAATTGATAAACTCCCTTGTTGCATCTATAGTCAGAAGAAAAGGGTTTTGAAAGTATTTGAAGTATAAAAAGGTAATTTATACAAGTTAAAGTGATTCAAGGATTTTTAAAGTTATATATATCTACATATATATAAAGGTTCTTATGAAGATAATTTTGGAAAAAGGTTTTTGGAACCTTTGAAATTGAAAAGGCTTTTGATTTTTGGAAAAAAATCAATTTTGGAAATTTGAAAAGCCTACTTTTGAGAATTATCAATTTTGGGATAATCGATTTTGATTTTGAGAAAGGAGATTTACATGAGATTCATACTAGGTGTATGATGTTGGAAGATACTATATGTGTACAGTATAAAGTGTTTTTAAAATGGTTCTGGAGAAAAAGGCGCTCCTTTGAAATGAACTTCTCAGAAGTACCATAGGTTGGTACTGCCTTGAGCCTCAAAGGGGGAGGTTCTAAAGTCGATTATGTGAGGATTCCGGACAAACTAGTTCCTAAGGATTATTGGGTAGAGACTCGAGGGCGCTGATGCCTACAGAGACATTTGGGTTATGCTATGACGACGGTGTAACTCGATATCACTGCGATCTACTGCAGACCATAGCGAAAGTCATGTGTGCTGCTGAGAGCCAACAGTCTACGTTTGATTTTATATCGATAGACTGCAACCTACGGTAACATAGCGAAAGTAGAGAGGCCGTGAGAGCCTAAGGCTGCATTGGAATTTGACTGATGTAGTCTACGACCTATGCGAGAGCGGTGAAGTTTCATTTGACAGCGAAAATCGAGGGCCCTGATGCCTACAGTTACATGGACTTTTGCTGTGATGGCAACGTAACCCAGGATGTAACTGCGATCTGTGGTGGGTTCCATAGCGTAATCGAAGGGCGCAGAGTGCCTACAGTTACATGGACTTTTGCTGTGATGGCAACGTAACCCAGGATGTAACTACGACCATGGATGGGGGTGATGACTTCCAGAGCATTCTCACCGAAGATATTTTCTCGATTCCAATAATGTTTTCTATATTTTATATAAAATATATTTTTGCAAGTATTTTCACTGGGTGTTTAAAACGGGTGTTCTAAGTCCTTATAGATTTTCAGTCCTACGCCTGATCAATGTATGACCGAATTTCTATGAGAACAAGGATGGAGTGTTGAAACATCGAGTTATAAAAAGTATTTTTTATAAAACTATTATGGAAATATTATATGGATTTTTAAGTATTTTAAAAAGTGATCAAAGAATGATTTTTCTGATAATAAGTACTTTTATAAATTCTGGCTTCGTTCCTTTTTGGGGACGAAAAGATTTTAGGGGGAAGGAATGTGATAAAGATTTTCAGGCATCAGATAATTGGATAGTTTTCTGATTTAACTTCTGAAAATACTGATTTATGAATTGAACAAATAAATGAGAAAATCTCCTTTATAATTATTTAAAATTGATAAAATTGATTATTTCCAAAACAATAATAATAATATGTTATTTATGTATATATATATATATAAATGGATTTTAAATAGAATTGAATTTGGTATTGTTTAAATATATATATTTATATGAGTTGATTTTAATTTTAATTTGAATTTGAAAAATAAAAGATACATATCTTAAAGTAAATTCAAATTAATATATATATATATATATATATATATATATATGATTTTATTGGTATATAGTTTGTTATTTTCATTTAAAGATCATATTAATATAAATAAAGGAAAGTGGTTTCTAAATAAAAATTTAATACAAGAGTTTTATGGAAAACATTTAAAAACTAAATTTCAATATTATATAAATACATATTAAAACATGGAAATTACAAATGTAAATCATATATAATACAAGATTAACAGATGCAAGTCATTAAGCATAGAAATAGACAAGTGTAACAATTATAATATACATTTGAAACAAGTGTCACTTATTTTTTTTTAAAAAATTAAATACAAAGAAAATGAAATTATATGATACCTTTACTCTCCTCTCCGTGTCTTTCTTTCACCTTCACATTTCAAATTAAAACCCTGTAAAACAAAATTTCAAAGAGCAAACACTATAAAATAATTCCCAAACCAGTAATCAATCAAGCAAATCAAAGCTGCTGATCAACAACAACAAGAATCAACTCATCAATAACTTCAACTCATTTGCATTCAAACAGCAAGCTTTAAAGTAGTTCAAGCATCTGTCTCAAAGTCCCTCTGTTTTATAAAAGCCTGATTTTTTTTAAAGAATCTTGGTTTCATATTCTTTGTAAGTAAAGCCAACTTTGTTTTTTAATTCATTTCAAAATCTAGATGCATGAATGAAATTTAGAAGTTTGATGTAAAATTGTTTGCATGATGATGTATTGTAAATATATGAATGTAAACTGTGAACATGTATTGATGCATCAGAATTCTTCTCAATGTAAAAGTACAGGGTTCAAATTTTAGATCAAATCCCAATCCTTTTCATCTAGACTCTGATAGGCTTAGGTATTTAAATGAATTATGTTTGTTAAAACATAAGCTAAAGCTTGAAATTTATTTTAAGTTAAATAAGCTTGCCGATTTCTGGAATTTAAGATTTTACAGTAAAACTCAAAATTGGTCAAATTTCGATTTCAACAATTTAATGTTTCATGTATATATTCTGAATCATCATCAAAATCTAGGATTTTTAAAATTAAAATCGTGATTTTCATTGGGTAATTGGAGAGATATTAATAGATGAACGGGATTCAGTTTTCGTGCTTTCTCTGGTGATCGACGACATTAATAGGTTCGTGATCTCGGCCGAAGCTTGCTTGATGATCAGAGATGATGGCAAAAATGTACGGAGGGATGCTAGATGATTGTGGTTGCCGGTCGAAGTCAATCTAGGGTTTTTGTGTAGTTCGGCAAGGATAAAATTGCGAGGGGTTTGTGAAGCGAATATGCAACCGAAGATTGGGGGGTTTTGGTTCGAAGGTAGCTTCATGACGTAGCTTTCATCAGAGTTAGGTGGCATGGGCTGTAAAGGTCGGTCGATGATGCAATGGGTTGATCAGTGGAGGGTGTTCGTTTCTGGGTTAAGTTTGGGTTGCGCTGGAAGTTGATTTTTTGATAGGTGATGATTATTGCTTGGCAAAGGGCAAATCTGGATCGGGTGATGATGGGTGATTGAGTTTTGGTGTCGCAGTGGCAAGATGGTCAGTGACGGAGGCGTACACGTATATGCATGTCATTGTGCACGATGATTTCAGACAGGATGGGATGTTCGTCGATGAGGTTGATATTGCGAGTCGAATTGCTCGGCAATGATCTTAATTGAATCGCGTGAGTATTGAATTGCAGTTGGGAATTTTGTGTCGTTCGATTTTGTTTTGTGCCTGGAGAAGGATTTGGAGCGGAAACCAGTCGAAGACTTAGGGGAAGATGATAGCCGAGATCGGGTTTGGGCTTCGGCCTGCTTAAAATTTAATTAATTTTAGATAAGCTTCCAGTGTAGGTTATAAATCAAGTTCTCTAAAGCATAAAAGAAATTTGTTAAACAAGCTTTCCAAAGTAAAGTGTAATCGAGATTTCATATAATTTGCAATATAAATTATAGGGATAAAGATTTGAAATTTAATTTGATTTACTTGAATAATTATGTATATGGATGATTACATAGTGAAATCTATTAAAGGACGATTTTTATTGAAATAAATAATTAAAGACAAATTAAATTATGAAATTAATTCTTGTAAACAATTGAAGATTAATTAATAAGAATAATTCAATGGTATAATTAATTAATTTAATTATTAAGGAAATTAGGTTAATTTATTTGAGTAATCAATTTCAAGGATTGATTTATTTATGTGATTTATTAATTAAAAGATGATTTATTTATTAAAGTTTAAATTACAAATTGTAATTAGTTAGTGATAATTACTGAATGAAGTAATTAAAGAGTAATTACTTAATGACATTAACTAGAGGGGGTAATTATGGATAATTACTAAATGTGATTTAATAAATGATAATTACTTAATTGTAAGTAATTAGAGAATTAATTTGTTATGGGTTAACTAATCTAATTAGTTAAATTACTTAGGAATAATTAACAACTGGGATAATTGATTAATGGAAGTAATTTGTGTAATTAATTAAAGATTTAATTAATTTTTAAGAGATATATTAGGTAAATAATTAAGGATATTTAATTACTGAATGTGATTAATCAAGGTTGATTTATGAATGTGATTAGTTAAAGATTAATTATTAAAATGTGATTAATTTGAACAATAATTAATTAAAGAAGTAATTAGAGGACCATTAATTAATGTAATTAATGCAAGTTATTAGAAGGCTAATTACTGTAAATGGTTAAGGGTAATAAATTTGTGTAATTAACTAAAGGCTCGTTACTTAACGTAATTAGAGAATAATTAATCAAGGATGATTAATTAAAATGGATAATTAGAGGATGGTTAATTAATTGTTTATAATTAATTAATGGTTAAGTAAGCAGGATTTATAGTAATGAAGTAATAAATTTAATTTGTTTTAAATTTAATAGAGATGGTGTGAATAATTAATCTTTGCTTATGGATGATTGAACGATATTGGATACCTTGAATTGATGGATATCTCTGATATGAAATGTTTTGTGATATGATATGATTAGGTGGACAGTGATACTGTAGTTATTTATCGATGATAAATTGCTGTGTATAAGTGTCATCCGTATTTAAAGTTGAATTGTATTTAATGGAATAACTTGGGTTAAGATGACATGAGATTCGAAAAGACCGGAGTCGGGTATTAGTAAATACCTGAAACCATTTCGATTCTTTATAGATTGATATGTGAAATCAATATGTTGGAATGGAATGATTTGAGAAAATTAGACCATTAAATCTAAGTTTTGGTACTTAGAAATTGATGTAAAGTAAGTGATGTCTTTAACAAAATTGTGAATTTGTAAATTGATGAGAGTTACCCGGGTTTTATATAAGTTTTATTCTTTTGTATTCCATGTTGGATGAGTTTACTTCACGCTGGTTTCCAGCCTGACTTCGGTGTTACTTTGATGTAATGCTCGAGTCAGACCGAGTATTACAGGTTTTTCATGTAAGGATGTTCTGGAGCTCAGGTGGCGAGTTGGATGGAAGGAACGTATGGAGTGTAGTCCGTCGTATTATATTGTAGTTTATCTGGGACAAGTTAATCTTAAATGTCCAGTGATTGTGTAGATGTTGTAACTCTAATGTAATGTATGTAATTTAACTGATACAACTTCTTTGTATAAATGTTATTTTATGATATTATATTTTTATCCGCTGCGAATGTGAGATTCTGTATCTTGCTTTCTGTTTTCTTCTTCTATCTCTTCTCTTCTTTTCATAACTATTTGGAATTTTCGGGATTGAAAATTCTGGGTTGTTGCAATTACTAAGGAATTAAGTTAAAAAAAAGGAAGTTTTATTTACCAAACTTTGCAATTTTAAACTAGTAGAATTGAAATACATTGAAAAGTGAATTGTTCAAATACTTAATACTTATTTAATAAATCCTCAGTTTTAAAACCAGCTTTGAAAAGTGATGTTATAAAAAATGTTTCAATATTTTTAGACAATTACTTGAACATGTCATAAAAATAAATTATTATTATTATTCTTTTAAATACTTATTGTATATAAACATAGAGTTTTGTAATGTTTTAAATTTATTTATAAATCTTTTTGAGAATCTGGAAACGGGGTTTATTCAGTAAGAAAATTTGAGGAAAGTAAGAAAATTTTGAAAGTAGTTAAATAAGAATGAACTTCGAAAAAGGTATTAAAATTCATGAAAGACATAGAAAAGGGGAAATTGGAATTATAGACAAGTGTATTGGATTTTGGAAAATATTAAATGAAATAAATCAAGGAATTCAGAACTTATATAATTCATTATATACGAGTTAAGGAATTTACAATATAAATTGTGAAGGATTTTGAGAAAAGAGAAATAATGGAATTTTTCTAAGTGTTGAAAAAATCCAAATATGGGTGTCAGGATTTGAGTTGTCTCAGTTTTTGAAATATTGGAAGGGAATTTAATATATATATATATATATATATCTTATGAAGATATTTTGAAAAAAAATTGGAAAAATTTATAAATAATGGCCTAGTGATTATTTATGGATGTTATATGATAGTTAAATAACCGACTATCAATGTTGGCCAATTTCATTAATCATTTCGAAGAGACCAGGATCAGATATAATTATCCAAAAAACCACTTCAATCTGGTTTGAATGTTACGAATGGATATCGTAAACATAAGTAAAGACGATGATTCGGTTTGCCCAGACCCAGGACAACTTGTATGGATGAATGCTATCAAAACATCGTCATTGGAGGATGATGGTATTTTAAGTGAAATTGTTCTTGAGAGGTAATCGTAGCCTCAAGCCTCATCAACCTGCAATGACTGAAAATCAAGGGAGATGCAGCAAAGCTAAGTGGATCGCTTCCAATTAGGGTATGTTTATCATCTTTCTAGGTACCCTTGGATATTGTTACTATAGTGCGTGGAAGGAACTCGAAAAGGGTGGGAACACCCGGGGTGATAGAATATTTGGTCTATCCAGGTTAGGGGTAGTCCGGTTTTGTGTTATAGGGGATCCTGACGTGGTCCTCGGTACATTTTTCTAGATGTGTACTGTGGCAGGTGGTACACCAGTGCCTAGTAATTTGCATGGAATCCATTCTCCAATACGTGCCTTCGCAGTTTTGGTTGTAGAGCACGGTATGCTGGAATTTAATTAATGTAACAATTTCAGCTATTTGAATATGCATTTGTACCTAGATATTATTATAATATCGAATGATTTTGATATAAAATGTTTTGGTTATCATAAGGTAAAAACTCATCGTGTTTATGTGTAGTGTGGTCTTACAAGACACCTTTGCTTTCAAAGGATTTTGATAACTTTAATAATTCAAGTTTAGTGTATTTTCTCACGCTGGTTTTCCAGACTGACTCGGGTGTTATTTTATTTTAATGCTCAGGTCAGACCAAGTATTACAGATTTAGTTTAGAATGCTATGGATCTCAGGAGACGAGATGAAGGCGTTCAGACGTATATCGCGTACTTGGTATTTCCTATATGCAAGTTATGTATATCAGGACAAGTTTTTATAACTGTCGCGATCGATTATTGATTGTTGTACTTTGATGATTGTAAGTAATAAGCAGTTACAGATTCTTTTGTATAAAATCTTTTATTATATATTATATTTTGTTCCGCTGCGATTGTGAGTATTTGTGTTGATGTTTTCTATTATCTTCTGCTACCTTTTCTTCTTCACCCCTAATGAACAGGTATTTCCGGCACTCGATTGCTCGACATTCTATACAGGGGATGTATTGATGTTGATTCTCGAGGATCGAAAATCCGGTTTGTTACATTTGGTATTAGAGCTGAAGGTTAAGCGAGAACCTTGGCTCGGTTGGGGATTACTCATTAGAGATAGAGTTAGTAGTACTCTAGGATGAGTTTGAGTGTATTAATAGATATGAACGCATATTTTTTAGTGAATAAAAATTGTTTTATATTGCGTTGGTCGATTTATTGAGTGGCTTATGAATTCTGGTCAGCATAGTCCGTACAACTGTATCGATAGGGGTTTCTAAACATCTGAATAAAGCAATTCGACACAGTAATGTTTTGAAGAGGGTAAATGAGATAATTTTACCCAAATTATATTTTGATATAAAAGAAATAAATTTTCTGAAATTATTATAGGGAATTAATGTGGTTGGTTATTATTATATAATCAAAACAAGATTATAAACATTAAAATAGTTATATATGACCAAATGAAAATTGTGTAAATATGAATTATACAAATTAATTGTAATTAAAATGGATTCAAACTAGAATTCAGGAATTTAAATCCAAGAAGGTTGGAATATATTCTAAGACGTGTTATGAAATTGAAAGTGTTGTTATTTTGGAAACAATTTTGAAATAAACAATAGTATATTATTTTGGAGATATTTTTGAACAGGAAATGCTTTAAAAAAGAATTTTAGAAGTAATAAAGGCGCTGAACTCACTTCAGTCACTGAAAAATAATCCTGGTGATGACTGCGCAACATCACCAGTATTCATTTTCGAGTTTCTAAGTGACGGATTGTTTATATAGTAATTTGATATGGAAAATTTTGTTTGGTAAACAGGTGTTGTTTTGAAATTCCAAGGGAATTGTTCTGGTAAAAATCAAGTTGATTTTTGAAATTTGAAGGAAATAGTTTGTTAAAAAAAGAGTTATATATTTTATTTCAAATTATTTGAAATAAGAACTGGGTGTTTGAATTCGAAAATTTCTTACTAATTGAGAAGTGAAATCAGAAGGGAATAAGTTTTTGAAAATAAAACTTGGTAAATGTGAACTTCAAGATGAAATTAAAATTTAACTCGTGTAAGTTAAATAAACTGGATTTGTAAAAGAAAATTTGTAGGAATTGGAATTTAACTTAAGCAAAAGTCAAAGAAAATAAATTACATGAAGTGATTATGATAAATGGAATGAAATTAATAGAATGTTTATGAAGTTAACTAAATACAAGTGCATATGCATGTGTAAGTGAATGGAACAAATAAAAATAAGTTAGGAAGTGTGGAAAAATTTAAAATTTGAACGCAATTCTTACTTGATTAAATTGAATGGATTAAAATAAATTGTTTGGAATAAAATTAGTTTAAGCATGAATAACTCAAGTATAGTTTTGAAATGTTGGTTAAAAGGAATTGAAATTTAAATAAAAAGTGAATTGGATTTGAATCATACTGAATTGAATTAAATATGTAAATGTGAATTATAAAGTGACTATTGTTATAAAATTGGATTGTGTTAGAAATAATATCAAATTGAAGTAAATATAAATTTTGAGTCGTGAAATATTATGTAACCATAAGATATAAATTTTGAATGGAACAAAATTTAGATGAAAATTTGGGATGGTGAATAAATAAGTTATGTAGCTTGTAATAATTGAAATTAGTGGAACAAAAGTATATTTAAGCTATAAAGTGATGTATAATCTTTAGTTAAAAATAAAATGTGGATATACTTAAGTATAAAATTGAGGAGAATGTGAGAAAATAAGTTGTGTAACTTATAAAAATTGGAAAGTGGAATAGAAAAACCAAAAAAATAAAAATGATTTGATATTTTGGTGAAAGAAATAAATTCCAAACTTGAATTATAAAAATGAAATTGAACTCAATAAAATTAAGCGAAGTGGTTTTTGAAATAAAAATCAGATATTGAATTGTAAAATAGAAGTGAACTAATTAGATAAATTAATTATTAATTGAGTATGGGAATGGAATTTAACTTGATTAAATAGAATGGATTGTTGGCTAGAACTGAAGTTGAATATGGAACTTGATAAATAAAATTCGATTTATATATAAGCGGATTAAATATATGTTGAATGCGATCAAATAAAATGGAATTGGATCGAAATAAAAATGGCTTGAGTTATAAATAAATTCACTATGAGTGTAAATAAATTGAATATGGCCTTTAATATTATTTTAAATGAATTCGAGAATGAAGTCGAGTATGAAAATTGAAATTTAAAGTGAATTAAATGAAGGAACTAATTGAATAAATTAGTAAATGGGATGGAATTTGATTGAAATAGAATTTGATGGCAAGGGGAAATAAACTTAAGTTATAGAGTTGAATTAATTGGAAATAAAGGAATCAACTTAAGTAAATTATTTTGAATCGAAGCTTTGCTCAAATAAAACCATAATGCATAAGCAAATAACATGGGATGATTCTAAGCGTAATAAAATGGATTTGAAAATAATATGGATATGAATGGAATGCAAATGAATGGATTGAATTTGAAATGGAATATAATTTAGTATAAATTGACTTAGAATCAATTTAAAATTGCTATAAACTGAAATGGGTATTTTATAAAATGGATATCGCCGAATTTGCATAGGAAAATTAGCGTTTTTCGTAAACGGGAGTAATAAAATTCTATGAATTAATAGGAAACCGAATAAATTGATCATAAATCAATTTGGAATGGATATGAGTTTGTTTGATATAAATATAAATTGAATGCAAATAATTGGGTTGTAAATCATTCAAATTGAGTAAAATGATATATAAATCGACTGAAATGAATAATCGAATGTTGGAATCTTGTGGTTATGTATTCATGCTATGAAAATTATGTGTTTAAGTTGTTAAATAAGTGAAATGTTATTGATTTTCATATTTTGGTACTTGCGTGGTTTAATTGAGTAAGTACAGGTACTCGAAGGTTGTAAGGCTAGAGCTGGGTTGCGAAATTGCATATAAAATAAGCCACTTGCTAAAAAACGCTAATATACGGTACGTTTTCGGATTAAATACATCAAAGATATAAAATATTGATATATATTTTGTTTTCCGACCATGTGGGTCGATGTGTACTTTTTTATCTCCCTTGTCATATTGCAAAAGACTCTCCGTATAAGGGAGACTCTACCAATAAATTTCAGAAATTTAGGATGTTAGAAAATTTTTGAAAATTTAAAACAAAAAATTTGTTAACTAAAAGGTTGATTTTTAAATTGCAACTAAATTAAGAAGTTTTTGAATTAGAAATGGAAACTAATGTTTTGGTAGGAACTAAAAGGTTTAGAAAAGCGGATGTTGAATTTTAACTAAGCATGTTTTGATAAGTTAATGGGTTTGGAACATTTTTCTACCTTAGCAAATTTCGGGGACGAAATTCTTTTAAGAGTGCAGGAATGTAACGATCCAGATTTTTGATTGTTGATTTTGAACATTTAATTTATTTTAAATATTGAATTATGAAATGTGAAAAGAATTTTAGTATGGAAGTTAACGATCATTAAGTGGAATGAATTTATAATTCCAAATATATCAATTTACTGAATAAATTTAATTGTTGGATTTATGATTGAAAACCGTTAAATAATTAGAAATTGGAGTTGTTTATGAATCAAAAAGGCTTCTAATGTTGGTATAAATTCTATTTGAATTAGAAAATAGTTAGGAAGTTTTTAAAACTGAAATTTCAAGTGATGTCGCAAATTTTTGAAATCGTCAATTTAATAGACGCGTTAAAATAGTGATCCAGGACATAGTCTCGGAATTTGATGAAACCAGTTCCATTGGATCCGTAATAATGTATTATTATTGGATTTTAAGCTTTGTAGCATTTAGAGTTATCGTTTGGCCGCGGGTTAGAAACGCGTTGAAAATTAATATCGAAAATTCAATATAATAATTGGGTTCAAAAAGCTATCTTCTCCATACGATCGTATTAGGCCTTGAAACCTTTTCCGTTGCATTTGAAATAGGGGTATAACATTACGAGAACCTAGTGGAATGCCTCAATAGAGGTTCGAAATTTTAAGCTGTGTAAAACGAGATATTTTATAATTAAATAATATTATAAATTATCAAAGTCAAACCTTCTCAAACACGTTGTTCCTTTCCTTCTCAAACACACCGCTTTCTCTCCTTTAAAATCGCAAACACCTTTTATTTTCTTTGCTTACTCAAGTTCAAATTCAAAAAAAACGATTAGAATAAAAATTAAATCGATCGGCAAATTAAAAAAGAAATCGCATATCATCAATCTCGAGCGATTTGAATCGACGAGGAGGGTCGCTCATGCCTGGCGTGACGCACGACGTTGAAGGCACGGTAGGGTTGCGGCGAGGTGCAAGGATGGTCGCAGGCTATGGCTAGGGGAAGGTGAAGCGTGAGGTGATGTCGGCATCAGAGGGCCACTGGAATGGGAGGGTGAGACACTGCCAATCGCGATTTAGGCTCAAAGTCGCGATCGGGAAAGGCCATACGGGTATGGGTTCCTGGATATGAGTGGATGGAGATTTTGATAAGGGAGAGATTGGTGGAGTCATTAGTGGGTTTCGTCAATGGGTATGGAGTTTTGTTGGCTAAAGTTTGGGTCGTGGGTTGGTTTGCTATTAGCGGCAGTTTGGATTACTAGAGGGGGGAAGAAATGCTTAGCAGGGTAATTGATTTATTATTTAAGAAATTAGCTAATTTAATTATATAATTAATTCTCGTTAGCTTATAAATTTAATCACTTATTCATACAAGGACCAAAATTAATGAATGAAACATTAGGGATTTATTTGGAGTCGATCAGGGTCAGTTGAAAATTTTAATTTAGTTTTAAAATCTGGATATTCAAAAGACTAAAAATCAAGGTGAGTAAATTTCGCTCATTTAGATTGCTTGTTTTTAATTTGAAATATTAAAAATCATCTATTGGTTGATTGGATGAATTGATAATATTTATTATCAGTTGTACATTATATTATATATATATAGCAGTATATATACTAGTAGTTGGATATATTTCCCGTCCATTGGAGCGGATAAGACCCTATATGTCTTGCATAATAGCGGATGACCCTATATACTGCGATATCCCCCTCGAAGTGGGATTTGTATTTTTATGTTGTCTTAACATCTTTGGATGCAGGGAAAACAGGTTGGAGGGATCAATTTGATTCCTCAAAATTATATTGATTATCCTTCATATATAACAATATATGATGTGCTAGAATAATATGTTATAGTTTATTGTTGTGATGTGAATCATTGGATGCTATAGTAGCGCTGGCCCTAAATTTAGTATTTTAGATACCATAAATATTATTTTGAATTTTTGAGAAATTAAAGGAGATTTTTAATATGAAAATATTTATATCGGAATTCGAATTATTTAAAAGAAAATGTTTAGGAAAAGCAACAATTGATTTGATCGTATTTAACAATTCTAAAAAAATATATTTCAATAGAGACTTTAAAATAATCATATAAAAGATTTTAAACAATGGATCATTAAAATGATAGCCTGAAAAATATGGAAAGGAGTTGAAATCAATATTAAAATAGATTTGAAAAATAAATGGAATTTACAAAGAAGTAGACTTATAAAATGGAATTTTATAAGTGAGGATAGTTTTATAAAATAAACAAATTCAATGGAGTTATAAAAATTTATTAACGATGATTATAAATAAGGAAAATGATGGTAGTCGCTAAATTAGGAATATAAAATTTATATGGTGAATTTATATTAGAATATAGAAACAGGGTTGAGGAAAATAGTGGATACTATTTTTGAAAAGTGGAAATGATTAGGAGAATCGGAATGAAATTTATGGGTTGTGAATTTAGAGGAATTTATTAATTATTTGGTTGTTGAGATTTTAGAAATATATTTTATTACTAAGAAATCAAGTTGCTTTTAAAAAAGGGAAGTTTTATTTACCAAACTATGCAATTTTAAACTAGTAGAATTGAAATACATCAAAAAGTGAATTTTAAAATACATAATACTTATTTTAATAAATCCACAATTTTAAAACCATCTTTGAAAAGGGATGTTTTAAAAAGTGTTTCAATATTTTGGATAATTACTTAAACATGTCTTAAAAATAAATTATCATTATTCTTTTAAATACTTATTATATATATACACACACATTGTAACGACCCACTATTTTGGATCATTCAAATCGATAATAAATCCACATATGTCTGACTTGAATAATTCAAAACAGTAGATTGTAATAAAATTTAGAGCAAACAAAACCGATCATAGAATCGCAGACATAGATAAATCAGAATACCCACAGCGGAAATAGACATAACAGTAGCAGTTCAGGAAACTACTACAATGCAGTCTCAAAACAAGTACAAAATACAAAGTCGGAAAAAGTAGATACAACAGAAATCCCCGATACATAAATATCCACTAGTACAATAGCTGAATAGAAAATACTGAATAAAAAGATAGCAACTGGATAAATGATGATCTCCAGCAAATCCTAGCTCCAGAAGGTGAATTCCAAAGCAGATACTCAAGCTGACCCGAGCGTCAGAATAAACACAAACACTCGAGTCAGAACATACATACTTATACAATGTAAACCAACTCAAGTGAACTGTAATATAAATGTACAAGTAACTTAATGGATGCTTGGGACCGCCCATCCTCTAACGATCCGTTAAACTATTTACTACGTAGTAATATACGCTATTGTAATAGTGCCTAGAAGTAAAGTAAACTTACTTTAAAATAGCATTAAGGAGTTACCCAATCTCCCTCTTAACACATACATAGTCCTAGTAGTCTATCCAGTATCATAGTCCCTCTTGATCGAGAAGCCACCAGAGGATACTCCACAGGCTACGGCACAAAACCAAAATCGTACAAGGCGCGCTAGGGTAGGTGAAACGGCACAACGAGGCAATGCCAGGGTAGATATACCAATTACGCATCCGGACTGGCGCTGACGCGTAGCAGCCACTAGCGCCCACCTCAAGCCACACTCCCAAAATCAAAGGTGCACACCAATCAATCATAAAGTAATAGAATGGCATATGAAGAAGTCTGTCCGATAAGAGGAGCTACCTCACTGGTCCGGAATCGCTTCTGTTTTTCCACCTTATGCCAACTCACGGGAGTCGGATCCACGTACATACCTCAATAGAACGTCGCCACCATTCTACTTCATTCTGGAATCCCTACCACGTACACGGTTGTTAAAGTGGTTTCGGAGTTGGCATAGAGTATGACAACTTCCGATCCCAGTCACTTCAACAACCCTGTTTGCACCAAAATTGGTCACAACACTCTTCGAGAGTCGTTGAAGAGATAATAATGAAGAATGTAAATTCAAAGCAAGTATTATCTAACAAAAACTCCAATCAACAGTAAAGTAAATGCGTAGACAAGTGATTTATAGTGGTTCGGCGTGTTGCCTACGTCCACTGTGAAGTTTTTGCAGTTTTATTGATTCTCTTTCAATGATTACAAGTTGTTACAGCAATCAATCGCAGGTTACAACTGGAAATTCGAAATCAACAGCAAAGTTATGATGTAGGATGTCGGAGATCTCGATCCGACAGAGTCCGCGCGCTTGAGAGTCGAAAGATCTCTTTTCTGTTGGCTCTGGGGCTCTATTTATAGGCGTAGGATGCTGATATTACGCAGAAAACTCGGGAGACCACTTCTGGCATGTGAGGGGGCCCACTTTGGCATCGATTCGAACTCCATTCGAATCGATCAGAAAATCATCCAATCGAGGTGAATTTGGCGTGGACATTCTCCAACATGTATGCAAACTTCTATGAAAATTTTGTGGCATTTGGACTTGTGGATCTCGAGTTATCATGGATACGAAATGGGATTCCTCGAGTGGCTGTTTGGTTCGAATCGATGCGTTCGAACCGATAGCTTCGAAATGATGGTGGCACGCACCTTCGTGTTGACGTGGAGCGCACACTTCGCCTCGATCCGGATTTCGCTCCGAGTTGACCGCTTCGACTCCATGTATCTCGACACATTCGAACCGATGGATGGCACGTCATCATGGCTAGTTGACTTGGTGGATTCGAATGAAGCTTCACTGATGGGTTCGAACAAGGCTTCACTGATGGAGTCGAACAACCAATGCTCGATGGATACGAACTCGCCTTTCTTTAATGGATACGAGCTTTGTAACTTCTCCATGGATACGAAGTCAATTGATGCGAACCTGAACCCTTCGATGGATTCGAAGGACGATGATCTGATGGATACGAAGCAAGCACTGGCTGATGGATATGAGGTCCATCGATACGAACTCGATGGATTCGAAGTTGATGGAGCCGAATCCAAGGCGCTTCGATGGATTCGAAGTTGATCGATACGGAGGTGATCGGTTTGAACCAGTGTTCGGTGATGGATTCGAAGACACCTATAACGATGGATACGAAACCAGTGCTTTTCCCTTCAAATTGAATCTATCGTAACTTGAGCGTATGAACTCGGATTGACTTGAAATTTGAGATGCTGACTTCTATGATCTTTCTTGTCATGTGCTATCAATTGTAGCACAATCTGGACTCGGACAAAATTCATCGATATCCATAATGAAACGAAGTATGACCAATCTTTGAGACGAACTGTCCTTTGTTTTCGATCGATCTTTTGGTATCACAGCTTTGCCAAAAAGCGGGATAACATTTGCCCTCCAAAGTACGTCTTGTGGAAACATGACGTGCTTTGAAAAGCTGCAATTTCTCTCGGAACAATCATTGCTCTCTTTTTTGTTGAAACTCGTACTCCGTATTGCTGTATCCTTGCGTTGATATGATTGATTGCTGTATAATAGTGCTTAGCCGTTGGCTGTTGCATTTGTAACAAGATGAGTATTCGATCCCTATAAATGTTTAAAATCAAATGTTAGTCTGACATATATGCACATATGTTAGTTTGACCCTTGTTAACGTCGTGCGTCCACGAGTCGTTGTCAGTTTTGTTTGCTATTGAATTTCGTATCGATTCTCTCCTGAACCGATTTGGAAATTTGAGTTGAGACAACGCTTGATGGTTGTTTTGAAAAGTCCCTTCGTATCGATCCTCTCCTAAACCGATATAGAAGGTTGAAGGAATCGAATTTGTGCTGCCCGGATGTAATATTTCGAATCGATGGGTATGAGCATCGATGGATACGAGATCAACATTCGTATTGATGAAGTATGCTTACGCCATGATGGGTACGAAATCGACATTCGTATCGATGGCTTGGATGAGTACGAATCACCCGTTCGTACCGATGAGAAAGGATGGATACGAAATTACCGTTCATATCGATCAGTTTTGGATGGAGTTGTGAATTTGTGGATGCGAATGAAGGCTTCGAGGCGATGTGCTCACTGTTCGTTTCGCACCGATGGAGCTCAGTGTCCATTGTACAGCCTTGGTTGTATACTTCGTACCGATGAAGTGTGAGGTTAACTTCGCATCGATAAGACCTTAGGCAAATGAGTTCGAATGGAGATTTCGAACCGATGCGTGTTTTGACTGGTTGCGACCGGTCAAATTTACTGGGAGGCGAATCGTCTCGGTTGCTTTCAGGGTTCCATATAAATAGCAAGGGGTTTGCCATTTTTCACTTTTTTACTTTTTACTGCCGCCTTGTGTTTACTATGTTTTGCATCGACTCGAAGCTTCAAAGAGGAAAGCACCGTGTCACGTCTTCGAACCACTCGAGATCCAAACCTTTTAATTCCTCGAATCCCACACTCAAATTAGGTAATTAACCACGAATCCAAACGGCGAAGCTATTTCAGATCTACCTCTTCTTCATCGATTAACCACTCCGGTGATTGATAAAGCCAGACCTGGTTTGGGGGAGCTTCGAAACCATCTGGGGACTCGTGTTCGAATCGATGATGGCGGCATCATTTTTCCTTGGATTTCGCATCGATCCCTGGGATGCCCTTTGGAGGGACGCAGTTCGCACCGATTGGCTATTGTGATGGGTCGCATCGATTTGAAATGATCGATTCAAGAAATAGCTATTGGTCGATTCGAAGTCCTTAACTTTACATCGATACGAATTACATATTTATGACCGATACAAAAGGTATCGATTCGAACATGATCGATGTTAAGTTGAGGTTTTCCTCATCGATACGAACCAGTTAACCAAGGATCGATTCGAAGTCATCCTTCATTGATCGATACGAACTCGACACTTGATCATCGATTCAAAGCGCGCCCCTCTGTATCGATTCGAAGTGGTATTATGATGGTTTCGAACAAGCTTCCTGTGATCGATTCGAAACCCTCCATGATGGATACGAAAGTTTTACATTTGCTTAGCATAATTCCGACGAGCTTCATTCTTGCGTATTTGGACTTGATAATTAAACTGCATACTTGACCACCTTTCGAAGCTCGTCGATGGAACCATAACAACTTCTATCCGTATCAATTTCCATCATATAAACGGTTTAGTGATGACGCTCAGCGATGACGGTCATTATAACTGGACTCCGTAGCTTTGTCGTTTGCATATTTCCTTTAACTCTGCGACATTTATTCAAGTAATGCATGGCACTGTACAACATACATTCATACGCTTTACACTGGGGAGTGCACGGGTCCTTTGTCGTCTAACAATGGTTTCTCATGAGTTAGCTAGTCATGGAACCTTCAAGTTCGCAGCAGCAGGAGATTCAAATTACATTTACTTCGAGACAAGAGGTTCCAGATGTTGAACCTGAGATCATCGGTCCAGCCCCGGACGAATTTCCCAATGCGTCTTTTATTGCCAATCCATCGGATTCCGTTCAATCCAATATTTCTGAAGATATGTTGGGGAGAATATGCTTAAGGCATGGCCTGTCACTGGACGACGTGTTATTACCGGGACCGAATGATGGACCACACAATCCGCCGGAAGGATATACAGCATTCAATCGCCACGCGTGCGTGGCCGGGACGCTTCCTCCGTTCAATGAGTACATAAGGGAAGTACTGTCTTTTTTTAGGATCGCCCCATCTCAACTACACCCGAACGGATATGCTTCCGTGAACAGCTTGTTCATCGTCTTCATGGAGTACCTTCATAGACCACCGATCCCGACCGAGATCAGATATCTATTCAACTTCAAAACCCGAGGTGATTACCCCTACTTCACATTTTTGGAAGCGGTGAGGAATTGTCAAGTGGTCATCGGGTCCTGGACCAGGCTGAGTTATTACAGGACGGAATGGTTTTACGTCAGATGTCCTCCAGGGTTTGCCCGACGATGGTTATTCAGACGTGAGTATAGTTGAGTTCTCAAATAATTACTACGGCAATTGCAGTCGAAGTGAAACTTATATTTTTTTCCTTTTTACAGCCACGATTCAGCGACCCGAAGGTGAACACTTTAAGGAGATAGTGCGAGTACTCCGAGGAGTCCCGAGCGAAGATAGGGATATCAAATTGCTTTTAACGGATAGGAATCTCCGGACTTTTGGGTTGATCGAACGAGGGCAGAGTATAAAGTTTGACGGGGCACTAAGGACCGTCTTGAAAAAATGAGTCAAGTACAAGAAGCCTAAAGTTATTATAGATGAGGAAGCCGATTCTGAAAGAACCCATACTGATGATGAGCCGTTGACCGAGCCTGCAGATGTAGTTCAGGATGTCGCAGAGCAGAGAAAAGGCAAGGCAGCCGTTGTTAAGCCAACTAAGAAGGGGAGATGGAAATCAGTTGTCACGGCTCGATCCGCTCCCGAAGTTAGAATTTCGGAGATGTCTCCTCCGAGAACTGAAAATCTTTATAAAGGGCTCGCCGATATTCCAATTTCGGACGATGTGTCCCTGCAGCATGATGCCGGATTGGAAGAACTTTCAGAAACTTTAGTTTTGAGCGAGTCTTTTCCCACTGGTGTGGCAGACACATCCGGTTGGTCGGGGGGTTGCACATTCATACATATTTCACAACACTGCATAACCTTTGACTGTAGACTACCTGTTTTGAAAGGTGATTAATTATACTTTATTTTGCCCTGCAGATACTATGTCTGGACGAGGTTCAATGTTAGGGAGTCTCCGACATGCTCGCAAGTCTTCATACCATGAGTCACGCAGACGAGAAGGGGACAGAGATTATGACCAGGGACGCTCTGGGTATTCTGGTCAAGAAAGATATGATAAAGATAGAGGCTATAAGCGTTGATCTCGATCGCGTACTCCTCCTCTTCCCAGAGATCCCATACAACCTCCTGCTTATGTCTCTCGTCCCTCTGAATCTTCACACTACAAGTCGGCTTCTCAATCTTCTGGGCATGAATCCCGCCATTCTAGAAGTGAAACAATAACTGCTGCTGTTACAGAATAGCTCCCCGTGGAAATTTCAGGGGAAGGAGCAATCAAGCTTGCTCAGCTAAAGAAAGATTTTCCGAACATCTGCTTTGATAACTACATCTTTCCTCCACGTTTAAAAAGGATCCCAGAGGAAGCCGAGAAGTTAGTACACGACTACGTGCATGATTTTTATGCCCAGTACAAAGCGTGGGCGAAAGCGGGTGATAAAGCATCGGCGTTGGCCTTTGAGCGAGAGGCCATCGTCGAGAAACTCCAGACTGATCTGGCCCACCGGGATCGTATCATACAAGTGCTAACCGATGAAGCCGAGTCATCTCGGAAGTCAGAGATGGATGCTACGAAGAAAGCAGACGAGGCCTAGGCGGCGATGGACAGGATGAAGCGTGAGCATTACGCTACGGTGGAGGACATGGGCCACCGAAACACCATCGTGACCGCCGACCAGGATGCGGCCTTGAAGGAACTTAATGCACTCAAAGCCAAATTTGCCGAGATCACTAAAGATAGAGATGACGCGCACAACGCGGCACAAGAAGCATGCGAACAAGCCGTAGTGCTTCGGACTGAGAGAGATGCGGCAGTGGCTAAAGTTCAGGCTGTCGAGGCTGAGGTTGAGGAGAAGGTTCAAAGGGCAGAGGCCAGGCTGGAGGCCGTCATCGAAGATCTCCTCGTTACTTACAGTGCCAATGTGCTGAGGCATAGAAATTTGGCCTGGCTTCAGGATTATCCGATACATCTTCGTAATGCTTGGGTCCGATTGGTTGAGGAGGAAGGAGAAGCGCACCCGGATGCATCAATCGACCAGTTCGAGCTTGAGAACCGGTTGCTGACCGAAGACGAAAAGAAGATCCTTCATGACGCCATAATTTCTCATGAGAAGGAGATGATTGATGGCCAGCACCGAAAGATTGGGGAAGGATCGGGTGTCGAGCATCACGCTACTAATCTTGAATTTACAGCTCCACCTTCGTTAGAGCCTGTATCCGTGGTTGATTCACAATCCGTTCCAGCCTACGGCCCAGAACAGCCGCGGCTATCTCCTTTTCAGGAGCATACTTCTGAGGCCGCTCATCCGTCCGCAAGCCAAACTGAGGAAGGTACTCCGAACTTATCTCAAGTGTATTCCAAATAGGGAGTTTGTTTTGAAGTAGTTACTAATAACTTCTTCTTGTCTTTGCTTAGTGACTGGAGTTGCGCCGATTGTCGCGACTCGAGAATCGAGTAAAGGGGAGAAGGCCATCACCACCGAGACTACCGTCGTAACAACAGTGTCTACTGAGGCGGCGCCGGGGAGCGCACTATCTCTTGATGAACAAATGGTGAGCGAGCTGCTCGGCGAGCAGGGTGGCTTCTCCATAAACTTGCCGTTCATCGTTAGTGACCTCCCGCCAACCTCTAGCTCTTCAATGCAGACTGCAGATGCCCCCAGCCGGGCCCAAGCGATTCGTGACGAAGAGATTTTGGCCGAGATTAATGCAGAATTAGAAGCTGCGGGGCGAGGTGGTAGTATTGGTGGCAGTACGGCGGCGCATAGCCCTGCACCTTTAAGGATAATATCATCGGGTGGGATTACCCCATCTTCCATTGCGGGTTCAGTCCCTCCTACTCCTCCGGTGGAAAGCCTTCATGTAGATTCGAGCTCTGAGGAGGACATTGACATTATGCCCCCAGCCGAAGAGCAGCCACCAGAGAGGAAGCACTCCAAACGAAGGATCTCTGTCTTTAGCGAGTCCGAAGACGAACTGTTGATAAGGAGATTTAAAAAGAAGAAGTAGATGGGCCGTTTAAACGGATTTTTTGATAGATATGAACTTGTGTTTGTTTTCCGCTAGTAGGCCGTGTATAGACGCAGGTTCGGCCCGTGCAAGTAGGAATTTTTTTTTGGAAAAACTTATTTGCATATAAGTCCTTGTCTCTAGTTAGTTGAAATAAAATTCAGTTTCTTTGTTTCAATTTCATTGCTTTTGTGCTTAAGTGTTTGTAGTGTTTGGTTTTCAGTCCGGTGTACTTGTGGTGTTTTTACTGTCAAGTAGAGTTCGTTTTATTTGCCAAGTCTGAAAATCTTGGTCACAAGTTATGATCGATGAATAAGTTGAACTTCAGACATTGTATCACTTTGGTTAGTGATTAACACTTAGCTTTTTTGCCCCCTAGTTTCGGGGAACAACATTTGTATTCTGGTGGTTGATCGCATTTATTGCAAATCTTAAGCACATGTCCACATTCTGGGGACTTAGGATAATTTGAGATCGATAATCCGGTTCGCACTCCAGGAATTTGAGAGTTATCGATGTTTGTAACACGGTTCGCGCTCCGGGAACCTGAAATTGATGTTTTTACTCCACTTCACGCTCTGGGAACTTGGAGTTAGTATTTCGGTTCACACTCCGGGAACTTCGACTCGATATTTGTGCTCCAGTTCACACTCTAGGAACTTGGAGACAGCATGTGTGTTTGAGTTCGCACTCCGGGAACTTGTAATCCATATTTATGTTCCGATTCACGCTCTGGGAAGTTGGAGTTGGCCAATAGATGGTCAGTCGCACCTGTTTTTGCTCTCTAGGAATCCGTTCACACTCCGGGAACGATGGACTTGATGTTTATACTCCAATTCGCACTCTGCGAATTTGGAGTCCGTTCGCACTCTGGGAACGAGTTATTCGATGTTTATACTCCAATTCGCACTCTGGGAAGTTGGAGTCCGTTCCCACTCTAGGAACGAGTTATTGAATGTTTATACTCCAATTCACACTCTGGGAATTTGGAGTACATTCGCACTCTGGGAACGAGTTATTGAATGTTTATACTCCAATTCGCGCTCTGGGAATTTGGAGTCCGTTCGCACTCTGGGAACGAGTTATTGGATGTTTATATTCCAATTCACGCTATGGGAATTTGGAGTCCGTTCGCACTCTGGGAACGAGTTATTGGATGTTTGTACTCTAATTCGCACTCTGGGAATTTGGAGTCCGTTCGCGCTCTGGGAACGAGTTATTCAATGTTTATACTCCAATTCACGCTCTAGGAAGTTGGAGTCCATTCGCACTCTGGTAACGAGTTGTTGGATGTTTATACTCCAATTTGCACTCTGGGAATTTGGTGTCCGTTCGCGCTCTGGGAACGAGTTGTTGGATGTTTATACTCCAATTCGTACTCCGGGAAGTTGGATTCTGTTCGCGCTCTGGGAACGAGTTATTGAATGTTTCTACTCCAATTCACGCTCTGGGAAGTTCGAGTCCGTCCGCGCTCTGGGAACGAGTTGTTGGATGTTTATACTCCAATTCGCACTTTGGGAATTTGGAGTCCGTTCGCGCTCTGGGAATGATTTGTTGGATGTTTATACTCCAATTCGCACTCTGGGAAGTTGGAGTCCGTTCGCGCTCTGGGAACGAGTTATTGAATGTTTATACTCCAATTCACGCTCTGAGAAGTTGGAGTCCGTTCGCGCTTTGGGAACGAGTTGTTGGATGTTTATACTCCAATTCGCACTCTGGGAAGTTGGAGTCCGTTCGCGCTTTGGGAACGAGTTGTTGGATGTTTATACTCCAATTCACGCTCTGGGAAGTTGGAGTCCGTTCGCGCTCTGGGAACGAGTTGTTGGATGTTTATACTCCAATTCACGCTTTAGGAAGTTGGAGTTATTATTTATACTCTGGTTCGCACTCTAGGAACCTAGAGTTGATTGCAGGACTGTCATGTGTCGGTCCAGTTCTTTGATGTGATGGCTTGCCTCCGAGCTGGGGTTTCACTTAGTGAGTGGCCGGTCGTATCACAGTCACTCGCTATTTGAATAAATTCCATTGTTTGATGGAATTTAGCTCTTCATGTGTCGTGATTATTGAACGTTGCATTCGGTGAATCACAGCTATAGCTTGAAGAGATAGTAATTTATTGCTGAAATAATAAAGTATGGCAAAGTCAGTGCCTTATTACAAGTTCAAATTTCAGAATGTAAAAGAAATTGTAAAGTATTCATAGATTGAACGAGCCTGTCATGTGTGACAGTGACGAAGATCTTCGTCTTTCCAGGCTCCTAAGAAAGTTGGTCCGCCACTTATGGCGTTTATCACCAATCTTCCACAGGGACAAGTTGAGTCCTCATGTCTCGGCCAATTGTATTCGTTGTTTTGATTTGATGGGCCCGCTTCTCTGGGCTGTGGTGTCCGCACAAACTGTTCCACCTTCCTTTTTCTGATCAGTTTTTCAACAAGATCTTGTAAGTGACGACACTCGTTCGTATAGTGCCCGTAGTTTTCATGGAACCTGCAAAACTTTCCCGTTTGGATTTGTCTTTCTGACGACGGTTTTGGTGCAGGTTTTTGATATTGAATTGTATCACAGGTTTGTAAATACAAGTCCTCTAGTGATGTATTCAGAGGAGTGTAACTGTCAAACATTGGATTCTTGCGCTGCGACCATGATTTTGATCTCGTTTTCTAGTTTGATTCACGCTCTCTCTTCGCCGAGCTTGTTTGTTTTTAACGTTCACCTGGACTTTTCCGGAGCTCTCACCGGACTGTTTGATTGCAACATTGCTTTGGATCCCTTCCGTACTTGGTCCTGCATCAGTTTGCTTCCTAGACTGTCTTCCGTCTTCCCTTTTCATAAATTGAGCCGCCTTGGCGTGGAAACGGTCCAATGATGCAGGTGGTTTTCCAGCTAACCAGTTGCCAAACTCAGAATCGAGGTCGATCCCCTTAGTCAATGCCATAAGGATGGAGTTATCATTTGGATTGCTGATTTATGCACATGCAGTATGGAATCTCTCTAAGTAGTGTCTGAGCGTTTCTCCAGGAGCTTGAGTGACGCTAGACAGAGTGTTGACATCTTTCGGCCTTGCGACGTGCATGCGAAATTGTTCAACGAATTTTGTGTACAACTGGTCGAACGAAGAGATGGATCGAGGTGGAAATCGAGTGAACCACATGGTAGCGATGCCCCCCAAGGATATGGGTAAACTACGACACTTCACTGCATCGTCAGCTCTGGCAGCGGTCTTCGACCATTCATATTTCAGAATATGTTGGTTGGGGTCGGAGTTTCCTTCGTACATGGGTAGAGTTGGCAATCTGAATCGCTGTGGGGGTTCAGCAGCAAGGATATCGTTCGTAAAAGGAGTGTGACTTCGAGAAACTCCCCAATCGTCATTTGTGAATCCCTGGCTCTCACGGATCATCTGATGTATCATAGTTGAAATATCCGGCATTCGCACGTTTTGTGCGGCTTACGCCGGAGTATGATTACGTTCCATTCTTTGGGGTTGGACCGGATGTTGTCGACGGTCCAAGTCTTTCCTTCTTGGCTCATAGTCCTCTGGGACATACGATTCAGGAGTACGTCCACTATGACGACGGTCCGGTCCGACTGATCTTGGGCGTTGACTCCTGGTTCAGCGGCAACGTTAGTGGTGCGGTATTCTACGGTGTGGCGAGAAATGGCACCTCCTCGGGAGGAGGGTCCGATTTGGAAACTGGCTGATGGACCAACTCTCAGTTGTCCAACGGTCAGTGTCGGTTGATCTCCAGTAGCTGGCAAGTGATTCCCATCTAGCCGGGGTCGTGGAGTTCGATTATGATAATCAGAAGATGAAGAACTTTCGCTAGAGGAGCAAGAAGCATGGTCTCTCGTGGATCTCTTTCGCTTTTGGCGATCCAGCTTGTTGATCAGCTCGGCATTAGCACGTAGCTGTTCTGCTAGTTGTTGCCAACTCTGGGTCAACCTTGGAGTAGCAACTGTAACTCTTGTCGGGTAACCGGACCCGATAGTTCCGAGTGTCCAGTAGCATCTTGATTAGATGGAGGTAGTGGAGCAGGATTCTATCTATCCTGTTCTTCTTGACTGATAGCATTAAAGGTGGTTCTTGTACTAACCATCTTGAAAGTTAGATTTCTTTCCTAGACTTTATGCAAATCTGAATAGAAGGGAAGGAACGTGGAATTGATGATCTGGATCTCTCTCTAAGATTTATTCAATCCGGTACCGATGATAGATCCAAAGAGCAGGAGAAAATCTGAGTTTTCTCAGTGAAAGTACCAAAGTGTTTGCACCAAAATTGGTCACAACACTCTTCGGGAGTCGTTGAAGAGATAATAATGAAGAATGTAAATTCAAAGCAAGTATTATCTAACAAAAACTCCAATCAACAGTAAAGTAAATGCGTAGACAAGCGATTTATAGTGGTTCGGCGTGTTGCCTACGTCCACTGTGAAGTTTTTGCAGTTTTAATGATTCTCTTTCAATGATTACAAGTTGTTACAGCAATCAATCGCAGGTTACAAATGGAAATTCGAAATCAACAGCAAAGTTATGATGTAGGATGATGGAGAACTCGATTCGGCAGAGTCTGCGCACTTGAGAGTCGAAAGATCCCTTTTCTGTTGGCTCTGGGGCTCTATTTATAGGCCTAGGATGCTGATATTTCACTGAAAACTCGGGAGACCACTTCTGGCACGTGAGGGGGCCCATGCGCCCGGCCTTAGGAAATTTGGGCCCACTTTGGCATCGATTCGAACTCCATTCGAATTGGTCAGAAAATCATCCAATCGAGGTGAAATTTGGCGTGGACATTATCCAACATGTATGCAAGCTTCTGTGAAAATTTCGTGGCATTTGGACTTGTGGATCTCGATTTATCATGGATACGAAATGGGATTCCTCGAGTGGCTGTATGGTTCGAATCGATGCGTTCGAACCGATAGCTTCGAAACGATGGTGGCACGCGCCTTCGTGTTGACGTGGAGCGTACACTGCGTCTCGATCCAGATTTCGCTCCGAGTTGACCGCTTCGACTCCATGTATCTCGGCGCATTCGAACCGATGGATGATATGTCATCATGGCTAGTTGACTTGGTGGATTCGAACGAAGCTTCACTGATGGGTTCGAACAAGGCTTCACTGATGGAGTCGAACAACCAATGCTCGATGGATACGAACTAGCCTTTCTTCGAATGATACGGGCTTTGTAACTTCTCCATGGATATGAAGTCAATTGATGCGAACCTGAACCCTTCGATGGATTCGAAGGATGATGATCTGATGGATACGAAGCAAGCACTGGCTGATGGATATGAGGTCCATGGATACGAACTCGATGGATTCGAAGTTGATGGAGTCGAATCCAAGGCACTTCGATGGATTCGAAGTTGATCGATACGGAGGTGATCGGTTTGAACCAGTGTTCGGTGATGGATTCGAAGACACCTATAACGATGGATACGAAACCAGTTCTTTTCCCTTCAAATTGAATCGATCATAACTTGAGCGTATGAACTCGGATTGACTTGAAATTTGAGATGCTGACTTCTATGATCTTTCTTGTCATGTCCTATCAATTGTAGCACAATCTGGACTCGAACAAAATTCAGCGATATCCATAATGAAACGAAGTATGACCAATCTTTGAGACAAACTGTCCTTTGTTTTCGATCGATCTTTTAGTATCACAGCTTTGCCAAAAAGCGGGATAACAAACCCAATGTTATTATTACCCGTGGTTAAAAATTTAAAAATGGTTTGTAATCCAAATCAAATTAATTCATTTAAACCGTTTAAATATGAAGTAGTTATCCTTCCAAATCAAATATTCAATTTTTAGAATTTCAGCATTTTCTAAGTTATTTGTTCAATTTCAATACTTCAAAAATTGTATTTTTCAAAAATAGCACTTATAAAGTGCTACGATAGATATGTTAGTATTTCAAAAAAATGTCCAATTTCAGAAACTGCAGCACTTTAAAATGCTGTTGTAGGTTTATTTAGTAATTTCAACACATAATTCAAATTTCAGAAACTACAGCACTTTAGAAATGCTATAGTAGGCTTATTTAGTATTTTCGACACATTGTTCAAATGTTAGAAACTGCAACACTTCAGAAATGCTATAGTAGGATTATTTAGTAATTTCAACACGTAGTTTAGATGTCAGAAACAGCAGCACTTCAGAAATGCTATAGTAGGTATATTTAGTATATTTAATACATAGTTCATTAAACCACAGCATTTCTGGAACGATGTAATTTCTGTTATAAGCTTTATCATACCCTTTAAAACAATATATCTTCAACTTTTCTCATTTTTAACTTATCAAACTTATTTCACTTTTTCAAAAAAATTATTTGGATAGTACTTAACTTATAATTTTAATAAAATAACATTTTATTTACAAATATCCAATTTAAATTAAAATTCATTTGTTAAGTCAAATACTTATAAATTGCTTAACTTTTATTTCAACAAATAACTTAATACTTTATTTAAATACCCATTTCATAAGGTAAATATTCTTATCTCCAAGTTAAGCTTAAAATTCCATTTAAACCCTGAATTCTTAATTATTAAGTCAAATCAAAATTTACATTTTAATCATTAATTTGCTTATACACTTTAACTTATAGAAATCACTATAACATTTATTTAAATTATTTAAATCCAATTTAAGTTAAAATATCATATTTTATATTTCAAAAATACTTAAAAATATTCAGAAAATATTTAATATTAACCACAGGTCTGTATATAATTTCTAACCTAGGTCAAGTGATACGGATATATATCATTTCAATCCATAATTTAAAAATAAAAATCTGGGTTCTATCATTTCAAACCTGCAATCCCAAGTCAAATAAATAAATAAAAATCGATTGAGCCTATTATTTTAGCTCAACGATTTTTCCCTATTCTAAAATCTGTTTGGGTGTGTATCATTTCAACCCATAGTGATTCTATTCTACAAGGAACTTGCAGTGTGAGAAATAGCAAATACAATAAATAGTAAAATTTATCATATGATGTCAGGTGATGCAACAGATATAAAATTAGGTAATATCATCATATAATGTCAAATAACAGGTAGATGTGAGCATATAACATAGCATATCAACTATTACAATTCAAGTGACATTGTTTCACATTTATATAAGTACGATTTTTCTAGAGTGAATAACTCACCTTCTCAAGCTAGAGATCAAATTCAAAACACAAAATCCAAACTCCACAAAGCACGAAAAGGCACAAATAGATTCGTGAAGAAGTAACACCCGAATTCAAATCTTGTAATCAAATAAATAAAATAAATATAAGTAAATGATTTAACACAACAAGATATGAATTCAACAATATAAAACATGAATCAATTTGGAACAAAAATATGGATTTAAACCATAAGTGGGCTTGGCCACGTCACCTATAGGCTCGGCCACACCCTTACATGGATTGGCCATGTTGTTTAGAGGCAAGTAGGCTTGGTTATGGGATTACAAGGCGTGGCTATGGTATGGAAAATGGAAGGAAAAGCAAGTAGAGCCATTAGGCAAGGGGTGTTGATGTTTGAACTCGGCATATGGGCTAGATTTTGGGTCAGATCTGGTCAAGGCACATGAATAGGCTTGGAAATGGGATGATCACGGCTAGGTGATGGAGTTTGGGTTGAGGCCGAGACAAGCAAGGTGGAGATGGTGATCAACAAGAGTTCGGCTAGGGTTTTGATCATGCTTTGTGAAGGGTTTTTGGATCTAGGGTTTTAGGGCATAAGTGGTGGAGATGATGAGGTATTGGAGGCCGAGCATAGGTGGCGGATAGAAGAGATGGTCGGCTAGAGCATGGGTATGATGATGGCCGAGAATGTGCTAGAAAATAAAAATAAAAGAGAAAGCAAAAGAGAGAGAATAAAAGAAGAGGAAGCCATGACTTACTGAAATATTTTTGTTCAGGACGCAAATGAATTTGAGATGAGAAACTTTTCTTTTGTACGCGATTTACAAAACTAGATGGCGGCTAGGGTAATGGGAAGGGCGTGAACGGCTTTAATGTGGAGATGAAAGGCTAGACAAATGAAGAGGCCTACTTGATTTCCAAGCAAATAAACCGAAGACTCTTTGAATTTCCAAGCCTAAAAATCCAAATAAAATCCAATGGAAAAGAGAATGGAAAAATAAAATAAAATACAATAGAAAATAGAAAAATAGATTTTAGGTAAAAAAATAAAAATATAAAATAGACAATATTTACTGAAATTAATCGCGTGTAAAACGCTGAAAGTCATCAAATTTAAAAAGTATGAAACAGAATTTTACAAAACGAAAAGTAGAAGTAATATTAAAATAAAATACAGCTTCAAAGAAAAAGATTAGAATTTAAAATTTAAAATTTTCAACTATGGTCAAACTTTGACTTCCAGTTGACCAAAATATAAAAATTTTAGAAAATGTTTATTTTATTGTATTTGGAAATAATTTATAAACAAAATCCAAAATTATATTGGAAAATTTCAAATTTCAAAATTTTAAATAATTAAACATCAAAGTTTTAATAAAATGAATTAAAAATTTTGGGTTGTTACACTCTCTCCTACTCAAAGCTTTTCGTCCACGTAAAGGAACGAGGCACGGAAACAAGGAAAGATAAGATAGAAAGCAAATGGTACCTAAAAAAAACAATATCGGATTTGAAGCACGCATGCTCTCCTCGGTCTCCCAGGTACAATTCCGATCATCCGTACTCCACTGCATGTTGACCAGGTTGATAGATTTCCTTCTTAGCTGCTCCGTACCTCTTTCGACAATACGAAGTGGCTTCCTCTCGACAGTCAGATTAGGCTCAATATCCAAACTCTAAAGAGTAGAAGGCTGGACAATCAAAGATGGATCGTGCAGATATCGACGAAGATGCGAAACGTGGAATACATTATGCACTCCAGAAAACTTCTCAGGAAAATCCAAACGATAATCTAAAGAACCAATCCTCTCTAAGATACGGAAAGGACCAACAAACCTAGGAGCAAGCTTCCCTCTATGACCAAACCGAATAACATTTCTTAAGGGAGAGATCTTAAGGAAACCAGATCACCAACAACAAACTCCAAACTCCTCCTGCGACGATCAGCATAATTCTTCAGTTTATCCCAAGCAATCCTTATCTTCCTCTTAATCTCCTCTACCTTCCCAGAAGCCTCCAAAATCACATCAGGGCCAAGAACCAACTGATTACCGGATTCAATCCAGCAAGATGGAGATCTACAAGGTCTTCCGTAAAGAGCAGCAAACGGGGACATCTTAATACTAGCCTAAATCGAATGAGATAGATAATGATTAAGATAAGATTGAAATAGAAGGCTGAAAATATATTTGATAACTGCTGTTATAGGTGAATTCAACAAGATGGAGATGATCTTCCCAATATCCTTCATAATCCAGAACACAAGCACGAAGAAGTTCCCCTAGAATCTTATTAACTCTTTCTGTTTGACCGTCGGTCTGTGGATGATAAGCAATGCTTAGATTCAATCGAGTATCCAAAGATTCCTAAAAAGCTTTTCAGAACTGACTGGAAAAGATAGGATCCCGATCACAAATAATGCTAATAGGAACACCATTGGAGACGAACAATTTCCCTCATGTAGATCTCAGCCAAACTGGAAGCAGAATGGGTAGATTTGACCGGAATGAAATGAGCTGATTTGGTCTATCTATCCACAATAACCCAAATGCTCTCATTACCCCTCCGAGTCCTCGGTAAACATCAATAAAATCCATGGAAACCTATTCCCATTTCCAATTGGAACCTCAAGGGGCTGCAAAAAACCGAGGGTGTTCTGATGATCTGCCTTGACTTGCTAACAAGTCGCACACCTACTAACAAAGATAGAGATATCCCATCTTATACCTCTCCGCCAATAAAGCTTCTTCGTGTCCTGATAAATCTTCGACATAACAGGATGAATATAAAGTATGGATCGATGATGTTCCCGAAGTAACTCTTGCCTCAATCCATCAACATTCGGGACACAAATCCGGTTATTAATCCACAAAATCCCTCTATCATCGATCTGAGCTCCACTACCATTAGGACTACTACCACCAACCTTGCTACGAACACTCTCCTTCATACGCCAAAGCATCTCATCCTCATCCTGCTTAGCAATGATATGATCCAAAAGAGGAGAAGAAGAAACAACAAGCTGATACAACATGGCCTTCTTCCTACTCAAAGCATCAACTACAACATTAGCTTTCCCAAGGGTATAGCTAATGTCAAGATCATAAAAAGCAAGAAACTCAAGCCACCGAACCTTCAAATACTTTTGGGTGAAGATATATTTCAAAAACCGATGATCAGTAAAGAGCTCAAACTTAGCACCCAAAAGATGATGCCTCCAAAGCTTCAAAGAAAAGACTACAGCAAGCAATTCTAGATCATGAGCTGCATAACTGGCCTCATGGATCTTTAGCTGGCAACTAGCATAAGAAATCACCTTCCCATTTTGCATCAAAACAGCCCCCAAACTCTCATGACAAACATCAGTGTATACCGTTAATCCCTTATTTCCATTCGGAACGGTAAGCACTAGTGTGGAAGTAAGCTTACGCTTCAACTCATTGAATGCAGCTTCACACTTATCACTCCATATAAACTTAGCATTCTTTCGAGTTAAAGCAGTAAGAGGTGCAGAAATCCAAACAAAATTCTCAATGAACCTCCGATAATAACCGATAAGGCCCAGAAAACTGAGAATATCAATTGGAGTCCTAGGAGTTTCCTAATCCTGTAACAGAATGGGGAGAAATAAGGACCACAGAAAAGATAGGATGATCAAATTAAAGAAAGAGGAGAAGGGAAAGACTTATATTGATCGTAGCGATCTTGACTGGATCAACAGAAACTCCATTACTGGAAATAATATGTCCAAGAAATCGGACTTCATCTCTCCAGAAATGGCATTTTGAAAATTTAGCCTTCAATTGATAATTTCTAAGAGTCCCCAAAACAAATTTCAAATGCAACTCATGCTCATCTCTCTTCTTAGAGAAGATAGGGATATCATCAACAAAGACTAGAATAAACTTGTTAAGCACCTCACGAAAAACACGATTCATCGAATCAACCAAGAAAGTAGGAGCGTTAGTCAAACCAAAAGGCATAACTAACCACTCATGAAACCAATTCTTGGTATGGAAAGCAGTCTTGGGAATACTTTCCTCAGCAACTCTGAGCTGGTGGAAACCCATGGCAAGATCAAGCTGAGAGAAAATAGTAGCTCCATGGAGCTGATCAAACATATCATTGATGCGAGGCATAGGATATCTACTCCTCATAGTGAGCTTGTTCAACTCCTTAAATCAACACACATCCTCAAAGAACCATCAGACTTGGTGACGAAAACCACTACTGCTCCCCATTCTGAATGGCTAGGTCTGATCAGACCCTTGGAAAACAAGTCCTCAATTTGCATCCTAAACTTAACCTTCTCATGGGGTGCCATTCTTCTGGGTGGAAGAACTACAGGTCGAGCTCCAGGAATAAGGTCAATATGAAAATCAATTTCCCACTTAGGAGGTAAAGAAGTGACTTCACCAAATACGTTGAGATAGAGTTTGACTACAGAATTCGAAATGAATATCATCAGGAGAAGCATCCAAGAGAATAAATAAAGCTGCCAGCAAAATCCTAGGGCAAACTACACTGAATCACCAAAGAATTACCAAAATCATCCACAAGAGAAACAGTTCAGGCTCCACAAGATATAAAGGCATCATGCCTCTTCATCCAATCACCCCCAAGCAATAGATCAAAAGCATCAAAACCCAGAACATAGAAATCACCACTGAAAAGGTGATCAAAATAAAGAAGCATCACTCGCTTACAAATCCTACTAAGATTCTCAGGACCACCAATAGGATTTGAAACACATAAAGGCATAGAAGCATACTCGAGAGAAAGAAGACGCTCGAATTTATCACAAAGATCCACAAAAATAAAGCTATGGGAAGCTCCAGTATCAAAGAGAACACGAATAGGAAAATTAAACAGAGAAAAAGTTCCCTGAAGTGTACCTTGGTTATCACCAGGAGCAGAAGCAGGTGCAGGTGCAGAAGGTGGAGCTGATGAAGATGCAGAAGTGACAACAAAAATACCCGATGACTTGCCCTTTTGCTGAGTAGGACAGTCCTTCTTGAAATGGACATGCTGCAGACAAATGTGACAGAGATCACGCCTGGTCAACTGAGCTGGAGGAGGGATAGCAGCACCAACTAACGTAGGACAGCTATTAGCATAGTGTCCCTTCTGATTGCATCTAAAACAAGTAATGGCAGATAGGTCAATATACTGCCTCTGAGATGAAGAAGATGATCCCAACCCTGGAGTCTTGTTATGATTCCTCTTCTGATGGAGAAAGTTGGGCTTCTTCTTCCTAGGATTACCAAAAAAAGACTGAGATGGAGCAGAACGAGCAGATGGAGGATCCTTAGAAGTAGGATTCTCGTATCTAATGGCCATGTCCATCAGAGTGGTAGAAGGGCTATGCACATGAGCGATGAGACGATCATAGTACTCCGGACGAGCACAAGCAATGAACTTCTTTTTCTCTTCAGAGGAGTATCAATCAGATTAAGGCCAAACTTCGAAAGTTCATTGAACTTCCTCTCATATTCAGCAAAAGACATATCACCCTGTTTCAGATCCATGAATTCCCGATACAGCTAAGACTTTTCTGCCTCGGGCATCCAGTTTATAGGAAAAGCATCCCTAAAGCATGATAAAAGAGCATAAGACAGATTCAAAAAGAGAAACTGAACCAAATTCAAGGCAACAGAAGATGATACCTAAATTGTTCCCAAGAAATGTCAGCCTCTATAGTGTGGGCTGTGACAGACTCCCATCAATCCAAAGCTACCAATTGACACTGCTGGGCATAGTGATCTCAAGACTGGAGAAAATTCTCTCCAAGTCCTTCAACCACTGTTGAGTTTCAATAATGCTCTCAGATCCGGTGAACTTGGTGTCACCAAGCTTAGTGTATTCCTTATAGAGTTTAGTGAACCTGACTGGGGCAGCAGGCTCAAGAGCTGGGGCAATACCATGGCCCCTACCTCTTGCATTCCTATGACTCATCCTGAAAAATCAAGAATGAATTTTAGGACAGAGATAATTTAGAAACAAAGACAAGATAAGATAAGACGCAACTGGAATTGAATATCCCAAATAAGGAAATTACTAACTAGGTGGATAAAGAAAAGAAGGAAGTTTAGAAAAATTTGGTTTTAAAACGATAAAAGTTTTTATACCAAAATACTCTTTTAAAATCCTTTGAAAATCATTTGAAAATCATTTTATACTTTGAAATACGTTCTCTCACAAAGAAAGGATTCTAAGATTGATTTCACCCATTCTAGGGTATTTCTTCCCTATCTTTAATGAGTTTTTGCTTCGGCTATGGTTTGCCTAAAACCTGGCTCTGATACCAACTGTAACGATCCACTATTTTGGAACATTCAAATCGAAAATAAATACACACATGTCTGACTTGAATAATTTAAAATAGTTGATTGTAATATAATTTGGAGCAAATAAAACCAATTCAGAATCACAAGCAAGATAAATCAAAATACTCGCAGTGGAAATAGGCATAACAATAGTAGTACATGAAGCTACTACAACACAGTCTCTAACATAGTTTCAAAACAAGTACAAAGTACAGAGTCGGAAAAGGTAGATACAACAGAAATCCCTGTTACATAAATGTCCACTAGTACAATAGCTGAATAGAAAATACTAAATAAAAAGATAGCAACTAGATAAATGATGATCTCCAGCAAATCCTAGCTCCAGAAGGTGAATTCCAAAGTTGATACTCAGGATGACCTGAGCATAAGAATAAACACAAACACTCAAGTCAGGATATACATACTTATACAATGTAAATCAACTCAAGTGAACTGTAATATAAATGTACGAGTAACTTAAAGGATGCTTGGGACCGCCCATCCTCTAAGGATCCATTAAACTATTTACTATGTAGTAATATATGCTAAAGTAAACTTACTTTAAAATAGCATTAAGGAGTTACCCAATCTCCCCTTTAACACAGACATAGCTCCAGTAGTCTATCCAGTATCATAGTCACTCCTGATCGGGAAGCCACCAGAGGATACTCCACAGGCTGCGGCACAAAACCAAAATCATACAAGGCGCGCTAGGGTAGGTGACACGGCACAACGAGGCAATGCCAGGGTAGACATACCAATTACGCATTTGGACTGGTGGTGACGCGTAGCAGCCACTACCCCCACCTCGAGCTACACTCCCAAAATCAAAGGTGCACACTAATCAATCACAAAATAATAGAATGGCATATGAAGAAGTGTTTCCGATAAGAGGAGCTACCTCACTGGCCCGGAATCGCTCCTGTTTTAGCCACCATATGCCAACTCATAGGAGTCGGGTCCACGTACATACCTCAATAGAACGTCACCGCCATCCTACTTTATTCTGGAATCTCCACCACATACACGGTTGTTAATGTTTTTTTCAGAGTTGGCAGAGAGTATGACAACTTCTAATCCCGGTCTCTTTAACAACCCAACGTTATTATTACCCGTGATTATAAATTTCAAAATGGTTTATAATCAAATCAGATTATTTCATTTAAACCATTTAAATAGAAAGTAGTTATCCTTCCAAATCAAATATTCAATTTCCGGAATTTCAGTATTTTCTAAGTTTATTCGTTCAATTTCAACACTTCAAAACATTGTATTTTTCAAAAAACAGCAGCACTTATGAAGTGCTACGATAGATATGTTAGTATTTCGCAAAAAAAACAGTCCAATTTCAGAAACTGCGACACTTTAAAAATGTTGTTGTAGGTTTATTTAGTAATTTGAACACATGGTTCAAATTTCAGAAACTGTAGCACTTTAGAAATGCTATAGTAGGCTTATTTAGTAATTTCAACACATAGTTCAAATGTCAGAAATAACAGCACTTCAGAAATGCTATGGTAGGCTTATTTAGTAATTTCAACACATAATTCAAATGTCAGAAGCTGCAGTACTTCAGAAATGCTATGGTAGGTACATTTAGTATATTCAGCACGTAGTTCATTAAACCACAATATTTCTGAAACGCTATAATTTATGTTATAAGATTTATTATACACTTTAAAACAATATATCTTCAACTTTTCTCATTTTTAACTTATCAAACTTATTTCACTTTTTCAAAAAAAAAAATTTGGATAAAACTTAACTTATAATTTTAATAAAATAAAATTTTATTTATAAATATCCAATTTAAATTACAATTCATTTGTTAACTCAAATACTTATAAATTGCTTAACTTTTATTTCAACAAATAGCTTAATACTTTATTAAAATATCCATTTCATAAGTAGAATATTCTTGTCTCTAAGTTAAGCTTAAAATTCCATTTAAACCTTGAATTCTTAATTATTAAGTCAAATCAAAATTTACATTTTCATCATTAATTTGCTTATACACTTTAACTTATAATAATCACTATAACATTTATTTAAATCATTTAAAACCAATTTAAGTTAAAATCTCATATTTTATATTTCAAAAATACTTAAAAATATTTAATATTAACCACGGGTCTGTATATAATTTTCTAACCTATGTCAAGTGATACGGATATATATCATTTCAATCCATAATTTAAAAAGGAAAATCTGGGTTCTATCATTTCAAACCCACAATCCCAAGTCAAATAAAATAAATAAAAATCGCTTGAGCCTATCATTTCAGCTCATAACGATTTTTCCCTATTCTAATGTCCGTTTGAGTATGTATCATTTCAACCCATAGTGATTCTATTCTATAGGGAACTTGCAGTGTGAGAAACATTAAATACAATAAATAGTAAAACTTATCATATGATGTCAGGTGATGCAATAGATATAAAATCAAGTAATATCATCATATAATGCCAAATAACAGGCATATGTGAGCATATAACACAACATATCAACTATTACAATTCAAGTGACATTGTTTCACATTTATATAAGTACGATTTTTCTAGGGTGAATAACTCACCTTCTCAAGCTAGAGATCAAATTCAAAACACAAAATCCAAACTCCATAAAGCACGAAAAGGCACGACTAGATTCGAGAAGAAGTAACACCCAAATTCAAATGTTGTAATAAAATAAATAAAACAAATATAAGTAAATGATTTAACACACAAGATATGAATTCAGCAGTATAAAACATGAATCAATTTGGAACAAAAATATGGATTTTAACCACAAGTGGGCTCGGCCACATCACCTATAGGCTCAGCCACACCCTTACATGGCTCGGCCATATTGTTCAAAGGAAAGTAGGCTTGGTTATGGGATCACAAGGCATGGCTATGGTATGGAAAATGGAAGGCAAAGCAAGTGGAGGCATTAGGCAAGGGGTGGTGATGTTTGGGCTCGGCCTATGGATTAGATTTGGGCCAGATCTGGTCAAGGCACGGAATAGGCTTGGAAATGGGATGGTCACGGCTAGGTGATGGAGTTTGTGTTGAGGTCGAGACAAGCAAGGTGGAGATGGTGATCAATAGGAGTTCGGCTAGGGTTTTGATCATGCTTTGTGAAGGGTTTTTGGATCTAGAGTTTCATGGCATAAGTGGTGGAGATGATGAGGTATTGGAGGCCGAGCATAGGTGGTGGATGGAGGAGATGGTCGGCTAGAGCATAGGCATGATGGTGGCCGAGCATGTGCTAGAAAAAATAAAAGAAAGCAAAAGAGAGAGGGAATAAAAGAAGAGGAATCCATGACCTACCGAAATATTTTTGTTCGGGACGCAAATGAATTTAAGATGAGAAACTTTTCTTTTGTACGTGATTTACAAAACTAGATGGCAGCAAGGGTTATGGAAAGGGTGTGAATGGCTAAGATGTGGAGATGAAAGGCTAGGCAAATGAAGAGGCCTACTTGATTTCCAAGCAAATAAACCGAAGACTCTTTGAGTTTCCAAGCCCAAAAATCCAAATAAAATCCAATAGAAAAGAGAATGGAAAATAAAATAAAATAGAAAAATAGAATTGAGGTAGAAAAATAAAAATATAAAATAGACAATATTTATTGAAATTGATCACGTGTAAAACGCTAAAAGTCATCAAATTTAAAAAGTATAAAACCGAATTTTACAAAACGAAAAGCAGAACTAATATTAAAATAAAATACGATTTCAAAGAAAAAGTTTAGAATTTAAAATTTAAAATTTAAAATTTAAAATTTTCAACTGTGGTCAAACTTTGACTTTCGGTTGACCAAAATATAAAAATTTCAGAAAATGTTTATTTTATCATATTTGGAAAATAATTTATAAACAAAATCCAAAATTATATTGGAACTTTCCAAATTTCAAATTTTAAATAATTAAAACTGTTTAAATAAAATGAACTAAAAATATTTATTAAAAATTTTGGGTTGTTACATACATAGAGTTTTGTAATGTTTTAAATTTATTTATAAATTTTCCCGAGAATCTGAAAACGGAGTTATTCGGTAGATGAGATTATAAGAGAATTCATAAAATGGAATTTGAGGAAAGTAAGAAAATCTCCAAAGTAGTTAAATAAGAATGGACTTTAAAAAATGAATTTGAATTCATGAAAGACGTAGAAAAGGAGAAATTGGAATTATAGACAAGTGTATTGGACTTTGGAAAATATTAAAGGTAATAAATCACTTTATAAACGGGTTAAAGAATTTACAATATAAATTGTGAAGGATTTTGAGAAAAGAGAAATAATGGAATTTTCCTAAGTGTTGAAAAATCCAAATATGGGAGTAAGGATTTGAGTTGTCTCAATTTTTCAAATATTGGAAGGGGAATTGAATATATATATCTTATAAAGATATTTTGAAAATAAATTTTGGAAAAGTTTATAAATAATGGTCTAGTGACTATTTATGGATGTTATTTGATAGTAAAATAACTGACTGTAGGTATTGGCCAATTTCGTTAATCGTTTTGAAGAAGATCAGATTTATTTATTCAAAAAACCACTTCGATCCAGTTTGAATGTTATGAATGGATATCGTAAAGATAAGTAAAGATGGTGATTCAGTTTGTCCAGATCCAGGACAACTTGTATGGGCGAATGCTATCAGAACATCGTCATTGGAGGACGATGAGCATTCTAAGTGAAATTGTTCTTAAAAGGTAATTGTAGCATCAAGCCTCATCAACCTAGAATGACAGAAAATTTGGGAAGATGCAGCAAGGCTAAGTGGGTCGCTCCCAATTAGGATATGTTTATTACCTTTCTAGATACCCTCGGATATTATTACTATGATGCATGGAAGGAACTCAAAAAAGGTCGGAACACCCGGGTTGATAACATATTCGGTCTAACTAGGTTAGGGATAGTCTAGTCATGTGTTGCAAAGGATCTCGGCGTGGTCCTCGGTACATTTTTCTAGCTGTGTACTATGATAGGTGGTACCTCGGTGCCTAGTCATTCGTATGGAATCCATTCTCCAATACATGCCTTAACGGTTTTGATTGTAGAGCCTAGTATGCTGGAATTTAATTAATGCAACAATTTCGACTATTTGAATTAGTATTTGTACCTAGACACAATTATAATATCAAATGATTTTGATATAAAATGTTTTGGTTATTGTAAGGTAAAAACCCAGTGTTTATGTATGGCGTGGTCTTACGAGATACCTTTTTTCAAAGGATTTTGATGACTTCAATAATTGAAATTGAGTGTGTTTTCTTACACGGGTTTTCCAGATTGACTCGGACGTTATTTTATTTTAATGCTCGGGTCAGACCGAGTATTGCAGATTCATGTTAGAATGCTATGGAACTTAGGAGACGAGCTAGAGGAGTTTAGACGTATATCACATACTTGGTATTTTCGTTGTGTGACTTATGTATATCAAGATAAGCTGTTATTACTCTTCAGATCAATGTATTGATTGTTGTACTTTGATGCTTGTAAGTAATAAACAGCTACAGATTCTTTTGTATAAAATTTGTTATTATATATTATATTTTGTTCCGCTGCGATTGTGAGATTCTATGCTGATGTTTTCTGTTATCTTCTACTACCTTTTTTTCTTCACACCTAATTAACTGGTATTTCCAGCACTCGATTGCTCGACATTCTATACAGTGGACGTACTGTCGAAAATCCGGTTTGTTACAGATAACCATATTCACATCACTATAACATGTCTACAATGTCAAATATATATGTCTAAACAGTACGAATAGAACTCAATCCATACACAGTCAAATCCAGGCCACAATACTTACTTACATCATATATTACGTATACAAATGAATCTATGTCTTTGATACCATCTCATCTCCAAAGTCTATCAACCTGGATATATATATATAAGGGAAAAATAGAAGTGAGTTAGATATAAGTTTGGTGAGTGATCCACACTATACTCTACATATAATACAAAACTAATCCTATAACATGATATGGCTCTATCACTCGATCACCTCATGTCCTACCATCACCTCACACCAAACTATATGTAACAACTCGCCTTTTCAAACCTCGAAAGTCAACCCTTAACCATAGATCACCTAATGGGAAATCCTTTTTCCGACTGATATGAATCACCTCTAAGTTATGTACATGAATCCTAGATCAGAAACCATGCGAATAAATAATCCACGTATAACTTACGTACTTACTCTTATTTAACTACGCCAATCTTTTTATAAATCACTTTCATTTTCATTTATAGTGTTTTATTCAATACTGCAGCTAATGGGTATGAATGTTGTAACATTTGTTTGTTTTGGAATAACTATGAAGAAGAAACCAAACATCTCTATTTCAAATGTAAGGAAATATATATAATTTGGAATACGCTGTTAAGCAAAGGAGGTTCCAGAATCCCATTAGGGACAATAAAGAGGATTGGATTAGGCTTTTCAAAGCCATTAGATGGAGAAGTACTGACTTTATGATGTTGTTACAGGTCCTGAATTTTTGTTGTTGCAGCCATATAGAGGGAGAGAACCCTAAGAATGTATGAAAAGAAAAGTGTGTGGAAGAAGGTGTTGTGCAATTCCATTTATAACAAGATCAAAAGAAGCATGTGTGCTCATGGTTTGGAATGTGAATCGTATTCGAGGGAGATATGGGCCTAATGTTCTACTCCTTTCTTTGTTTTTTTTCATTCCTTTGTTTTATTTCTTCATTTCTTTGTAACCTTTGTAATTTTCGTGGGATTAAGTTTATTTCTTCCCACTTTATTTATTTAATTAATATACGGGAAAGGGCACAATCAATGCTGCTAGCTTTGCTAAAAAAATTATTTACGAATCATTTCACCTATTTTCGCTTAAGTTTATAAACATTTTATAAAGACACATCTTTCTAAAACATTGAATTAAAAATATTATTCCATTTTTATTTACTTGTATGATACTCTTCTACATGCTAAGAGTGTATGCAAAATGTTGATTTTATTTTGTTTACTTATTATTTATTTTTCAATATTCAAATGAAGGTTGAAATAAAATATGGGTCTTAAAACTGAATTGACTACTCTGACCTCTTTACCTATGTGGTTGGTAAGTAGGTAAGAAGAGTATGATGCCGGTAACCAAACTCAATCTAGAGTCTACTTTCCCTAGACATCCCTAAGGTAAAGATGTTTATTAGGTGGACCAATAACCTCACATAGATTATATGACTTAGATTTTTAAACAAACATATAGTTTTAATAAAACAATGCTTATTAAATCCTTCCTATCCAATTTTAAATTTTTTTAAAATTTTGATTCAAGTTTATTTTAATGGGTTAAATTATCTCTTATCTATCCAAGAGTTTATAAATTTTATTATCAAAACTTTCTATAATAAAAAAAATACTTTTAATTTTAAATCAATTTCCTTTAAGGAAATTTAAGAACTAAATACTCGATTTTTTTTATTTTCAAAACACTTTTTGAAAATATACTACATATATTTCTATATATAAAATAACTTCAACAATTCATTCATTAATGCTTGCTTTGGGTTCATTCAGATTTATACCCATTTCTCTCTCACAATGATAAAGAGAATAATTTACCAAGTGCGTTAATGTTCGCCTAAGCAAACATTCGATCGTCGCTTAGAAGATTATTCAGATTACCATAAAATAAATCAAGATGTTTTCTTTGAATTACCCAAAGAAGATGTATTTTTCTTAAAAATTCTCTTTGAAATATTTATACTTATAAATACTTCCTAGTAATACAACCATTACTTTTCTTAAAATCTTTTTTTGAAATCAGTTCAAGCAATTCCAAGATTTAAATTCTCAAAAAACTCTTTTTACTTATAAAATACCCATTATAAATCATTTTACATATACCATATTCATATAAAATGTACCTTTAAAATCATATTATATTATAATATCTTTCCTTTATTGTAATAAACTTTTCATAAAGATTTATCCTCTAAATGTCTTATCTTTCCAATTAGATTATATTAAACACCTTTATTAAAAGATGACTTTAACTTAACATTTTCTCCGAACATCTTATAGTCAAATTGTGAAACTTAATTCATAAAGGGTTCGTTTTAATGTACCTTTAATTATCAAAAAAATAAATGCCCTAAAGTGGTTGAGCATAAATTAATAATCAAGAAACCATAGTCAATGCTCCTAAACTATCACAGCATGACAATTCAAACAATAATGATAATAAAGAAACATTATCATTAATAAAAACACACCATAAATAATAACATAAATTTGAAAATTATTTCAATTTATATAAAATATATAATCCTAGGTAAAATATTTCATTTATCAAATTTTCAAAAAACTATATCATGTTCGTTTGCCTTGTTCGAGTGTTTAGAAATCCATGCTGACACCGTTGTGTCCCACTTTTCGATCAAAATTCATAAACCACTCAATAGACCAATTAACACAATACATTTTTATACAATAACAAATACATTCTCGTACATACTATACTCTCAACTCATTCTAGGGTGTCACTTACCCTATCTCTAATGAGTTTACCTTCTCCCGAAGGTCAAGTTCTCGCTTAACTTTTAGCTCTGATACCAAATGTAACGACCCGCATTTTGACCCTTAAAAGACCGCACTTAATACATTCACGGTATTAAAATGCCAAGTATCTAAGTTCCAAAAAGGCGAACTGGTAGGGAATAAAGAAAAAGAATAGGGAAATAGAATCTCATAGTGGAAAGATAACATATAATATAACAAAGACAGAAAAAGCTATCACTAAGATACACGGTAAATCATAGTTAAAAACAAACCTCATCAACCTGGATAGTTATAACTACCTGATCTTACAATTGTTGATGGGTATATATAATAATGCAGCGAAAAATAAAAATACTATGAAAGCCGAGTATCTAGCTTTACTCCATGAGCTCCATGTTCCACCAACAACAACTTGAAAAAATACTTGGTCTGACCCGAGCATTATAATAAAATAACATCTAGGTCAATCTAAGAAACCAATATGAGAAAACTCAAGTAATGTGGTGGATAAATAATAATTCTATGAGACCACGCTACTGACAAGGAAAATGTTTGCCTCATAAAAACAACTTCCATGCATGAAAGAGTGGAAACAAATTTGAACAAACCTAAACTTGAAAGAATGGACGCAAACAAGAACAAAATCCAAACTTAAAGAATGAACACAAATAATTAAACATCGAGAAGAGCTCCATGCACTTTTTGATGCAATTAAGAAAATAAACCAAAGATTTAAATCAAACATAAAGAAAAGGAATTCTCCAACAATGAATAGGATTATGCACCCCATCATCGAAAGTATACCTCTAAAAAACATACTTGAGAACTACGATGGCTCTTGGACATGTCCAAACCGGACCTCGCTAACCTTATCGAGAATCGCTATAATGCGAAACAGACATTTAGTTTTAAAAAATATAAGCACAAGTTTAACATACAAAGGTTTAAGGGGATGGTATTTCATAAGCGACGATATAGCGATAATCGCCACACAGAAAGATGCATCATTAATAAGAAAGAAAGCGATAGAAAAGTAAGAACTAGACAACCTCAAAATCTCACAGCGGAACGAATTAATTATATTATGTCACATAAGATATTACGTAGTATCATATGCATCAGAGTTATACAGCTTACACATCAAAAACTAGACAGTTACAAACACCGGTCTATCATTACAACTCAAGTACATCACAGAGATACGGATACAACACTAACACAGAGGAACCACTATATATCTACACGCCGAAGCATCCTGCTCCAAATCGCCACCAGAATTCGTCAAAGCTAGCCCGAATCCCTTGGCTACTCGTAAAAATTTGAGTATCCATGTTTGACCCGGAGTTTATTTTATATCGTCGCCTACACAAATCAAACAGCATGTCATAAATATTTCAACCAAAATTTAATATAAGTAACATGAGGATATAAATAAAATGCATAAAACAATAAATTAATAATGGCGAGAAACCTTTTTAAGGTCTCTCAATAAAAGTCTCCTGTAAATTACACACATATATATGATTTTCGAAGTGTTCCGTAGCGATTTATTCGCTACATATACACTTCAACTTTCCTTTTATTCTTGTTCCATGCAACACAATGGTTATTTATACCATCTGATTTTCAAGCAGGAGCCAAATCCAAACAAAACAACTATCATCCAAACATTAAACAATAATCTATAGCAACACCAATATCATATAGTTTATTTAGAGATGAGAAAACTCACTGAAATTTCAGTTGACGCTTTCGCATTCCGGTTTGATCTAAATTCGAAATTCGAAATTCTACTAGTTTTAAATTCAATGAAACCAAAGCATGGATAACATCAGTACAAGTCCAACTCAAAAGACTGCGTCCAAATAAGACCCCATATAAGAAAGTTATTGATTTTAAAGATTTTGATTCAATTGAATAATTAAATTTACTTAAACACTTAATTAAAAACTTAATTACCCCAAATAAATCATCTTCCCCGATTTATCAAAAGCCCATACATGCACGAGCAAGTACAACACAGCTGATCCTTCCGACCTCAGTTACTCCACCTATGATCCATGAAATGATAATCTATCGATTGAAATGAACTTTCCTCCATGTGCTCTTCCTCGTAGACAATACCATGTTAAACTCGATCGGGCTAAATAAAATGTGACCTGGACGAGAAGTTGATGCGACCTGAAAACATCATACGAACCCAAAAGACACCGAGCGCCACCAAACTCTAGCCACAACTGTTCCTCGACACAACAAACGCAAAGGAACCAACTTCATTGCTTATATCCACGTATAACTTGCTCAATTTGAAACCCTAATTCATGTCATCCTACGTTAACCTCCACCAAAGTCGACCGCACCATACAACACCTAAACCAACTCGAAGCCCGTGCTCGTATGAGTTCAAAAATCCATCTATATTTTTTTTTGGTCAAATCATTTGTTCAATTTTTGTATTTGAGGGAGGGTTATTTGGTTCACTAGAAATGAAGAATGATAAAAATGAGGGGAAAATGAAAACTAAAGGTTCAAGTATGGACTTTATTTGATTTTATACACAAAAAAATCAATTTCTTAAAACACAAGTTAAACAATATTCTCAAGCAAACCAAGATTCCCATGCAACCCATCACATTACCGTCAAATTTTGAATTTTGATTTGATTTTTAAATGGTTTTGAAAAGAAGGTTTTGCAATATTCTGCTATGCAATATTCCATTAGGATATGAATTAGATCGTGCACAAAAATGGACACGATCACAAAATAAAATACACGGTTTATCTTATTATGTGAAATTTCAAAAAATAGCATCGTTTGCCGTAAAATACGTCAAATGAAAATTTAAATATTTTCCAACTTAAAAATTATGGACAGATCCAATAAATCAAATTAAAATCTTGTCATTAAAATCAAGTCATTTTTTAAAAACTGATTTTCTTCCATTTTATTCAAACTATTTATTATTGATAAATAAATTTACAAAATGAGTTCACCATTATTGTTCATTAATTAAAAGAAGTTAAATAACGTTATTGAATCCTTTTAATTCATAATTAAAATATTTAAATAATCCCTACATTTGAATTCAAGTCATTTCTATATTTTTAGACACCGATTATTAAAAATATTCAAAATCAAAACGATAAAATTCCAGGATGTTATATTTCCCTCCTCCCCTTAAAAGTTCATCCCCAAAATTCATAAAAGAAGAAAATGTCTCCAAACCGTTAAGTTTAAAATTATTAATTAAAATGAGTTATTAAACTTTTAAAGCCCCTTATGTTATGGAAAATTTTGACAGCACCTTCTTTGTACGGTTGATCCGTAAGGACTACAACTCGCCACAACTGGCCCAAATCAACAAAGAAAACTAAAGCCAAGTGGTGTCCCATATCTAGAGTATAAATCATCAATTGCTAAATCTACTATATACCTCATTTGCATTAGCTTTTATTTTTGCTAGCAACTCAATATCTCGATGCAAATGCAAGTAGACAAGAAATCAAATTGTAATCTTTTGCATCCCTGTACCTATCTTGTACTTGCATAGTTCAAAAGAGAATCATGCTGACAAAAGAGAAATACACTAGCAATATAAACTATATAACAACCATATGCAACAAAAGTATAGAGAATACTCTGAGATAAATATTATGCATCCAATCTTTTCAAAAGATAAATTTATAACTAAATGCCTAGATTTTTTATATTCAAAATATATTTTAAAATTTCTTTGAAGAGGAAAAGATAAAAACCAAAATCAATTATCCAAAAGAAGGGGTTCTTCCTACCGAAGCATGGTATAACTCTAGAATCAAAACAACATGGAGCACCATTTGTTAGTCCGTGAGATGAGGGTTTTGATGACAACCTTTGAATAGATTATAAAATATAAACACATACATTATAAGTTTATATATATATATATATATATATATATGTAGGATTTAACCATGCAGGTACTAAAAATGAAGAGTGTACAGCATAGAGATTCAAGATATCAAGATAAAATATCAAGGTAGAAGACTCATGAGTATCGAGACTATCAAGAGTTCAAGATTTCAAGGATAAGTATTTTTTATTATTATTAGGAATTTTTGTTAAAACTCGTAGAAAAGCACTGGCATCTTAAAATCCAATTTATTCGTGGAATGGAATCCACTTCGAGCCCGTTAAAGGGATGGAACCCTAAGTAGGATGGAACCTACGAAAAATCTAGTGGAACATTGTTTTGTATCCGCTAAGTTTTATTCAAAATGATTTTTCAAAAATTATATCCTATTTTCAAAATGTTTTCAAAACTTTCCTTTTAAAAGATTCAAAACCCTCGATCCTGATTTTAAATAATTTTAGCCTAAAAAAACATCTTTATTTTCAAAGTCAAATTAGTCCTGATTTTAACTATCTTTTTACGTAATATATTTAACTTTTAAATATTTATACTTAGATTTAAATATAAAATTACAGTTAAAATATATATATATATATATTATTCTTTATATTTACTTATGAATTTTAACCGTAGTCAAGTATATTTATAAAGTTTAAAATAGTTTTTATATAAGATAAAGGTTATTTTCAAAGAAAATCAAAAACACCAAAAAATCCTTTGGGATGTCGACATGCCTAGCATGACCATGTCGACATGGTGACAGTTTGATTCAAAAATTCAAATTTCAAAAGAAGTGTCTATTCGCCATAACTCTTCATGAATGGTCATGGCTGTTGTTCTTCTATAAATAGGGGTCAGTTTCAACGAATTTTCAATGATAATTTTCTGGTTTTCACTCCTCTTCTTCTTCCTCATTTCTTAATCCATATTCTTATCATTACTCTGTCGAAATCAACATTGAATCATACTCGATTACTTCTAGTTTGATTCTCTATCACTATCTCTACAAGATTCTCAGTGCTATTCAGAGTTATAGACTTCTTTGTAATCTATTAAGCGAGAAAAGGTGTGATTGTAGCCTTGGAAATCAATCAAAAGGGAAAAGGTGTGATTGTAGCGTTGGTAAATCAATTAGGCAAACTTGTGGCCCAGAAATCAAGTATCTCTACTCAGAGGATCGAAATTCTGGAAGGTGTACCTCGTAGCCTTGAAACTGAGGGTGTAATTGCATAATTGCTTTTGAAAGGAAATTCGTACTTGTGTTGCGGGACTAGACGTAGGGTAACTCCGAACCAGTATAAAATCAGGTATGTTCTTTCCTTTACTGCTTTTATTTTATTTCTACATCTGTAATTTTTTTTGTGATCATATCTGTGTCTGTATATTGCATACTTTTGTGTCTAAATTAACATAAATTAAAAGGATTTAATAATTCTTTATTAACACTATTCACCCCCCTCTAGTGTTAATCTAAGCCTTAAGATCCGTAATCCGCATTTCTCATAATTGGTATCAGAGCAAGATTTTCAAAGTTTCATAATCTGATTTTTGAAAAGTTTTTAAAATGGCTATATTCGTTAATACTAATTAAGAAGTATTCAAATCATCATTATTTCATAAGTCTACATATAATCGATATTCAAAATCAAGTTATCTACCAAAATTGTTTGATGTGCACGAATCATGCTTTATGAGCGTTGAGGAATCAATCCGCAACGGACAAATTGTGCAAATCAGAAAGAACAAACGGATGCTTGATAGTGTATGTTCTAGACACATCACTGTCAATCCAGATATACTGAATGATATAATATACAAAGACGGAGGATTGGTTAACTTTGTGGTGAACGTATTTTTCTGCATTTTAAACCGTTTGTTTCATATATTTTTATTTTAATAAAGCGGTATTATACGGGTATTTGTTGTGGATTTGCAGATTATAGATTCCGAAGTGCAACGTTGAAATTAATCGGTTGTGGCGTCCTTAGGTTCAAAAGACAAGCGGCATGAGTGCAACATTTTGAGCACCAAATAAATCAAAGCAATGTCACACTTCAATTTATGCGAAATGAGTCAGTTCACATTTTCACTTCAGCATATGGGTGCAAGCAACATGGGAAACAAATCATATTTATATCTCAAGTCACGTGCTCAAACTCAAAGCAAGGAACAAATTTAATTAATTCAAGCAAGTGGGGACCAACCTCAATCAATGACGTGGCAAGCATGCACATACTTTGATTTAGTAAATATTGGCTACATATTCTCAAGGTAGCAAACATCAATTCAAAGCAATATGGACCAATTCAAGCAATGATGTGGACGTATATATGTTCTCTTTTACCAATTCAAGCAAAGGACTAGTTCCTCCTAAAAAGTAGCAATTGAATTTTCTGGGCTGGGAAAGGCTATATATACAGCAGCATACAGCAACCAAAGGGATCATCTCTTACCTCATCACTTTTCTTCAAGTTTAGATTTAAATTCAGCACTGTTTTTATTTTCGAACAGAATACGTAGGATTGTTGATTAGATTTAGCAATTTATTTATTCTCGTTCTTAGTATTTTTTGCACTCTTTTTAGTTAGTTAATAATTATTTCACTTGTTTGCTCCATTATTTTCTTTTCCTCAATTTCAATTTCTGTTCTGATTTTTACAATTTTATATTTTGGTTGCAATTTCGATTAGTTTCGAAATCGATTCGGAATATATTATTGTTTTTATTTTCTGTTCAAATTCACCGTCGAATTCGTTTAAACACGCCTAAGATTTAACTATGGATTTCAAATATTTTAAAACACAATTCCCTGTGTTCGACCTGCATACTACACGCCTGTGCGCTTGCAGAATTTATTAAAATTTGTGCTTTTCTAATCAATAGAAAATTCGCAACAAGTTTTTGGCGCCGTTGCCGAGAAATTGCTATTTCGAAATTTCCGATTTTTCGTTTTTAAGTCTATTCGTGTTAATTTATTATTTTGCATTAGTTTCAAAAAAAAACATTTTTTTTTCTTCTCGCTGCATTCATTTTCACGTTTTCGTTTACATAGTTCTGTTTTTTTTAATCATTTCCACGCACCACAGCAAGTTTAGTTTTCGCGTTGCATTCATATTTAGTTTTGCATTCATTTTTATGTTTCTTAGCAGCTGCATGCATCAATTTCACATATTTTCTTGCATCTTCATAAATCACAATCTGCATAATTTCAACTTCATATAATAAAAAATAAAAATAAAAAGTAGCCGGACATTATTTTTTTTCCGTTCGTTCATTCACACGTTCATTTGCTCTCTGTTTCTTGACATACTCATAAGTTCATCTTCCATTCTTCAACAATCCTACAGTCAGTCGAAAGCAACAAAACTCGCTTCGAGCACTGAGCTTCTCCGCCTGAATCCACACCTTCATCACCAGCGAAGCCTTCAACAAATCCATAAACCGTCGAAATTCGCACCTGGAACTCAGTCGCAACTGCGCTTTCAACCTGAACTTCATCTTCACTGCTGCCTCCTCTGCCGAACTGCAGTTCCACCACCCTCTGACTAACAACCCAGTTGCCTCACAGTAACCAGTGCCAAACCACTTCAGTCCTCTCCACAACATTCAAACATCTCCCCTATCCACTGCAAACTCCACACATATTCCTCTGTTGCACTACTAACCACCTCACTTAATCCTTCTACTGCAAGTCTGCAACTATATCAACAGCCTTTATACCACAACCCGCAACCCAAAACCTCTGCTATCGCCTCGAAAAACCCCTGCCACACAAGCATCACTTCCCAGCCTTGCCCTGCCTTAACTAAACCATCGCCTAAACTGACCTCTACCGCTGCAAATCCCAAACCCGAGATCCAATAGCAACCTACACCCGCGATTAACCGGGGTCCTCCACCCATCGAGATCTACCTCACTCAGATCCGACTCCGTGACTTCCTGCATCTCCGGATCTGAAGAAGAAAAAAAAGACTAAGAAAAAGAAAAAGGAAGAAAAAAAGGGAAGTCTGGAAGTTTAGAATAGTGAAAAGCTTAAAGAGAATAAAAATTAAGGGGCAACGTCTTCATATTTCAAGCAAAAAGCAGAGTAAGCGGAGATTGGAGTGGCGTCCTGTGTAATAAAAAAAAAGAGGCACCGCTTTAGCTAATTTCACAGAAACTAACTTCACGAACGAGAAAACGAGCATTTCAAGTCGAGCGATTGCAAAACATTGGACGGACTGCTATACCCCTCTGTAAGTAATTTTCTACTCTACAGGTACCCAACTGAAAACTGTTTAAATTTACTTTTGGCTACTACGCCTTGATTTGTTTATGCGCGTTTGGGCAAGAAATAATTTTAACCGTTTAGAAAGCCAAAATATTTCATTAAACAAATCAACGGAAATTTCAAATCAAACAAATATGAGCAATCACGGTTCACAACACGGTTCACACCACAATTCACCAAAATTATCACCTAAATCACATGTTGGAAATAATGAATTTCATGAGAACCGACCATTATCCCTTAGAGACAGATGCTTTCCAACACGGACTGTTCAACCTTCGGTTATTTCATTTCCACCTGCCGAAGGAAATAATTTTGAGCTAAAACATTCTTTTATCCAAAGGGTACCAAAATTCACTGGGTCCGAAAATGCATATGAATTTCTTAGTGAATTTGAGTTATATGCTTCTGCAACTAAAATGCAACAACTTTCTAATGAATCCATCAAGCTAAGGCTTATTCCATTTGCACTTCTAGAAAGTGCAAAAAGATGGCTCAATTCTCTTCCTAAAAATTCAATTAAAAGTTGGGACAATTTCGTTATTATATTTTTGAAAAAGTTTTTTTCTTTCCACAAGACTCTTAAAATTCGAACTGAAATCAATCAATTTTCTCAGAATGAAGGAGAAACTTTTTCAAAATACTTTGAACGGTTCAATCAACTGTTATATAGTTGCCCACATCATGCAATCCTAAGCACGTTTTGTGCCAAATCGTTTATGAAGGGCTTAACTATCAAACAAGATCCCAACTTGAATCAATGCGCGGAGGAGAATTCATGGCAAAAACAGACGAGGAAGCTTGGGAATTTTTAGAAGAGTATTCGAAAAAGGATATGCAATGGGAAACAATTCGTGTTCCAATTCGTACTCCAAACAGAGGAGTACATGCCATTGACCCATCACATCTTCCTATAGATGCCCAAATTCCTCAAGAAGGAGAAGGACTACCTCATTACTACACACAAGACCAAATCAATGCTATAGCTCAAAATAGTCCTTATTCGTCCACATACAATCCTAACTGGAAGCATCATCCAAATTTTTCGTGGTCAAATCCTAACAACGTGGCTAATCCATCACATATGTATCCAATGATACCAAACCTGAATTATCGAGCCCCAACCTCTAATGCTCAAAATTCTCAACCCGCTCCTCAAACAAAACCTTCGAATCAACCATATAGGCATCCTAATTTTAATCCATCAACCCAACCTTCTCAGCCTTCACAAGAAATTGCTCGACTGGAAAAACAACTCTCTAAACAAAATGAACAAATCACTAACCAAGATGCGAGAATTGAGCAAATCACTAAACAAAATGAACAAATGTTGATAATGATGAAGGATCTCATGAAAATCAATGAGAAAGGTAAATTGCCTAGTCAAACCGAAGTGAACCCAAAGTATAACTCTCGAGGAGTAAATCTTTGTGAGAACGAAGATGTAAATCCGGTTAATGCTGTCACCACATTAAGGTCTGGAAAGAAGGTGGACAACCATGTCGGCAACCCCGACATCCTTCTTAAATCTTCCCATGTTCCAAATTCTGAAACTCAGTCGACAACCACGGTTGTCAATCAACACGATTCTAATTCTTCATCTAAGGTTGGCAATCCCGACCACTCTTCACCTTCTGATGTTGGCAACCCCAACATTCCAGCTCCCTTATCTTCACCCTCTAATATAACACCTTCTTCTTCGAATGAAAAAACTTCCGAACGAGTTTATAAACCCATAGCTCCATTTCCTCATAGACTCAACAAAAAGAAGAAACCCGCTAATTTTGACCAAATTCTTGAAATCTTCAAACAAGTTCGAGTCAATATTTCACTTCTTGATACCATCGAGCAAATTCCTCAATATGCCAAATGTCTGAAAGAGCTATGTACTCAAAAACGTGCCGCTAACGTTCCTAAGACTGCATTTCTAACTGCAAACACTAGCTTTGTTCTTTCAAATCCCTCCCTAATCAAGTATAAGGACCCCGGTTGTCCTACGATCGGTTGTAAAATCGGTAACGCTCACATTAGTCATGCCTTACTCGATCTTGGAGCGAGTGTGAATCTTTTTCCTTATACTGTGTACTGTCAACTTGGACTAGGGGAATTAAAACCTACAAACATCACAATTCAACTAGCTGATCGATTTGTCAAAAAACCTTTGGGCACAGTTGAAGATGTTTTGATACAAATCGAGCAATTCTATTTCCCAGTCGATTTCATAGTCCTAGAGACTGCACCTGCCTCAAATCCCAATAGTCAGATTCCTTTGATATTAGGTCGTCCATTTTTAGCAACATCAAATGCTATCATAAATTGTAGGAATAGTTAACTCCGACTTTCCTTTGGGCACCTAACCATTGAACTAAATATCTTCAATCTTAACAGACAACCAAGGAATTTTGATACAGAAGAAGTTGACATGATCCAAACAATTGTTGAAAATGATTTTAGTGATACTACGGAGTCTCTTAGCATGTGCCTAGATCATTTTAATTCCAACTTCCACGAAGATGAATACATTTATGAATTAAATGATATGCTATGATCTTTTCATAATTCACTAGAATTCAATCAGTTGATGTCTACTGAAGCCTCAAAAGAAGTACGCCCTAAATTAGACCTCATACCTCTTCCAAACAATCTTAAGTATGCATACTTAGATTCTTCGGAAAATTTCCCTGTAATCTTGGCATCCGATCTCATTAAGGACCAAGAAGAACAACTTTTGAAAATTTTAAGGGAAAATAAAGAGGCAATATGATGGGTAATCGCTGACATTAAGGGAATTAGTCCATCAATTATTGAACATCGAATACATTTAGTCGACGAGGCTAAGCCCACTCGCAAAGCTCAAAGGCGATTAAACCCTAATATGAGAGAAGTGGTAAAGGAAGAAATTATCAAATGTTTAGACAATAACATTATCTACCCTATCTCTGACAGTACTTGGGTAAGTCCGGTACAAGTTGTACCAAAGAAGTCTGGAATTACTGTGACAACAAATGAGAATAACGAACTTGTTCCGACAAAGGTCAAAACAAAATGGCGCGTTTGCATCGACTATCGAAAACTCAATGCAGCAATAAGAAAAGATCATTTTCCCCTCCCTTTCATTGATCAAATGCTCGAACGCTTAGCCGGTCATGAATATTATTGTTTCCTTGATGGTTACTCTGGCTATAATCAAATTCCCATTGCGTTAGAGGACCAACATAAAACAACGTTCACATGTCCCTTCGGAACTTTCGCTTATCGTCGCATGCCCTTCGGTCTTTGTAATGCTCCTGCTACCTTTCAAAGATGTATGATGAGTATATTTTCTGATATGGTGGAGGATTTCCTAGAAATATTCATGGACGATTTTTCAATCTATGGGTCATCTTTTGATCAATGCCTCCTTCGTTTAGAATGTGTCTTAAAGCGATGTAAGGAGAAATCTCTTGTTCTTAATTGGGAAAAATGTCATTTTATGGTTAAGCGAGGAATAGTCTTACGTCATGTTGTCTCTAAAAATGGCCTAGAAGTTGACAAATCTAAAGTTGATCTTATTGTTGACCTTCCTCCTCCAAGGTCCGTAAAGGACATTCGCCCGTTTCTCGGCCACGCAGGATTTTATAGGAGGTTCATTAAAGATTTTTCAAAAATTTCAAAACCTCTTTCAAATCTTCTGGCTAAAGACGTCAAATTTGAATTTTCCAATGAATGTAAAACATCTGTTGAAATCCTCAAATCGATCTTGACTACTGCACCTATCATCCAACCTCCAAATTGGACCTTGCCTTTCGAATTAATGTGTGACGCTTCTGATTATGCCATCGGAGCCATCTTAGGTCAACGAATCGATAAACTTCCTCGAGTCATCTATTATGCTAGCAAAACTCTTAATGAAGCTCAATTGAATTACTCAACCACAGAAAAAGAGTTCTTAGCAGTTATCTTTGCCCTCGATATGTTTAGATCATATCTCGTAGGTTCTAAGGTCATAGTTTACACCGATCATGCCGCCTTGCAGTATTTACTCACGAAAAAGGATACCAAGCCCTGCTTAATCCGTTGGATTCTCCTTCTTCAAGAGTTTGACCTAGAAATACAAGATAAAAAGGGTTCTGAAAATGTCGTAGCTGACCATCTTTCTCGTATAGTTCATGAAAACTATGATAACTCTCAAATCAACGATCATTTTCCCTATGAACAAATTCTTACACTCTCTAGTGCACCATGGTACGCGGACATCGTAAATTATCTTGTCACAAATGAAACACCTTCCCATTGGTCAAAACAAGATAAACAAAAATTTCTCTCGAATGTTCGAAGCTTTTACTGGGATGATCCTTATCTCTTCAAATATTGCACCGATCAAATCATTCGCAGATGTGTCCCAGAACATGAATTCCATAGCATCCTCTCTTTTTCACATAACCAAGCATGTGGAGGACATTTTGGAGCAAAGAAACTGCTGCCAAGGTGTTATAGTGCGGTTTTTATTGGCCTTCTCTTTTTCGTGATGCCCACGAATTTTGCTCCAAATGCGCTAGATGTCAACAAACAGGTCGTATTTCCAAACGTAACATGATGCCCCTAAACCCAATCCTTATCATCGAAATTTTTGATGTTTGGGGCATCGATTTCATGGGTCCTTTTCCTAATTCTTTTGGAAATCTCTACATCCTACTTGCAGTAGATTACGTGTCTAAATGGGTTGAGGCCATTCCTACCAGAACGAATGACAATAAAGTTGTTGTCAAATTTTTGAAAGAAAACATATTTTCCCGTTTTGGCACACCTCGAGCCATTATAAGTGATAACGGTTCTCATTTTTGTAATCGTGCTTTTGAATCTCCTCTTAAGAAATATTCTATCACTCATAAACTATCTACTACATATCATCCACAGACCAACGGTCAAGTCGAGATTGCCAATAGACAAATTAAACAAATTCTTGAAAAGACGGTTAACTCCAACAGAAAAGATTGGTCATCTAAATTGATAGACGCCCTTTATGCATTTCGCACAGCTTATAAAATCAATCTAGGAATGTCACCATACCGATTAACCTTTGGAAAAGCATGCCATTTACCCGTTGAGCTCGAGCACCGCGCACTTTGGGCAATCAAATACCTTAATTTTGACATAGAAAAAGCCGGATCGCATCGTAAATTACAATTGTCAGAATTAGAAGAACTAAGAAATGAAGCGTACGAAAATGCAAAGATTTATAAAGAGAAAACCAAATTCTATCATGATAAATCCATACTTCGTAAGACATTCGAAGTAGGTCAGAAAGTTCTCTTATATAATTCCAGACTTCATTTATTTCCGAGAAAATTGAGATCCCGTTGGACAGGTCCATATATTGTGAAAACAGCATACCCTTATGGCGCAGTTGAAATTGAAAATCCTAGGGACGGTTCCATTTTAAAGGTCAATGGACAACGCTTGAAGCCATTTCTAGAGTTTGAACAGCACGAGGACGATGAGTTCGTGGATCTTCACGAACCTAGCTATTCGGCATGAGCCGCTCACTATCTTGCACATATCAGGTTGTATTTTTTAGTTTTTTTTTCCTATTTTGCATTTGCATTCTATTTGACAGTTGGGACAGTGTCTCATTCCAGTGTAGGGGGGCGCATATCTCATTCTGTTTGTTCATATTTCATAGTATAGCATCATTTAAAAAAAAAAACTAATCTCATTATTTGTTTTCAAATTTCCTTTCAATTTTTTTTTTTCATTTCCCAATATTTTTAGGACTTCGATTTATTTTTAATTAGTCAAGACAAAGGTAAGCAGTTGTAGTCAATTGATGAAATTTTTTTGTGAATCACTAATTTCAAATGTAAAATATAATGAAAAGTTGAATTACAAGCGATATAGTGAGGTTAGTATATATGGAAATTCGTAGGTGATGGTTATGAAATCCTTTCTAAACTGTAGTCTTTGTTTTTTTTTTAAATGGCAGATTTAAAGTACATGCGTTGACATTTCAAATCATTGAAGTTAAGTGGTGCTAAGTTGATTTGCATAACTCTCTTTAGTTAATTTCAAAATAATAATAATAATAATAAGAATAAGAATAATAATAATAATAAGATACACCTAGAGTCGATAGGTGTGCACACTTGTGAAAGTGTGTGCACTCGCCACACTCTGTACTCTTCTCACGTAAGCCCGAAAGGCAATGCATGGATGGTATATCTGGCCTCAGCATTCTGAGTTAGGTGTATAAATAATTAAATAAATAATCACCTATGGATTACCGACCTTTTCTGACATAGTCAGCGTCGGTTTGCACAATCCACCAAGCTCTGTCCCAACTCTCACGTAAGCCCGCGAGGCAGTGCATGGGCGGTATACCTTGGTCCAAAGGATAGGTGTAAAGAAAAGAAAAGAAAAAAAAAAGAGAAGAAGAAGAAAAAAATTAGTAAAGAGAGACTAAGCTTTGAAACCCAAAAACACTTCTTGACTTTGTTGATTTGGCTTGTTATACAAATGGAAATGAAAAATACCATTTTGGAAAAAAAACTGTGATCAACGGTGAAGAATTAATTTCATGGCTGCACTATGTTATCGACCGAAACAACTGGCAAACTAGAATCTAATGTATGAAAACTTGATTTATATTGAAATTTATGATTAGTGAGGAACCAAAAATTTGAAGAAGTTGACTAAAACTGATATACATTATTTTGTTGCAACCATTCTGAAGTAAAACGAGTCTCCATTTGTTTAGAGTTTTGCATTCATGTAGTACATTAGAATCATCACATACTGCATTTGGATTTTGTGGGTAGTATCCGCTGAAAACCCTCACGAGACACCACTCGTCCTACCAGGGACACCTAGAGGTTTAACGGCTTGTTGCATACGCTCAATGCAATCGTGTTTCCTACGAAAAAGGATTTAGTTAGTTTTTTTTCTTTTTTTTCTTTTCTTGTTTATTCGAGGACGAATAAAGTTCAAGTGTGGGGGTATTTGATGAACGTATTTTTCTGCATTTTAAACCGTTTGTTTCATATATTTTTATTTTAGTAAAGCGGTATTATACGGGTATTTGTTGTGGTTTTGCAGATTATAGATTTCGAAGTGCAACGTTGAAATTAATCGGTTGTGGCGTCCTTAGGTTCAAAAGACAAGCGGCATGAGTGCAACATTTTGAGCATCAAATAAATCAAAGCAATGTCACACTTCAATTTATGTGAAATGAGTCAGTTCACATTTTCACTTCAGCATATGGGTGCAAGCAACATGAGAAACAAATCATATTTATATCTCAAGTCACGTGCTCAAACTCAAAGCAAGGAACAAATTTAATTAATTCAAGCAAGTGGGGACCAACCTCAATCAATGACGTGGCAAGCATGCACATACTTTGATTTAGTAAATATTGGCTACATATTCTCAAGGTAGCAAACATCAATTCAAAGCAATATGGACCAATTCAAGCAATGATGTGGACGTATATATGTTCTCTTTTACCAATTCAAGCAAAGGACCAGTTCCTCCTAAAAAGTAGCAGTTGAATTTGCTGGGCTGGGAAAGGCTATATATACAGCAGCATACAGCAACCAAAGGGATCATCTCTTACCTCATCACTTTTCTTCAAGTTTAGATTTAAATTCAGCACTGTTTTTATTTTCGAACAGAATACGTAGGATTGTTGATTAGATTTAGCAATTTATTTATTCTCGTTCTTAGTATTTTCTACACTCTTTTTAGTTAGTTAATAATTATTTCAGTTGTTTGCTCCATTATTTTCTTTTCCGCAATTTCAATTTCTGTTCTGATTTTTACAATTTTATATTTTGGTTGCAATTTCGATTAGTTTCGAAATCGATTCAGAATATATTATTGTTTTTATTTTCTGTTCAAATTCACCGTCAAATTCGTTTAAACACGCCTAAGATTTAACTATGGATTTCAAATATTTTAAAACACAATTCCCTGTGTTCGACCTGCATACTACACGCTTGTGCGCTTGCAGAATTTATTAAAATTTGTGCTTTTCTAATCAATAGAAAAGTCGCGACACTTTGGAGAAAATTCAAAAGGATATGTGATTGGCATCAGCAAAGTCGGTAATTCTGAAACTCCTACTATTACTAATGTTTTGCTAGTTAGGAATCTGAAAATAATCTGCTAAATATAAGTCAACTATGTGATAAGGGTTATAAAATTAAATTTGAAAAATATAAACGTCATATTGAAGATAATAATTCAACCATTATATTTGAGGGAGTCAAGAAAAAGAATATATTTATTCTTAGTATGAAAGTTGCAAATGATAACCTGCGTCTGTTGGCGAATACAAGTTACCTTTAGATTTGGCACAAGAGATTTGGGCATTTGAATTTCAAACTCCTATTTAGACTGTCAAAACATGATCTAGTAAAAGGTCTTCCTAAAATGAATTTTAAAGTAGATAGTTTATGTGATGCTTGTCAATTAGGAAAACTTAGAAAAAATTCGTTTAAGTTAGAAGATATGATTTCAACTTCAAAACCTCTTGAATTACTTCATCTTGATTTATTTGGTCCATCTCAAATTTTATCAATAAATCATAGTAGATATGTCTATGTAATTATATATGATTATTCTAGATTTACATGGACAATATTTTTGAAATATAAAAGTGATACTTTTGAATGTTTTAAGACATTCTCAAAAGAATTCAAAATCAATTTTCTCTAAAAGTTATAACTATTTGAAGTGATCACGTGGTGAATTTGAAAATGAAAGGTTTGAGGAATTCTGCAATAAAAGGGGAATAACTCACAATTTTTCATTTTCGAGAACTCCACAACAAAACGGAGTAGTAGAACGTAAAAATAGGACGATTCAAGAGTGTGCAAGAACTATGCTTATAGATAGCAATTTACCAAAGAATTTTTGGGCAGAAGCAGTTGTTACCGCCTGTTATATTTTGAATAGAACTTTAGTTAGACCTCTAACTGATAAGACATCTTATGAACTTCTTTATTCAAAGAAACCTAAGGTATCTTTTCAGAATTATTGGAAGTAAATGCTTTATTTTAAATACAAAAGATAATTTAGATCAATTTGATCTTAAATCCGACAAAGGTATCTTTATCGGATATTCTAATAGAAGTAAAGTGTACAGAGTGTTTAATCTAAAAACTAATACCATTGAAGAAACAATGCATGTTTCATTTGATGAAAATTTCAAAATTTTTGAAGATACAAATGATGAAGAGGATTTAATCACTCAAAATCAAGAACCTATTGAAACTAATAATGAAATTGATCATCCTAATAAAAGGACAAAACTTTTAAAAGATCACCCTGTAGAAAATATACTAGGAGATATGCAATCTGTTGTTAAAACTAGAAATCAACTAAGTCAAATGAGTAATGTAGCTTTTATATCAACTATTGAACCCAAAAATCCAATAGAAGCATCAACTGATGATTCATGGATTTGGCTATGCAAGAAGAATTAAATCAATTTGCTAGAAATGACGTTTGGGAACTTGTTCCTAGACCAGAAAGCAAAACTATAATTGAAACTAAATGGGTTTATAAAAATAAAATGAATGAACAAGGAGAGGTAGTTTGAAATAAAGCTCGTTTAGTCGCTCAAGGTTATTGTCAAGAAGAAGGAATATATTTTGATGAAACCTTTACTCCCGTAGCAAGATTAGAAACCATTAAGATTCCACTTGCTTTCGCAGATCACAATAATTTCAAATTATTTCAAATGGACGTTAAAAGCGCCTTTTTAAATGGATTTGTAAAAGAAGAAGTATATGTCGAACAACCACCACTTTTTGAAAATGATAAATTACCAAATCATGTTTACAAACTTAAAAAAGCACTATATGGTCTAAAACAAGCTCCTAGAGCTTGGTATGATAGACTAAATCTTATTTATTGCAATCTAATTTTGAAATTGGTAAAGTAGATAATACTCTTTTTATTAAAAAAAATAAAAATGATATTCAACTAGTATAAGTTTACGTAGATGACATCATTTTTGGTTCAACTAATTTTGAAATGAATAAAGAATTTTCTGAAATAATGAAAAAAGAATTTGAGATGGGTCATATGGGTGAATTAAATTTCTTTTTAGGATTACAAATAAAACAATTAGATATGGTATCTTTATTAGTCAAGAAAAATATGCTAAAGAACTAATTAGTAAATTTGGTTTGACCACTGCGATTGGAAAACCCACTCCCATGGCAACCAGTGAGTACCTTAGTAAAGAAGATCTCTTGAAAGATGTAGATCAAAAATTATATAGAGGAATGATTGGCTCATTACTCTATATTACTGCTAGTAGACCTGATATCATGTATAGTGTCTGTCGCTGTGCCAAATATCAATCCCAACCTAAAGAGACTCACTTAAAAGCTGTGAAATGAATCATAAGATATGTTGAACACACGTCTGATTATGGTTTATTCTACCCTAAAAATGATTCTTTTGACTTAATATCTTACTGTGATGCTGACCATGCTGGTTGTAAATCAGACCGAAAAGTACAAGTGGGACTAGTCACTTTTTGGGGGCATTTTCTGATTTCTTGGCTTAGTAAAAAGCAAAACACAGTTTCTTTATCAACAACTGAAGTAGAGTATGTTTGTGCTACTTTGGCTTGTTCTCAAGTAATAGATATGCAACAAGCCTTAAAAGATTTTGGTTTAAATTTCTCAAAATCTCCAATTTATTGTGACAATACGATAGCGATAAATTTATCCAAAAATACTACTCAACATGCTCGAACTAAACATATTGATATCAGACATCATTTTATCAGAGATAATATAAGCAAGTAAGTAGTTACTCTCGATTATATCAATTCTAAAAATCAAATTGTTGATATCTTAGCAAAACCTTTAAATGAATCAATATTTACTAAATTAAGAAGAGAATTAGGAATTTGTTCTATAACTGAAATATAAAATATAAATAACAAGTATAATTAACAATTGGTATCAAAATAAATCAAAGAGTTAAATTTCAAAAAGACCATGTCGACATCCCCTAGGTATACATGTCGACATATAACGATTTTGATTTTTTTTTTAATTTTCCCAGCAAAATTCAAAAGTTTAGTTATATATTCTTCTCAATTTCGATTCATTCATTCTCTCTATTTTCTCTTCATTCTCTCTTCTGAAATAAATAAAATCATGGATTCATCCTCAAAATCAAACATAAAATCAACTTTCTCATTTCCCTCTCTTACTTCTGGTCCATTCCAATGCACTGCTCTTGCTCGTGTAACGAAAATAGAGGAGTCTATGATTGATGTACTTCAGATGTTAACTGAAATTCAAGTAACTCAACTTCGTATGGAAGAGGAACAGGAAAGGCAAGGCAAGATTCTTAGGAATTTGCAAAAATTCCTAACGAACAACCAGGCCAACCCTATCTTGATCGATGAAGACTCTTCACTCAATCAAGAACAAGAGGCCAGTGACGAAGAAGAAGAAGAAGAACCCATGAAAGAAGCACATGAGGAGGATGATGACCAAGTAGTGTGTGTTGGAGAAGTGTGTTTCGACAAAAATGGGAATCTTGTCGAACAACGTGGAAATTTTTGTTTCCACTATCCAAACTGTTCGATTCATTGATCTCCTATGTTCAGAAACACACATTAGTTTCTTCTCTTTCCTTCCATTGTTGTTTGTGTTTTTATGTTTTCCAAACTCGTGTTCTTATATGTGTTTTTATTATAAGTATCATTGTGAATTCTTAGTTAGGATAGTTAATAGTTTAGGACTATGTTTTAGTATTAGACTTAAGTGTTGATTATTTATGATAACACTATCATTATAATCACATGTCATAGAGTAATAGTTTTAGGGGGAGTTATATAGTTTGGAGTTATCTAGTTTAGATAAAGTTTTTTGTTGATGACAAAGGAGGAGAAATATAAAATAGGATAGTTAGGTATAGATTAAGGGGAAGTTGTTAGTTTTAGGGGGAGTTATTAGGATAGAAATAATATTTTATAAACAAAGGTTGTCACCATCAAAAAGGGGGAGATTGTTAGTCCGTGAGATGATGGTTTTGATGACAACAACCTTAGAATAGATTATAAAATATAAATACTAACATTATAAGTTTATATATATATATATGTATATGCAGGATTTAACCATGCAGGTACTAAGAATGAAGACTGTACGGTATAGAGATTCAAGATATCAAGATAAAATATCAAGATAGAAGACTCATGAGTATCGAGACTATCAAGAGTTCAAGATTTCAAGGATAGGTATTTATTATTATTATTAGGAATTTTTGTTAAAAATCGTAGAAAAGCACTAGCATCTTAAAATCCAATTTATTCATGGAATGGAATCCACTTCGAGCCCGTTAAAGGGATGGAACCCTAAGTAGGATGGAACTTACGAAAAATCTAGTGGAACATTGTTTTGTATCCGCTAACTTTTATTCAAAATGATTTTTCAAAATTATATCCTGTTTTCAAAATGTTTTCAAAACTTTCCTTTTAAAAGATTCAAAACCCTCGATTCTAATTTTAAATAATTTTAGTCTCAAAAACATCTTTATTTTCAAAGTCAAATTACTCCTGATTTTAAACTATCTTTTTAAATAATATATTTAACTTTTAAATATTTATACTTAGATTTAAATATAAAATTATGGTTAAAATCTATATAAATTATTCTTTATATTTACTTATGAATTTTAACTATAGTCAAGTATATTTATAAAGTTTAAAAAGGTTTTTATATAAGATAAAGGTTATTTTCAAAGAAAATCAAAAACACCAAAAAATCCTTTGGGATGTCGACATGCCTAGCATGACCATGTCGACATGGTGACAGTTTGATTCAAAAATTCAAATTTCAAAAGAAGTGTCTATTCGCCATAACTCTTCATGAATGGTCATGGCTGTTGTTATTCTATAAATAGGGGTCAGTTTCAACGAATTTTCAATGATAATTTTCTGGTTTTCACTCCTCTTCTTCTTCCTCATTTCTTAATACATATTCTTATCATTACTCTGCCGAAATCAACATTGAATCATACTCGATTACTTCTAGTTTGATTCTCTATCACTATCTCTACAAGATTCTCAGTGCTATTCAGAGTTATAGACTTCTTTGTAATCTATTAAGCGAGAAAAGGTGTGACTGTAGCCTTGGAAATCAATCAAAAGGGAAAAGGTGTGATTGTAGCCTTGGTAAATCAATTGGGTAAACTTATGGCCCGGGAATCAAGTATCTCTACCCAGAGGATCGAAATTATGGAGGGTGTACTTCGTAGCCTTGAAATCGAGGGTATAATTGTACAATTGCTTTTGAAAGGAAATCCGTACTTGTGTTGCGGGACTGGATGTAGGGTAACTCTGAACCAGTATAAAATCCGGTATGTTCTTTCCTTTACTGCTTTTATTTTATTTCTGCATCTATGGTTGTTTCTGTGATCATATCTGTGTCTGTATATTGCATACTTTTGTGTCTAAATTAACATAAATTAAAAAGATTTAGTAATTCTTTATTAACTCTATTCACCCCCCTCTAGTGTTAATCTTAGCCTTAAGATCCGTAATCCGCATTTCTCACACCATTGGTATTTAGGTTCCTCCTAAAACAATAACTAGGGTAAACAAATATATCCGACGAGTCTTCCAATCTAAAAACTCCTAATCGTCCAACTTTAGTCATAACGAAAAATATTTGAAAAACTACTTCATAAAAAATCCTTTCAAATATCCTGAAATAATAATACTTCATCAAATTTTTCAAAATAATTTTATTATTATTTCTTTCATAAATTCTTTCGAAATCACTTTTCAACAACATCGGGATTTAAGTCCTAATGAACAACAACTTCATAAACCATTGTCTATAAAATCACACTATCAATCAAATCAAATTCCATAAAGGAATATACTAAAACTTAAATTACTTAAAATATTAAGTGACTATCAAGCAAGATTTTAAAAAGTTTCTTAAGTTCACAGCTTTCTTGATCGTTCAAGGATATAGATAATTTCCTAAGCATACCATCATGCTCATCAGCCTTTGGTTATTGCTTAGAATTCTAAGCTTTCTCAAACAAAATTGAAAGTCACTCCCTAAACTTTTCTAAGCCATAAAACATATTCTATTAATATACTTAAACCGTATGATGTACCTAAATCATCCATATGCAAAACCTGATCGACTACCTCCTTATATAAATAAACTTTACTTTCGAACTAGTATCGCTCACTTGAGCTCTCTAGTGTGGGCTTCATTAGTTTCCTTGATTAGAAACCTCTTTTCTCCTTAAATAGCCAAATACATGATAGAAAACTTCGGTATCATATCAATAATCCGATTCAAGTATTTATTGACAAGAATTGAGTGAGAAATCCTTTTACGGACTGATATGTACCACCTTTAAGTTATGTACTTAAATCCTAGATCAGGAACCATGCGAATAAATAATCTACGTATAACTTAATTACTAAATCTTGTTGGTTTCTTAACTACACCAATCTTTTTCTAAATCACTTTCATTTTCATTTATAATATTTCATTCAATACTGCGGCTAAGGGGTGTGAACGTTTTTAATATTTGTTTGTTTTGCAACAACCATGAAGAAGAAACCAAACATCTCTATTTCAACCATAAGAATATATACAATTTGGAGTATGCTGTTAAGCAAAGAAGATTCCAGAATCGCATCAGGGATGGTAAGAGGAGTGGATCAGGCTTTTCAAAGCCAACAGATAGAGAAACACCGACTCTATTATTTTGTTGTTGGTCCTAAATTTTTTTGTTGCAGCCACATAGAGGGAGAGAAACCTGATAATGTCTTAAAATAAAAGTGTAGGGAAGAAGGTTTGTGCACTTCCATTTATAACAAGATCGGAAGAAGCATGCGTGTTAATGGTTTGGAATGTGAATCATATTCAATGGAGATGTGGGAATAATATTCTGCTCCTTGTTTTTCTTTTTTCTTTTTCATTCCCTTATTAGGTTTCTTTAATTCTTTGTAACCTTCGTAATTTTCATGGGATTAAGTTTGTTTCTTCCCACTTTCTATTTATTAATTAATAAACGGTAAAGGGCACAACCAATCCTACTAGCTTTGCTAAATAGAGATTATTTGCGAACCATTTCACAAATTTCACTTAAGTTTACAAACATTTTATAAAGACACATCTTTATAGAACATTAGATTGAAAACTTATTCCACTTTTATTTACTTGTATAATACTTTTCTACATCCTAAGAATATGTACAAAATGCCAATATTATTTTATATGTTTATTATTTATTTTTATTTTTCAAAATTCATATGAAGGCCCAATAACCTCAAATAGATTATATGACACATATGTTTAAATAAAGATAAGGTTTAATAAAACAATTCTTATTGTTTGCACCGGAATTAGTCACAACACTCGTCGGAAGTTATCGAAGAGATAATAAATGAAGAGTGCAAATTAAAACTGAGGATTATCTAACAACAACTCCAAACAACATGTAAATAAGCACGCAGACAAGCAGTTTATAGTGGTTCGGCGTATTGCCTACGTCCACTGTGAAGTTTTTATACTTTTATTGACTCTCTTTTGATGATTACAACTCGGTACAGCAATCAACGGTAAATTACAACTGGAAATTCGAAATCAACAACCAAATTATGATGTAGGGTGATGGAGATCTCAATCCGGCAGAGTCTGGGTGCTTCAGAATCCAAAAGTCCCTTTTCTGTTGGCCCTGGGGCTCTATTTATAGGCGTAGGCTGCTGATATTCCGCTGAAAACTCGGGAGACCACTTCTTGCACGTGAGGGGGCCTACATGCACGTTCTCAGGAAGTTTGGGCCCATTTCGGCATCGGTTCGAACTCCATTCGAACCGATCAAGAATTCATCCAATCGGGGTGAAATTTGGCGTAGACATTCTTCAACATGTAGGCAAGCTTCTGTGAAAAATTCATGGCATTTGGCTCAGTAGATTGGGAGATATGATGGATTCGAAATGGCGTTCATTGCCTGGCTGTTTGGTTCGAAACCATGCTTTCGAACCGATGGTTTCGAACCCATCATGGCACGTGACTTCGTGGCGACGTGGAGCGCAAACTTCGAACCAACCCGGTCTTTACTCCAAATTGACCGCTTCGACTCCATGGATCTCGGCGAATTCGAATCGAAGGGGGACACGTCATCGTGGTTGGTTGACCCGGTGGATTCGAATGAGGCTACACAGGTGGATTCGAACTTGGCATCATGGATGGCTTCGAGCATGACTTTGTGGATGGGTTCGAACTAGGCTCCATGTTTGGGTTCGACTGTGATTCTCGCTTGGAGTTGAACTAGGCTTTGTGGTGGGTTCGAAGTGTGACTCTTGTGATGGATACGAACTATGTCATTTCTCCATGGATGCGAGGCCCATCGGTTCGAACACGATGGGTTCGAACACGATGGATTCGAAGGTGACGTAGGCGAACCCGAGATGGACCTGTGGATTCGAAGCCCATGGATTCGAGCTTGATGGTTTCGAAACATTGGTTTGTGATGGCTTCGAGACTCAAGCTTTCCCCTTCAATTTGAATCGATCATAACCCGAGCGTATGAACTCGGATTGACTTGGAACTTGAGACGTTGACTCCTATGGCCTTTCTCGCCGTGTCCTATCGGTTGTAGCTTAATCTAGACTTGGACAAAATTCAGTGATATCCATAGCGAAACGAAGCACGACCGACCTCTGAGGCGGATTGTCCTCCGTTTCTGATCGATCTTTTGGTATCGCGGCTTTGCCAAAAAGCGGGATAACATTCTGCCCCCCAAAGTACGTCTTGTGGGAACATGACGTGCTTTGATCTGCTGCAATTTCTTTGAGCAATCATTGCTTTCTTTCTCGTTGAAACTCGTATGCTGTACTGCTGTAACCTTGCGTTGATATGATTGATTGTTGTATAATAATGCTTAGCCATTGGCTGTCGCATTTATAACAGGATGAGGGTTTGACCCCTGCGAATATTCAAAATCGAATGTTAGTCTGACATGTATGTGCATATGTTAATTTGACCCTTGTTAGCGTCGTGCGTCCACGAGTCGTTGTCAGTATGGTTTGCTTGTAGAATTTCGTATCGATTCTCTCCTGAACCGATTTTGAAATTTGAATTGAGACAACACTTGGTGGTTGTCTTGAATGGTCCCTTCGTATCGATCCTCTCCGGAACCGATATAGAGGGCTAATGGAATCGAATTTGTATTGCGCAAGCGTAATGTTTCGAACCGATGCGTTCGAACATTGATGAGTTCGAGATCCACGTTTGTATGGGCGCGGCACGCTTGCTGCTATGATGGATTTGAAATTGACATTCGAACCGGTCTGAAAAGATGGAGTATACTTGTGTTGCGATGGGTTCGAAACCGACGTTCGAACCGATGTGAAAGGATGGTTTCGAGACCTTTGTTTGTGGCAGTGGCCTGTGCGCTTCACACGATGGAGCCTCAAACGTATGGGTTCGAGAGCGGATTTCGAACCGATCCTGCATTCTGACCTGTTGTAATCGGTCAAATCTACCGGAACGCGAATCGACCCAGTCATCTCCAAACCCCCAAATAAATAGCAATGACTTCGGCATTCTTTCACTTTTTACTTTTTTACTGTGCACTTTGAACTCCAGAGAAGAAGGTGTTGTCCTTTTGCGCTCAAACCATTTGAGATCCAAGCCTTCAATTTCTCAAACTCATCATTAAAACTAGGTAACTAATCTTGAATTCACACGGCAAAGCTACCTCGAACCCATCACTTCGTCATCGATCGGCCTTTCTTGGGCTTTGGTAAATCCAGATCTGGCCTTTGGAAGAATCTCGAATTGATTCAGGGACTCGCGTACGAATCGATGGGGGGGGGCAGCACCATTCTCTCTCGGACTTTGAGTCGACCCTTGCGATTCCCTTGGAGGGGATGCAGTTTGCACCCAGCTGACCATGGTGTCGAGTTGATTGGAAGGAGGCTCTCAACTTCGCACCGACATGAAACATCTCTTTACGAACGACACGAAGGGTATCGAGTCGAAAGCGTGTGATGCTTAGTTGAGGCTTCCTTGGTCGGTGTGAACTACTCAATCAAGGGTCGATTCGAAGTTATCCCCCACTGATCGATTCGAGCTCGGCGTTTCGATGGATTCGAAGTCGTTCTTCACCGATCGATTCGAGCTCGGCGTTTCGATGGATTCGAAGTGTGCCCTCCCATATCGATTCGAAGTCACCCTTCACCGATCGATTCGAGCTTGGCACACTGATCATCGATTCGAAGCTCGCCCCTTCGAATGGATTCGAAGTGGTGCGATGATGGGTTCGAACAGGTCACTCGTGATTGGTTCGAAACTTCATATAGTGGATACCAAGGTTTGATATTTTCTGAGAATAATTCCGACGAGCTTCACTCCTGCATATTTGGACACGTTAAACTGCATACTTGACCACCTTTCGAAGCTCGTTGACGGAACAATAACAATCTTTGTGTGTCTCAACTTTCTTTATGTGAAGGGTTTAGCGATAACGGCCATCACAACCGGGCTTTGTAGCTTTGTCGTTTGCGTGTTCTCTTTAATTCTGCGATATTCATTCAAGTAACGCATAGCACCGCACGACACACACTCGTACACTACACTGGGGAATTCACGGGCCCCTTATCATCTAATGATGGTTTCTCATGAGTTAGTCAGTTATGGAGCCTTCGAGTTCGCGTCAGCAGGAAACCCCACAAGATACACAGGGTATAGTACCTCCGAGGTTAGAGGTCCCAAACATTGATCCTTGTGACGACCGCCCATGACTCCCGCACCAAATCAAGGAAATAATGCGCTAAAAGGTGTGCCAGGCAGCCATGGACGATAGTCAGGGTAAAACAAAACAAAAGAATCTCTATCGTACAACTCACAGCGCATGGATAAAATACAATAGAGAAATATAATATAGTGAAGCTCCATAGAACAGAACATCATCATATAAGCATCACAGTAGTTTTATACAATCATCTACTCAAATCCATACATGAAAGCCTCACTACAAATCACTCAACCAAATACAGCAGCGGATACCCAGTACATATAGTAAGAAAACTAATATGCAAAGCCTCCTGCTCGTCTTCGTCATCTTCATCGTAGAACTCCTAGCACAGCACCTGTCACCTGCTACCTAGTCTGCCCATCCCAACATGGATGAACAGCCCAAGGTAATAAGAGGAGACATAAAACCTTGAGTCAGACAAAGTCTTAGTGAGCAGTAAATCAACTATCAAGCATACCAAAAGAGCATAAAGGATAAAAGGAATAGGAACCAAACCATCCCACTCCACCTCTTTCTACAGTGATAGCCCCAGACATACACTAAGGAGAAGCAAGCATAACAACATAGACAATTAAGGTAAAGCGAATACCACTCGAGTCAAGGACGATGTTTTCCAAATACAAACCCCCAAGGCCTAAACCAAGATCAGATAAGCACCCAGAAAACACCGCTCTTGAAGCCGAATGATAATACAACCAAACATCCATGACTCTGGCTATCACTGTTATCCTTGCCTCGATTTCACCGTTAGTTGAATGACCATCTGTCAAGGGCTAATGGTAACCCCGGTTCTAATCATAACTCCGCACACTGCCTTGTGCCTAGGACTTATCTACTTTGCCCAGAGTACTCAACTACCTACCTGTAGTCTTTTGGGTGTCCCGACTACCTACCTGTAGTCGTTATGGGCGCCCCATGTACTCTTGCTTTTGAGCATGCTAGAACCTTCAACAACGACGAGATCCAAGCCTCCTAGCCATCCTTCTTGACGACTATCCTCATACAAGCTCAAGCTACCTCTTGAACAATCCATTATCAACCAACTTGAACTACTCTTCAAGTTATCAACATGCTTGGAATGATCCCTGCTTGGATTAAGCCAAGACTCACATCATACTTCGCTTCATCGCATCAAAGCAAAGTCTCAACTCAACAACATGGTTTGCCTCATCAAATCATGGCAAAGTTCCATCTCATCATCATCCAATCTATACATATGAGCTTCAACATCCGCTACATATGCCTTAAGCAGCTTTCACCATTCAAGAGCCTTCTTCCATAGCTTTTGAATCCTCTTTCATCATCTTGTTCCAAATCAACTACTAGCTAACTTGGAAACAATCAAATCAATCATACATTCAAATAATCAATCATTCAAACAAGATCTATTAAGCAATTTAAGCAATATCAACTATAATGGGAATTTCGTAAATAAGTGAGCAAAAGTCCAACATATGTGAAACCATAGTTTTTAGCATAGATCTATCAAATATAAAACATGGGTTTTGTCTCTAATACTTGTTAAACTAACTTGCATAAGTAAACATCTTCAAAAACCATGGATCTAGACTTCGATCTAAGAAAAATGCATGAAATCTCTAACTTTAACACCCAAACATGCCACCAATCCAATATACTCCTTTGGATCCGCGTGAGAGATAACTACCACTCACCAAATCACCCAAACACTACAAAAACTACACACTTCAGATCTGGACAGCGAAGATCAAGGTTTGATCCGGCAATATCTCGCTCCAATCGATGAATTCTAGCTCGAACGGATGAAGATCTTCAACTTTGGCACTTGGATCTTCGATCTCGATCTTCGATCTTGGATGGATGTTAGAATTAGATTGGAATGGAGAAAAGAAGATGAAGAAATGTTGTAGTCGAGTCTTCAAAATGGCAGCACTTCGTCGCTTCAAAAACCGGTGCCAAAAAGTGAGCCAAACCCCTCTATTTATAGGCTGGATCAACCATGAGTCGTCGCTCTTAGGTCGTCGCCGACCCAACTCCTGAGTCGTCCCCGACTCATCCACATGCTGACTTACCATAAGCCACTCACACGACTCAACAACCCTGCCGACCTACGACTTAATACCAGAGCCGACCTAACTAATCAACGACTCAACACCAAGCTGCCTAACGACTTACGACTCATCGTTAAGTCGTGCCTACCGACTCAGTTGCAAACGACTCAATACACCAAGGCACAAGGTCATACGACTCAAACCCAAACCGACTCAACACCTACCGACTCACGACTCAAGACCAGTGCCGACTCAACATAAGTCGGTCACGACCTAAAAGCCTCCGACCTAAGACACTGCCGCGTTTTCCCCAAGTCCTAAGTCGTACGACGACTCAACAATACACACTCACGACTCAACTATGATGCCGACTCACGACTCATCAGGCCCTACGACTCAAAACCCTGCCGACTCATTACCCACGACCTAAGCCTAAACCCCTTAAGTCGCTACACCCTTAACCCGTTAACTCCTTAACTCGGCAAACCCTATGAGTCGTAACTCGTTGACTCGGCCACACTTCTTATCTCGGCCCTCTATGAGTCGGTCATCCTATGAGTCGCCTAACTTCTTGAGTCGGTCCATCCTTATCTCGGCCAACACTTTAAACCGCTACCCCTCCTTGAGTCGGTCCCCTATGAGTCGGTCACGACTCATCACCTAACTTAGCTATGCCTATGAGTCGGTCACGACTCATCACTTGCACTCGGGTCAACTCCTAAACGACTCAAGCTAGAAGCAACACAAACAACACTAACAACCTGTAAATTCTACGATTTATCGACACGTAAAAATACGGGTCGTTACAATCCTGAAGTTATCGGACCGGCGCCGGACGAACTTCCTGACGCGTCATTCATTGCCAATCTGTCAGATTCTGTCCCATCTCATATTTCCGAAGATATGCTGGGGAGGATATGTTTAAGGCACGGTTTGTCATTAGACGACGTGTTATTGCCTGGGCCAAGCGATAGACCACACAACCCGCCGGAGGGGTATACCGCATTCAATCGCCATGCGTGCGCGGCCGGGACGCTTCCTCCGTTCAATGAATATATAAGAGAAGTGCTGTCTTTTTTGGGAGTCGCACCATCCCAACTTCACCCGAACGGGTACGCTTCGGTGAACAGCCTGTTCATCGTCTTTATGGAATATCTTCATAGACCACCGGCCCCGATCGAAATCAGATACTTGTTTAACTTCAAAACCCGAAACGATTACCCATCTTTCACATTCTTGGAGGCAGTACGAAATTGTCAAGTGGTTACCGGATCCTGGACTAGGTTAAGCTATTACAGGACGGAATGGTTCTACGTCAGATGTCCTCCGGGCTTCGCCAGGCGATGGTTATTTAGACGTGAGTATAGCTGAGTTTCCAAACTGTTATTAAGGTGATTGCAGTCGAAGTGTGACTTATATATTTTTCTTCTGTACAGCGATGATCCAGCGCCCCGACGGTGAAAGCTTTAAGGAGATAGTACGTGTTCTCCGAGAGATCCTGAGCGCCGACAGGGATATTGACGTGTTGTTGACGGATAGGAATCTCCGGGCCTGTGGGTTAATCGAACGATGGCAGAATATAATATTCGACGGGGTGCAAAGAATTGTTCCGAAAAAACACGCCAAGCACAAGAAACCCAAAGTCATCGTGGCCGAAGAAGTTGATTCCGAAAGAACTCATACTGACGACGAGCCGTTGCTGGAGCCTACAGACGTGGCTCAAGATGTTGAAGAACAAAGAAAAGGCAAGGCGGCCGTCGCCACATCAACCAAGAAGGGGAGATGGAAGTCGGTTGTCACGGCCCGATCATCCCCCGGAGTTATAATTCCCGAGACGTCTCCTCCGCGAATTGAAAGTCTTTTCGAAGGGCTTACAGATCTTCCAATCCCGGATGATGTATCCTTTCAGCATGATGCCGGGTTGGAGGAGTTTCATCATACTCTTGAACTGAGCGAGCCTTTTATTACTAGCTCAGTCGACACTTCGGGTTGGTCGGGGGAAATGCATATTCATACACATTTCACGACACTACATAGTTCCGAGTTTCGGGTCATCGGTTTCGAGAAACCACTAACTCTGCTCTTCTCTTTGCTTTGCAGGTACCATGTCCAGGCGCGGTTCGATGCTAGGGAATCTGCGACATGCTCGGAAACCATCATATCGTGACTCGCGCAGGCGGGAAGGAGATAGAGACTATGACCAGGAATACTCCGGATATTCGAGCCGTGAAAGGTACGACACAGAGAGGGGTTATAAGCGTCGATCCCGATCACGTACCCCTCCTCTTCCCAGAGATTCCGTACCACCTCCGGCCCATATTTCTCGCCCCTCTGAGCCTTCACGTCATACGTCCACTTCCCAATCTTCCAGGCACGAATCTCACCGTTCGAGAAGCGAGGCATCGACCGCCGTAGTTGCGGAACAACCCCCCGCGGGGATTTCGGGAGAAGGGGCGCTTAGGCTCGCTCAATTGAAAAAAGACTTCCCAACTATTTGCTTTGACAACTACATTTTTCCCCCGCATTTGAAAAGAATTCCTCCGTCGGCGGAGCAGGTGGTGCACGACTATGTGCACGATTTTTACGCTCAGTATAAAGTTTGGTTTAAGGCGGCGGAGAAGGCGTCGGAGCTGGCCTTTGAGCGTGGGGCCGCCAACGAAAAGTTACAGGCGGAGTTGGCACAGAAGAGTCGCATTACCGATGTGCTTAACACCGAGGCCAAATCTTCCAGAAAATCAGAGATGGAAGCCATCAAAAAGGCCGATGAAGCCCAACTCACGATGGATAGAATGAAGCGTGAGCATTACGCCACGGTCGAGGACATGGGCCATCGGAATACTCTGGTCACTGCCGAGAGGGATGCGGCGCTAAAGGAACTAAATGAGCTCAAATCCAAATTTGCTGAAATCGTCAAAGATAGGGACGACGCAAATAATGCAGCACAGGAGGCGTGCGAACAGGCGGTGATACTCCGGGCCGAACGAGATGAAGCAATTGCCAGAGTTCAAGCGGTTGAGGCGGAGATTGGGGAGAGAGTTCAGCAAGCCGAGGCCAGGCTAGAGGCTGACATTGAAGATCTGCTTATTACATACAATGCCAATGTATTGAAATACAAAAATTTGGCCTGGCTTCAGGACTACCCAGTGCATCTCCGCAGTGCTTGGGAACGATTGGTTGAAGGGGAAGAGGAAGCGCACCCCGACGAATCGGTCGACCGGTTCGAGCTCGAAAACCGACTGCTAACGGATGAGGAAAAAAGGGTCCTTCATGATGCTATGATCGCTCATGAGAAGGAGATGGTTGGCGGTCGGCCTTTGGAGGCCGGGGAAGGGTCAGGTGTTGAGCATTGTGACACCGCTCTTGAAATCACTGCCCCGCTTTCGTCCGAGCTTGTATCTGCAATCAGCTCACAGACCGTTCCGGCTTACGACCCAGAGCAACCGCGATTATCACCCATTCGTGAGCACGTCCCTGAAGTTGTTCCACCACCAACAAGCCGAACTGAGGAAGGTATTCTGAACAAATTTCAAGTGCACTTTCGCTATAACTCTCGTTTTTGAAGTGATTGCTCTTAACCCCTTCTCTTCTTTATCCAGTGACTAGGATTACCCCGGTGTCTTCTACCCAGGAGCCGAGCCAAGGGCAGAAGGCTATTACTACTGAAACGACTGTTGTGACAACGGCAGCGTCTACCGGAGCGGCGCAGGGAAGCTCTTTATCTCTTGACGAGGAAATGGTGAGTGAATTGCTCGGTCACCAGAGTGACTTCTCTACAGACTTGCCATTTATCATTAGTGAGTTACCACCAGCTTCTGGCCCCCTTGTCGAGACCGGAGTTGTCCCCAGCCAGGCCCCATCAGCTCGAGAAGAAGAGATCTTGGCCGAAATCCATGCTGAATTGGAAGTTGAGGGGCAGAGCGGTTGCGCCGGTGGCGACGTTATCCCACCTTCTGCTGCGGATCCGGTCCCTCCTATTTCTCCGGCGGGGAGTCCTCATTTAGATTCAAGTTCCGAGGAGGATGTAGATATTATGCCCCCCGCTGGGGAGCAGCCACCGGAGAGGAGGTCGTCAAAGCGAAGGATTCCCGTTCCTAGCGATTCTGACGACGAACCGCTGATAAGGAAGCCGAGAAAGAAAGAGTAGAGCGGCCCCCCATGCAGATTTTTTGGTAGATAGGGACTTGTCTTTGTTTTTTGTTAGTAGACTGTGTATAGATGCAGGTTCGGCCCCTGCTAGTAGGCATTTTCTGGAAGAACTTATCTGCGTGTAAGTCCTTGTTTTAAGTTAGTTGAAATAAAATTTAGTTTCTTCGTTCCAACTATCGTTTTATTTGTGCTTAAGTACTTGCAATGTCTTGTTTTCGGTCCGGTGTACTTGTGGTGTTTTTACCGTTTAAGTAGAGTTCGTCTCGTTTACCAAGTCTGAAGATCTTGGTTACACATCGCGACTGATGAATGAGTCGAACTTCGGACGTTGTATCACTTCGGTTAGTGATTTATATCTAGCTTTCGTGCCCCCCAGTTTTGGGGAACAACACTTGTATTTTTGATGGTTGATCGCACTTGTTGCAAGTCTTGAGCACACGTACGCATCCCGGGGACTTAGAATAATTTGAGATTGATAACCTGGTTTGCATTCCGGGAGTTCGAGAGTTATTAGTGTTCGCATTCCAACTCGCACTCTACGAACTTGGAGTTAATATTAACATTTTAGCTCGCACTACGGGAACTTTAACTTAGTGTTCATGCTCCAATTCACACGCCGGGAACTTGGATAAAGCATGTATGTTTGGGTTCGCACTTCAGGAACCCGTAATTAATGTTCGTACTCCAACTCACGCTTCAGGGATCTGGAGCTAGCACGGATGTTACGGTTCGCGCTCCGGGAACCTGTAACTTACGTGTATACTCCAGTTCGTGCTTTGGGAAGTTGGAGTCCGTTCGCATTCTGGGAACGAATTATCAAATGTTTATACTCCAATTCGCGCTCTGGGAACTTGGAGTCCGCTCGCGCTCTGGGAACGAATTATCAAATGTTTATACTCCAGTTCGCACTCTGGGAACTTGGAGTTCGCTCGCGCTCTGGGAACGAATTATCGGATGTTTATACTCCAGTTCGCACTATGGGAACTTGGAGTTCGTTCGCGCTCTGGGAACGAATTATCGAATGTTTATACTCCAGTTCGCACTCTGGGAACTTGGAGTTCGTTCGCGCTCTGGGAACGAATTATCGAATGTTTATACTCCAGTTCGCACTCTGGGAACTTGGAGTTCGTTCGCGCTCTGGGAACGAATTATTAAATGTTTATACTCCAGTTCGCACTCTGGGAACTTGGAGTTAAGCGAGGGATTGTTGTGCAGCAATCCCTGTAAAGTGTTCATGGGGTGTCCTGTCCCCGAGCTCGGGTTTCACTTAGTGAGTGACCGTTCATATTGCAGCCACTCTCCATTTGAATAAATCCCACCGCACGGTGGGACTTAGCTCTCTGTGCGTTGTGATATCGTGCGTTACACTTAATAAACCACAGCTTTGGCTCGAACAGATGGCATTTTATTGCTGAAACGAGAAAATATGGCGGAGTCAGTTGCCTTATTACAAATTCAAGTCTCGGAATGCTAAAATAAAATGCAAAAGAACAAATTGGCAGAAAAAGCAAAGTCTTTCATGTGTAGTAGCGACGAAGACTCTCGCTATTCCAGGCCCTCGGCAAGGTGAGACCGTCAACGGTCGATAATTTGAACGTGCCGTCTCCGAGCTTTTGTGAAATCATGTACGGTCCTTCCCAAGTTGGCTTCATGTACGAAGGGACCGGGTAAATTCTTTTGAGCACGAGATCGCCGGGCTCAAAGGTTCGTGGACGGACCTTGGCATTGAATATTCAGGCGACTCGACTTCGATATGCGGCTGCCCTCAAATCAGCCTCTTCACGCCTCTCATCCAGTAAATCCAGAGATTGAGCAAGTAATATGGCATTTGTCTTCGGATCGTAATACGTCGCGCGATGAGAACGCACTTCCAATTCAACTGGAATAACGGCCTCTGAGCCGTACGATAGAGAAAACGGAGTGTGACCGGTTGCAGTTTTGTGAGTTGTTCGATAAGCCCATAACGCCATGGGGAGTTCATCGACCCACTTGCCCCCGGCCTTTTTCAGTCGCTTCTTCAGAATGGACTTTATAACTTTATTGACAGCTTCGACCTGACCATTTGCTTGTGGGTGTGCCACTGCGGAAAACTTCTTATGTATACGAAATCGCTGACAGAAATTTCTGAACTCAACACTGTCGAATTGGGCTCCGTTATCGGTGATGATAGTGTGCGGGAGGCCGAATCGACAGATGATGTTGCGCACTACGAAGTTGATCACTTTCTTCGTTGTAATCGTTGCAAGAGGCTCAGCTTCGGCCCATTTGGTGAAGTAATCAACCGCGACGATGGCGTACTTCGCGCCACCTTTGGCCAGAGGCAATGTTCCAATTATATCGATTCCCCATACCGCGAATGGCCAGGGGCTGACCATTTGGGTTATTTCGGTAGGTGGAGCCCTGGGAATCCAAGCGTGTTTCTGGCATTTGTCACATTTTTTGGTGTAGTCCGATGCATCTCGATTAACGGTGGGCCAGTAATACCCGTATCGGAGTACTTTCTTGGCGAGTGCCTGCCCCCCAGTGTGATTGCCACACTCTCCCTCGTGTACATCGTGCAACACTCGCCTGATTTCATCGTGTGCGATGCATCGGAGTAGGGGGACGGAATACCCCCTTCTATACATAACTCCGTTTTGGACGACGAACCGTGGGACTTTACGAAGGACCTGCCTTTTTTCACTCCTACGCTCAGGCAGCATTCCATGTTCAATGTAATTTCGATAGGGGGTCATCCATGACTCCTACTTGTGGTAGCCTCGAATGTCTGGCTGACCTCACTTTGATCAATGCTCGGAGAAGGTAGGGTTTCAACGGGGACAAGCCCCAATTGTTGAGCTTCGCCCGTACTCGCCAATTTCGCCAATGAATCGGCTTTCTGATTGTGCTCCCGGGGGATATAGAAAATGGCATAGTAATCGAAGCGACCAAGGGTTTCCCTGACTCGAGACAGGTAAGCAGCTAGTCTTCGGTCCTTAGCTTGATATTCACCTCGGACCTGACATACGATTAATTGGGAGTCACAATAAATCTCTATAGCGACAATTCTCAGGTCGTGGGCCAGCTTCAACCCAGTGAGCAAAGCTTCATATTCAGCCTCATTATTAGTCGCGCGGAACTCGAACTTTAGGGCGTAGCATACAGATCGGCCTTCGGGGGTTTCAAGCACTACCCCCGCTCCCGAACATCGCTCATTGGAGGCACCGTCAGTATATAACTTCCACACATGTTTAGGAGGTTCGCTATTCTCATGTAATTCCTCGGGTACAGTGAATTCAGCGACAAAATCTGCCAGAACTTGGCCATGTATGGCCCTTCTCGGAGTATAGGCAATGTCAAACTGACTTAATTCAATATTCCATTTTAGCAGCCTACCAGACGTCTCAGGCCGCGTGAGGACCTGTCGCAACGGCTGGTCGGTGTACACGGTGACAGGATGAGCCTGAAAATATGGACGGAGCTTTCTCGAGGCAATGACTAAACAATACGCCAACTTTTCTAGCTTGGGATAGTTCCTCTCGGCTCCGGTCAATCGTTTACTCACGTAATATACCGGCTTTTGCACTCGGTCTTCTTCCCGGACTAATGCTGCACTGATTGCGCTTTCTGATACCGCCAAGTAAAGATATAATTGCTCGTGATCAATAGGCTTCGAAAGAATCGGTGGTGTAGAAAGATGTTGAACCAGTGACTGAAACGCACCTTCACATTCTGCGGTCCATTCGAAGTTTCGTTTCCCTTTTCGGATCAGGTCGAAGAAAGGGATGCATTTGTCAGTTGATTTCGAGATGAACCTACTTAATGCTGCGACTTTCCCATTGAGACTCTGGACCTGCTTTATGGTCCTTGGAGTTTGAAGATTCCTGATGGCCCAAATCTTTTCAAGGTTGGCCTCTATCCCTCGGGCGTTGACGATGAACCCAAGGAATTTTCGGGATGCAACCCCAAAATGGCATTTTAGCGGGTTGAGCTTCATCCCATATCTCCGGAGGATATCAAACATTGATCCCAAGTCCTTTACATGATCAACTGAATGCCTTGACTTTACTAGCATGTCATCTACATAAACTTCCATGGTCTTCCCGATCTGGTCGGAGAACATCCGGTTAACCAAGCATTGATAGGTTGCGCCGGCATTCTTTAACCCAAAAGGCATGACTTTGTAGCAGTATAATCCCAGATCAGTCACAAAACTTGTATGTTCTTGGTCGGGCACATGCATGGGTATTTGGTTGTAGCATGAGTAAGCATCCATAAAGGATAACAATTCGTGTCCGGCGGTTGAATCAACGAGCTGATCGATTCGAGGAAGTGGAAAACTGTCCTTCGGGCAAGCCTTGTTCAAGTCAGAATAATCGATACACGTTCTCCATTTCCCGTTCGGTTTCCGGACAAGTACCGGATTTGACACCCACTCCGGGTATAAAGCATCTCTAATGAACCCATTTGTTTTCAACTTACCGACCTCCTCCTTAAGGGCGGCAGATCTCTCTGGATCCATACCACGCCTTTTCTGCTTGACTGGGATATACCGTGGGTCGATGTTTAAAGTGTGGCTCGCGATATCCGGCGAGATCCCACACATGTCAGAGTGCGTCCAGGCGAACACGTCAAGATTCACCCGGAGAAATTCAACCAATTCCTGTTGTGCCCCCTGGCTCAATTGAGACCCAATTTTTAACACTCTCGCATCATCGCCATCATCATCGATTGGGACATTGATAGTTAGCTCGGCCGGAGAGGCCTGACTTTCTGTATACTCCCCATTGTTGTCGTTGTCCCTTGGGTCAAGGTCTTTCTGGAATTGGTTGTGGTGCCCGGGCTGAGGCCCAAGCACCAATTGTCAATCATCGGCAGAATGGACGCAGAGAGATTCCTCTACGCCCTTCCCTTTCTCCCTTCGCTGCGCCTCTCGCAGCTCAGCAACATAACAGGCTCTTCCAACAGCCTGATCTCCATGAATCACACCGATACCACAATCGGTAGGAAATTTCAAAGTCAAACACCACGGGGCGATTGTCGCCCGAAATTCAGCAAGGGCCGGTCGGCCCAGAAACGCGTTGTACGGTGAATGTATGTCCAAAACAACAAACTGTAACATGCGTACTCTTCTGCACTCACCGATCCCCAGCTCCACGGGTAACTCCACAACCCCCGTGGGTATATTAGCACTTCCATCGAAGCCATGAATCCTGGACTGGCAGGGCTTCAGATCTTTGGCTTCCATCTTCATCTGGTCGTAAGCTCTCCTGAACAAAATATTGACTGAACTCCCACTATCCACCAGTATCCTCTTCATCCAAGCAGGACCAACCTGGGCGGATATCATAAGTGGGTCGATAGTCGGGGCTTCGACCTTGTCTGCGTCACGGTTCCGGAACACGATGTCATCTGCCATCGTCTTTTGCTGTTTTGCCGGAGCCCCTTCGTCATAACTACTGCAACATTCGAAGTCCATATGCCTAACCGAGCTAGCATATGACTCCATTTCTTTCCAGCTCCTATCCGCCGGATGAGGACCACCACTTAAGGTGTTTATCACTAGCCTCCCGCCCGCTCGGGCGGGTTCTTCCTGCCTTGGCTGATTTTGTCGATTGTTCTGGTTCGACGGACCCGCATTGCCAGACTGCGGCGCCCGTACGAACTGGTCCAACTTCCTTTCCCTGATCAACTTCTCAATTAAATCCTGCAAGTGTCTGCATTCGTTGGTATTGTGGCCGTAACTGTTGTGAAATCTGCAAAACTTGCCCGTTTGAATCTGCCTCTCCGACGACGGCTTCGGAGTAGGCTTCTTGTATTGCATAGCGTTACAAGTTTGTAGGTATACGTTCTCCAACGATGTATTCAGCGGAGTATAATTATCGAACATAGGGGCCCTACGCCTCGGCCCACGGTTCTGATCTCGCTTCCTGCTCTGATTCCCATTATCCTTCGGTCGTGATTGTTTGTTCTGGATATTTAGCTGTACTTTCTCGGAATTTTCTCCCGATTGTTTAACAGCCACATTGCTTTGAATCCCCTCTCCACTGGGTCCTGCGTCGTCCTGTTTCCTAGACTGCTTCGCGTCCTCACGCCTCAAGAACTGGGCGGCTTTGGAGTAGAAGCGATCCAACGACGCAGGAGGTTTTCCTGCCAACCAATTTCCAAAATCCGAATCAAGGTCAATTCCTTTCATCAATGCCATCAGAATCGAGTTATCATTAGGATTGGTGATTTCTACACAGGCCTTATGGAATCTCTCCAAGTAGTGTCTAAGGGTTTCTCCTGGAGCTTGGGTAACACTAGACAAAGTGTTGACGTCCCTAGGCCTCGCAACATGCATGCAGAATTGTTCCACGAACTTCCTGGCCAGCTGATTGAACGAGGAGATAGAATGGGGCAGCAATCGCGTGAACCACATCGTAGCAATGCCCCCCAAAGAGATAAGGAAGCTCCTACACTTGACCGCGTCATCTGCCCTAGCGGCGCTCATGGACCATTCATACTTCAATATGTGTTGATTAGGGTCCGAGTTTCCCTCGTACATCGGTAACGTGGGCATCCTAAATCGCCGAGGGGGTTCGGCATACAGGATCTCGTCGGTGAATGGGGTGTGACTCCGGGAGATTCCCCAGTCGTCGTTGGTAAACCCCTGACTTTCACGGATCATCTGCCTGATCATTTCTGGAAGATCCGTTATAGCTGCGTTCTGGGCATGTCGAGCCAAGGTGTGGTCGGGCTCCACAATGCGGGATTGGACCGGATGCTGTCGACGATCCGGATCTCGCCTCCTTGGTTCGGCATCTTCCGGTACATACGGTTCAGGAGACTGCCGTCGTCGGTGGTGGTTCTGATCCGACAACGTACGGATGTCAACTCCTGGCTCCGTGGCAACAGTTGCAGGACGGTTGTCGGTAGTGTGTTGAGGAGCAGTGCCTCCCCGAGAAGAAGGCCCTGTATGGAAGCTCACAGAAGGACCGACTTGTAGCTGCCCAACCGTCAATGCAGGAAGGTCTCCGGTGACCTGCGCATGATTCCCATCCATTCGGGGTTGTGAAGGTCGGTGATGATAATCGGTGGAGGCCGCACTCTCCGTGGAAGACTGGGATGTATAATCCCTCCTAGACCGCCTTCGCTTATGACTGTGTAGCTGGCGAGTTAATTCGGCGTTGGCACGTAGTTGCTCCGTCAACTGCTGCCGACTTTGGGTCAGCTCTTGGAGCAACGCTTGAAACTCTTGTCTTGTTACCGGTCCGGACGACTCCGAAGGTCCGGCGATGTCCTGAGTAGACGGTAATTGCGCAGGATCTGGCCTATCCTGGCCCTCTTGGTTACCAAGATTAGAGGTGGTTCTAGTACTCACCATTGTGAATAGCGAGATTCTTTCCTAGACCTTTAGCAAGTCTGAATAAAACGGAAGGAACCTAAGCTTGAAATCCAGATCTCTCTCTTAGATTTATGCAATCCGGTATTGATGACAGATCCGTGGAGCGAGAGAAAATCTGGGTTTTCTCAGTGAAAGCACCAAAGTGTTTGCACCGGAATTGGTCACAACACTCGTCGGAAGTTATCGAAGAGATAATAAATGAAGAGTGCAAATTAAAACTGAGGATTATCTAACAACAACTCCAAACAACATGTAAATAAGCACGCAGACAAGCAGTTTATAGTGGTTCGGCGTATTGCCTACGTCCACTGTGAAGTTTTTATACTTTTATTGACTCTCTTTTGATGATTACAACTCGGTACAGCAATCAACAGTAAATTACAACTGGAAATTCGAAATCAACAACCAAAGTATGATGTAGGGTGATGGAGATCTCAATCCGGCAGAGTCTGGGTGCTTCAGGATCCAAAGTCCCTTTTCTGTTGGCCCTGGGGCTCTATTTATAGGCGTAAGCTGCTGATATTCCGCTGAAAACTCGGGAGACCACTTCTTGCATGTGAGGGGGCCTACACGCACGTTCTCAGGAAGTTTGGGCCCACTTCGGCATCGGTTCGAACTCCATTCGAACCGATCAAGAATTCATCCAATCGGGGTGAAATTTGGCGTAGACATTCTTCAACATGTAGGAAAGCTTCTGTGAAAATTCATGGCATTTGGCTCAGTAGATTGGGAGATATGATGGATTCGAAATGGCGTTCATTGCCTGGCTGTTTGGTTCGAAACCATGCTTTCGAACCGATGGTTTCGAACCCATCATGGCACGTGACTTCGTGGCGACGTGGAGCGCAAACTTCGAACCAACCCGGTCTTTACTCCAAATTGACCGCTTCGACTCCATGGATCTCGGCGAATTCGAATCGAAGGGGGACACGTCATCGTGGTTGGTTGACCCGGTGGATTCGAATGAGGCTACACAGGTGGATTCGAACTTGGCATCATGGATGGCTTCGAGCATGACTTTGTGGATGGGTTCGAACTAGGCTCCATGTTTGGGTTCGAGCTGTGATTCTCGCTTGGAGTCGAACTAGGCTTTGTGGTGGGTTCGAAGTGTGACTCTTGTGATGGATACGAACTATGTCATTTCTCCATGGATGCGAGGCCCATCGGTTCGAACACGATGGGTTCGAACACGATGGATTCGAAGGTGACGTAGGCGAACCCGAGATGGACCTGTGGATTCGAAGCCCACGGATTCGAGCTTGATGGTTTCGAAACATTGGTTTGTGATGGCTTCGAGACTCAAGCTTTCCCCTTCAATTTGAATCGATCATAACCCGAGCGTATGAACTCGGATTGACTTGGAACTTGAGATGTTGACTCCTATGGCCTTTCTCGCCGTGTCCTATCGGTTGTAGCTTAATCTGGACTTGGACAAAATTCAGTGATATCCATAGTGAAACGAAGCACGACCGACCTCTGAGGCGGATTGTCCTCCGTTTCTGATCGATCTTTTGGTATCGCGGCTTTGCCAAAAAAGCGGGATAACACTTATTAAAACCTTCCTATCCAATTTAAAATAATTTTAAAATTTTGACTCAAGATTTTTATAAATGGGTTAAATTATCTCTTCTCTATCCCAAGAGTTAATAGATTTTATTTATCAAAACTTTCTCTTATAAAAAAATACTTTTTATTTTAATAAATTTCCTTTAAGGAACTTAACAACTAAATACTTGATTTTTTTTAAAACCCTTTTTGAAAATATACTACATATACTTCTATATAAAGTAACTTTAACAATTCATTCGTTAACACTCGCTTTGGGTTCGTTCGGATTTGAACCCATTTCAATCTCACTGTGATGAAGACAATAATTTACTAACTGCACTAGAATGTTTGTCTAAGCAAGCATTCAATCGTCACTTAGAAGATTATTAACATTACCACAAAATAAATCGAGATGTTTTCCCTAAATTATCCAAAGAAGATGTATTATTCTTAAAATTTCTCTTTGAAATATTTTTACTTATAAATACTTCCAAGTAATACTACCATTACTTTTCTTAAAATCTTTTTTTGAAATCATTTCAAGTAACCTCGGGATTTAAATTCTTAAAAACTCTTTTTACTTATAAAATACTCATTATAAATCATATAAATCATTTTATATATACCATACTCATATAGAATGTACCTTTAAAATCACCTTATATTATAATAACTTTCTTTTATTATAATAAACTTTTCATAAATACTTATCCTTTAAATGTCTTATCTTCCCATTTAGATTATATTAAACAACTTTATTAAAAGATGACTTTTAACCTTACATTTTCTCCGAACATCTTACAGTCAAATTGTGAAACTTAATTCACAAGGGGTTCGCTTTAATGTACTTAAAATTCCCCTAAAGTGGTCAAGCATAAATAATAATCAAGAAACCATATCGATGCTGCTAAATTATCCGAGCACGACAATTCAAACAATAATGATAATAGAGAAATATTATCATCAACAAAAAACACACTATAAATAACAATATAAATTTGAAAATTATTTATTTTTATATATAAAATATATAATCCTAGGTAAAATATGTTTCATTTACCAAATTTTCATAAATCAATATTATGTTTGTTTTCCTTGTTCGAGTGTTTAGAAATCGATATTGACACCGTGGCTCCCACTTCTCGACCAAAATTTATAAACCACTCAATTGGCCAATTAACGCAGTATGTTTTTATAGCAACAACAAATACGCTCTCGCTTTTAATACCCTTAACTCATTCTAAGATATTATTTACCCTATCTTTAATGAGTTTACCCCACCAAAGCCAATGTTCTCACTTCACTTTCAGTTTTGATACTTAACGGCCCACCTTTTTTACCCTTGAAAGTCAGCATTTAATACATCCACGTTATTCAAATGCCAAGAAACTAGGTGCCGGAAAGTAAAAATGAAAAAGAACAGGAAAACAGAATCTCATAGCGGAAAGATAACATATGATATAACAAAGACAGCAAAAGCTGTCACTCTAGTTAACACGGTATATCATAGTTAAAAACAAACATCATCGGCCTGGATAGTTATAACTTCCCAACCTTACAATTGCTGATGCGTATATATAATAATACAGTGGAAAATAAAAATACTACGACAGGTGAGCATCCAACTCTATTCCATGAGCTACAAGTCCCTCAACAACAACCTAGAAAAATTCTCGGTTTGACCCGAGTATTATAATAAATAACACTTAGATTAGTCTAGAAATCCAGGGTGCGAAAACTCAGGTTGTATGGTGAACAAATAATAATTCTATGAGACCACGCCGCTGACACAGAAAGGGCTTTACCTCATAAGAACAACTTCTACGTAAGAAAGACTGGAAATAAATTTGAAGAAAACTCAAACTTGAAAGAATTAGCATAAACAAGATCAAAACCCAAACTTAAAGATTGTACATAAATAATTAAACATCAAGACGAGCTCCATGCATTTCTCGATGGCAATTAAGAAAACAATTTAAATATTTGAATCAAACACAAGGAAAAGGAATTTTCAACAATGACTAGGAGGGTGCACCCCCTCACTGAAAATATACCTCTATAAAATATACTCAAGAGCTACGATGGCTCTCGGACACGTCTAAGCCGGACCCCACAAACCATATTGAGAATCTGAGTATATTATATCTCCATGCACATACCATCGAATTCAATCTAGAGTAGATGCGAAGATACTCTAGTTAACAACTCCACATACCTTAGCTTCCACTCGCTCTTTTTGGGTTTAGTCATTTTCGACAAAGGATATCAATGCTCAAATGAGCAAAAATCGTCTTAAATTGATGATACACAAAGAAGAAAGCGGAATTGATAGTAAATAATCAATTATCGGCAATAATTAAGGTGATCGTATATAGAAATTAAATCTCATATCCCTATCACTACTCATTGATTTCAAACTTGCACTACCCCTCAGTTAAAAATGAAGTCGGGCAAGTGAAGGTAGTGTTACCTCTAGGCATCGCCTTGATGGCATTTTTAACCTTCGAGATAGAAATGGGTTTCCATACCTTGACATTTATTGCTAAGATATGACTAAATCCTTTCCATATAAGTGATATCATTTATGGAAATCAAATTTATTATCCTTTCCATAACCAATCAAACTTTTAAACTTTTAAAACCGAACTTGTGCTTGAATTTCACATCATAAATTTTTACTTAAACGTTATTAAAATGATTAATTAACATTAACAACATTATTAAAATGAGTAATTAACTTTCAACATCATATTAAAATGACTAAATAACTTTAAACATCATAATTTAAATGATTAATTAACTTTAAACATCATTATTAAAATGATTAATTAACTTTAAACAGCATTATTCAAATGATTAATTAACTTTAAACATAATTACTAAAATGATTAACTACTTTGAACATCATTTATTATCCCAAAGGATAATAAATCAATTTGAAATGCTTTTATAAATTTTAAAGTAATGTTAATCTACCCTGAAGAAGATTAATTAGTTAATAATCTACTTTATAAATTTAAGACAACGTTAATTATCCCAAAAGATAATCAATCCAATTTATAAACTTTTATAAATTTAAAACAACATTAATTATCCCAAAAGATAATGAATCAAATTTATAATCTTTTTTAATTTAAAACAACAGCAATTATCCTGAAAAATAATTAATCAAATTTGTAATTCCTTTTATAAATTAAAAAAACACTTATCCCTTATTTAAAAATTCTTGAAATACTTGAAAATATAGTGTAAAGAATTTTAATGGCAAAACGCAACCAAACATTTAGTTTGTAAAAATACAAGTATAAGTTTGACACACAAAGGTTTAAGGGGGTGATATTTCATAAGCGACGATATAGCATAATCGCTATAATGACACTTACACAAATCAAATATTATGTCACAGATAATTCTACCAAACATTAATCATGACGAGAAACCCCCTTAGGGTCTCTCTACAAAAGGCCCTTGTAAATCACACACATGTATGTGAATTTGAAGTGTTCCGTAGTGACTTATTTGCTACGTATACACTTCGACTTTCCTTTTATTTTGTTACCTACAACATAATAGTTATTTATGTCATCCGCTTTTCAAGCGGGAATCAAATTCAAACAAAACAACCAACGACAATATACAAACTATCATTTGAATATTAAACAATAATTTATATCAACGTCGATATTATATAGTTTATTCATTGATGAGTAAACTCATCGAAATTCCAGTTTATGCTTTCGCGTTTTAGTTTGATCTTGGCTCAAAACTCTACTAGCTCCAAATTCCATAAATCTAACTTCGAAGCATAAATAACATCGATATGAGTCTAATGCAAAAGATTGCATCCATATCCAACCTTGTATGAGGAAGTTATTGGTTTTGTAAGATTATAATTCAGTTAAATAATTAAATTTACTTAATCACTTAATTAACAATTTAATTTCCCTAAATAAATCATCTTCCCCAATTTATCAAACAAATGTACATGCACAAGAATGTACACCATAGCCAATCATTCCAACCTCAATTACTCCACCTTCGCTCCATGAAACGATGATCTGACCATTGCAGTAAACTCTCCTCCACATGCTTTTCCCTATAGTGGCACCATGTTAAACTCAATCAAGCCAAATAAAGCCCGACCTAGACGAGAAGTTACCACGATTTGAAAATATGGGGCTACCCAAAAGGACTTCGAGCACCACCAATCTTCGACCATAACCGCTCTTTGACACGACAAATGCAAAAGAACCAACCCTATCGTCTATCTCCGCCTATAACTTGCTTAACTTGAAACCATAGTTTATGTCCACCTCTACCAAAGTCAATTGCACCATACAGTACCTACACCAAAATCGAAGCCTATGCTCACACGAGTTCAAAGATTCCATCTTTATATTTTTCTCGTTACGTAATTTGTTAGATTTTTATTTTTGAAAGAGCAAGGCTTATTTGGTTCACTAGAAACAAAGAATGATAAAAATAAGGAAAAAAGGAAAATGAAAATTGTTTAAGCGTTGAATTTATTTGATATTATGAACAAAAAAAATCAATTTCTTGAAACATAAGTTAAACAATATTCTCAAGCATACCAAGATTCCCAAGCAACCCATCATATCACCATCAAATTTTGAATTTTGATTTGACTTTTAAAAAGTTTTGAAAAGAAGATTTTAAGGTATTCCGACGGAAATAAAAATATGATTGTGCACAAAAATGTGACACGATCATCAATCAAAAATAAAACACACCATTTATCGTATTATGTGAAATTTCAAAAAATACCATCGTTTGCTGTAAAATACATCAATCAAAAATTGAAATATTTTCTAAATAAAAAATCCAATAAATTAAATTAAAATTACATCATTAAAAATCAGGTCATTTTATTAATAATTGATTTTCTTCCATTATTTATTCGAACTATTTATTATTGTAAATAAGTTTACAAAATGAGTTCACAATTCATTTAATTATATTTAATTCACAATTCAAATATAATTATAGAAGTTAATTAAGGTTAATAAATCCATTTAATTATATTTAATTCACAATTCAAATATTTAAATAATCTCTATATTTGAATTCAAGTCATTTTTATATTTTTAAACACGAATTATTTAAATATACTTCGAATCAAAATGATAAAATTCTAAGATGTTACACTATGGTACACATATAGATTATTGCATCATCTCTATATGCACTTATTTCCCTGTACCGCCACGTACACTAAAAGGTCTCCTAGTATCCACCGTTATGTAAATCATAGATAGACTCGTTTCCCTAGACCATACAAAGCCTATAAGGTCGCCTATTGTCCTCGGGCTAAAGGGACTCACACCCTGGACTACCCATAGCCTATAGGGTCATTAACATCCACCTCATCCACTTGGCCCACCGAAGCACTATAAGGGAGCTCCGTAATAACTTGACTATCTACTCGTGTCGCAGGTGCACATCTGTATCCATATCTGTATCTATATCCATATCCATATATGAACCAGGATCGATACCCATATTTGTTTCTTGAGTCACCTACTTATGCCACAGGCTTTTTCACATTCTCGTTACCATCGTATTACATTTCTGTATTACCAGGACATACATATCCATTTCAAATAGCAACCAATCATCACACATTCACTCAATTCTAATGTTATTGTTTGCCTCGTCAATAACCTCTAATCATCCTACATTAAAACAATAGGAACTTGATCCGAATCGACAACTATTATTTTATTTAGGCCCTCACATGTCTAGATTTAACCTGCTTTTAATTATAGTGCACCGGTGGGCCGGTTGTGGTGATCATTACACCGGTGTACATGATTTTCTGGCAATTATCAAGCTACAAATTTGATTGTTTTTCTCGTTATTTCCACCTCCAATCACTTCTGCTATGCCTGTAGTCACCTTAGAATGTTCTTAGTACCTAGGCCTATTTTTCTATGTCTGGTTTAACCATTTATTTCACCAATTTGGATGAATATTCATTAAATTTCAAGAATCTAGTGGAAAACTAATTCATACTTACCGTTCAAGTCAAATTCACACACAAAACCCATTTAAATCCAAATTTAGTGGTTTATAATTGTTCGTCTATTCTAATATAGCCAGCATATCATAGATATAGGATGAAATTATATTATATGAAGAGGAAAGCATGAATCACCCACCAAATTTACTATTTCTGCTTGAACTTCAGTTGTTCGCCCTGTTGCACCTCCTTGCTTCAAAGTTCCATCTCCAAATCATTATGGGTACGTAGCTTCCTCCGATAGCTTTGCAATGTTATTGGTCTCACGCAATTTGGTTAAGTTTAAGAGAGTTAGAGCAATTTGATTCTTTGTATGTAACAGGAAGAAAGAGAAGAAGGAATAGTCGTTGGTTTGTGAAACTAATTGCACATGAGTAGTTTTTAAATGGTTGGAGGGAAAATAACCGTTTGCTCCAAATTTCAAATTTAAACATCAAGTTTTGGCACCTTGTTGACTTAGCACTGCTTCATCCATAATTCCTCCATACGAACTCCAAATGAAGCAAACCAAAATACTACGCAACTCAGAAAAACAAGACAATTACAATGTAAATGGTTATCATCATCAAATTCCAAAGTTGAAAAATAACCATTTTGCCCCCTCCTTATTTTTAATTTATTTTACTAACACATTAAATTCAATTATTTTCACATTATTACACTATTAATTTTTAACTATTATATGTATGAAATTTTTGGATTATTATAGTTTCTGACTTTAGCATTGCTCGCTCCCTGTATCCCAGCTCGCTTAAAACCCAAGTTAACCATGCCTCTTGACCATAATGGTCGATACTTTGTTTGGACAAGTCGGTACAAACTTGTTGTATCTTTGTGGGGTTTTGCCTGACTTTCTCTACCCCGTTTCCTAGTGCATCTGGATCGCTTTTTGGCCTATGATCCTAATTATCAACTTATCTGACTGTTCTTTTCTTCTCCATCCTTTAAAAGAATAAATTCATCATCTCATCATATTGAACCATCAATCTCTCCTGCATCCTTCTCATCATCACTTCCATTTCTTCTCTAGTAATATAGATGGAAGATAGATTTGAACCTAAGGACACCTCATGACTGACCCATGCTCTGATTGACTTTCTCCAGCGATAGCTCTTACAATAGGCCTCTTCATCTCCTTTAATATCAGATCTAGGTCGTTCTCAGTGAATTTACTAAAAATTGACACAACACCTCAATATCAATAGAATATGAATTAAACAAATAATAAATGATGAAAACGAAGAAAAAGAGAACAAAACATAAAATTTGAAGTAGTTTGGAAAAATCTCTTGCCTATGTCCACTAAAAAAATTATTTGATGAATTCTTTTCAGAATACAACAATTTACAATCAATTTCCAACTACAATCTAGTTGATTTGGATTTACCTAGAATGCTTAGAAGAAAGAGGAGAAGAAGATTGATCCTCTTCCTATTTGAAGGCCCCTCATTATTTATAGACAAATCCCAGCACAAACATCATGATTCCAAGCTTGAATGCATATTTTTCTCCATCTCTGAAGTTCCAGCACGTAGAATGGGTCATCATGCATGTTTCTCAAAAAGTTCAAACAACTCAGTATTGACATAATATGGTGGGTAACGACTTATTTTTGTAAGCTAAATTTTTATATTTTTACTCCATGGTCGGTCCCCACCTCATCTTGCACACATCCAAAGATTTATAAAATGATCGGTATAGATCATTAATGATCGGCACCAACCTGATCAAAGCTTCCTAGTTTCTACATTCTTCAAAACTTAAGCTCCTAGGTCCCATGCATGTAAATCAAGGAAAAAATAAAGATCAATGTCGATCTAAAACGACTTGGTATCGAAATGTTTTGCTCAGCCCAATCATGGACAATTTTGCTAAGTTCTTTTATTTTGCCGTTATTGATAGTTTCCATGTCTCTAGGTTCGTTTCTTCATCATTTTATAGTCCAGTTTATCTATTTGAGTATGTTCTTAGACTGTGGAAAATTTCCAAAAATAATGTGGAAATATAATTTATGTGAAACTAAGTAAACCCAAAATAGATTTTTGGAATAAGTACATATGTAATGTATGTTAACCGTGATTTCAGATGTGTCTGACACATGAATCATAAGAGTATTTCATAAAAAATACATTATTCCTCAATTTGATATCACTCTAATGTATGTATTAACAATGAAGAATCTCTAATATAAAAATTTGTCCTTTATCATTTATATATTGATAGATTACTACATGTCGACTAGTTGTTGAGTAAACACAAGCTAAGGATGTTATGTATAATACTATTAATATATTCCCTAAATAAGGTAAGATACATGCATGTTTTTGTTGATCAAATTCCAAGCATGCGCATTAATACCTAGGACATCGTGAATGATATGTACGAGTAAATAATCTCTTTCGATTTGTTGAGCAAACTCAAGGTCGAGGTCAAAATTAGGGCAAATACCACAATTAGAGTTGTATGCGATGCAACTGATAAAGTGTTATTTATTGCTTGTGGGCCTACGATTTGTTGAGTCAAACTTAAGGTCATAATCCTAAGGAAATCGAGTCCTAACACTCATTAGAGAAATCAAAAGAATTTTTAGGGTTTTGAGAAATATAAAAATTTAGCTGGAGCCTTATTAGAAAAATAAAAAGATATCATTTACCATTATTATATTGTAAAGATATATGCTTTGCAAAGTTAAAATAATATACTTTAATAAATTTGTACAACTAATACAATCAAAGAATTATACTAAAAATATATAAGTGTACTGAGTAACGATTGACATAGAAATATAAATATACTTACTAATAAATCTTTTGGTATGTTGTTGCTTCAAGATCCATACAAGAGCCACATCATACAACTATTAAATGCATTCATACCTTGCTTACATAAATATTTATTCCTAAAGCTATTATTGCCTTTCATGAGTTTTGAACTCTAAAGCAATACACGAAAATGGTATTTGAGCCATATTAGATCATAAGAAAAGTTGTTTAATTGAATAATTGCATTGGTAACGTACGAAATCTTGATAAAATTGGTTCTTTGGAATAAAGAAAATAAACCATAGAGAAAGTCATATGTTTAATACGGTTGAAAATAGTAAAATCTTATTGTTTTGAAAATAACAAAAAGCCAAATACTAAAGACCAACTTAGGAACTCAATTGCTAAAATGTCAGTTTTGATCAGTTCACTTGAGTACAACCTATTTTATATCCTTAGAATGTTAAGGATGTTTGAAGCACTTTTGTAAAGAGTTTGGTGCAACCTTATAGTTTCCATTGAATGGTTTAACCATTTAAAAAGGAAGTTGAATGTTTGATAGCGAATGTAAAATAGGCATAACTGGGATAAAGAGAGTGCATGGTCACTTCTATTTCATGGAGAGACATTGGAAATGGGAAATGTATAAAATACTAAGTAGATACTTAATATGGAATTGAAATATGATTTATATTCCAAAAGTAATTTTATTATAGAAAATTATTTTATGTTAAATTTAGTTCTTTGAGTTAGGATATTTGATTTAAAACTCTCTGTTGTAAACTAGTTACAATGGATGAAATAAATGGATTTATATTTCATGCACTAGTATAGTAATGGTGGAAATAGTGGGAGCATATCGTCTGATATTTATAGTAGATACATCAAGTTATGAAACATTGCTTTCGTAGATATACCAAATACTATTTGTGAAATAATTACATTTTCCATTATTGATTGAAAATAGATAAAGTTTCATTTTAATATGTAAAATAAATCTATTATAATGATGTTATTTGTTTTTATAACAACAATGATGCATTAGCTATGGAAAAAACTGAAGTATCTAAAATTTTCTAAAGTTATTTTAGAATTATGGACTAAGCCATATATTTGAATAATTCCTTAATCATATGATTATGAATCGTATGGTGTTCATGAGTTGTATCTCAAAGGATTGAGAAAAAACCCGTTCATTGGGGGAGACAAAAAAGGATAATGAGCTCTTTGGATAGATACATAGATGAATGTTATCCAAGGTATGTTAAAACCAAAACAGGTTCATTTACTTTGTTAAATTCATCGAAAAATTTCCACAAACATAAGCATGCATTTTTGATACACAAGTAATACATCTTTGCTAAGTTTATAGAATTTAAAATAGAATAGAAACTATGACTACAAAGTAAATAAAACATTTCGATTGGGTTGGATCGGTCAGCTTATGGACAGAGTTCAAAAATACTATAAAATGAATAGAAATCATCTCAAGTCACTCCACCCTGTGATACATGATGATGTATCATTAAGGAGTAATCAATTTTTTTTGGACAAAGTATGATTGCTGATGAATGTTGTTGAACTAACTTCTTTCTATAAAGATATGTACCTAAAACTAAGTACATATGTTAAATTCAATTTCAACTAAAGCTCTATTTATGAAATCATGTAAGATACGAATTAACACAAAAACCCTACATGTCCTAGATCAAAAAGTTACAGGTTGTGCAAGTCGAGATGCTTCACGTAAAATTTGATCGTGGTGGATCTTGTAGCTCCAAAGGAGTTTGGGACCGACCAATAATGGTTCACCAATTTATGTTCTGAATATTAGTTTTGTAAACTCAAAATTGAATCAGTTTCATGTAAGTATTGGATATGATCCAAACATTCTAGTATAGAAACTGATTATATCATATGAAATGAAATTAACTAAGCCAAAAATGAACACAGCTCATTACAATTTCAAATAAGAATTCTTGCACATTAAAGAGAAGCTATGAGTTTCTTATCAATGTCGAGAAAAAGAATTGCTTGTGATAACAACCTCCTCGATTATCAATACGTGATGTGCACGTAAATATGCATATTTTTACCACCATATTTAGTCTATTTAAATTGAATAAATGATTATATTGGGTATTTTTACATGTTTAAACCAAATTCAAATTGTTTTCAAATTGTCACATATTCATCTTCATATAGGGGCAAAATGGTCATTTTTGTGCATATATCAAATTGAGAAAATTTAATGGGAAATTTCTATATTATTTTGTAGGAATTTAAACTCAATTACAAGTGGTTTCATGAAGGAATATGCATGTACAAAGAAGATGCAAAAGAATGAAGATGGAAATAATTCAAAGTGAAGAACATGGAGGACCCCACCTACCCACACCTTAATGTACAAATTAAAGGCTAATGCACATGCTAAAAGACATTTAAAGCTTTATGTACATTTAAGTGGGGGATTATTAAAGCTAATGATAACTTGGCAACCGCACTTCCTCCAAGGGCATTTTGGGTACTGCCCAAAAATATGCATTAGGGTTTCTAACTTATATAAATACCCCTTATGTTTCATGTAGCCCTCTTCCTCTTAGTTAGTTAGTTTTAGTTTAGAAAATAAATCAAATATCTTTTTCTTTCCATGGCTACTTAGCCATTTCTTCTCTTATGGCATTCTTTTTTTTTATGCAATGTTAATTATTGTTTCTTTTTAATTACATGTTCATTTCCTTTTATGCAAGTAGTATAGATTTTTCTTTATGCAATTAGAATAAGTTTCCATTTCACTTTGCTCTCTTTTCCTTTTCTTTTTCTCTCATGTTGCAAGCTATTTGTTCATATGATAACAAATTTGAGAGGCTAAACCCATTCAATTTAGGGGTAATGAAGCTCTCTAATCATGTAGCTTCAACTTAATTTGATGTTTATGCTCTCTTTTTGTGCTTTAATGAGAATGTATGAAGTGGTGAACTTGTTGTTTTTGCTTTGAATTTGATAATCTATATTGTTGACACCAAATAGGCTATACTTAAACAATCACTAACACAAATTACCTCTTCATCTACATATGATGATGGTAATGAAGTGAATGTTGAGATTAAAATTTGATGGTCTATATTTCTAATTAATAGTTAATAGGCCATACTTAAAATAGATTTTGCTTTCAACTTTGTTATCATTTTTCATGTGAGTTAGTAAATGGTTTAAGGGGTGTGCTATAGTTTGATGGCTTATGTTGAGCTAATTAATAGCACAAATAGGCCATACTTATGATAAGCACATCAATTAAGTTAACTAATGACAAAGATAAGAGAGATCATAACTTCATTTTGTTGATTTATGTGATTTAGAGAGTGGAAGTTGCCTCTAAATTGTCTTAACACTCTCGTATTTTTATCTCTTTTTCTTTTGCTAGTTTTTGTTAGTTTCTTACATTTCTATCTATTCACTCTCGACTTGGTATAATTTGATTGAATAGAATTTTAAATCATCAATTCCCTGTGGATCGACTCGTATTCTCCGCGTGCTATATTTGTACACCGTGCGCTTGCGGAAAAATTTTAATTCAAAATTCGTTCGACGGTTTTCTAAACCGATAGAATTTCCGTCGACGAACAAGTTTTTGGCGCCGTTGTCGGGGAATTTGCTTTGATTTTATTTTTGTATTCTTCGAATTATTTTTGTTTTCATTTTTGTGTGTTTTTGCTTTGTGTGTGCGCATTTAAAAAAAATGTTATGTGTTGTTTGATTTTTGTTTGTGTGTTGTTATTATTTTCTGGTTGTTTCTTCATTTGCATTTCAAAAAAAAAATTCATTTACAATTTGCATTCTCAGTTTACATTGTACAGTTTGCATTTTATATTTCTCTGTTCTTTCTGTCATTTACAACTTCATACTCACCTTCTCTGCACACTACAACTTCATACTCAATCACCTCCACCATTCCTTCCCGCAGTGTGCACATTTGTGCACTACAATCTCCTTCCCTGTCATAACTGTCACTGACCCAAAACCAAGTACAACTTTTGAAACAATTCACTGTCTCACTATTTGCCTCTGCCTTGCTTCTAACTATAGTCTACACTCACATCCCTTACCCACTGCTTGCATCCTTGACCAGCCTTCTCTGGCCACAATCTCCCTGTCATCCCTTTCTTACCGTTCTTCCTCCACCAAACTATCATCAGTGACCTTCAACAGTAGCTACAAACTTCTACTGCCACTGCCTGAACACGTTTCAATCCCACTGCCAATATCATCACTGCTCACTCTGAATTCACATACACATCTTCCTCCTCCCGCAAAACATACATATTCATCGCTTCTTTACATACAAAACCACTCCACTGTAATACAACATCACCACCAAACCATCTACCTACTTTCAGATCCTCATACGTCAACTACCACACTTACCCCAGCCACCAACACCATTGCAAACAACTAACCGATACGACACCACTCTCGGCCTCGCTCCAGCCTGAAATCAATCACCAAAGTTGCTAATCAAAACCGCTCCTCCTCCCTGCATCACAACCTCGCCGCAGCTTCCACTGCAACTCCGTTTCCCCCCACATCTCAGCACATCGAAAACCTCTACAATTGCAAATAAACCCGCTGCCACTTGCATCGATTCCAGTCCCTGTCACCAATCCACAAACTTGAACAGAACTTTTGAACTTCTAATCGCCGAAACCCCAATACATTCTTAGAATCCATCCAAACACCCAGTTCGAAAATCAAAACCCGCAACCCAATCGAACCAATCTCAAATTAACCAAATCCAAACAATATCTGGCTGCGAAATTATGAGTTGGATTTGATTTTGAAAATTGAAATCGAGAATTTGATTTGAGATTTGGGGGCGATGTTGTCCGTGTTTATAGGATTGAAAAAGAAATAAGAGAAGACAATAGAGAGCGATTTAGTTTTTAACTGGCTAAACTTTCTTTGTTGATTTTTAATTGACCAAATTGGGCCGGGTGTATTTCATATGAGGCGGGCTGGACTTTCTTCTTGTTTTGTTTAATTTTAAGTTTTTCCTTAGTCCATATCCCTTTTTGGTTTTTCAATCTTCTTTTGTAAATAAAAAAACAAAGTGTATTTGTTTCAAATTTTTCTTAGTTTCATTTCCAAAAAAAAGAAAAAAAACACAAATAATTGTTATAGAAAAATTTGTTTCGTTTTCCTTCTTTTGTTTTGATTTTCTTTTGTTTCACTTGCTACTTTGATGTCTCGTTTAAAAAAAACTGTATGTGTGTGTGTATATATATCTCTTGTTTTTCATTTCCAGGTTGCCAATGCAGATTGAAGAGTCAGTTGCTTCGCTTGGCTTGTCAAAAATAATTGCTTCGCCTATATCTATTGTTTTTATTTCCTTGTATTGTTGTTTATTTACATATATTTAAAAAAAATTCAAAAATTCAATAACAAAAACAAAAATTTAATCGTAGTTGCATTTTTAGTACACGTTTAATTTCTGCTTTGCATTTCATCCCAGAATTTGGATTAATAATAACGGTTAGACATCGATAACTTTTAATTGTATATTGACAATTTGTCTTCTTTGAACAATTTAATTTCTTGGTGTGTAGGCTACGACAGAGCAATAATCAGTTATAAATATTACGATGATTCGTAAATATTATATTGAATTGTTTCTCTAAAGGTACTTAAACCTTCGGTTGCTTTGGTACGGTGATTCGTGGTGCACCGATAAATCCTGTCTGTTACCTGGCTGAGAACTATCTTGTTGAATTAAGACTATTTGTGATTATACAATTTTGGGTTAACTTAGGATAAATAATTTGTAATTAGACAAGTGCATTTATTTAGTTACATTAGTTCATGCATATTTTAAAAAAATTCAAAATCCAAAACTAAAAAAAATTGTAAATATTTCTTAACTTAGTTTTTTTTCCTTTTCCTTTAAAAAATTTCAAATCAAAATTTCGAAAATCCAAAAAATATAAAATCTTTCCAAAAACAAAGAAAAAATTTGAAAAACCAAAAAATAAAACAAAAATTAATTTCCCTTTTGAAAAATAAATTCTGAAAATATTTTTCTTTTACAAAAAATAAATAAATAAAAACGCAAAAATATTCTTGAAAATGTCCAAGTTTCCTTTTTCTTACTCACTTGAATTTAGTTGTGAAAATCAATATAATCTATATGAGTTCACTCCAAATTCGTATGGATATTTTAACGACAACTTTTGTTTAGACAATTCGAATTTTGAACCACAAAATTTCCAAAATAATGGTCAACCTTTAACTCTTGAAAATAGCATTTCATCGTTACTTGAACTTTCTACGCAACAAAATCAAAGTACAAATGAGTTGTGCAATTCATATTTGTGCTATAACCTGAATCAAGGTTTTCAAAATTTGAATTCTCTTCAAAATTCAAATGATTTCGAGTGTAACCCATGCCAATTCAATTTTCGAGTTTCAAGATGAATTTCAAAATCAAGACGAAAATGTGAATCAATTTTCAAATAATTTTGGCAATGGGAATAGTTTCAATAATGATACGTTTGAAAACATTGGTTATCAACAAATTCAAAATGAAAATTTTCAAATTAGTAATCATGAATTTGATTTTGTTGACCAAATGGAAAAAGATAACGGGGATTTATTACTTGAGAAATACATAAAATTTCGTGAAAATCAATATCAAATCTCAACTTGCGAAGAATTAAATAATAATCTACCATTTATCGAAATTGACAATTCTTGTTCTCAACAAGTCCAAATCAAAAAAAATTAAGTTAATAATTACAAATTTTACTTTGTTGAGCAAATGAATGAAATTTACGATGGTCACAGGAATTTGTTGGTTAAAATACTGGAAAATTTTCGTGAGAAACAAAATCAAATTTCAACGGGTGACGAGTCAAGTGATAATCCACCTTTTATCCAAATCGATGATTTTCAAATAACAACTTTCAAAATTGAAAATGACAATCTTAACGAAGTTGTTGAAAAGACGGTAATTGAGTTGGATTTCAATTCTTTTGAAGATATGGAACCAAATTTAAAGTTCGATCTTCCTTTTTTCGATTTCGAAAATTTGAATACGACAACTTTGGATTTTAAACTTGATTTATGCGATGAAGTTGTTGATAATCCAACAAAGGAAGTCGAACTTTTCGAACATGAGTTTTATGGATATTTTGAAAATGAGTTGCTAAATTCTCAAGGGGATGATTTGAATCACCATTTCGATTTTGAAATCAACGATAAACTTGAATTTGGTGAAAAAAATTTCAAGCAATTGTTGTATCAACCCGGAAAATCATTGAAAATAAAACAACTCGTTCAATTTTTGATAATACCAAATTCGTTTTTCCAAATCAACATTCAACTTCGAAATCTTTTATTGCTTAGTTTTTCGTACTTAAACCGTGTCTCACACATTTGACGAGACAAATGAATCGATCTTTAGAAAACCGTTTCATTTACTTTTTGACTGTATACTTTCTTATCTCTTGTAAACAATAATCTTTCATGTAAATATTGGATTTTTATTTTTCTCCTTCCACTTGGGTTGACTGTGGGGACACAGTCAAAATCAAGTGTGGGGCGGGGCTCATCTTCAATTTTTTTATTTTTCATGGTTTATTTTTGCTTTAAAATTTCAAAAAAAATCACAAAAACAAATTTTCTTTTGATTTATTTTTAAAAGAAACACTAAGATAAATATGTGGTTTTGGTTTATTAAATTGAAATTTTTAAAAATTTATTTGCCTTAACAAAAATAAAAATGAAGTTTGATTACAAATAATAACGGTTTAACTATTATTTAGGAAGATTCATACGTGTTAATTATGAACTACATCCTAATTGAAAATCTTTGTTTTAAAAAGTGGTTGATTTAAAGTAAAGGACATAACATTTTTTTTGCCTTCTAAGTTAAATGGTGCTAAGATGACTTTGCAAAACTCTCTCTCTCTCTTTTAAAAAAATATATAAAAATAAAAAATAATAACATCCAAGTATTAACTCTCATTTAAAAGTCCTCACGGTTATGCATGGATGAATTACTTGGAATCTTTGATTATGTGCTTTCATACTCAATTAAAAGTCCTCGCGGTTATGCATGTATGGAACACATATAAAAAAAATAGACTTAATTAAAACCACCTACGGTCGATAGGTGTATGCATGAAAGTGTGTGCACTCGCCATGCTCTGTACTCCCCTCACATAAGCCCGAAAGGCAGTGCATGGGTGGTATATCTGACCTCAGTTTACCTAAGCTACGTGTGTAATTTTTCTTGCAAATAATGAGAGAGCAAGCAATTGAAATCCTAGCACTATTTTTACTTATTTCATTTGATTTGTTATTGAAAAGAAATGAAAATACCACTTTGATAAACTTTGATAATCAACTAAGGATCCATTTCATAGTTACACTGCGTTATTAACCAAAACAACGAGTTAAACTATAGTTTATTTGTTATGATAACTTCGTTTTTATTGGAAATATTGATGAGTAAATGACATAAATTTTCAAGATAATAACCAAAACCTATATTTAACTTAATTGTGTCAATTTAAAAATAAATCCTTCATTCGTAAATATTTCAAAAACTTGCATTATTCTCTTTGTAAATAAATCTTACATTTTGTAAATATTTTCATCCTGCATTTGGATTTTGTGGGTAGTATCCGCTGAAAACCCTCACGAGACAACACTCGTCCTACTAGGGACACCCAGAGGTTTAACGGCTTGTTGCATACACTCAATGCAATTGTGCTCCCTATGAAAACAGATTTATCTTAGTTTTTCTTTATTCGAGGACGAATAAAAAGATAAGTGTAAGGGTATTTTATGTGCACGTAAATATGCATATTTTTACCACCATATTTAATCTATTTAAATTAAATAAATGATCATATTGGGTATTTTTACTTGTTTAAACCAAATTCAATTTGTCACATATTCATCTTCATATGGGGCAAAATGGTCATTTTTGTGCATATATCAAATTGAGAAAATTTAATGGGAAATTTCTGTATTATTTTGTAGGAATTTAAACTCAATTACAAGTGGTTTCATGAAGGAATATGCATGTACAAAGAAGATACAAAAGAATGAAGACGAAAATAATTCAAGGTGAAGAACATGGAGGACCTCACCTACCCACTACCTTAATGTGCAAATTCAAGGCTAATGCACGTGCTTAAAGACATTTAAAACTTCATGTATATTTAAGTGGGGGATTATAAAGCTAATGATAACTTGGCCACCACACTTCCTCCAAGGGCATTTTGGGTACTCCCCAAAAATATGCATTAGGGTTTCTAACTTGTATAAATACACCTTATGTTTCATGTAGCCCTCTTCCTCTTAGTTAGTTAGTTTTAGTTTAGAAAGTAAATCAAATCTCTCTTTCTTTCCATGACTACTTAGTCATTTCTTCTCTTATGTAATTCTTTTTTTTATGCAATGTTAATTATTGTTTCTTTTTAATTACATGTTCATTTCCTTTTATGCAAGTAGTGTAGATTTTCCTTTATGCAATTAGAATAAGTTTCCATTTCACTTTGCTCTCTTTTCCTTTTCTTTTTCTCTCATGTTGCAAGCTACATTTGTTCATATGATAACAAATATGAGAGGCTAAACCCCTTCATTTTAGGGGTAATGAAACTCTCTAATCATGTAGCTTCAAATTAATTTGACGTTTATGCTCTCTTTTTGTGCTTTAATGAGAATGTATAAAATGAATAGAAATCATCTCAAGTCACTCCACCCTGTGATACATGATGATGTATCATTAAGGAGTAATCAATTTTTTTTGGACAAAGTATGATTGCTGATGAATGTTGTTGAACTAACTTCTTTCTATAAAGATATGTACCTAAAACTAAGTACATATGTTAAATTCAATTTCAACTAAAGCACTATTTATGAAATCATGTAAGATACGAATTAACACAAAAACCCTACATGTCCTAGATCAAAAAGTTACAGGTTGTGCAAGTCGAGATGCTTCACGTAAAATTTGATCGTGGTGGATCTTGTAGCTCCAAAGGAGTTTGGGACCGACCAATAATGGTTCACCAATTTATGTTCTGAATATTAGTTTTGTAAACTCAAAATTGAATCAGTTTCATGTAAGTATTGGATATGATCCAAACATTCTAGTATAGAAACTGATTATATCATATGAAATGAAATTAACTAAGCCAAAAATGAACACAGCTCATTACAATTTCAAATAAGAATTCTTGCACATTAAAGAGAAGCTATGAGTTTCTTATCAATGTCGAGAAAAAGAATTGCTTGTGATAACAACCTCCTCGATTATCAATACGTGATGTGCACGTAAATATGCATATTTTTACCATCATATTTAGTCTATTTAAATTGAATAAATGATCATATTGGGTATTTTTACATGTTTAAACCAAATTCAAATTGTTTTCAAATTGTCACATATTCATCTTCATATAGGGGCAAAATGGTCATTTTTGTGCATATATCAAATTGAGAAAATTTAATGGGAAATTTCTATATTATTTTGTAGGAATTTAAACTCAATTACAAGTGGTTTCATGAAGGAATATGCATGTACAAAGAAGATGCAAAAGAATGAAGATGGAAATAATTCAAAGTGAAGAACATGGAGGACCCCACCTACCCACACCTTAATGTACAAATTAAAGGCTAATGCACATGCTAAAAGACATTTAAAGCTTTATGTACATTTAAGTGGGGGATTATTAAAGCTAATGATAACTTGGCAACCGCACTTCCTCCAAGGGCATTTTGGGTACTGCCCAAAAATATGCATTAGGGTTTCTAACTTACATAAATACCCCTTATGTTTCATGTAGCCCTCTTCCTCTTAGTTAGTTAGTTTTAGTTTAGAAAATAAATCAAATATCTTTTTCTTTCCATGGCTACTTAGCCATTTCTTCTCTTATGGCATTCTTTTTTTTTATGCAATGTTAATTATTGTTTCTTTTTAATTACATGTTCATTTCCTTTTATGCAAGTAGTATAGATTTTCCTTTATGCAATTAGAATAAGTTTCCATTTCACTTTGCTCTCTTTTCCTTTTCTTTTTCTCTCATGTTATAAGCTATTTGTTCATATGATAACAAATTTGAGAGGCTAAACCCATTCAATTTAGGGGTAATGAAGCTCTCTAATCATGTAGCTTCAACTTAATTTGATGTTTATGCTCTCTTTTTGTGCTTTAATGAGAATGTATGAAGTGGTGAACTTGTTGTTTTTGCTTTGAATTTGATAATCTATATTGTTGACCCCAAATAGGCTATACTTAAACAATCACTAACACAAATTACCTCTTCATCTACATATGATGATGGTAATGAAGTGAATGTTGAGATTAAAATTTGATGGTCTATATTTCTAATTAATAGTTAATAGGCCATACTTAAAATAGATTTTGCTTTCAACTTTGTTATCATTTTTCATGTGAGTTAATAAATGGTTTAAGGGGTGTGCTATAGTTTAATGGCTTATGTTGAGCTAATTAATAGCACAAATAGGCCATACTTATGATAAGCACATCAATTAAGTTAACTAATGACAAAGAAAAGAGAGTTCATAACTTCATTTTGTTGATTTATGTGATCTAGAGAGTGGAAGTTGCCTCTAAATTGTCTTAACACTTTCATATTTTTATCTATTTTTCTTTTGCTAGTTTTTGTTAGTTTCTTACATTTCTATTTATTCACTCTCGACTTGGTATAACTTGATTGAATAGAATTTTAAAATCATCAATTCACTGTGGATCGACCCGTATTCGCCGCGTGCTACATTCGTACACCGTGCGCTTGCGGTAGATTTTATTTCAAAATTCGTTCGACGGTTTTCTAAACCAATAGAATTTCCGTCGACGAACAATACGCTTTGAAGAGTATAGACCCTACCATATGGCATGATGATAACGTATAGAATAGATTCCAAATACATTTTCGAACAATGATTTTGATAGTTTTTACCTGAAGGGAATGATCCATCGGTCTTAGATGTGTCTTTTAAAGGAAGATCAATGCGTTTGCAATATAGTAAGGGATAATGACGAGAATTACCTTGTAAATTTTAGATGTTGAAATTAGTGTAATAGATTCGTTGGTCAACATACGTAAGTTAGTTTGGATTCTACTCGTATACTATGGCCAAATATGACATTGAACACCAAATAAGATATATATGGTTTTATAGGAAAGACAATGAATATTTACGTCGGGAGGATGTACGCAAGCATCCACGAAGAACTATTGCTGGAAATTCAGATGAGGTAATACAAATTAATCATGTTGTAAAGCAATCTAGAGAAAATTCTAGGGATGTAAACATGAAGGTTAGAAATTAGAATGACGGTGAGAAATGGAACAATGATGGGGCCAAGAAGCGTAAGCTGGATAATTGGAATCATTTCTAGACTCCTAATTATGACAATTACACTGAACTGAACAACTCAATAGAGAACATCTATCTAGCTACTCAGAATACTGAACCATATAGGAAGCCGGCTCCTGGGGAGTCAACTGAGAAGAAAAGGAAGTCGGGCTAGTTCAGTAGATTCCATAAGACTCATGGTCATAATACTAATGAATGCTGGCAATTGCATGACATGATTGAAGATTTGATTAGAAAAAAGAAATTGCAGTAGTATGTGAAAGCCCCGCAGCGTGGAGGGAAAGGAACTTGTAATACCGCCTGAGTCATCTTCCCAGTAGGAGCAAGCCCAGCTTGGTGCTAATCCACCCAGATAGTCAGAAGATGTTTGGTGATTAACACAATCATCGATGGGCTGCATCCAGTTGATAAAAGCTTTGTGGAAATGGATAAATACATTGGATCTATAAAACGTGCTGAGAATGAAAGTTTTTATGTTATTGAGGATGGAGCCCCGACGAAACAATCTCGAACCACGACAAATGATATTGTTTTCGAAATAGAGATGCTGACTGGAGTGGAAGCTTCGACGATCGAACCACTTGTGATTTTAGCCAGGAATGGTCCTTCTATTATACGAAAGGTGCATGTTGATTGCGAGAGTTCAGTCAATATCTTATTCAAGAAGGCTTATTATCAACTATGGTAGAGGAAAAATATTTGTAGCCTTTTAGCTCCCGAATACAGGGGTTCAATAGGATGGCTACTAAAGCCATAGGATTTGTTGAATTAGTACTTGGTGAGGGCGACTGCAAACAAGTGCAGGTCATGTCTTTTTTGGTGTTGGATATATATTCTGCTTATAACACATTTTTAGGCCGAATGGCCCTAGCTGAATTTAGAGTGGCCATCGCTCCTTAGTGTTTAACTATGAAGTTCCCTACAGACAATGGAGTGGGAATTGTGCATGGAGATTAGATGGCTAGCCGCGAATGCTACGTCTCTGAGATAAAGGAGGCAAGGCAAAAGGAGAAAGGAAAGAAGATGAATGGGCCATCTACATGAAGGCTTTGGACGCATAGAAACTACAACCTGAACCCTGGCTCGGGCAGACCGGTCGGATGCACGATAATATGGACAGATGAAAAGAGACAGAAGGCGCGCGAGCAGCTCCTGTCGAGTTGAAGATCACCATTCCAGTCAGTAGGGATGATTCAAGCAAAATCCTGAAGGTTGGATCTTAGCTCGGTGCTAGTGTGATGAAGGAGTTAGTTGGATTTCTCCAAGCAAACCTAGATGTGTTCGCCTAGACACACTTGCACATGTGTGGGATCTCTCCTGGGATAGTGAGCCATGCATTAAATATCAATCCCAAATGCGTTCCTGTAAAACAGAAATGTTGTAGCCTAGGTCGGGAGAGATCCGATGCACTCAAAGAAGAAGTGGAAAAGCTGAAGGACAATAGCTTCATCCGTGATGCCTTATACCCAAATTGGATATCAAATCATATCTTGCTGAAAAAAGAAAATGGGAAGTAGAGGATATGCATCGACTATTCGGATTTGAATAACGCATGCTCGAAGGATAGCTTCCTGCTTCCAAGGTAGATTAGCTAGTGGACTCGACAGCTGGACACGAGCTGCTTTCATTTATGGACTCGACAGCCGGATATAATCAAATCCCAGTGCATGTCCCAAATGACGAAAACAGCAGCTTTAGTATGACCTTAGACTCTATTGTTAACTGGTCATTCCCTTTGGATTAAAGAACATATAAGCGACTTACCAAAGACTCATAAGCCGAATGTTTAAAGACCAGATTGGACGATCAACGGAAGTTTACACAAGCGACATGCTTGTGAAATCTCGATATCTGAGAGACCATGTTGATGATCTGGCAGAGACATTTGGTATCCTCCAGCAATACAGGATGAAACTCAATCCTTTGAAATGCACTTATGGCATTACATTAGGGAAGTTCTTGGGCTTCATTGTCAACTCTTATGTGATTGAGGCCAACCCTGAAAAGATCAAGGCTTTGAGAGGGATCAAAGACCTATAGATAATCAAGGAGGTCCAAAGCTTAAATCGAAAGGTCGCCGCCCTGAGCCGATTCATCTCCAGAGCCACTAACAAGTGCATCCCCTTCTTCAAAGTGCTTAAGAAAGGGAAAAGAAACTTTGAGTGGAATCAAAACTGCAAAGACGCATTCCAGGCTCCGGTGAATCACTTGGAGAGACCTCCCATTCTTTTGAAACCATTGGATGATGAGGATTTGTTCTTATACCTTGCGGTGTTGTTGCATGCCCTGAGTGCCGCACTTGTACATGAGGAATATTGCATCCAGCTACTAGTCTATTGTATCAACAAGCGGTTAACATGAGCAGAAAGAAACTATTCGAGACTAGAAATGCTCGCTTACTGCCTATTGATTGCTTCAAGAAAACTCTGCCCCAATTTTCAGGCTTATCCGATCAATGTCCTCACAGACCAGCCATTACGAAAAGTCTTGCGATGACCTAAGACTTCTAGAAGGCTATTGAAATGGAACATTGAGTCAATATGACATAATCCATCACCCTCGGAGAGCAATCCAGGGTTAAGCCTTGTTGGATTTCATTGTTAAATTCACTGCATGAGATGATTCTCTGGAAAGCATTGGAGAAAAAGAAGTTGAATGGAAGATGTACATGGATGATGCATGTAATGATCGATGTTTTGGTGTTGGAATTGTGCTTGTCACTCCCGAAGAACACCCGATCAGTTATGCCATGAAACTTGACTTTTTGACGATGAACAAAGAAGCCAAATACGAGGCCCTATTTGCAGGGCTCGTATTTGCTAAGATACTGGGTATAAAGATTTATACATTTTCTATGACTTTCAGCTGGTGGAATGTCAGGTTCGAAAGAATATCAGGTAAAGGGAGAAAGTTTAGCTCCTTATCTAAACCCAGTTCTTGAGCTGCTCGATGGATTTGAATACTATAAGATAGCACATTTTCCTAGAGAGCAGAATGAAAAGGCCAATTCATTGGCTAAGTTGTCTAGTTCTAGGGATGCGCAACTCATGAGCTTGGTTTTAGTGGAAGTACTTTCAGCTTCAAGCATCAACCAAATGAATGTTGATTGGATCTTAAATACTGAACCTAAAAGGGATTCATGAATCACTCCAATTCGAAACTATTTACAAAGAGGGATTCTTCTGGAGAGAAGGAATAAACGGAAAAAATTCCTTCGCTAAGCCTCGAGATACACCATGCAAGAAGGATTACTATACATGAAGGGTTTCTCTGTCCTCATACTTCGGTGTGTCGCTCATGATGAGGCCAAACTAGTCATAAGGTAAGTTCACAAAGGGGCTTATGGCGACCACACTAAGGGAAAACCTTAGCAAAAAAGATTCTTCGATATAGATATTTCAAGCCAACTGTCAAACGAGATGTAGTTGATTGTACCCAGAGGTGTGACAAGTGCCAGAGATTTGCTAAAATTCCAAGGTCCCCACCGACGGAAATCACTCAAATGGTCAATCTTGGCCATTTGCAATCTAGGGGCATTGATATCGTCATCATTCTGCCAATACCTAAAGGTGGCACGAAGTATGCCATTGTGGCGATTGATTACTTTACCGTATAGGTTGAGACAGAGCCATTGGCCACTATTACCATGAATTATGTGATCAACTTTGTGGTTCGAAATATTATCTACTGCTTTGGAATTCTACAAGAAATCATTACAGACAATAGGACCCCAATTCGATAGTATGAGTTTAAGGATTTCTAACGACATCGCTTAGAAAAGAAATTTGCAATGGTAGCACACCCTGAGATGAATGGATAGGTTCAAACTGTAAACAAAATTATCAAATCCAGTCTTAAGAAGTGGTTGATGAAGTCTAGGGGCAAATGAGTTAATGAACTTCCATTAACACTTTGGGCTTATCCAACCACCTACAAGTCAGCAACTAGTCACACTCCATTCACCTTGGCCTACGGATCGAAGGCTATGATTCCGGTTGAATTGGAAGTACCTTCTCGTAGCATGACTCATTACAATCAACGGATGAATGAGTAGCTCCTTCTGAAGTCCCTCAATATGATCGATGAGAAGAGGACTGAAGCTGAGTTTAAAGAAGCTTCACATAGACACTAAGTCGCTCGATATTACAATACCAAAGTCAAGATTCGAACCTTTGAAATCATTGATTTGTTCCTCAAACAAATATTCCCTAGCCCTAAGAGCTTGGGCCTGAGTCAGAAAGGTTCATATCCAATAGAGAAAACCTTGGAGATGGTTCTTTGAGCTAGCAACTATGGATAGGATCTCACTCCTAAGAGTGTGGAATAGCCAGCACCAACGATGCTTAAAAGAAAATTTGTGAATAATTGGCTAGAGCTTTGTAATATGAAAAGTTTATTATTTTCCACCTTTAATGAAATAAAATAGCTTTTTCTACTCGAAAATATATCTCTCCATCACTTAAGAATTATGACTTGACCGACTCGAGTGAATCTGCATATGATTGATGCACCTATGCAGGTATACAGAGATAGGTGTCGATCAAACTTATGAGGCCCATGATCAAGCCTGTGAAGTCCCTTTTGGTGTTCGAAGAATAATGCCAACCAACCGTTGCCCTCAGACTAAGGGCAGGAGTATAAACTTAAGTCAGACATGACATGATTGTCTGCATGCCAACTTTGGCCCTTATATTAGAGGCAGGTGTATAAACTAAATGAACATGACCCAACCGTCCGTTAGCCAACCCTTGTCCTCGGATTGGAAGCAAGAGTTTAAACCCCAAAATTGATGTGACATGACCATCCGCAAACCAACTCTTGCCTTCAGATTGAGGGAAGGAGTATAAACTAAACTGAAAATGATATGGTCATCTGTACACTAACTCTTGCCTTCGGATTAAAGGCAGGAGTATAAACTAAATCGGACATGATATGACCGTTCGTATGCTAACTCTTGCCTTCGGATTGGAGACAGAATTATAATCCAAAATGGATGTGATAAGACCGTCCAACTCTTCATCTCTTGCCCAGAGTTGGAAAAATGGAAGATCCATACCTAGAGTAAAGTAGGAATTCACTTACAAGCCTTTAATCGATGCCCATAATTAGGAATGATTGGGTGTAAACATTCTGAATGAGGATGTGCAGACTACAAGCCTAAGTGGTTGATTTAAACCAGCACCCAAAGATTAGTGCGACCAAAAATTATTATACTAGAAAAAGATACTTAAGTCACTAATCCTAAGTTGCTAACCCTAACTAGTGCCCAACGTTTGGCATTTCCGTGGTTACCTTCCATTCGTTAGGGCGGCGAAAGGCCGGTGAACTATGAAAACGGGCTAAGGACTTAGTCTAAAAACAATCGTTCAAAGAAATAAACTGCAAGTGCAATGAATGGAAAACGTATTTCTCGAGTACTTAGGCAAATCCGAACAAAGAATTAAAGAAGCCAAAAACTTCTTTTATTCGTATGAAATTCCAAAGCTAAGTACAAGTGGCATCAATACTCAAAACAAAAAGAAAAAGCGGGGGCCTTTCGCACTACACCAGCCAAACAAAACAAAAGCAGGGAATTAGAAAAGCCTAAGTGCTGCCATACAATCAAAAGGCACAAAGAAGACAAGAAATCACTTCTTAAGCCTCTTTTTTCTTTCTTTCCTCTCTTTCTTCTCTGTCGAAGAAGGCATGCAGATCCTTTCAACTATTTTCTTGTTCTTTCCCTGCTTCCTTTGTCCTTGGGTTGAGTGCTCTGAGATGAACTAGCACACACACTTTGATCACTTTTAAGCGGAGGAACGGAGGTTGAAGTACTCTGTAAGGATCTAATAGGTATGCTTTGAGAACTCCTGGGCGAAAGAATATAAAATGGAGTGTAAATGGTCTGCCCGAGCAAAGCAATGGATAAAGGGGGAGGAATGACTTCCAACCTCTCTTACTTGATCTGTGTGGCAAGGAGGATACCCGTCTCTAGTTTTTGCTCAAGTTTTGGCATGGTAAGGCCCAATGAAGAATCAGAAACCATGGTGATGATCATATCTTCATCAGACTGGGCTCCTTGTAGGTCATCAACTCCCTTGCTTTGAATGGAATCAATCACCCATTAGTTAAGGCCAGGAGTTACTTCAGCCAGAGCGTTGGGAATCATTGTCGAAGTATGATGGTTGCTGACTCCATCACAAGTACCTATTGCCCCAGTTGGGAATCTTTAAGATGAATCAGAGCGATTGCAAGCTGACCTGAAACTAGAAATAAACAAAAAGAGAGGTTAGTGACATTGATCAGTGATATGTAAACTCTTTGAAATACAGGAGAGGTCAAAGAGATACCTTCCATTGGAAAAAACACCCAATAGAAAGTTTGTAGAGAAATAAATGAAGAAAATTCAATGAAAATAGAGGAGGTAAACAATTAAATAACAAAATGTAAGTAATAACAAGAAGATAATGACTTATAGTGGTTCGGCATTGAAAGACGTCCACTTTGGAGAAAATAACTTTATTAAACACTTGAATTGCCAAGTTCATAAGGATGGATCGGAGTAAAACCCTTATTTACAAAGAAGTGCTAAGTAACAAGCAGCATAAAGATCCCTCAAAATGAAGAATCAAGTCCATATTTATAGCGGAAGACGGTGAAATATCTTCCTGAAATTTCAGCAATAGAGTCTCCAGATCCAAAAGAAGTCATGATATCGATCACGGGTCCCACACCCTTCAAAATAAAGAAAGTTAATGATCGTTATATGGTCTTGTTTTGGCATGCGATCGCTATAGTGGGTTCCACTCTTCAGTAAATTGATGTTCCTAAAGTTTCATGTGTATTTGACTTGTAGATTTGGAGATATCGACCGTTTTCCATTGGTTGAACTATAATATTGGTACTGTACGATCCATAATTAGCAAACATGGATCATACCAAATCCATTTTCCGTAAATGGTATATTTTCATACTTTTATCATTCTATTGAGTAACCATCTGCTTTCACTTCATTGCTGCTTTATATTATCATCTATGCCTTACCTCTGGGCATCATGGTTATTAATCTGACTTGTCGATTCCGATGATAGTCGAGTCTAACATGTCTAATTAGTTCGAATATAACCGGGCCAAAAGGATGGATAACACTTGCCCTCCAAAGTATATCTTGTTTCAACATGACATGTTTTGAATCGATGCAAGTTAGAATCATCGGAAAGGAATCCATTCAGATTTTTGAAAAGTTGTCATCCCTTCGATGAATTACTTTCCTTGAAGATTCATATCTCTTTTTGCTTGACATGATGGTTAGATGATTCCTGATAAGATAAATTCTGAATTGTACTTACCAGTTAGTAGTTGTGCCACATTCCATTGAGCTAGTGGACCTCGATTATCTGATCCGGTTCTTTCTTCGATAACTTCGGGTGAGGAGTCAATTTCTATCGATTTCAAGAAATTAAATTTAAAGGATGTACACATGCACGTTCCTGTCGTTGGTTTTCGGTACACTCACTGTCATTTCCAATTTGCTGGAATGCAATTCAATCATTGCATTTTTTTAAGACGGATTAGCATGAATCCATCAGGCTAATGGACCATACTTGATCCATTTGTAAAATGGATCGGGCCAAATCCATTTGAGACTGGATCATGTCCGATCGTTCTTCCCCTTCTCTTTTTTAAAAGGGATAGATCAGCATGAATCCATCGCAGAACAATCTCGCCCGATCGTTCCCTAATTTGGCCATTCGAATGAACCGTAGGTTTAGAAGAATAAATCGATGTAAGGCCATCATAAAACGATCGTACCCAAACGTTTATCGGTTAGGCTTCCATTGAACTGCAAACTTCAATGGTTTGTATCGCATCCTTCATATATATGCTTGTGTACTCAGACCATTCTCCTTACTTTATATCATCCTCTAATCGTTGCTACCGAGCCAAAATAGTAAAAAAAAAAAGCCATCCTCATTTTCTCCTTCACCATCAATCCACTGAGCCTTCCGATCCAACCCCATACTCATCTCGCAGCCATCTCTATAGGTCGTTTTGAAACTTTGCAACATCAACCATCACCGCCGCCATCTCTTACAAATCTTTCTCCATACTTAAATTAATGCTGCTTCCGCTTCTTAACTTTCTGACATAGGTAGGTCGAACTTCTTTTGCGCGTGATTGGTGACGAGACGATGGTTCTCGTTTTAGTTAGCATGATTCGGATCACGATAATTCAACTTGTTGGAGTGGAGGAGGGACATGGTGACGATCGGGTAAAGTCGTTTGTATTGGTGTTGAGAATGGATGGAGCACGCTTGTATGAGGACGAAGGTGGGAGATTGTTTTCAACCGATCGCTCTTGGAGTTCTTGGCCGATTGTCTCTAATTAGGTGGATGTTGTGAAGTTGCATAGGGAATGAAATAGAGTTTGACCGATTATTATAATGGATTGGTATTTGAAAATATAAAGAATTTGGACCAGTCATTTTTTGTTATAGTTTTTGGCCGATCGTTTTTGGTTCGGTGTTTCAAGTCTTGAATTGGAGTGAAGTATGGAACTAGAGTCGAAGGTCGGAGAACGATTGGTTAAAAAATGATCAGTTGTTAAATGGTCGTACAAAAATGATCGGTCATGAGCATTGGGATCAATCGGTCGTAACATTATTTTGGATTGGTTGTTGGTTTAACTAGGATAAACATACTTAAAATCCTTAAATTTTAATTTAAACTTTATGATGAGCTTCGACCTTGAATGCTTGAATGGTCATACATGACTTACATATGAAATGGACTGCATATTAGATGTATATGACAATCGAACAGTGGAATGGACTTGACTAATTCTCTGCATATTTATGTTTGTTACCAATACCTTGGACAAATTTCTAAAGCTCATCCATCTTTAAACGTACAATACAAACTTAAACATGCTAACAACTGATCCTATTGACTCGACTAAACCCTTGCCATTAATGTAAAGAATCGGTTGAGACGATTAGCAATGATGGTCACTATGATTGAAACCCGGAGTCTTGTCACAGTCGTAGCCTTTAATTCTAAACTGTTTTTATTGCATTGCACGACACTGCACCACTCTGCACTAGCACACAATTTGCATGGGGGTAAACAGGTTTTTACTAATGATGATTATCTACTGAGTTTGGTAGTCATCGGTAATAGACGCTTGGGGCGTTTAGCGGCTATGTCTTCTGAATAGATTTCGTAGCACAACAGTACAAGTGACGAATTGAGCACTGCAATTGGTTTCGATGAATTCTCCCTCGAACATCAAGTAGAACAACTAAAAAGTTCCATCATTTGACCTTTTCTCATCGTTCCTGTTCTTCCAACAGAAATGATAGACCCTGCTCCCGACACTCTAGAGGACGCTATTATTTTTGAAGATCAGAAGGATTCTATGGCTTCGAAAATTAATAAACCTCTCTTCGTAGAATTTTTACCAAACACGGGATTCCATTTGATGACATGCGAGTTCCGACTCAGAATGATAGAGCTCATATGCCCCTTAAAGGGTTCACTTCATGCAACAAGTTCATGTGTTGGGCAGGATGCATCCCATCCTTCAATTCATTTATCCAAGAAATGCTACATCATATGAGGTAAGCACCCACACAACTGCATCCAATTGGCCATGCCTTGCTCAACTGTACCTATATGGCATTCATGGAGTTTTGTTCCATCCTTCAACCCCTGAAGACGTTCAATTCCTTTTCACCTTCAAGCGACGAAAGGGAAGCCTTTCGTTCACATTTCTCTCGAGTTAGCCAAGAAGTGCCAGATCCTGACTGGTACTTGGAACAAGTTGAGTGCTTTCAAAAGTGAGCGGTTCTATATCCATTATCCACTCGGGTTTGCCAGATGGTGGTTAGAAAGACGTAGGTGTTACTCCTTGCTTAATTTCTTAAGTACTTATATCCAGATCGTATCCTGAACTAAGCAATTTTTCTGGTTTGTGCAGGCTCTTACCTACGACTTAATGGAAAAAATATACTGACATGGTCTTGGTGCTAAAAAGTGTTTAATCAAAAGACAGAGACATTGAGAATCTCCTTACTAATGAACGTCTCATTACATATGGCTTGATGGAAGAGGGTCGTAGCATAAGGCTACTTGATGCAGCAAGGCATATGGGAATTCAAAAGTTAAACCATATTAGGTCGTACACGAGCTTAAGACATGCATGCTTGATGAGTCGGTCACGAGTTAATGTGGAGGAAGTTTTGGAGTTGGGTAACTCGGAGATTTTAAGTCGTTACCGACTCAAGGGACATAGGTCACGACCTAAGGGGAAGACTTCAAGTCGTTTGCGACTTATCAAAGCAAAGGGGAACGAGTTAGAGAAGACACGGCTTAGACAAACTGTGAGTCGTTCGGTGATGGGGAAAGTTGAGTCGTCCACGACTCAACAAAGAGGAATTGAGTCGCCTACGACTCAACTGGAGGACAAAAGGAACACACGGGAAGAGTTACGAGTTAATGAAGGAAAGGTGAGTCGTTCGCGACTTAACAAAGCTCGGTTCCGACCTAACAACACTCTCATGAGTCGTCTACGACTCATCATAAAGCAAGGGAAAGCACCATCTGGGGAAAGCCTTGAGTCGGAGGAAATGGGCACGACCTAACTAAGTCGTTCGAAGGGACATGCCGCCACGGACTTGAGTCGTATGGGTACTGAGGCGGTCAGTTGATGAGTCGTTAGTAGTGATGAGTCGTGAGTCGTATTATCTTGAGTCGTTTGCTTTTTAAGTCGAGTCAACCGTGTATATATATGAGTCGTATATCCTTGAGTTGCTGTGCACTGTGGTATGATGAGTCGTGTAATGTTGTTGAGTCGCATGATATGTTGTGTCGTGTCACATGTTGAGTCGGTCACGACTCATGGGTTGTAACTCCTATAAATACGCGTGTGTTGTACATTTTTTTGGGTTGTTGAATATTGAATAAAATTTCCTTTTGTTAGCTTTGTGCTTTCATACAATTGGTAGTTGAGTGTGATCTCCTATCTCCTCTTTCGGATAATCGAGTGCGCTCGATTCAACGATTGCAGAAGCCGATTCACGGAATCTAGTGCGCTAGATCAACGTGCGAAGAATCGTAGATCTTTAAACACGGAATAGTGCGCTATCAACGTGTTTGAGATAGCTAGAGTTCGGTATCTTTGGATCAACGAACTTGGGCGTTTTGGTATTTTCAACTCACCGATTGCTACATTCATCGATTGAAGTTTATTTCGAATTATCCGCTGCGTCAGTTTTGGTATCGGAGCCATACTTAGCCAATCATAGCTAAGTTTGATTCTTGGAGCCAAGTTTTTGAAGTTTTTGAAGTTGAAGGAGTTCATCGTGTTCATATTGAAGTTGCATCAAGTTAGGAGTGTTTGATCCATTTCATTTTGGATCGAGGAGTTGGACTTTGTTTGGATTTTGACTTGGAGTTTTTGCGCGCCAAGGAGTTTGAATTTGAAGAAGGCCGTGTATACTTGGGAGTAGCCGTGCCTTGTTGATTGCATTTAAGTGTTTGTAGTAGGTGGCCAAGACAAGTCATAGCGAGTCAAAGGAGAGCCGACCTAACTTGAACAGAGTTAAGGTTGAGTCGTATATAAAGCATTGTTGAGCCGAGATTGCTTGTGTTGGAAGTTTGAAGTATTGTGTTCAATTTGTTGAAGTTTGTGAACTTTACAACCATGCCACCAAGGAGAGCTAACCGACATCAAAACGTTGAAGCTTTGTATCGAAGAGAAGAGGCCGATCAAATGGAGCAACGTATGCACGAGAAGATTGATGAAGGCATTGGTAGGTTGGAGAAGCTTATGATTGATATGAATCAAAGTAGAAGAAGAAATTCACCTGAATCCATTCATGGAGGAAGTAGAGTTTCACATCATTCAGATCGGGAGAGGAGAGAAAGTCAGGATCAACGGAGTGTTGATAATCGAAGTAGGAGGAATGTTGATGACCATGATAGACGGGATGTTGGTTGTAGGAGTGGTGGTAGAGATGTTGGAGGGCGTGAAAGACAACGATATGCATCAGACTTTGATGAGGAGTTTGACGGTGATAGGGGAAGTGTTCATTACAGAGATAGAGATCAAGGACAACGTTCGTATCGGGTTATTGATGATGATCGACGTTGGGAATCGGGTATGAAGATGGAGATTCCGGAGTTTAAAGGCGGGATGGTTGCTGAGGAGTTTCTTGATTGGTTGTCTAATGTGGAGGAGATCTTTGATTTCAAGGAGGTGCCGGAGAATAGAAGGGTGAAGTTAGTTGCTACAAGGCTGAGGGGAAGAGCATTGGCATGGTGGCAGCAAACTAAACTTACTCGAGAACGAATGGGGAAGTCAAAGATAGAATCTTGGGAGAAGATGAAAAAGTTGATGAGATCTACTTTCTTACCTTACAACTACCAGTCACTTATGTACCAAAGGTTGCAGAATCTGAGGCAGGGGACAAAGTCTGTTAGTGATTATGCTGATGAATTCTACCAACTCATTGCCAGGAATGATATCATGGAGACAGAAGAACAGCTGACTGCTAGATTCATTGGGGGACTGAGAATGCAGATCCAGGATATGGTTAATATGTTCGATCCTAGATCCGTTGCAGAAGCACATCAAAGAGCGTTGGCTTGGGAGAAACAAGGAAGGCGTGGAGGAGGTGTGTTTACTAATTCTAATAATCCGGTGAAGGGGGCCAGTGGTAGTTCTAATGTTCCTAAATCTATTACGAAGCCAGTGGTGAAGGAGGTTGAGAAGGCGAAGGCTAGTACTGTTTTCAAATGTTATAATTGTCAGGAGTTGGGGCATAAAAGCAATGAGTGTCCGAAGCCAAAGAAGAGAACCATGGTTGCAGAGGTTGAGGCAGATGATGGTGGGGAGGCAGAGTATTCAAATGTACCTTATGTTGAGGAGGAAGAAGAAGTGTCGGGTGATGAAGGTTGTAATCTTATGTTGAGGAGAAGCTGTTTGACACCAAAACAAGAAGAGGAATGTAGTTGGTTGAGAAGCAATATTTTCCAGTCGACATGCACTATTCTGGGGAAAGTCTGCAAGTTCGTTATTGATGCGGGAAGTTGTGATAATATTATTTCTTCAGAGGCAGTTAGAAAGTTGAACTTGAAGACCGAGAAACATCCGAAACCGTACAAGCTAGCATGGTTAAGGAAGGGAGGTGAAGTGAAAGTATGTCGAAGAGCTTGTGTGAATTTTTCGATTGGGAAGAAGTACAAGGATGAGATTTTGTGTGATGTAGTAGATATGGATGTTTGTCACTTATTGTTGGGCAGACCATGGCAGTTTGATAGAGCAGTACAGCATGACGGTCGTGCCAACAGTTACAGTTTCATGTTCGAGGGTACTAAAATTACTTTGGTTCCCAAGAAACAGCAACAGAAGGAGAGCAAGCTAGAAGAGATTGAAGAATTAAAAACTCTGTTGACTTTGAAGGAGTTTGTTAAAGAAGTGGAGGAAGAACCGGAAGTGTTTTTGTTGATTGGGAGAGAGAGCAGCGAAGAAGTTGAGATTCCAGAAGAAGTAAAGCCAGTTTTGGAAGAGTTTGAAGATGTCTTTCCAGAGGAGTTGCCAAAGGAGTTACCACCACTTAGAGACATTCAGCATCAGATTGATCTTGTTCCAGGAGCAGTGTTACCACACCGACCACATTACAGAATGAGTCCGAAGGAACATGAGGAGTTACGGAGGCAGGTGGAAGAGTTGCTTGAGCAGGGTCGTATTCAGGAAAGTCTGAGTCCGTGTGCTGTGCCTGCATTGTTAGTACCAAAGAAAGACGGGACTTGGAGGATGTGCACTGATAGTAGAGCTTTGAATAAGATCACTGTTCGTTATAGATTCCCTATGCCGAGGTTGGATGATTTGCTGGATCAGTTGAGTGGGGCAACTATATTCTCGAAGATTGATTTGAAGAGTGGTTACCATCAAATCCGAATCAGACCTGGAGATGAATGGAAGACAGCTTTCAAAACAAGAGAGGGGTTGTACGAATGGTTGGTTATGCCATTTGGTTTGTCTAATGCACCTAGTACATTCATGCGGGTGATGAATCAAATCTTTCGACCATTCATTGGGAAGTTTGTCGTGGTGTATTTCGATGATATTCTGATTTATAGCAGAAGTACAGAGGAGCATGTTCTACATCTGAGGGAAGTGTTGCTTATACTTCGAGAAGAACAATTTTATGCTGCTACAAAGAAATGTGTGTTTATGACACCTACTGTTTTATTCCTGGGTTATGTTGTTTCAGGAGAAGGTATCCAAGTTGACCATAGCAAAGTTGAAGCAGTCAGGAATTGGCCACAGCCAAAGACAATTACAGAAGTGAGAAGTTTTCATGGGCTAGCGTCATTCTACCGAAGATTCATTCCACACTTCAGTAGCGTGATGGCTCCAGTGACTGATTGCATGAAAGGGAAACAATTTGTGTGGTCAGAGGAAGCGGGGGTTGCCTTTGAAAGGATCAAGGAATTGTTGACGTCTGCACCAATTCTTGTTCTACCTAATTTTCAGTTATTGTTTGAATTGCATACTGATGCTTCGAAGGTTGGAATTGGAGGAGTTCTGAGCCAGAATGGAAAGCCAGTTGCTTATTTTAGTGAGAAACTGTCAGGGGCAAAGATCAGATACAGTACATATGACGTTGAATTTTATGCTGTTGTTCAGGCTGTTAAGCATTGGAGACATTACTTATTTCAGAAGGAATTTGTTCTGTACACTGATCACGAAGCTTTGAAACATTTACAGGGGCAAGATAAGATTTCAGCAAGACATGCATCATGGATTGCATATTTACAGCAGTTTACTTTTGTCGTTAAGCACAAATCTGGGGTGACCAATCGAGTAGCTGATGCTTTAAGTAGGAGGAGTCATTTACTGACGACAATGAAGGTGGAAGTGACGGGGTTTGAAATGTTGCCAGAGATGATTGAAGAAGATCCTTACTTTGTGAAATATGTTGAAAAAGTGAAGGATGGGAGTACCGATGAATTCATGTTAGTTGATGGTTTCCTGTTTAAAGGAAATCGTTTATGTATTCCGGACTGTAGTTTGAGGATGAAGATTGTGAAGGAATTGCACGAGGAAGGACATGTTGGCCGTGATCGTACTTTACAGTTGATTTCGCAGTCTTACTTTTGGCCGTCGATGAGGAAAGAGGTTGAAAGATTCGTGGAGCGATGTCATATTTGCCAAGTTTCAAAAGGGACAGCAACGAATGCAGGGTTGTATATGCCGTTACCAGTACCATCTAAGCCATGGGTTGATATCAGCATGGATTTCATTTTGGGTTTGCCGAGAACTCAAAGGGGAAACGATTCGATATTTGTTGTGGTGGACAGGTTTTCAAAGATGGCACATTTTGTTGCTTGCAAGAAGACAGCAGATGCAGTTCGAGTAGCACAGTTATTTTTCAAGGAGATTTATCGACTTCATGGATTGCCAGAATCTATTGTTTCTGATCGAGATACTCGTTTTCTGAGTCACTTTTGGCTGAGTTTGTGGAAGATGGTGGGAACGAAACTGAAATTTAGTAGTGCTTATCATCCACAAACTGATGGGCAGACAGAAGTTGTTAACAGGTCGTTGGGTAATTTGTTGCGTTGCCTTGTCCAGGATAATTTGAGAAGTTGGGACCTGAAGCTATGCCAGGCAGAATTTGCTCACAATCATGCAGTAAATCGAAGCACAGGATTCAGTCCGTTTCAGATTGTTTATTCAAGTTTACCCAGGGGACCGTTGGATTTAGCAGTTGTACCACAGTCGAAGAGAACAGTTAAACGAGCTGTTGATTTTGTTGATGAGCTGACTGAATGTCATAAAGTCGTTCAGGAACGATTGGAGAAATCAAATGAGAAATATAAGAAGTTTGCAGATTCGAAACGACGAAATGTTGAATTTAAAGAAGGTGATTTAGTTTATGCTGTGTTAACAAAGGATCGTTTTCCAGTGGGTGCTTATAACAAGTTAAAGGCGCGGAAAATTGGTCCAGTTGAAATTTTAAAGAAAATCAATGAGAATGCGTATCGATTAAAGTTACCAGATGATGTTTATACTTCTGATGCTTTTAACATCAAACATTTAATTCCATATAATGGCAGTGAGATTGTTGAGAAAGAATTTACAAATTCGAGGTCGAATTTTTCTCAACCAGGGGAGGATGATGCAGCAAGGCATATGGGAATTCAAAAGTTAAACCATATTAGGTCGTACACGAGCTTAAGACATGCATGCTTGATGAGTCGGTCACGAGTTAATGTGGAGGAAGTTTTGGAGTTGGGTAACTCGGAGATTTTAAGTCGTTACCGACTCAAGGGACATAGGTCACGACCTAAGGGGAAGACTTCAAGTCGTTTGCGACTTATCAAAGCAAAGGGGAACGAGTTAGAGAAGACACGGCTTAGACAAACTGTGAGTCGTTCGGTGATGGGGAAAGTTGAGTCGTCCACGACTCAACAAAGAGGAATTGAGTCGCCTACGACTCAACTGGAGGACAAAAGGAACACACGGGAAGAGTTACGAGTTAATGAAGGAAAGGTGAGTCGTTCGCGACTTAACAAAGCTCGGTTCCGACCTAACAACACTCTCATGAGTCGTCTACGACTCATCATAAAGCAAGGGAAAGCACCATCTGGGGAAAGCCTTGAGTCGGAGGAAATGGGCACGACCTAACTAAGTCGTTCGAAGGGACATGCCGCCACGGACTTGAGTCGTATGGGTACTGAGGCGGTCAGTTGATGAGTCGTTAGTAGTGATGAGTCGTGAGTCGTATTATCTTGAGTCGTTTGCTTTTTAAGTCGAGTCAACCGTGTATATATATGAGTCGTATATCCTTGAGTTGCTGTGCACTGTGGTATGATGAGTCGTGTAATGTTGTTGAGTCGCATGATATGTTGTGTCGTGTCACATGTTGAGTCGGTCACGACTCATGGGTTGTAACTCCTATAAATACGCGTGTGTTGTACATTTTTTTGGGTTGTTGAATATTGAATAAAATTTCCTTTTGTTAGCTTTGTGCTTTCATACAATTGGTAGTTGAGTGTGATCTCCTATCTCCTCTTTCGGATAATCGAGTGCGCTCGATTCAACGATTGCAGAAGCCGATTCACGGAATCTAGTGCGCTAGATCAACGTGCGAAGAATCGTAGATCTTTAAACACGGAATAGTGCGCTATCAACGTGTTTGAGATAGCTAGAGTTCGGTATCTTTGGATCAACGAACTTGGGCGTTTTGGTATTTTCAACTCACCGATTGCTACATTCATCGATTGAAGTTTATTTCGAATTATCCGCTGCGTCACTACTGATTAGTGTTGGAGTTACAGTGGTTGAATTGCGAGATGCAGATGGTGATGAAGGCCATCAAGATGATCCTGTCGTGCCCCCAGTTAAGGGAGCTAAGGAATCTACAGATAAAGATGCAGCGGGAGATAAGGGTGACGACCTCGACGATGCGGGTTCTAGTTTCGAGGCTATGGCTGGATCTTCACAAACTTCACAGCCTCCCACTCTCAAAAAAAGAAAAAGGAAGAAGCTTGTTTGTAGGTTCCCCAAGAGCCGCCTCTTTAAATAGCTTAATCTATCTATCGACCCCCAGGTTATTTCGGATCAGTCTGCTTCTCAACCTTCAAAGCACTTGGACGAAACATTTGAGACATTAGTCAATCTTCCGGTACTGAATGACGTTGATGCCTTTCATTTTACTAACATGAGGATCGGCGGATCATAATCTCCTTCCAAAACTAGGGTTGGAATCCCTCCTACCACTAGTGGAGAGGTTACTCCTGCTAGTAAAGCTTCAATAACTGGTCTGTGGAGGGAGGCACAAGGACACAGACGTTCGCACGCACTTCATAATATTGCATTGCACCTATTCTGAGTCCTTCAATACTTAGAACATATTCATTCTTTGTCTTTCTTTGTAGAAACAATGATGAGGAAGAAGCACGTGTTCCGGTTTCTATAGGAAATATCATGCCAGATTCATAGTTCTCGTTTGACTCGTATCGCGAAGGTAGTGTTCGTGAATATGACCCTAACTATCACTCCAGCTGGGACTATGAATATTATAAATAAAGATGACAGGGATAGATTTTCTCATGACAAATATCGATCCAGATCTAGATCTCCTCCCCCTAAACATTCCGAAAAGCAACGAGGCCATCGTAATGACATTCCTCTTATTGACACCTCTCATGGTCCCCCTTCCACTTCAATTCCTTCACAGTTTGTTGTTCCATCTCATCCTCCGCAACCCAGTGATCGTCGGCGTCATGATGTTTACCAACAAAGGTTGGGCAAAGAAAGCACTAACACCAAAGTTGTCACCGAAGCTCAAAAGCCGATGCCGCCGCTCGAATTCCCAATTTAAGTCAGACTTTCCAATTGCATGTCTTGATGGATTTCTCTTTGTTTCTAATCTTAAGAAAGTTCCTGAAAAAGTCCAACAAATGACTATAGATTGTTTGAATGATATCCGTAAGCAGTATAACGAGTGGATGAGAGCGGCGGAGTGGATTTCTAAAGTATCTTAGGAGAGAGTGGCAGAGATGGAGAAGTTGAAATGCCAAGAGGACCAGGACAAGCAGAGCATCGAAACTCCAACCAATGAGTTAAAATCTTTAAGGAGTTCACGGGCAAAAGCCGAGAGAAAAGCAAAAACAACCATCAAGGCATTCGAAGATGAGAAAGTTGGGCACTTAGCCGAAGTCGAAGCGCTTCATCATCGGAATCATAAAATGGTGCTAGAAAGGGATGCGACCCAAAAAGCGCAGCTGAGTACAAAACTAAGTATGAGCATGAATCCAAAGATAAAGAGGAGGCACAAAAAATTGGTCAGGATGCCTATGAGGAGTTGGTTACCATCAGGCTTGAAAGGGACATGGCTGTCAAAAAGGCCAAATACATTGATGTCCTTGTTAAACAAGAAGTGGAGGCCACGAAAGAAAACGCCAAGGAGGAGGTTGTGGAGGAATTAGATCAACTGCTCATTCTTTACAATGCTAACGTCCTGAAGTACAGAAACTTGGAGTGGCTCTATGGTGACAACCCTTACCATCTTCTATGAGCTTGGAAGCATCTTGTTCAGGAGGAGAAGGAGGCTCTCAACGCTGAACAAATCAATTTGGTAAGGCTGGAAGGCAAAATTCTATTGGCTGATGAACCCAAAGTGCCTCATGAAACCTACCTTATACTCCTAAAAGATCATGGCACAACCTCTAAACATGAAGTTGGTGAAGTTTCTAGATCCATGTCATATGATGTCTCAAATGACCAGAATACGGTGACCCAAGCTATTCCCGCACCCATGTGGATTGTTCTATTGAGCCCAAATACAATCCAAAGAAGCTGCATATGCTACATCTAGTGGGCTCTCCCCGATTATGGAAGGTTCCGTGGCACTTTGGATCATGCGGTGGATCAATATAGAGAAGGTATTTCATTAAACTCGCCTATCCTTTAGAAAACTGGAGTGTCCCTGGGCGATATATCTAATCTTTTTAATTATATATCCTCAGCTTTAGATCCGTTGGATGTAGTTCTACCTCTTCCTCAAGATTCTCAACCAGGGCCTCAGGTGCCAATGATAGAGTCTATTACTGTCATGACTTTGACAACAACCCAAAATGTCCCGGAAGAGGAAGATTTTATGGTCACGAGCACTTGGTGGATGATTTATTGAGGGAAGAAAGCTATTCGTGTCAAGAAATTTCCATCGATGACGACGTTATGATTACTGGAACTTTCCAATCCTTGCCAAGACCCTCTATGCAAGAAATTTCATATAAAATTAAAGTGGAGATTTCCTTTGAGGCAAAAGTCAAGTAGGAGAAAATGGAGATTGTTCCCCTTCCTATATCCATCATTTTGCACCATGGATGCTTCTGCTCCTCTATCAGAGCCTGCTCAAGATGCACCTACTTGATCGACCCAGTCTACTTCGGTGATAGACCAAGGAAGCGGGAAGAGAGGGGAGAAGAGGAGTAGAGAAAGTTCTAGAGAAATCTCTCCCGATTCCAAGAAGAAGAAAAGGAAGCCAAAACATAAGTGATTCTTCACGTGCACTCATGCTCCTAAATTCTTTTGGATTTTTGTTGGCTGAATTTGTACGGGATCAACTCCCGTTCTTTGATTCTTTTACTGTTAATACTTGTACTTGACTTTCCAAGCTTATGTAAATAAAGTTCTTTTACTTTTGTCGAACTGTTGTGTGGATTTACTTAAGTAGTTGAGCTATTACATTTTTCATTCAATGTACTTGTAATCCATTGCTCATTAATTTGGATAATTGTTCGTTAATTTTTACTTAAGGCCTCTATGTGGTCGTGGCCTCGAGTTTTACCAAACATTGGGCTTGAGCCTTAGTGCTATGCCATCAGATTTAGCGGTGTAAGTGATTATACTCATGCCCTAAGTCCCGAGTTAGCGGAGTTAGACAGAGGATAGTCGAAATCCATCTTTAGCGAGTTTATATTCTCCATGTAATTTTCAAGTTGGAGTTTATGAAATAACGAGCGGTCGAATCGCACTCATCCATTTGCTTATACTCATATCAGCGCTTTGGGGATAAGACTTAGTTAGTGGGTGGTCAGATCGCACCCAACTTATGTTTATACTCCAGTCCACACTCTAAGGACTTAGAGTCATTTCAAAAAATCATCGGGCCATACTTTCCTTAATTGATTGTTCTGCCCCCAAGTCCGGGGTTTGACTTAGGGAGCAATCGGTCATGTCACGGTCACTTTTGATTCACGTCTATCCCATCGCTTGGCGAGACTAATTTGATTATTGGATGGTCAATCCGTGTCCATTTCTCGTTAGGTACTCCATTTATCGGGTTGTGAGCGAGAATCATTTAATAACCGGTCAGACCATGTTTATTTATTTGGTCCAGCTATGAACTTGTGTAACCAGCTGGCTCCAAACTTCGAGAACCTACTTGGACAAGCCAATATTAGTTATTCGGGTATTGCAACCAACATGAAGTGCTAATGCCATCATAGATATAAAGGAAATTTCAAACTTTATTTGCCAAATGGAAAGAAATGACATAGCCTGTCTTATTACATATTTGAAAAATCAAATGCTAAAGCAAAATTCGAAAATTAGTTGTAATTGAATTAAAAAGAATAGATGAAGTGAAATAGTGTCGTAATTGCTTGCTATTCCACCGCTTTTGGAGTGTGATGCCATTAACAATCGCTAGCTAGAAAGTCCCCTCTCTAAGCCTCTGTTCAATGACATACGGTGCTTCCCAAGAAGGATTCACATGCGACGGGGCAGGAAAAACTCATTTCAATATGAGATCGCTGATTTGAAAGGTTCTAGGTCGGACTTTAGTGTTATAATATCCGGTGAATTAGTGACGATGTGCAGCTGCCCTTAAATCAGCTTCTTCGTGCTTCTGATCTACATGGTCAAGAGATTCTAAAAGGATATCTCTATTCATTCTGGGACCATAGTAGATCACTTGATGAGATCGTAGTAGATCACTCGATGAGAAGGAACTTCGAGTTCAACATAAATGATGACTTTGGAGATTTAAGCAAATGCGAATGGAGTATGGCCACTCGCAGACTTGTTGGTGGTTCTGTAAGCCCATAAGTTGCTGGAGTTCATCCAACCACTTGCCTCTAGCCTTTTTCAAATTCTTCTTCGGAATGGACTTTATGATTTTGTTCACGGCTTCAACTTGTCCATTTTCTTGAGGGTGAACAACTGTCGCAAATCTTTTTTTAATATAATGTCGATGGCAAAAATCTTTGAATTCAGTGCTGTCGAATTGAGTCCCATTATCAATCACAATTGTTCGTGGAAGGCCAAAACGAGATGATGTTTTAGACAATCAAATTGATTACTTTATGTGTCATGATCATGGCTAAAGGTTCCGCTTTGGCCCGTTTATTGAAGTATTCAACTACTATGATGGCGTATTTCACCCACCTCTTAAGATTGGTAAGGAATAAATAATATCTATGCCCCATATGGAAAACGGCCACGTACCGACCATACGTGTGATTTCCATCGGCGGACCTCTCAGAGCTTTTGCATTCATTTGGAACTTGTTGCATCTCTTGGCTTAATCAGTAGCATCTCGGTTGATAGTGCCCAGTAATACCCATATCGAAGTATTTTCTTTGCTAGGGTTTTCCCCCGGTGTGATCGCCGCACTCCCCTTCATTAACTTTCTTTAAGACTCGCTTTATTTCATCACGAGTGATACACTGGAGCAGAGGAATCGAAAAACCCTTTCTATACATGACTCCTTTCTAAATGATTTATCGCGAAGCTTTACGGAGGATTTGTCGTCTTTCATTCCTCCATTTGAGAAGGACTCCCTGTAACAAATAATCCTTAGTTGGAGTCATCCACGACTCCTACTCAGGCTTCGTCTCTAGTATACAGTCGATTTCCATCTAGTTTATGCTTGAATCGTCTAGTACTTCGATTGGAAACAAACTCATTTGTTGTGCAACCCCGGTGCTAGAAAACTTTGCCATTGAGTCGGACTCTTTGTTTTGATCCCGAAGAATGTGCATGATGTCACAGTACTAGAAGTCAGTCAATAGCTCTTGGACTTGGGTAAGGTATGGGGCGAGTCATTTTCCTTTAGCCTAATAATCTCCCCTGACTTGGTATACTATGAATTGATAGTCGCAAAATAATTTAGGAGATTTTATTCCCAGTTCTCATGCAAGTTTGAGTCCAGCAATCAAAGCTTTATACACAGCTTCGTTGTTTGTTGTAGGAAATCAAGCATCAAAGCCTAGCAAATCAATCGATCTTCCAGGGTTACTAGCACGATTTAGATGCCAGAACAACGGTCATTGGATGCCCCGTCAATGTACGTCTTCCATCGAATGGTAGGGGCTCCACCACTCTTTGGGAGATCATCCTGTATAGTGAATTCCGCTATAAAGTCTGCCAGTGCATGCCCCTAGATGGCTCTCCAAGGAAGATAAGTGCTGTCAAATTGGCTCAGTTCAATGTTCCACTTGAGTAACCTCCCAAATGTCTTAGGTCGCTGTAGGACCTGTCGTAACAGCTGATTGGTATAAACATTGATGGGATGAGCCTGAAGATAGGGGCGGAGCTTTCGTGAAGAAATCAACAAGTAGTACTCTAATTTTTTTCTACCTTCGAATAATTCCTTTCAAATCCTGCTAATCGCTTTCTAACATAATAGACTGGTCTATGGATCCGATTCTCCTCGTGAAGCAGTGCGGCACTTACAACGTTTACCAACATGGCCAAGAAGATATACAAGTCCTCGTGATCCACCGACTTTGATAAGATGGGAGGCCGCTCTAAGTAGTTTACTAAAGCTTGGAATGCATTTTTGTAATCATATGTAGATTAAAAGTTCCTTTCTCTCCCCTAATCAAATTGAAATAAGGAATGCATTTATCGGTGGCTCTAGAAATAAATCAATTTAGGGTGGAAACCTTCCCATTTTGGCTCTGTACTTGTTTGATGGTATTTGGCTCTTGAATGTTGTGAATTGCTCGAATCTTCTCGGGATTAGATTTGATTCCACAAGCACTGATGATAAAATCCAAGAACTTTCATGCCACAACACCAAAGGAGAATTTTAGAGGATTGATCTTCATTTTGTAATATTGGAGGATGTCGAATATTTCTGCTAAGTCTCTAACGTGGTCCCTTGATCGTCGTGACTTTAAGACCATATCATCCACGTATACCTCCATTGTCTTTCCAATCTGATCTTTAAACATTCTTTTGACCAGGCGCTGATAGGTTGCTCCAGCATTCTTCAATCCAAATGACATTGCCAACGTCGGTAATGAAGCCGGTGTGCTATTGACCAAGAATATGCATCGAGATTTTATTATATCCAAAGTATTCATCCATAAAAGATAGCATCTCTTATCCTGCGGTTGAGTCCATTAGTTGGTCGATCCTCGGAAGGGGAAAACTATCTTTTGGACGTGCCTTGTTTAATTTCGAATAGTCAACACACACTCTCCACTTTTCATTTGCCTTTCTCACAAATATAGGATTGGATACCCATTAAAGGTAGAGGGCGTCATGGATAAACCCGTTGATTTTGGGTCTATCCACCTCCACTTTAAGAGTAATAGATCTCTCAGGATCCATGCCCCGCCTTTTCTTTTTTGCCGGGATATGCCTTTGCTCGGTGTTTAATGTATGGCTCATAATGGCAGGTGAGATCTCACACATTTCAGAATGAGTCCAAGTGAACACATCAAGATTCGCTTGAAGAAAACCAGCAAGTTCTTTCATCATCAGGGGGTTGAGCTGTTATTTGATCTTTAGGGCCCATGATGGGTCATCGTAACTGACTGTGATGTCAATCATTAGCTCATCCAGTGCAGCTTTGGTCTCTTTGGGCTCCTCCTTGCCATCCCTCAGATCTATGTCTTTACAGAACCGATTGTGGCGCCCGAGCCAAGGCCTAGGCACTTGTTATCAATTTTCGGTGGCTTGGATAACGAGAGACCTATCCACCGTTACCTTTCTCCATCTATTGAATGTTTCTTAATTTGACCACATAGTAGGCGGGTCTGGTCACTTGATCACCATGCACAACTCTAACACCATTATCAATTGGGAACTTCAATGCCAAATACCATGGGGTAAGAGCTGCCGGAAATTCAACTAGGGCTGGTCGGCCCAGAAAAGCATTGTATATAGAGTCAACAGCCAAGAGAGAAAATGGCAACATCTGCACTCTCCTTCGGCCACGTTCTCCCAAATCCATAGTCAATTCGACATAACCTACAACTTCGATTACAGTATTGTCAAAGCCATGAATGTCGGCTTTAGACGGTTTCAAGTCCTTGACTTCCATCATCGTCTGATGGTAAGCCTTTTTGAAAATTATATTCATGGAACTACCACAATCAACCAAGATCCTCCTCACTAAGGCGAGGCCGATCACGGTCGAAATAATCATTGGCTCAATCGTCGTTGCCTTCACCTTAGCTTCATCTCTGTTTCTAAACACAGTGCCATCTTCCATTGTACACTGCTATTTTGCCGGAGCTCTATCTTATGTACTTAAACAGTATTCAAAATTAATATGCTTGATTGTTCTATCATAGCGCTCCGCACCATGCCAACTCTTATCAATTGGATACGCTCCTCCGACTATTGAATTGATCACTAATCTTCCACCAGTCTGCGCAGGCTCCTCGACCTTATGCAAAGCTTGTACTTGGTTGGGGTCGGATGTCCCTCGCCCACCATCCTATGGGTTTTAACAAACTGCTGTAATTTTCTTTCCCTAATCAGTTTCGCAATACATCCTAGAGATGTCTACATTCATTCATTTTATGACCATAACATTTGTGAAACCGAAAATATTTTCTAGTTTGTTTCTGCTTCTCCGCCGAGTCATTCGGAGGTGACTTCCTGTACTGCATGGTATTGCATGTAGACAAGTAGACATTCTATAGAGATGTATTCAGTGGTGTATAGGTATCATACATCGGAATCCTAGGCTTTCCTCTTCCGGAATCTCTCTTTCATTCATGTTTTTGATCACCAACTTTCTTTTACTAATTCAGTTTATTTTGGACATTTACTTGAACTTTTCTGGAACCCTCCCTAGACTGTTTCACCATAATGTTACTCTGCACTCGCTCTCCACACGGCCCTACAACATTCTTCTTCCTAGAGCATCTAGCTTCCACTTTTCTTAAACATTGAGCTGCTTTTGCATAGAAACACTCTAACATTATAGATGGTTTGCCAGTTAACCAATCACCAATGTCAAATTCTAGGTCAATCCCTCTTGTTACTAGCATCGATATTGAATGGTCATTCAGACTACTGATTTCTATGACGGCTCTATGAAATCTCTTCAAATAATCTTTCAGCGATTCTCATAGAACCCAGATCATGCTAGATATAGGGACATTACATCTTTGGGGTGAGTTGCATGTATACAGAACTACTCCCCAAATTTTTTTGCTAAATTGTCAAAAATCTAGAAATGGCCATGTGGGTAATCTTGTAAACTATATCGTTGTTATGCCAGAGAGAGTAATAGGAAAACATCTACATTCTGTTACATCAATAGCTCATGCGGAATCCATCGGCCATTCATATCTCATAATGTGTTGTCTGGGTTGATTTTTCCCTCGCAAGAAGGCATCAACGGCAATGCTGAACGTCCTTGAATACTCCGCATATCAGATATTTTCGCTGAATGAGATATAGCTTTTCAAGATCCCCCTTTAATCATCATTGGTCAAGCCTTGGCTTTCCCTTACTAGTCGTTTAACCATAGCCGTCAAGTCCAACGTTTGGATAGTTGGAGCCAAGCGGTAGTCGAGCTTCACCTCAAGGGAATAGTTCGGTCAATGTCTACGGACCGTTCCATGCCTTAATGTCAACATCATCTCGATGTGTATCGCATACATTTACTTCATCGTCATTCTTGGGAGGTAACCGATCTTCGGTAACTTGAACTCTAGCATCCAGATCAATCACGACATCACCAGTGTGCATTCTTTTCATCTTCTACTGTAGCCGGTGTCCAAAAGTTGGTTCAGAGCTGATCGTTTCTGATAGATCAGTACCAATCATTACCATCTTGCTTGGCTTGGTCGGATGATGGTAGGTCGATGTTTCAGTATGGTGTCCATCGTTTCTGCGGTGTCTTCATCTGTGATAGTCATCTGATGAAGTTGAGCTCTCCGATGAAGAATAGGGAGTTGGCTCCCTCCTTGCTTTCCCGCACTGTTGATCTCTGAGTTGATCCATTAAATCGATATTGGCTTGAATCTCTTAGTTCAACTATCGGCGGCTATCCATGAGATCTCTCGTTAGATTTTGGAAATCAACCCTTGTGACGGAATCTGCTGGATTTTGGACTTCAATTGTATAGGCATCATTAGCATCTATTAGTAGATTGCTTTGACCTCCTTGCTAGATGCTAGAGTTCTCGTTTCCTTCTATGTTTTGAGAAGTAGATTTAGTGTACCTATCCATTGTTGATAGTTTTCCTTACCCTTTTGCAAATTTGAATATATAAATAAAGTACTTGAAGATAGTTCTGGATCTCTTATAGAAGTTTTTGCAATCCAGTAGTAACAAAGAGATCCAAACAGAGCTGAGAATCTTCTGTCTTGGTGAAAGCACCAAATGTTTACACCAGAAATTATCACAAACACTCAATAAAGAGTTTGTAGAGAAATAACTGAAGAAAATTTAATGAAAACAAAAGAAACAAACAATTAAATAACAGAATATAAGCAATAACAAGAAGACAATGATTTATAGTGGTTCGGCGTTGAAAGGCTACGTCTACTTTGGAGAAAATAACTTTATTAAATACTTGAATTTCTAAGTACAGAAGGATGAATCGGAGTAAAACCCTTAGTTACAAAGAAGTTCTAAGTAACAAACAGTGTAAAGATCCCTTAAAATAAACAAATAAGTCAATGTTTATAGAGGAAGACGATGAAATATCTTCTTGAAATTTCAGCAATGGAGTCTCCAGATCCAAAAGAAGTCATGGTACCGATCTTGGGTGCCACATCCTTCAAAATAACGATTGGTACCAATTATTATATGGGCTTGTTTTGGCATACAATCGATATGGTGGGCTCCGCTCCTCGGTATATTGATGTTTCCAAAGTTTCATATGTAATTGACTTGTAAATTTGGAAATATCGATCGTTTTTCATTGAGTTGAACTATAATATCGATACGGTAGGAATTGGCGAATATGGATCATATCCGATCCATTTTCAGTAAATGGTATATTTCCGTACTTTTATCCTTCTATTGGGTCCGCCTTCTGCTTTCACTTCATCACCGATTCATATTAACATTTGTGCCTGATCTTTAGGCTTTATGATCGTTAATTTATCAATGATAGTCGAGTCTAACTTGTCTAATTAGTTCGAATATAGCCGGACCAAAAGGATGGATAATAGAGTCGTAGTCCACTTGAGGCCTCCTTCGAAATAGGAGAGAGAATAGTAGATTATCAAATTTGAGGCCTCTTCGGATCATACCTCGAATCAACCTTGGAGTCAAGAGCAGCATGAGTCCCAAGGGCTTGACTAGCCGAAGCATCGTTATGCGGTGGTCCAGAACCTTCGCTTGTTTTCTTTTGCGTGGTTGTGGCAAATTCTGGATGGATAAGAAGCAATCCTTTATATAAAATACGGTGCTCATTTTTACCAAGATCTCCTTCTCCAACTATTTCAGATCCACCTCAGTGCCTTGGAGAAATTCTTTCTCTTCCTCAATGATCCGTTCTGAGGCACGCAAGGAGTTTGGGATAATCATCTTTAAGATCTTTCATATTTCTAAACTTGAGCACATTGGCATTGTATTGAGCAAGCAACGGCTCTAACCTTTCCATGAAATGTTCCTTTTTCCCATTGCTACGTAGCTTCAACTTCTCTCTTCATAATAGTGTCAACATCCCTAGCTCGTTCGAGCACTCTGCTCCTCTCTTCCCTCACGGTGACCAGTTCATCGCATGATTTTTGAGAAATTTGTTATGCTTCATCTTTTTCTTTGGTTCCGTGCTCAAGTTTGGTTTTTAGCTCAACCATATTCCTTCTGGTGGCATCTCTTCTAGAACTAGCTCATAATTTCGATGATGCACCTCTTTGATTTCATAAGGCGTTTAGTCTTTCTGGCTTTGCATGCTTTAATAGCCTCCTTGGCTTTTTTCTTTGCTTCAGCCTGGGATTTTCTTAGATTCTCTACCTTACTATCAATGGCGAGTATAATTCTTTTATTATCGGCCTTGATAAGCTTTTGATTCTCGATCTTCTACAGCCTATCTCTTGAAACTTTAGAAATCTTTTCAACAACTCGTGCCCACTTGTTATACTGGTGGTGAATGTCGGTCATGTAGTCCATGGTCCTTTCTTAGACTTCCATTAGAACTCTTTTTAGATTGGGCATAAGCCCGTCAAAATAGATTTTTGGGAATTGGTCCTTAAGTTCTGCCATACGAGTGTCGGTCGTAAGCTGTTCTGGTGTGTCGACCGATGTGACAATGGTCTCTTTGCCAGGCCCTTTGATAAGGATTCACATAACTACTTTTATAATTTCTGCGCTCAGAAGGCTAACTAGAATGAGATAGCATTATGGGTTGTATAGAAATAGAAGTAGGAGATGGAGCTCGAAAAATGTCAACCGATGGAATCCCATCACGGCGTTTAGATTGCCTATCCGGACTTATAGGGGGGTGAGCAGGATCTAGGCCTATTCATAGAAGCATAGTCATTTAAAGAACAATCTATATTGTAACTGCTCCTATCCCGATCATCCTTGTTGTGGCTAGAGTGATGGCTTGAATCGTAATCTCGACCACACCTTTGATGGCACGAAATCAGCCTGGGCCTTTGAGCTAGATATGGTTTCTCTTCCCGGGATCGGTATGTATATTTTCTCTTCTCCATAAAACTTGCAAAGGAAATAGGAATGAGTTAAATTCGATGAAAAAGGACATACGGCAAGTGCAAGATGGTGCCATGAAGTGCACTTGCACATGAGTGTCTTAATGTCTCCTCAATGGACCATGTACTAAAGCCTTGCTCATAGGTAGTAATCTCTCCTACAACAACAAGAACGATGCATCATCAAAATGAAGAGGAGAACCCTGTATGCCCATGTTTCCTATATCAAAGGAATCAAACTCAGTGGGAATTGGTCCCATCTTTGAAATTTTATCCACAGAAGGAAGAGATGGAGTCTGCTCTTCTGTCATAACTGGCAAAGGCTGTTTAGAAATTTTCCCTTTACGAAGCTTAACAACAAGCTTCCTCCTAGAAGCAAGTGGTTGCTCATCTAAAGAATGCTCAACTACTAGTTCGAGACTTGAACGAGCATCGTCATCGCCAGCCTCATTACCATCGCCTATTATTCTACCTTTCTCGATGTTGCCATGAGCCTCCTCGACTTTCTAGCCAAGGACTGAGGGCACGTCATGGCCGACATGACCTGTTTCTAGCTGAATACGACCACCCACCACTTCTTCATCATCATCCCCAGCCTAGCCAGTGCTATGATCCTCTTACAATAAGAAGACTAAGAGGGCTCATCAGTAACGAGGGACCTGATTTCCCTATCTTCCTTTGGAATGTTTTTGAGTGTCGTGATGGTGGTTTGATAAACATCGCGACCGGTCTCAAAGGAACATCTACATAATTAGAAAGTCATGTTAATAATAATCCAACTAAATTAAAGCTTTCGCGCTACAGTTTGGAAAAGCACTTACATCCTACTAACCACCATTGTGCAAACCTGGATGGACAGTGCATATAAAACTATTCGCTTTTAAAATAGCTAAGCTTATTCCAAGCATCAATCAAAACTTAACAACCATCGACTGGCTCAAGATAAGTGAATGATAGACTTCCTATTTGTCGATTGAAGTTGTAGATAAATCGAGTATGTTCTTCGATCGACTCACGATTTAAGAATTTAAGGAAAATCATGCATGAGCCCTAGAGAAATGCGTAACCATTCAGATGGAGTTGAGTTGGACCAAGTCTCATAAAATGGAGCATTCGATGGTTGAATGGATTAAACAGTGGTACACCCCCAGCTAGGCACATATATCTATTACGGGTGGTATACCCTTCTGAAGGAAGATGAGCCCTTTGGTCACAAAATAGGACTCATCATATGGGATTCCATGCTTAATACAAATTCAACAAAGTGACGCCTCATTAACTTTTGAAGCAGTCGAGTCCGCTGGATCTTCTAAGAGTATGGCATCCTCAAGTGTATCATTAGCTAGCTATACAACATCATTTACTCCTGGATCTGGAAAATTCATCGACGCACGGTGTGAGCTTTTGGGTTGTTCTGATTGTTCACCTGGAGTGTGTCAAGCAAAAAGCATTACTGAGCTCGACTATGCATCTAATTCAGCATATGTAGAGGCTTGATGACTAGTCATTATAGCAAAGCGCTTAGAGCGTCTAGAATTCATAGCTATTAAACTTAGTAGATAGTCATAGTTAGATGGATTAACCTATCCTCCTATGCTAAGTATTGTATGTGAAGTGCAGTGTTGAGCAATACAAAACCATATGACAATAATGACAAGATTTGGGAGTTCGACCGGAGTGACCGTTATCGTTGACTATTCCAACTAGCTTTCAAGCTGAAGGTTAAGCATAGGGATTTTGTCCAAGTTCAAGGATCATTTATCGATGTAAAGGAGCAAGTTATTTATATTCAAGGCATATTCATATATTCAAGTTCAAGTCCATATGAGGATGCATGTGCATTCAAGTTCAAGTTTAAGTTCAAGTTATAGATGGGTGTGCATGTCCAAGTGTTCATACATGTCGACGAGCATAAGGCAAGAGTAACAAAATCTACCCAATTATGGGATCGGCACTAATCCCATACCGAGGAGATTTTGCCCCTTATTCCTTCACCTCTAATAGTCTATCTCTAAACCTAAATCCAATTGTGCAAACCACTCTCTAAACTAGCCTCGTATCCACCATGCCGCAATTCACCATCTACCTAAGATTAAAACCCAACTATATGAAAAAACTCAACTGAATTTGAATAGCTTGGACGCGAGTATAGGGTTGGGTTTGATCTAATTTTGGACATAGGATGATGAAACTGGATGAAGGATCAACCTATAGACGAGGTGCAAGCTTTAAAGGGAGTAAGCAATCAAGACGGTGGCGGATTCGAGTAGAGTAGCTAAATTTCTCGAGCTCTAATGGCGATGTGAAGGATGTTTGGGTTTGGTGTGCAGAAATGAGCAAGTGAGGAGGAAGAGCCACAATTTTTGACTTATATACCCTATTGCAGCACAACACTTAAAGTCAAAGCAACCAAGTTCGTGTAGGGTGAGGGATCTTTACCGATCCCCCCACCTAGGAGATGGTATCGAATCTGACGCAGCGGATTAATCGAAATAAACTTCAATCGATGAAATGTAGCAATCGGTGAGTTGAAGATACCAAATGCCCAAGTTCGTTGATCCAAAGATACCGAACTCTAGCTATCTCAAACACGTTGATAGCGCACTATACCGTGTTTCAAGATCTACGATTCTTCGCACGTTGATCTAGCGCACTAGATTCCGTGAATCGGCTTCAACAAACGTGGATTCGAGCGCACTCGAATGACGTAAGTGGAGATAGGAGATTACACTCAACTACCAATTGGTATGAAAGCACAAAGCTAACAAAAGAGAAATTTTATTCAAAATCAACCACCAACAAAAATTACAACACACACGCTATTTATAGGAATTACAACTCAACACAACAATCATTACCCAACTCTTAGGTCGGCCGCGACTTACGACCTAACTTAGGTCGGCAGCGACCTAACATCAACGACTCAACACCTTTCAGCACCTAGGTCGGCAGCGACCTATCAACACTGCATATTCTCCTGTATACAACACAGCACTCAACGCGACCTAACAAACAACTCACGCGATCTAACATTCATATGGACTGACTCAACAACCACGACTTAAGATAGGTCGTTAACGACCTACGACTTATACAAGGTCGTTTCCGACCTAACACACACCTGTAATTACATGGCGACTTAGTTAAGGTCGTTCGCGACCTAAAGGAGTGCTTCAGCAATCTTCTTGCGACTTTATGAGTTAGGTCGTTCGCGACCTAATAATGTGGTAACAGGAACTTCATGCGACCCATCTTCCTCGCGACCTAACTTAGGTCGGTGATTTCTTCTTTCGGAATTTCCACTAGGTCGTAGGCGACTTAGAATGCTTCTCATAGGTCGTAGACGATCTAACATCCCTTCCTTAGGTCGTGACCGACCTAAGGTGCCTTCGTTAGGTCGCAACTCAGTGTTTTGCGTTTTCTTAGGTCGTTGCCTGTTCTCGTTAGCTCGGCCATGACCTATACCTTTCTCCTTAGGTCGTATACGACCTAGGCCTTCTTTTTCCTGAAATTCTTTAGGTCGGACTTCTTCCTCCAGTGATTCCTTAAGTCGTACTCGACTTATAAGCAAGTTAGGTCGGGACCGACTTATGGCTTCGACTCTCTGGCCTGCATTATCCTCTCCGGGTTGACAGAAATTCGACCTCGAATTTTCACCATCTTCTACAACAATCCCTTCTCCATGATATGGAATTAAATGTTTGACGTTAAAAACATCAGATGTATAAACATCCTCTGGTAGCTTTAATCGATAAGCATTCTCATTGATTTTCTTTAAAACTTCCACTGGACCAATTTTCCGTGCTTTCAACTTATTATAAGCGCCCACTGGAAAACGATCTTTGGTTAATACAGCATAAACCAAATCACCTTCCTTAAATTCAACATTTCGACGTTTCAAATCTGCAGACTTCTTATACTTCTCATTCGATTTCTCCAATCGTTCCTGAACGATTTTATGACATTCAGTCAGCTCATCAACAAAATCAGCAGCTCGTTTAACTGTTCTCTTTGATTGTGGTACAACTGCTAAATCCAATGGCCCCCTGGGTAAATTTGAATAAATAATCTGAAACGGACTGAATCCTGTGCTTCGATTTACTGCATGATTATGAGCAAATTCCGCCTGGCATAGTTTCATGTCCCAACTTCTCAAATTATCCTGTACAAGACATCGCAACAAATTTCCCAATGACCTGTTAACAACTTCTGTCTGCCCATCGGTTTGTGGATGATAAGCACTGCTAAACTTCAGTTTCGTTCCCACCACCTTCCACAAACTCAACCAAAAGTGACTCAGAAAACGAGTATCTCGGTCAGAAACAATAGATTCTGGTAAACCATGAAGTCGATAAATCTCCTTGAAAAATAGCTGTGCGACTCGAACTGCATCTGCTGTCTTCTTGCAAGCAACAAAATGTGCCATCTTTGAAAACCTGTCCACCACAACAAATATCGAATCATTTCCCCTTTGAGTTCTCGGCAAACCCAAAACGAAATCCATGCTGATATCAACCCATGGCTTAGATGGTACTGGTAACGGCATATACAACCCTGCATTCGTTGCTGTCCCTTTTGAAACTTGGCAAATATGACATCGCTCCACGAATCTTTCAACCTCTTTCCTCATCGATGGCCAAAAGTAAGATTGTGAAATCAACTGCAAAGTACGATCACGGCCCACATGTCCTTCCTCGTGCAATTCCTTCACAATTTTCATCCTCAGACTACAATCTGGTATACATAAACGATTCCCTTTAAACAGAAAACCATCAACCAACATAAATTCATCGGTACTCCCATCCTTCACTTTCTCAACATATTTCACAAAGTAAGGATCTTCTTCAATCATTTCTGGCAACATTTCAAACCCTGTCACTTCAACCTTCATTGTCGTTAATAAATGACTCCTCCTACTCAAAGCATCAGCTACTCGATTCGTCACCCCTGATTTATGCTTAACGACAAAAGTAAACTGCTGCAAATAAGCAATCCATGATGCATGTCTCGCTGAGATTTTATCCTGCCCCTGTAAATGTTTCAATGCTTCATGATCTGTGTAAAGAACAAATTCCTTCTGAAATAAGTAATGTCTCCAATGCTTGACAGCTTGCACAACAGCATAAAACTCAATATCGTATGTACTGTATCTCATCTTCGCCCCTGACAACTTCTCACTAAAATAAGCAACTGGCTTTCCATTCTGACTCAGAACTCCTCCAATACCAACCTTCGAAGCATCAGTATGCAATTCAAACAACAACTGAAAATTCGGTAGAACAAGAATTGGTGCAGACGTCAACAATTCCTTGATTCTCTCAAAGGCAACCCCCGCTTCTTCTGACCACACAAACTGTTTACCCTTCATGCAATCAGTCACTGGAGCCATCACGCTACTGAAGTGTGGAATGAATCTTCGGTAGAATGACGCTAGCCCATGAAAACTTCTCACTTCTGTAATTGTCTTTGGCTGTGGCCAATTCCTGACTGCTTCAACTTTGCTCTGGTCAACTTGGATTCCTTCCCCTGAAACAACATAACCTAGGAATAAAACAGTAGGTGTCATAAACACACATTTCTTTGTAGCAGCATAAAATTGTTCTTCTCGAAGTATAAGCAACACTTCCCTCAGATGTAGAACATGCTCCTCTGTACTCCTGCTATAAATCAGAATATCATCGAAATAAACCACAACGAATTTCCCAATGAATGGTCGAAAGATTTGATTCATCACCCGCATGAATGTACTAGGTGCATTAGACAAACCAAATGGCATAACCAACCATTCGTACAACCCCTCTCTAGTTTTGAAAGCTGTCTTCCATTCGTCCCCAGGTCTGATACGAATCTGATGATAACCACTTTTCAAATCAATCTTCGAGAATATAGTTGCCCCACTCAACTGATCCAACAAATCATCCAACCTCGGCATAGGAAATCTGTAACGAACAGTGATCTTATTCAAAGCTCTACTATCAGTGCACATTCTCCAAGTTCCGTCCTTCTTTGGTACTAACAATGCAGGTACAGCACACGGACTCAAACTTTCCTGAATACGACCCTGTTCAAGTAATTCTTCCACCTGCCTTCGTAACTCCTCATGTTCCTTCGGACTCATTCTGTAATGTGGTCGGTGTGGTAACACTGCTCCTGGAACAAGATCAATCTGATGTTGAATATCTCTAAGTGGCGGTAACTCCTTTGGTAACTCATCTGGAAAGACATCTTCAAACTCTTTCATAACAGGCTTTACTTCTTCTGGAATCTCAACTTCTTCACTACTCTCTCTCCCAATCAACAAAAACACTTCAGGTTCTTCCTCCACTTCCTTGACAAACTCCTTCAAAGTCAACAGAGTTTTCAATTCTTCAATCTCTTCTAGTTTGCTCTCCTTCTGTTGCTGTCTCTTGGGAACCAAAGTGATTTTTGTACCCTCGAACATGAAACTGTAACTATTGGCACGACCGTCATGTTGAACTGCTCTGTCAAACTGCCATGGTCTGCCCAACAATAAGTGACAAACATCCATATCTACGACATCACACCAAATTTCGTCCTTGTACTTCTTCCCAATCGAAAAATTAACACAAGCTCTTCGACATACTTTCACTTCACCTCCCTTTCTTAACCATGCTAGCTTGTACGGTTTCGGATGTTTCTCGGTCTTCAAGTTCAACTTTCTAACTGCCTCTGAAGAAATAATATTATCACAACTTCCCGCATCAATAACGAACTTGCAGACTTTCCCCAGAATAGTGCATGTCGATTGAAAAATATTGCTTCTCAGCCAACTACATTCCTCCTCTTGCTTGGGTGTCAAACAACTTCTCCTCAACATAAGATTACATCCTTCATCACCCGACACTTCTTCTTCTTCCTCAACATAAGGTACATTTGAATACTCTGCCTCCTCACCATCATCTGCTTCAACCTCTGCAACCATGGTTCTCTTCTTTGGCTTCGGACACTCATTGCTTTTATGCCCCAACTCCTGACAATTATAACATTTGAAAACAGTACTAGCCTTCGCCTTCTCAACCTCCTTCACCACTGGCTTTGAAACTGGTTTAGGAACATGAGAACTTCCACCAACACCCTTCACTGGATTATTAGAGTTAGTAAACACACCTCCTCCACGCCTTCCTTGTTTCTCCCAAGCCAATGCTTTTTGATGTGCTTCTGCAACGGATCTAGGATCAAACATATTAACCATATCCTGGATCTGCATTCTCAGTCCCCCAATGAATCTAGCAGTCAGCTGTTCTTCTGTCTCCATGATATCATTCCTGGCGATGAGTTGGTAAAATTCATCAGCATAATCACTAACAGATTTTGTCCCTTGCCTCAGATTCTGCAACCTTTGGTACATAAGTGATTGATAGTTGTAAGGTAAGAAAGTAGATCTCATCAACTTCTTCATCTTATCCCACGATTCTATCTTTGACTTCCCCATCCGTTCTCGAGTCAGTTTAGTTTGCTGCCACCATGCTAATGCTCTCCCCCTCAGCCTTGTAGCAACTAACTTCACCCTTCGATTCTCCGGCACCTCCTTGAAATCAAAGATCTCCTCCACATTAGACAACCAATCAAGAAACTCCTCAGCAACCATCCCGCCTTTAAACTCCGGAATCTCCATCTTCATACCCGATTCCCATCGTCTATCATCTTCAACATCTCGATAAGAATTCCGAACTTGGTCTCGATCTCGATAATGAATACTTGCTCTATCACCTTCTTCAACAAAATCAAAAGTACGCCTACATCGATCTCGACCAATGTCATCCCTTCGTTCATGCATGCTTCTTTGACTATGTCTCTCCTCATCTCTATATGCTTCATGGTCAAATTCACGTTGACTCCTTCTCTCTTCATGTACATAGTCATGATGATCTCTTCGTGATGAAATTGATGTTTCTCTTCTATCTCTACATGAATGTGGTGATACCCTCCTCGCTTCCGTAACCAATGGCGAAACTCGGATTCCTCCATGGTTCGAGTTTGGTGATCTCCTCCTTTGATTCAAATCAGTCATCAATCTCTCCAATTTTCCAATGCCTTCATCGAATTTATCATTAATACGTTGTTCCATAAGTTCAGCTTCTTCTCTACGATACAAAGCTTCAACGTTTTGATGTCGGTTAGCTCTCCTTGGTGGCATGGTTGTAAACTTCACAAGACTTCAAAAATTCAATCACAAAACTTCAAGACTTCCAACACAACAAGTCACAGTTCAATATGACTCGGCTCCTATGTCTCGGCAAAGCTTTATAAGACTCACACTTAGCTCGGCAAAGAATGTTTACTTCACAAAGTTCGGCCTTAGCTCGGCTATGCTTGACTCGGCTACAAGTTGACTCGGCAAGACTTGCTCCAAACACTCCTTGGCTCGGCTCAAAGTATACACGGCCTCACCTTCAAATCTTCCAAAAATTGGCGCGCAAACACCAATTTTAAAATCAAACAAAGTTCCACTCCTCGATCCAAAATGCAATGGATCAAACACTCCAACTCTGTTGCAACTTCAATATGAACACGATGAACAACTTCAAACTTCAAAAACTTCAAAAACTTGGCTCCAAGAATCAAACTTAGCTATGATTGGCTAAGTATGGCTCTGATACCAAACTGACGCAGCGGATTAATCGAAATAAACTTCAATCGATGAAATGTAGCAATCGGTGAGTTGAAGATACCAAATGCCCAAGTTCGTTGATCCAAAGATACCGAACTCTAGCTATCTCAAACACGTTGATAGCGCACTATACCGTGTTTCAAGATCTACGATTCTTCGCACGTTGATCTAGCGCACTAGATTCCGTGAATCGGCTTCAACAAACGTGGATTCGAGCGCACTCGAATGACGTAAGTGGAGATAGGAGATTACACTCAACTACCAATTGGTATGAAAGCACAAAGCTAACAAAAGAGAAATTTTATTCAAAATCAACCACCAACAAAAATTACAACACACACGCTATTTATAGGAATTACAACTCAACACAACAATCATTACCCAACTCTTAGGTCGGCCGCGACTTACGACCTAACTTAGGTCGGCAGCGACCTAACATCAACGACTCAACACCTTTCAGCACCTAGGTCGGCAGCGACCTATCAACACTGCATATTCTCCTGTATACAACACAGCACTCAACGCGACCTAACAAACAACTCACGCGATCTAACATTCATATGGACTGACTCAACAACCACGACTTAAGATAGGTCGTTAACGACCTACGACTTATACAAGGTCGTTTCCGACCTAACACACACCTGTAATTACATGGCGACTTAGTTAAGGTCGTTCGCGACCTAAAGGAGTGCTTCAGCAATCTTCTTGCGACTTTATGAGTTAGGTCGTTCGCGACCTAATAATGTGGTAACAGGAACTTCATGCGACCCATCTTCCTCGCGACCTAACTTAGGTCGGTGATTTCTTCTTTCGGAATTTCCACTAGGTCGTAGGCGACTTAGAATGCTTCTCATAGGTCGTAGACGATCTAACATCCCTTCCTTAGGTCGTGACCGACCTAAGGTGCCTTCGTTAGGTCGCAACTCAGTGTTTTGCGTTTTCTTAGGTCGTTGCCTGTTCTCGTTAGCTCGGCCATGACCTATACCTTTCTCCTTAGGTCGTATACGACCTAGGCCTTCTTTTTCCTGAAATTCTTTAGGTCGGACTTCTTCCTCCAGTGATTCCTTAAGTCGTACTCGACTTATAAGCAAGTTAGGTCGGGACCGACTTATGGCTTCGACTCTCTGGCCTGCATTAGAATCCTACCTTTATTCTTTAAAAAAACAATGGAACGCAATTTGTAGAAACTTGGCAATGACCTATATGCATATGAACATGTTTGGAAGCCAATGACTATAGTGTATACATGGACTTGTGAGCACAGTGCAACTTTAACATTCAATTTCCTGAACCAATGAAAATAAAATTCTTACCTGAAACTTTAAGAAAAGAAGCAAGTTATGACAATCGAGGCCTACTAACTAAATCAACTAACTCAATAGAGTTGAGCATTGATAATAACCGAGAGAGTACATTTTAGTTTTATAATGTCAAGTACCAACAGAATGTCGCAATGGATCACTATGGGCGTAATTTTTCACAAAAACAATTCGTACAAAGGATAGCGACCATTTAGAACATAGAATGGAATCCTTCATGACGATTCTAACTTGTTTTGACTCAAAGCACATCACGTTTGAAACGAGATGTTCTTTGGGGGGAAAGTGTTATCTAGACTTTTGCCCGGCTATATTCAGACTGGCTAGATAAGTTAGACCCGATGATTGTCAAGGCAGGTAGCCTAGAGAGATGATCCCAAGGTCTAGGAATCAAGTATAGATAAGACCATGAAACGATGGTCGAACAAGTTTAGAAGTGCAACACCTTGGAATACACCAAGTATGGATCGGTGTTCCACGTGGCATAAGGAATACCCAAATGTCCCCTACTCTTTTGGCACTCTTCCCTATCTACATAGAGCTTGATTCAAGTGTTGTTCCAAAAATCCCATGTGTTGTATTGGCAATCTCTATATGCATTCGGAAGCAGCAATTCAGCCTTATGTAGATCCATCTCTTGGACAAAAAACAACCAGGTTACTATGCAAAACAACTTTGCAATGCTAAAGCAAGCAATAAGATGAGCTAAAATAAGAGATCCCCAGACCAACTCTACGTATATAGAGATCGGTACCGATCCCCCTATAGGGATTGGTACCGATCCTAACCATAGGTTATATAAAGTTAGATTTTTTGGGAGACTTGGTCTTGGTGGCGAAGTTCTACAGGAGAAATATCAGCGAGATATTTGATCATCTACCCCTGAAAACACAAAAGGCATGGTTCATTCTAAGGATATTTATGCTGCCATTACACTCTCACTCTCTTATATTCAAGGATCTATTCCGATCCCACTCTCTTGTAGTCATAAAAACAAGTGCAGAAGCAATGAAATCATTCAAGTGGACGTAGGGCCTAGATTTTCGAACAATTAAAAGTTTATGTGTGCTTGTTTTCTATCTGATTCCCTATATTTTTCATTTACTTTCTTCATTGAACCTCTGCTGCTTACTTTTCTAAGTGTTTGTACCAATTTTGATTCAAACAATTAACTATCTTAAATATTTTTAAACGAGTAATGTAAAATTCTAGAAAGTTTATATAAATAAATTAAATTGATTAAATATAATTTAATTAATTTAATTAAAATTAATTAAATAATATTTAATTAATAATACACATGTATATATTATATGTGTAAATTAAATTATAAAAGTTATAAATAAGTTAATAATTATATTACTATATATGTACAAAATTAAGTGGAACTCGAAAGAAACCCACTTTATGTTTAAGGAATAAATACGTACATATAGTACGTACATCGTGATTCAGATTTGTTTGACACTTGAATCACGAGGGCATTTTATAAGAAATATATTATTCCTTAAATCGATATCACTTAATTATATTATATTAAATATTATAAATCTCTAATATAAATGTTATCATTTGCCATTTATAAATTACTTACGTACTTTCTAATTATTAAGCAAATTCAAGCTAGAGACGTTATGCATAGTATTACTAATATATTGGTGGATAAGGTAAGATACATGCATGTAGTTCTTAAGCAAACTCAAGGTATGTGCAATATACTTAGGACGTCGCAAATGGTGGATATGAATGAATAATCTCTTTTGATTCGTTGAGCAAACTCAATGTTGAGATTGAGAATAGGAAAAGGTTCACGGGTTAGGAATTGCATATTATACAACCGATAAAGTGTTATCCACTACTTATGATCCTATGATTTGTTGAGCAAACTCATGGTCAGAATCTCAAGGCAAGCAAGTCCTAATGTCCACTAGAGAAATCGAAATCTTCCTATGTTTTCTGTAGGGTTTTAAGAAACATTGAAATCTAGTGGAGCCTTATCGAAAAATGAAATGGTAACTTTTAACCTTTCTAATAATGTAAGAATTTATATTATACAAGTTTCAAAAAATCTACTTAGTTATATTTGTGCAACAAGAATTTATATTATATAAGTTTCAAAAAATCTACTTAGATATATTTGTGCAACCATTATCATTTAAATTATATAAATGAGTTGAATTAGGATTGACATAGAAATATAAGATACACTTACTAATAAATCTTTTGACATGCTGTCACTTCAAGACTCATGCAAGAGCTAATTTATACCACCACTAGAACATTTGTGCCTTGGTTGTTTAACTGATTATTTGCAAGAGACTGTGTATTGTCTTCCTTGAGTGTTGAACTAAATGTAAGAATATGAAAATTTGATCCATATTCAATCACATATAATTTTTGTAAGGTAAACAGTCACAGTTTGCAATGTATGAAACTTTAATGAAATTAGTTTATTGGAAATAACCAAATAAACCATAATGCAAAGTCATGTATTCAATATGATTGATCATAATAAGGATCTCTTTTGAATGGTTCGACCGTTTTGAAAAGGAAAATGAATATACGAGAGTGGATGTTACTTAAGCATAGTTGAGATGAAGAGATTGAATTGTCCTTGTGCTTCATGATGGGATACTTGAAACAGGAATTGTATAAAATACTAAAAGATATTTAATATGGAATGGCAAGTGTGGTTTCCGTTTCAATTTTTTTTCATATAGAAAATTGTTTTCTATAAAATTATATTTATGAGTTTAAGATATTTAATCAAAAACTTTATACTGTAAATTAGTTATAGTAAAAGAAATAAATAGCGTGTAAGAAGTAGTTGAACAAAAATCCATATTTCATGTGCAATTACAGAAATAATGGATATAGCGAGAGCATATCATATAATACTCATTAGTGGATGCGTCAAGATAAGAAAAATTATTTCGTAAATATACCAAATATTATTTATGAAATAATAACTGTTTTCAGTATTGACTGAAATTAATATAGTTTTATTTTTTATAAGTATTTTGAATATTCATTATAAACTAAATCTATTAGAATAATGATATTTATCGCATTAGCTACATAACACAGAAGTAACTAATTTTTTTTAATTATTTTGGAATTATGGACTAAGCAAAAGTTCTAATAAATCCTTAATCCTATGATTACAAATTATGTGGTATTGGTGATGTTGCACCAAAAAATGACACAACACCTCAATATCACTAAAAAACGAATTAGACATATATAAAAATGAAGAAATCAAATAAAAAGGAACAAACACAATCTTTTCATAGTGGTTCGACAAAATCTCTGGCCTACGTCTACTTAGTTATCTTTGTTGGTTGATTCACTCTGAATTATAGTCAACTTCTAATTATAATGAAATCATATCTTTGTTTTTTCATCAAAGGATTAAGGGAAGAAGAACAAGATCCAAAAGTAAAAAATGCCCTCTCTAGTTGGAGATAGCTTGTTATTAACAGATGAGGTCCGGCCTAAATTGCCCATCCCATGCTTGAATGAGTCGTTTTCTCCAGATCTGAAATTCTAGTACAAAGAATAAGTCATCGTGCACAAATCCCAAGAAAAACAAACAACTCCATACCGAGCATAATAGTTCGGTACTAACCTATTTTCATGTATCGATCTTTAAGCTTGCTCTATGGTGGGTTCGCCACCCCACCTGGAATGCATTCCAAGGTCACATAAAAGATCGATATGGACCATAATAGGTTGGTGCAATTTTTTTTTTATGTTCTGAAATTCCAAGCTTCCTTCATTATTGAAGCGCCCAAATCCCAAGGCATGCAAATCGGTATTACAAAATGGATCGATGCCGACCTAAAATAGTTCGGTGTCAGCTTGGTCGAATCCTTACCAAATTTCTTATACTTTTTCATTTTTGTCATTATTATTATTCTTAAGTCTCTAAATCTATTCCTTTATCATTTTGTATACCGGTTTATTCGTTGATTCTATGCTGATACTGCAAAAAATTTGCCTGAAATATTTGTCCCCAAAGCACACTTTGGTGAATACAAAGTGTGCTTAGATCAAGAACTCATATTAGGACTAGTAAATTGCTATTAGTATGCCCTTTGGCTATTTATGGACCACTAATGTGAATTATCTTGTTCATTCAGATTTACCTGCAAATCAAAGATCGTTCTAGACCCATCATGGCTAAGAACTCAATTCCTTGCCTAAATGCTAATGATAAATCATAATCATCCCACGTTCTCTTGGGATTTAACATATCATAAATCACATATCATGCTAACATGCGTCATTAATCACAGCGGTGCACTTCTTCATATTGGAAACTTACCTATGAATCGTCCAGTATCACCTAACATCCTATTGTAAGTAAGTCCAACCAAATCGAGGCAACGACATTCATTAATCATTCAGTAATAACTATCAAATCATTTCAAATCAAAAGGTGTTTGTACCTTGTAGTTAAGTTTTGAACTGTCCATATTATATAATCATAAATATATATTAATCTCATCCAATCGCTCTCCGTAGTAGGGACCCAATATCTATAACAAGTCCATTCACTCACTCTCTGGTGAGAGGAGTTTCTATCCTATACAAATCTATCAGCTCACTCTCCGGCAAGGAGACATACATTTCATGTTCCACCATCGCATCTCTTTGGCCAGGAGGACTACAATCTATTTGTTCATCTTATCAAATGTAAAGGATGACTAATTCTATTAGCATCCCATAATAATATCAATATCAAATTTCATTTAATATCCATCATCGGATTATTTGGGTATCCTTACTCAAATCAAAGTGAATCAATCGAAAATCAAAACATCTAATACAATCGAGGATTACTCTTGGTTTTAACTTAAAGCATGCCTATGAGACCATTTAAAATCTCTTACATATGTAAGTAGTTATGTAGTAATCCTTCATAATTTATTTAAAGTAAAACTAACTCTGATCCATTTTGATTATGGGATGACCATGTCCGGTCCAGATCCTCTACTACGACTAATACATCTGCCACAACTGGTGATCGCTCCTGCTACACCATTACGGTTTGTGCTATTGTTATCCAGCTTCTCACATATTGTTGCAATCGATTACTCTAAACCTATTTTTGTATCAATGCTCGTAGATGCCTACATTCGTTCGTCTAATGCCCTACCAGCTCATGGAATAGGCTGTACTTTCCAGACTCTCCCTCCTAATATTTGGGCTTTCTTTTAGTGGGTTTCCTACCAGGAACCTGCCCTTAGTATCAGACAAATACTCGCCGGGATCTTTATCAATTCGGTGTAGGAGGAGAACTTTGGTTCCCTCTTATGTCGCTTCGAGCCTCCGAAGCCATTATCGTCCTTTCTCTTTCCTTGTCCTTTCTAGATAGTGTGTTGGATGGTCCTCCATCGTCCATAGCATTATTTTTACCATTTTAAACTTATGCATAATCAACTTTCGACTTGATAGTAAATCTATCAAATCCATTGGCATATCCCTTTCCAAATCCTTCTTGAAATTAGACTTATTAGGGACTACAGAAACCAATGTCATAAGAATAATTAACGAGTCTGGTTTTTAAGCTGCAAGAGCTACTACATTGAATCTGGTTACGTAGATCGAAAAAGATTCACCTTCCCTCTGCTTCACACTTGAGAGTGACATCACGTTCTTTGGTCGAATAATATGAACTCTAAATTGGCTCATATACCTTTCCATTGGCTCGGTCCATATATCGATGAGCCCACTATCTAATTAGAGCCACATGGTAGCCAAATTAGTCAAGAAAAATAGGAAACTCCATTCCATCACCTCCTCCAAAGCTACCACACTCCCATGTGTTTCATGTATCCATCAAGTGAGCTGTTGGATCCTTTGTCCATCATACGGCTCCATGGTAGGTAGTTTGAAATCTGACAGATCCCTAGCATATTGGATTTTTGGAGTGAAAGCTTTCTATTCACGTCCTTTGAACTCTGATCTAAGGCTCCACCCTAAAGTATCTTCCATCTAATCGATCATTCGAATTTAGTTGAAATATCATAAGCTCCATATGCCTTTGGTTCAAAGCTTCTCTATGCCCTTATTCCCACTTGGGCCTTTTGATTTAAATCCTTACGGTTGTGTGTTTGCATTCTAATATCCATTCCTAACTCCAACATCGCTTGTCCAAGGATCCTTACTTTCACAAGATCCACATTGACCCATGCACCCTAGTCCAATTCGACTGATACCAGTTTGGACTGATCCATATCGACTTGTCGTGGCTTTGGGATATTTGTTCTAACTTGCTCAACTCCATTTCCCTGCACAACTACTCCATCATTTGGGCTTCAGTTTTGATTTCCAACTACTCTGGCTACTCTTTGTTACTCCATCCTCTGAAAGAATCTAATCAATATCTCCTCTTCGAAGAGCCATCATTTTATCTTGCATACTTGTCATCATCCCTTCCATATCCTCACCGTTCATATAAATAGAATGTGGATTTGAACTTAAGGACACCTCTTGGCAGCTCTGTGCTCCAGTTGACTTCCTCAAACTAAAGCTTTCCTTATAGATGGCTTTTTCATCTTCTCCAATAGTAGATCTATGTATTTCTCCATGAAAGCACTAAAAATTTGACACAATACCCCTATATCACTTAGAAATGAATTAAACAAATATAAAAATTAAGAAACACGCTGAAAAGAAGGAAATGCAATCTTTTTATAGTGGTTTGGCAAAATCTCTAGCTATGTCCAATTATATATATTTGCTGATGGTTCTATTTAGATTTACAATCAATTTCTAATAATAATAAGACAGATCTTTATTGTTTTCCTTAGAGGGTTAAGGGAAGAAGTAGAAGATCCAAAATTCAAAAAATCCCCCTCTAATTGGAGATATCTTATTACTTATACATGAGATCTAACCTAAATTTACCATTTCAGGCTTGAATGAGACTTTTCTCCAAATCCAAAATTCTTGCATAAAGAACAAGCCGTCTTGCCCAAATCCTTAACCGAACAACTCGGTACTGATCGTGATTGGTCGGTACAACTTATTTTAATGTATCGATCTTTAAGCTTGCTCTATGGTGGGTCCTCCACCTTACTTGCACACATTCCAAGGTCACAAAAACAGATCATTACGGACCATAATAGGTCGATATCGACTGTTTTTTTCTCCAAAATTTTCAAGCTTCCTTCATGGTTGGAGCGCCTAAGTCCCAAAGCACACAAATCATGCTTCAAAATGGATCGGTACCAACCTAAAATTGGTCGGTATTGACTTGTTCTACTTGATCATTTCTTAAATAGTCTTTTTGTGCCTTTTATTTTGTCATTCTTGATGTTATCTAAGTCTACAGATCTATTCCTTTACCATTTCATAGTTTAGTTCATCAATTTGAGTATGTTCTAAGACTATAGAAAAGTTTCCAAAAAACAGACGAATTGTATCTCAAACGACCAAGTGCTAATCACCTATCTGGTGGGAGCGATAAAAAAGTTAGCGAACTCTTTTTATTGATGCATATAGATGTATGCAATTACAAGTCTAATAATACTAATATGGTTCCACATACTTTATTAAAATTTACCAATGAATTATCGTATAAATGAACATGTGTGTTTAATGGACGAGCAGTATGTCTGTGATGAGTTCACAGAATTTAATACAGATGTAGAAAACGAAACATGCAAAGGTAATAAAAGATTTCGATTTGATCAAATAGGTTATAGTATGTGAGAGGAGTTCCAATTATACCTAAAACGAATAAGATACAATCTCAAAAGTCACCTCCTATGATACATAATGATGCACCGATAAGGAGTAATCAGACTTCGCTAGACAAAGTATGACTAATGATGAGCGAAGTTGGGTTAACTTCTTTCTATGAGGACATGTACTTAGGAGTAAGTACATAAGGTTAAATTCAGTTTCATCTAAAACAAATTCTATAAAATCATATGAAATTTGAGTTGATGAAACAATCCTTACACATCCTAAGTCAAGGAGTTGATAGGTTGTGTGAGCCGAGGGACTACACTTAATATTTGTTTGTGAGGGGTCCTGTGTGGACCACCCCAAATGAGTTTGGGATCAATCAGTATTTATTGACCAATTTACGTTATGAACATTTCATAAACTTAAAACCAAATTAGTTTTATACATATATGTAGGCAATTCATAAAATGTTTAAGAATACCTATTATGTTGCATAAAGAAACAATTACTATTCAAAGAAACACCGACTTCATAGTAAAGGAATTTCTTTTAGAAATTAGCTGTAGCAAAATAGAGTTAAATACGATACAGAGATAACTAATTATGTAAGATGAAATTAAATTAACCAAACCAAAATAGATGCAATGCAATAGAATATCTAATAAGAATTCCGCTATATTAAAGAGAAACTATGAGTTCCTTATCAATGTCAAGAATAGAATTTCCTCGACCAATAAAGCCAATAAAATATTCATTCTACCAAATAGTGCATTGCAAAGATCCTAAATAGATTCCAAGTATAGTATAAAATATAAATTTGATAGTTATACCCAAAAGGACACGATCCATCAACAGTGAATGTATCTTAGAGAAGAAGACCAATGTAGTTGGAATGCTGTAAGAAACGTTTACAAGAATAACATCATAAAATTTATGAATTGAAATTAACATAATAGATTCATCATTCAACGTGCTTGAGTTGATTTTACTTGTAAAATTATCATTCGATATGATTTTGAATTTTGGTACATATTGAAATAGAAATTGTAGATAACGATTTAGAATATGTCATCTAGACTTAATGACCAAAGTGTCTGTGACGACCCGCCCTTCTACTACCAGAAAGACGTATCATCGTTAAGAAAGAAAGGGATAGAAATTGAAGAGAAAGGAAAGAAAGAAACAACAACACCAAAATCTCACAGCGGAACGGAACAAAATATAATATATCACATAAATATTTCATATAAAACATATATCAGAGTTATACAATATCAATACATATGACTGTAATACATACATCTATCACTATTTACATCAGAGGTACAATACACATCAACTAACACAGCGGAACTACATATATAGCTATATACGTCTAGAATCTCCTGCTCCAAGCTCCTCCAGAAATCTAGTCCATAACCTATCACTTGGCTACTCACAAAAATTTGAGTACCCAAGAGTTTATGAAAAACAAAATATAAACTCTGGGGTACTCAAATTTTTATGAGTAGCCAAGTGATAGGTTATGGAATTGATTTCTGGAGGAGCTTGGAGCAGGAGATTCCAGACGTATATAGCTATATATGTAGTTCCGCTGTGTTAGTTGATGTGTATTGTACCTCTGATGTAAATAGTGATAGATGTATGTATTACAGTCATATGTATTGATATTGTATAACTCTGATATATGTTTTATATGAAATATTTATGTGATATATTATATTTTGTTCCGTTCCGCTGTGAGATTTTGGTGTTGTTGTTTCTTTCTTTCCTTTCTCTTCAATTTCTATCCCTTTCTTTCTTAATGATGATACGTCTTTCTGGTAGTAGAAGGGCGGGTCGTCACAGTTGGTATCAGAGCATAAAAAAGGCATTAAACCCTACTTTTGATTCAAACTCAAAATCCCTTCATTTAATAAAAATTTTGGCATTTTTCTTATGTTAAACAGATTACTAGCTTGCTTCATACCAATTTACAATAATTAAAATTAACCCAAACATCCAGAATTGACAAAAATCACGTTTTAGTTCCATTTTAAACTGCTTTTAAAACCCTTGTTTAAAAATCATAATTCTTATGTTAAAAATCATAATTAGGTGTATGGAATCTAAATATGCTACTGAATTCACAAATTTAAACATTTGAATTTTGGTCCTTGATTTCTTTTTACCTGTAAGTTGAAATACAGTATTTATAACATACTGTTTAAACTTTACAGCATGTTTGCAGGCTTTTGTTTAAGCTAAAAAACTTGAATTAGCTCAATACCAAGTTCAAACAGTTATATGAATACGTATTTTAAATTTCTTGGCTTAACTTTATTCAGATTTCAAAAAGCTTGAAGAACAGCTACCTGTACTACCCAAACAACAAGAAATACCCAAGGCCAGCTATTCAAGCAAATATCAAGCACTTACCATTCATAAACTAAAGATACAAGTTTAGTTTTAAAATAGGTAAGTTTACTCACCTAAAAACAGTTGAACAGAAAGTAAGGTATGTTGAAGAAGAAAGTGCAGATGAGACTTTCCTGAAACCTTCATTTCCTCTGTTTCTATTCTTTGTTTTTCTGATTTTTGAATTAATGTATGTTTGTAAAACAATGTTTTTCTCAGGGTTGCTTTTAAGTTTAGCTAAGAGTTTATAAATGAACTGATGATATATATTGGATATATATAAATGCTTTGAACAATACAGGTGATAATTGGACGGTTTATATGTTTGCATTACCATTCTTTCTTCTTATTGGCTAAGTAATATTCTGCAGTATGGAATGATATATGGATTTCGGCTGCATGTACTTTATTTATACAAGATGTTATGCTATTAAATGTTTATGCTTTTAATTATGATAACAAGTAATTAATGCTTGTTGATACTTGCTTATGTATGGTACAAAGATATTTATTATTTCGGCTAGCTTGTTTTATGAAAGACACAGATTTTGTTTGCAGATAGTTGTAATTTGTACAAGACAATGGTCTGTTCCATTTATATTGAAGTAAAACTTTTGTTTCCTTATGCATAAAAATTTCAGTAGCATAAGTTTTATTACTGGTTTACATTTATTTTTATTTCTGGACAAAACTCTTGATTGCATACAGATATCTTATATTAACTTTGTTTTCTTATGCATAAATATAATTAAACTTTTATTATTCCATACTTCATTTATTTGTTCATTTATACTTATATTAATATTATAATGTTCTCATGTTCATACACTTGTATTTATATAGTTCAAGTTATAATTTATATTCGTGTATTTATTACTTTAGTTACATTCTATAATTTATGATTACGTTTTATACTAGTTTTATGTTTATATTTATAATCATTTATTTTGTTTTATATTTATGTGTTAAATTTCCATGTTTATGTTCAATATTACTACGTTAGTTTATTTTTAAACTTATGTGTTAGATTTCCATGTTTATATTTAGTATTTCTATGTTTGTTTATTTTAAACATTATTATTTCAATTTTATTATATAGGTATACTAGATTAAATATCAACCAAATAAAATCTTTGATTTTAGTGTAAAAGACAGATTTTGTTTTAAATGGTTTTCAAAGCCTTCTATTTTAAATTTTCAAATCAAAACTTTCTTTTACAAACATATATAACTGTTAAATATCCAAGATCTCATCAATTAAAACATTGACAAGCTTATATTAAATTTAAATTAGATTAAATATTCATTAAAATATGCTGTCAAAAATTCCGAGTTGTTACACTCGAAGTCTGTAGGAATAATTCTGAGTTTGTGGGTTATTGGATATGATCCAAGAAATGATATAAAAGTATTCTATAAGTATCAGAGTTAAGCAAGTATTTTGATAGAAAAATCAAATAGTTTGATTTTAAGTCAAAATGCAACACGTGTCTATAAGAAAGAATATCAATATGTGCTAAAATATTTCTATAACCATAAATAAACAACAAACATATGATTATTAATGATGTATTCATATTAAAATCATTTCAGATTGGCAATTTAATTCTCAGTATAGGATTAGAAAAGACATCTCGCATAATCAGTATAAAGGGATGTCGAGAATGCCCAGATGATAAACACGGACATTAAATTAAATTTTTTAATATGAAGCATGTAAGGCGGGTTCCTTTTGCAATTGCGATAGGAATTATCATACATGCTACATTGTCAGCAATATCACGTTTTCTTATGTATTTGATACATAGAGTAGCATTAAATCAAAATTAAGATTACTATATGATGGATTCGAGTGTTCCTGGGTATTTAAGAAATACTAGAGAATAGTTTATAGAAATGGTGAATTCCTTATAAAGGAGTCCACATACATTAATTTCATAAGTGGGTCGAGTATAGTGTGTAAATCCTAAGTTCGAGTTTAATATTAAATTAAGAACTTTAAGTTGGAAATGTTCCAAACCATAAGTAGTGGTTGGTTCAACCAAAGGGTAAGTACGACGCTTGGAATAGCATTGCAGCACTATAAGTATAAATAAATGAACAAATATATAACTGAGCTATGAGTGATTCTAAATGTCGATAATCCAATGTCACTGTTATCTGATAACGATATCATGATACATATCATGAAATAACATAGAACTCAATGTTGTCGAAAAACGTACTCCAAAAAGTTTCGGATAAAGGCAATTTGTTAACGATGGAGAAAGTTGATTGATATAATAGATAATTAAAAGAAAATTGCATACACTTTCATAAGGGGTTGAGTAGATTAATATTTAAGAGAACAAATCGAAGGAATCGAAATAGGATTCCATAATTGACCCTAAGTTCAAGTGGAGATTGATAAAGTTGGGGGAATCCCATAGGGGCAATTATGTAAGTTGCAAATACCTAACGCGATAACCAATCATGTTCAGAATAAAAGATGTTTTCTTTTTATTATATACTTGTTATAAAATTAGTTTGGTAATTAATTAAAGTACATTAACTAGAAAATCCTTAAATAACGTGGTATGTGATAGTAATTACAATGGGGTGTAATCATGATAAATTTATCATACTAAAACATCATATTATTTTAAATATTTCTAGTCAAGATGTTTCAAATAGGATATCGACATATCCAAAAGTAGGAAAGTCTATTAATCATGGCTATTGGGGGGCACTAAGGGATTACATTCAGATAGTTATTGGATAACCATGGAAAGACTCACTCGAGAGTTCTATATAAGTTAATGTAACTACGGTCAAAATAGACAATCTCGAAGTGACGATGTTACACAATTCTCATGACTTTAGAACACTATGGAACTCCTATTGGACACTCCACTTTGATTATAATTAAATCATGGAATGGAATCCATCAGACGATTATAGTTGGGTGTGAGTTGAAGCTTTGGAAGTGAAACACTATTTAATAGAGAATCCGTTTCCATGGTTATATGAGGTTAGTATCACGATCAAATATAGTAAGCTCAAAGTCAAATTCTATGGCCAGAGCAATATGGTTAGTAATATTATTATTATTGAACTAAGGACTTCGTATTTGGACTAATCTAGTTGAATATGGACGATACTGGAATTTAGAACAAAACCAACTTCTATAATTCCTAATGTGATATAGTTTTGATGAAGAGAATCGGTGTAAATAATCATTACTAAGAGATACCGCTTAAGAAAATATAAATTATGATTTTACTAAAAAGGTTTGTAAGCGAAGAATTCAATCAAAATTTAACACCGCTAGGTAAGGTGATGTGTAAAGGTTTATATTTGAATTGTTTGACATTATTTACCAATTGAATTCATCCTTTGAATCACACAATCTCATTTGTGAATTATCAGAAAAGCCACAGTATTTAATTATTTTATAAAGTGTTATAATTGATTGAATTAACTAATAGTTAAGAAATATTAACGATTAATGTTATTGGATATTTTGTGTGTCGCAAATAATTATTTGGACGTGTGTATATCGATATATACACAGATCGATATATGATCGATATGGATTTGAATGAGCTTTAAATCTCAACAATTATTTAATGGATTTTGTGAATTATTTTCCATAAAAGGACGATGCATATCTAGCGATTTGTGGAAGGGAATCGTCTAGATATCAGAAATATAGTTAATTGAGAATTAAAAGAGGAAGTTTTAATGAGAGATTATAAAAGTTTTTTATTATCTCATTAAAACAAATCCTCTTAATCAATTCTATTTTTCTTTCCTTCTTATTCATACATGGCCTCCTCCATCACCTCATGGCCAAAATTTATGCTCTTATTACCCAAAATTAAATCAAATAAAATTAAAACCAACTATTCATCCAATCCTTGCAAATTTGGATTTTGATTTTAGGAATCCAAGGAGGAATTTTCAAATTAAGGCGTTATGAAGGGTTGAATCTGCTTACGTAATCCTTTGTATCTTATTTTACATATATCACCACTGCTTATATCTATATTAGTATTGCCAAACACACTTTCAAATAATTTTATTTAGTAACTAAAATTTAATTGTGTGTTTCTGATCTATCTTCAAACCATAAGCCATTGAAATTACAGAAGTACAATATACGCACACACATATATTGATATTTGAATTAGATCACAATGTTTTACGTAAGTTTTTGTATAAAATAGGGTTTTAACTATGATTAGTTTTTTTAAAATAAGTTTACTTATACACATATACATATTTAACAAATATTTTTCTCATATGTTTAATACTTCATGTCATGTTATGTTTTGTTGCAATTGAACAATAACGTTGTTGTATGTATGGGTATATGTGTGACTATGTATATACATATACGTATACATACATACATACATACATATTCATAAACACACACACACACACACACACACACACATATATATATATATATTTAAAATATTTGGTGTTTGCACATAATTATGCTCCTTTTAAAATTTATCTATTGTTAGGAACATATGTAACAAAATACTGATTTCAATATAAACATTAATTAGAAATTTATAAATGTTGGAAAATTTTAATTATGGAATTGTTTTAAAGTGATTTTGATTTATATATTTATTTGATATTTCAAATCTAATATCTAATGCCAAAACATTTTAATTAGACAATATTGGAATATTTAATTTTGAGATTAGATTTAGGTCAAACTAGGTCTTTGTAAAAAGGGAAGGTTGAAAGTCCTTTCCATTTCCTCTTTATTACCAAATATTCTAATTTAATTACATAGATTTACTTTCTTAACAATATATATATATATATATGCATATATATTTATATACAAATAAATGGTAATACATACATACATATATGTATGTATGTATACATATATATATTTACACGTTGCATCAAAAATTTACACAACTCCCCACATCAATCATAAACGAAAGTAAACAGATTTAATACGAAGAATAAACAACAAGAACACACAATACTTATAGTAGTTCGGCCTTAAGTCATACATATCCTCGCTTTAATTTTATTTCGATAGATTAAACATGAATATAAACAAGTTACCAGCTTTCAGATCTAGAAAACTATGTAAACCTATGTTTAACAGCACTTTGTGGTCAAATTAGATTAGGGAAGAGAATGTATATCAAGATCCCTATTTTCATTCCTCTAAAGTGGTTATTTATAAACAAATCCACCCACTCAAGTGGCCAGCTCGCAGAAGACAAGGTAAGAGTCCAGATCTATAAGACTAGGGAGGAAGAACGGGTAAATTTGCAGCATTAATCATGTCGGTACTGACCACAATATGGTTGGTACCAATCGCATTTGCTTGATGCCATATCACTTCTCCTCCATACTTGTTTATACCTTCAAGTTTCCAAGCTATTTCTAAAAATTTCTCCATCAAATTATATTTGTGCCAACACGATTTGTACTATGCAAGACTTGTCTTTTTTTGCAAGATACTAAAGTAGTTCATCTACTTGTTTTGAAGTGGGTTCTTCTGTGAGATGATCTTGGTACCAACATGATTGTGGTCGGTACCTGGTACCAACCATATTTGATATGCTCCAACTTCGCTCTAACCTTTTGTGTTCCATCATCCCAAACAACCCCTTAAGTTCTTGATCCATTTCGCCATCATCTCGAAACCAGATTCACTAAGAAGTAGATTAGTTCAAATGGTGGATAACACTTGCCCCCCAAAGCATGCTTTCATGAACAAAGCTTAGTTTGGATCAAGACAAGCGATATGATGCCAATTGCACTAGATCCAATTGGTCGACCAACTATCATCTTGAAGCATCATGTCTATTTTAAGAGTGTTTGTTCATCGCTTTATGTAGTCATTATACCATTCCTTTTCTATAGAAAATTTTGAACATTTGATTTTTTGAAGGCTACCTTGTGTCTTGATTGTGTAGGCTTCCTTTTCTTTTTCTTTTTTTAAATTGAAAAATAAAACACGTCGGTATTGACCAAAATCATGTTGGTACCGACATGATTCGTGAAATAGCGATATATATTCAACTCTTAGAAAAATTGAGCACTTCAATTCATGTCCAGGCACTTCATTTCCCTTGCAATTTTGATTTCCAACCACCATTGAGATTGCCTCATGACATTCGACATTGCCACCGCCAGATTCAGCACCGCAACGGCTTTCTTCTACCCCCAATGGCATCAACTCATCACTGAACTATTCACGCCACCCTTTTTCATGATCTAGACTTTTATACTTAGGTGAGTTTCGACCTGGGGCTTCGGTGTCACTATGGTTGCCACTGCCACGTCGTCACCATCAATGCCACCTCGTAGCCATCATTCCACGATCGACCTAATGTCCATTGACATGAAGTTGGCACCAAATTTCCCTTAGTTTGCCTCAAAGTACTTCTTATTTTTCCTTGGTGGGTATTGGCTTTTGGTTGTCAAATCCCCCACTCCCAGTTTTCTTTAAGGTCGGCCCTAGGCTCTGCGTATGTCGTAAGCCTTCATATATAAAAAGGGGCGCAATCAATTCTTGTCGAAATTTGGTCGAATGTGGATTGACAGCTCGGTTTTAGTTTGATGGTTTCAATAAACGATCATATCGAACGCACTTTGGTATTCGACTAAAACATGCGTCGGCACTTTAAGTTAAACATTACAATCCTATGTTCCTGCAAAGAAAACTCTATATCACTCCGGTTAATGGTACCACTATTGTATATTCTGCAATAACGGGAAAAATTAGACATACACTCCGTGCCATGATGGAGCTTGTTTTCAAGCACGTGCGGGCTATCTACAAAAAGTGTTCGCATACACTAGGCTCTGACACCGAACATGCACAGCATAGAATGACACTTCGCACTGCTACGGTCAATATGTAGAATTTGAATTGTCAACCCAAATCGACATCCGTTGGACTCTTTGCATCGGCTACACAGATTTTAATTACAATAGAAGGTCAAATTAAACATACCCTACCTCATTCCAGTTTAAAATGATTGATATTATTGATGTAAGACGATCTCCACGTCTTAGACGTAGAACCAGTCCTTTCACTTATCTAATAAAAGTGGGCTCTTTTGCTGCTCAAGCACCTTCTTCTACTTCATCTGGAGTGAGATGCTCATCACACGAGAAATTTAACTCTAGATTGTTCCAACAGCTCAGCCTCATGGTTTTGTCCACCCAAGGGAATGCCTGACTATTCTCTGTGTCCTTGATAATTCTCATGATCAAATACCATCTACATTCATTATAAAGGAACTCCAACTAATTTGTTTAGCATGGGATTCCCAAGTACGAGCTCCTCCTACATACACTCGGCCAAAGGGCTCATCTCTTGCCACTTGGCTATACGGCATGTAATAGATACATGTGCATGTCTGGAGTCATGACACCATTTAATGACTTCCTTAAATTCTTTCGTTAAGAGCTCGGATTGGCTCCTACTCCATCCCAATGGTTGCGCCTTGCTCAACTCTCTCTATATCATTTTCATGACGATGTACATTTGCAAAGCTTTCTTATCTGTCAAGCTTCAAAAAGAGAAAGGAAACATCTTCTCTCCTAATTATGAAGCAATCAATCGCTGCAAATTTTTTGAGGGGCTCCAAAATTAACGCAGCTACTTCTTTGTTTGAGGGGCTCTAAAGTAAATATTTCTTTGTTTGTAGTCCCAAAGGCTTCAACCGCCTATGGTTGTTTGGCCGTAAGTTCCCATATCCAATAATTCCTTCATACTTGCATTTTTTCACCCAAGCGTCTAACATTCTCTCTTTACCATTCATAGATCTCCCTGAATGAGTCGTTTCTAATGTTCATGCCAATACTCTTGACGTGCTTGAAGGGGATTAATTCAAACCTTCGTAAAACCTCTTATCCTCTCAGAATACTCAGATGTTCCACTTCCAATTTCTGTATAATGGTAAGAATGTTGTCCATAATCCTCTTCCTACTAAAAGAACTCAAGTTGTTGCTAGTTCTCCTATCCCTACCCATGACTCTGATAACAAAGACCAGGGGATGGAAAGGGTTAAGAAAGCAAGGAAAACCTAAAAAAGAAGAGAGAAGAGGGGAACAAAATATAGTTGAAGAAGGAGACGAAGGGAGAAAGGAAAGGGAGAAGAAGAAGGAGACTACAGAGGTAACGAGGAAGGTGATAATAAAACAATGATGACGATGGAGACGAATCGTATATGGGAACATCTCTCGAGGGTACTATAATCACACTACCTCCGCGACCAAAGTGCATAGCCATCAAATCTTTATATTAGACCTGGACCGTGCCTCGAACCGATCGAAGAACTGATTCCCTTATAGGCTCTTTTGATAACATCTTTGGCTCATTAGGTGATCTTGGGAACTGTCTACCTTTATTTCAAGAGAAATTTTCTTGTAGATATTCTCGCTAATAGTCCTCGAGAATTCAACTTCCATTTGGGGATATTCTTGAGGTCATCGAGGGTGATGAAATTCCATGTTTAGTATCCCTCGAACATCATTCATAGGTTACTTAAGGAAACTTTGGCACTTCATACACTTCTAGGTTTACGAGCGCTAATATTTAGCACTTTTCTTAATCTAATGCCTCGATTTTGACATAATTCTTCTTTTCGATACAATAGGGAGACAATGCTTCAGCAATCTCCATGCAGGCATAAACCAACACAGTCTTTAGCCCTCGAAACTTACTATCAACTCCATAGTTCTTACCAGGAAATATATATTGAGAGAAGAAGAAGAAGAAAGAAATAATAGGGATGAGATGCTGAAGAAAGCCATCGCCATTATAAACAACAGTAGCGATGTAACGCCGAGACAAAATAGCGCTGCCAAGAAGAACAACATGGGCCGCGTAACTATACAGGGCGCAACTTTGATCTCCAACAGCAACCTCACTCCCATTCTTCCTAACAAAAACCATCATCTCATCAGGAGCTTCTTATATAATCTCACGCTCTCACAGATGATATTATTACTTTCCAATAATCCAAATCTGTCAACCCTATGCAATCCCTACAGTTCTATAGGGCTAACAAAGGAACCATTTCAAGTCACCTAGAAGGGGTGATGTTTGATTGCAATGTTAAGGATCTTTTCTTATAGCGAAGCTAATGAAGGACTTGACAAACATAAGAAGGTAGTGTTGTAGCTATTTTAATGGAAAAAGCTTGCGAAAGTCCTCTCCAATGTTAACTAGGCTAACCAGTTGATTATTTGTTCCTTCGATTCGGAGAGGACCAATCACAATAGGATAGTCAAAGGCTACAAACGAGACTTGGTTGCAATCACAATGGATAGAAATGAAGAAGCAAAATCATCCAAGCACTCTAAAGAGAGAATAATTGAGCTGCCCAAAGTTTACACATGAGCGACCCTAGTTAATATGATCAGTTGAAGACTGCACACACTACTTATGCCAAACTTGAGGAAAAGCTCAAAGAGAAAGAAGAACAATTTGCGGCACTTCAAGCTAAAGTGGAAAACTTAAAGTAGTTTGAAATTCGAGAGAGAAATCAAAGAAAAAGTCCAAGTCGAGCTTGTTGGCACGAAAGAGGAAACCATATACCTCAAAGCAAAGGCTATTAAAACCATGGAAGAGATGGAAGATGCTCTTCTCCAATTCTTTGCCAACATCATAGAAATGAAAATTTTAAAGTGGCTTGGATATAGCTATCCGATAACACTTGCTAATGCTTGCGAGGAAATCCTTCATAAGGCCAAGAAATCTGGCCATGATGTCGATGAAGAGTATTTGAAGTCAGTGTTCTTGGACAAAAACAATTTAGTGGCCTTGGAAAAGGGAAAGACAACCTTGGTAGCAATTGCTGCAGCTACAAAGAAGATGCCTGTTGAGGTCCTACTAGTCTTAGCTTATCTGATCACGTAGAAGCATCCATTTCTAACAACAAAAAGCCCCCAACATATATCGTAACTTCCATGGCAACCACTTCTAAGTCCGCCATCAATGAGACGTCTGCCCATGCTGCATCTGGTGCTAATACTTCACATCTCACTCCTCCAATCATTCAACCGATTCAAAATATTCTTAAGGAGGGAGATCGTTAAGTCCCCACCAAATGACACTCCATCTGATCAAGATATAACTTTAGTCGCTCCAATCTTCAAGAAACTTCAGTTCTCTCCAATAGACATCACTGATCTATGTTATTCTCCCTATCAAATTATAGGTCATCCATCGCTATCTCCTCCATCACCATCTACCGATGCTTCAGGCCTAAGTGTTGTCATAAAAAAGTTCACCTCCGTTACTATAACGTTCATTCCTCTAATTCTTTCCTCCAACTTTGGCCTAAGGACAATCTTAGAAAAAATAGGGGCTTTGGAAGGGCTAGAAGGACTAGAAGATGTAATACATCTTTTGATGAGGTGGAGACAATCCTTACAAAGGATCCTAACTCAACTTCTATGGCCAAAAGGTTAAAGATTGACATTTCAAAAATCAAGGTTGAATAAGTGTCTAGCATGGAAAAGGCCCCTCTCATGATTCCAACCTCTATTCTTCAGGTTGCAAGCATTTCTACTAAAACTCCCAAGTCCTGCACTGACGTTGAAAGTGACTACAATTTGGAGGAAGACCTATAAGGTCGTCTTGGGTCCCAATAAAAGGGTGAAGGCTCTAAGAAAAAGTCACATTCTCCAAGAAGGGGAGGAAGAAGAATTCAAAGATGGGGATGTTGAATCATGAGTTTTGATTCATGACAAGCTTCAATGATCAAACGATGAGATTAGACGATCAAAGCAACCAAAAAGAAGAAAGCTATACACACGTGATGAACTACAAAGGAAACTAGACTTCAAACCCGAGTATGCTATAAAAATCTTTATTGTTTGAGTCATAGTTATAGTTTATAATTGTTAAAATCACTCTTCAAGTAGTTTACACACACTATACAAAAGTTTTAAATATATATATAGAAAATAGTGTGCACAAGTGCTCATAGTGCAAAAAAGCACAGTTCAGTCGACTGGACTGATTTCACTAATCGACAGAATCTGTGTTCTTTGCACAGACATGCACACATGCACACCACTTTGAATATTCATTCAACTAAATATTTTTGACCAGTCGACCGTCTGTACGCAACTGCTACATTTGCTGAAGGGTTGCTTCTCTTTACGAAGAGTAACGATCCAATTCGAAGAGTTACGAATGCAACTCTTGATTGAAACTCTTCGTGAACAGTAGCAACCTTATATACTATATATATAGATCTAAATCCATGATTTTAATCATCCAATTTACTTCAATGTATTCTATTCTTTGATCTATGTTTCTTGACTATATTTCTGCATTCTAAAAGCTTTCTAATCAAAGATATATTGCTAATCTCAAAGTTAATTATTATATACTTCGATTCAAAGCAATATCTTCCTTTCTAATCTTCACACACATAATATATACTTGAATATTTGATTATAGGAAGGGTATACTATCAAAGACAAATTAGTGTTATTAAGAACACAAAGCGTCAACAACTTTACCAAAATTGTAGAGGTCCTGTTAGTTTGTACCAGGCGGAAAAGTCCTCTTCGGCTGCTGAGGCAGAAAAATCCTGTTTGGCAGCTCAGGTGTTGTATAACTATTCCTCCGAGTTAAGTGAGGGGCTATTGAGTGAAATTCCAGAGAGAAGTCTGGGACTGGACATAGAACGGGAAGTTCGAACCAGTATAAAAACTACTGGTGTGCTTATTGTTATTTACTTTACTATTATTATATATTTCTGCATTTAGATTATAATACATTCCATATTACACAATCCTAAGTGTTAGCTATACGACATATGCACTTTCATATGTTGAACAACCTCCTCTTTTCATTCACGAAAATTTTTCAAATCACGTCTATAAACTTAAGAAATCATTATATGGTTTAAAACAAGCACCACGTGCTTGGTACGATCGTCATAAGAGATATTTGATGGACTCTGGTTTTGAAATTGGAAAGGTTGATCAAACTTTATTTATTAAAAAGACAAAAAATGATATTTTAATTATTCAAATATATGTAGATGATATTATTTTTGGGTCAACTACTGAAAAATTATGTCAGGAATTTTCAACTATAACGACTAATGAATTTGAAATGTCACACATGGGAGAATTATCATATTTTCTTAGATTACAAATAAAATAATTAGAAAATGGAATTTTTATTAATCAAGAAAAATATTGTAATAATCTAATTAAACGATTTGATATGGAAAACATTGCAGCCAAACCAACTCCGATGAGTACAACAATACATTTCGATAGAGATGAAGAAGGAAAAAGTGTCGACCAAAAACTACATCGAAGTATGATTCGATCATTACTATACTTAACTGCTAGTAGACTTGATATAATAATGAGTGTTAATTTATGTGCTCAATTTCAAGCAGATCCTAAAGAATCACATATGCGATCAGTAAAATGCATTATTCCTTACTTAAGCAAAACCAAAGATTTCGGACTACTTTATCCAAAAGAATGTCCTTTCGAATTAGTATCATATAGTGATGCTGATTTTGAAGGAAGTCGGATGGATAGAAAGAGTATGACTGGGATGTGTCACTTTGTTGAACGTTCCTTAGTCTCTTGGTTAAACAAGAAACAAAACGGCGTTTCTTTATCGACGTGTAAAGTAGAATGTATATCTGCCGCTTAGCTTGTGCTCAAGTCGTCTATACGCAACAAACACTAAAAATTTCGATATACATTTAGATAAATCAATACTATATTATGATAATACTAGTGCAATAAATCTTTCTAAAAATCCAATAAATCACTCAAGAACCAAACATATTGATATGCGACATCATTTTCTTCGTGATTATATTGAAAAGAATTTAGTAAATTTAGAATATGTAAATTCAAAAAATTAACTAGCAGATATTTTCACTAAAGCATTAAATGAAAATATATTTATCAAAACTAAGAAGATAGCTTGGAATAATGTCAATAAAAGAGTTATAATAATATTTATGAATAAAAAGGCAAAAACGTGAAAAATAAAATAAGATTTCTAACCATAGAGGGATTCGAATTCCATCCATTTCTAAATTTCTAATATCTATAGCCACTTGAGCTATGGGCGTTTCTTGTCACAACATAGAATCCACTTTTTGTCAAAAACAAAATTTTCAAAATTCAAAAATATTAAAGCTGACAGGGATTGAACTATGGTTTCTTTACTGGAAGTCTCATGTGTCTACCAGTTTGGTAGTTATTGTTGTTGAATATGCGATTATATGATTTTTGTTTAATGATAATAAAAAAAATATTCATTTAAATGTATTTGTTAATTTACTATTTTATTTTCATAGATTAAATAAATATTTGCTGAATAAAATAAATAACACAGAATTTGAACTCAAACGGATAATTTATTCAAACAAATATTTATTACAATTTTGAATAGTACAAATTCAAGCTCTTACTATATACACACATAATTTCAATCACGATACAATTTTTATTACATCACGATTCACATTTACATTGCACCTCACTACATATCACTCACACTCGTATTTATCTTCAACTTCATTCCAATGTGAATCCAGCATCTGAGCAATCTGCAAAAATATACATTGACATAGTAAAATTGAAAATAAAATATTTTTGCAGTATAAAATAAAATGTGGATTTTGTAAATAAAATTTGCCTCAGTTATTTGGGTTGTTCGTCATTATTTAATTTTGAATTCATCACACACGAACAACTTATGACATACACTGTGTATCACTGTATATGTCACAAGGCCGTGCACGCTGATATACACTTGATAGAATTATAGGGACAGGTGAGCACAAGGTCAAACCCAAATCAAAGTCGGGTTCAACTTAAGTGAAATCACAAACGAGCACAAGGCCAAACCCGAGCTTTAAAGCTGGATTCAACACAGGTGTAATTCTAAAAATCAAGATGAAGTTCAAGTAAAATCAAAATGAAAAGTGACGTGCACAAGCACAAGAACATGTCAGAAAAGCAAGTGCACCACAAACTAAACAGGGGCAAAACCGTAAACAAATACAAATTGCCTCGATGCATACATATGGCCAAGCGATGCATCACTGAGACAATGCACACACATATATATATATATATATGTATGTATGTATACACACACACATGTGTATATACACATGCATACATACAAGTAGTGACTCAATACAACCAGACCAGTTCAGGTTAAAGAGGGCAGTAGTGAAACTGCAAATACCGAAGTGAAGCACGAAGACTTCAATATGCAAAGAGTCAAGGAAAGTGATCGAAGAATCAAAAGTCAAAGCTGTGACAACCAAGTGAATATGTATACTTATTGTACATATATATGTGCAGCAAGACTCGAGTGCTACCAGAACTTCAAATGAACTAATACACGGTGCAAGCTCAAATAGAAACAGTGGACAAGAATACATATATGCAGTAGTAACCAAAGTCAAAGAAAAACCAAAACTTCAAAGGAACAATCTACATGAAGGAATGAAATAATTGAAACCAGAGGCACATGGCACATGTATATGCAGGAGCATAGCATCATCAATGAAACCAAAATGTCCAGGCTTAAGGACCAGAGAACATCAGGCAATGTCAAAGGACAGAACAAGAGCATCTGAAATAAGACTCGGCATGTACATGAAGAGCAGACAACAAAACAATCATATACAAGTTTCATTGACTCGAAGGAACAAGCCAATAAGGCAAGTATGCAACATAATGAAGACAAGCTACTGAACTCCAAGAAAAACTCAAAGGCAAGTACAACTCTAACTGGAAGCACACAAATGCACATACCAGACATGTCAACACAAAAGGGATGCACCAGTAAACCTGGCTTCACATTGAATACTACATAACACGGCAGAATTAAAGTGAACAAACAGTGGCAAATGCATATACATCAATGTGGACACATGTACACAATGCTACAACAATGGCTGATATAAGCAAAACTCAAACCAGCCATGATATACAAGTAGCATGATCAGACCAGTGAAGACATGAACAAGGCTTGAACTCAAGTCAGTGCACAACAACCCAATTCAAACAACAATACCGAACCAGATGGAACTGCAACACAATGTCAAGAGATATGACCATCAAGCCGAAAGTCAATCAAATTCAAAGTACCGAAAAAAATTCACGTAGCAGTTTCACAAAGTCAACACAATCAAGACAATCCAGATTGAACAACAAAGTGCACAAGAACAAGGTCGAAAGTGCTATCAGGGATGAACACAAAAAATGGCCAGAGTCGAAGCACACAGAAACAAGAGTCGATCAAGGAAGTCAAACAAGTATATAGGTCAATGAAAGTCCAAAGTCATCAGAATTTCACATAAGCCAAAACCAGTTCAATATCGAAGAAACAGATTAAAGTCAAAGCCTTGGCAATCAAGGAATAGAACCAAGTCAGAAATCAAAACCGTGTTATTCAAGTAAATTGAAAAAGTCAGAAATCAATCCCAAGCATTAAAACAAAATCGAATGGCTGAGATAAATCAAGTGACGAATTCAAATAAATGTATAAACAAGTAACATCATCGGCAATTCGATATTGAGTTCAAGCAAGCAAATCGGAAGAAGCAAAAGAAAAATTTACATACCAAATCAAAGTCGAACTCGATCAAGGAGGAGGAGCCGCGAACGAATCAATTGAAGTAAGCAATTGAATAAACAACCATCAATTTAAGTGGCGACTTCACAAAGCCTTAATTTCAGAGATAAGAGGAATGGACAAAAGAAGGAACTAGGCCGACATTCTTTTTACAGAGCAAAACTGATAAAGGAGATAACGAGCCACATAGATAAAAGAGATAAAGGAGGCCGCATTTTACTAGTGATAAATTATTTTGGGCCAACCTTTTTAAATAGGGCTTTAATATTAGGGTTTAATTGTTTTTTATTTATTTTTTGTATTTTATCCTTTTAAACCATTGTAATTACTGGTCGTGTGACTAGGGGGACAAACTATGTGGCATAGTTTGAGAATTCGCAACTCAGTGGCTGAGTAGTGGCAGTGTTTTTAGCGTAGAGTTAGGTTAGTCAGTAGCAGGTGTCGCGATTTTACGTATGTAAGCGTGTGACTACTTAATTTCTAGTAGAAACCTTAGGGGCAGCATGTAGGCAGGGTTTTGCCGAAGCTGGATAAATTCTGTGTCGTTCTATTTCTGCATTTATTATTCTGCTATTATCTGTGCTGCTATTATTTTGATATATTTGTGTTGAAATAATTTTACAAGCTTTCGCAATAATTTTTATAATTTATAGCATCACCCTATTCACCCCCCTCAGGGTGAAATCGATCCTACAAGTGGTATCAAAGCTAGGAATAGAAGTCAGCTTTTGTTTGTAAAAAAAATTGACTTTTTTTTTCAAAAATCAATTTTTGTTTTAAAAATTTGAATTTTTAAAATGGCTTCTTTTAATAATGCTTTTGCTGAGGGTCAGTCCATAGTTAGACCACCAATGTTCAATGGTGAATATGCCTAAAAAAATTTTGAAAACCATTGACGCTCGGCATATTGTTGAGACGGGTTATAGAGCACCAACTATAATTGTAAATAATCAGGAAATAAATAAACCAAAGGATCAACGGAAAGAATTAGAAAATAAATTACAAAATGCTAACGCTAAAGCTATGAATTCTATTATCTGTTCATTGGATCAAATCGAATTTAATCGTGTCTCATATTGTCTAACTGCACAGGAAATATGATACACACTCGAAGTGACTCACGAAGGAACGTCACAAGTCAAAGAATCTCGCCTTGCCATGCTAAGCAGCGAATATGATAATTTCACAATGGCCAAGGAAAAAAATGTCAAAGAGATGTACGGATGAATTTCCAATATCGTATACAAATCGAAAGCTCTTGGAAAATCATACAAAGAGTTGGAGATAGTCCGAAAAATCCTCAGAGTCCTTCCACGAAGATTTGAAGCAAAAGTGACTGCCATTCAAGAATCAAAAGATTTAAAACAAATCAAAGTTGAAGAACTCATTGGAAATCTCACCACTTATGAGCTAGAAATGAAATTCAAGGAAGAGCGTGAAGGAGGTGACACTCGAAAGAAATCAATAGCTCTTAAAGGAACAAAAGAAAGCGATGGTGATGATGATGATGATGAAGCAGAAGAATTGGAGCTGATAATAAAGAAATTCAAAAGGTGGAATTTCAAATACAGAAATCCAGCTCTAAATCGAAAATTGAAAAGCAGAATAGTCAAAGCACTAGATAACTCAGACGAACAGAAGATCATCTGTCACAAGTGCAACCAACCTGGACACATCAAGCCCAATTGTCCTAAAAATCGACGCGACTTTGAAAAGAAATCAAAAAGGAAAAATTTTGCAGCCACGCGGAATACAAATGATGAAGATAATCAAAGTACTAGCAGTGAAAGTGAGAAAGCAGATATGTGCCTTCAAAGAAATATGACTGATAGCGACGATGACAGGCCAAGCGAGGTATCAAAAATCACTCACTCGGAATTACTTATATATTTCCACGAAGTAAATGGCTGTTTTGAACAACTTAGGGAAAAGTATGCTAAAATTTAATCACAAAGAGATAGTATGGTAGAATTAAATAAACAACTTGACCAATTAGTTAAACCTATCAAAGTAGGATCCCTAAGTGTGATAAGTGTACAACATTCGAAGAAGAAATTAAAAATTCAGAAATTAATATAAAATCACTTGAAAATGAAATTATGATTTTAAAAGAGAGTGAAAATACTAGTAGGGAGAATTATATTAAAAAGTGCACACAATTATTGAATGAAAACGAATCTCTTAAAACATAAGTCCAACAATTATCAAAGACTTGAGGAAAATTTTCCAAAAGTGAAAAATCGTTGAATATGCTAATAGGAAAACAAACAGTCAATATTGATAAACAAGGACTTGGATATACTCACTCAGAATATGTTAAAAGCAAAATTAATCAAGTCAATTCTATGTGCAAACATTGTAGAAAATACGGACACAATCAAAATAATTGTTGGATGGACCCAAACATGTGAAAACCATACCAATTTGGGTTCTAAAAGGCACAAATATAAAATCTCTCAAAGTTAAACAAATCTGAGTGCCAAAAGGAACATATATAAATAGTTTTAGGTCTCCACAAAATTATTTTTCAAAATATTCTGCCACTAACCATCATGGACCTATAAAAACAAATAGGTCACAAAAATCTTCCATCGTGTAGGTGCGGTGGCAGGCTAAGGAACAACAATAGTGTTATCTGCATTCTGGCTGTTCCAGAAACACAACGGGCACCAAAGCAAAGTTCCATAGCCTAGTATAAAGGTGACAGAATCACAATGGACAATAATGAAAAATATCGTAAAGGTAAAACAAGTAATGGTATATTTATTTGAACGATATATTAAATGTGATAATCTACACCGTAGTCTGAATTAAATTAGCCAATAATGTGATGATAAAATATATGATGATTTTGATTCTGACTTATTCAAAATTGTTGGCCAATTATATTCTTATGCCAAGAACACTATAAAAATCTCTAGAGTCGTTGAATTACTTCATATACATTAGTTTGGATTAATAATAGTATTTTATTGGTTGATGATAAAACATTTGGTTATTTTACGGCTGACTCTATATTCATAGTTTTTGATTATTTACACGGCTTCAATTCAAGTTCAAGAGAATATCATTTAAAAAGCTGTTGCACGCTTCATGGTCTGGTCTATCAAATTCAATTAATGATAATTTTGTGTGAAAGAGAAATTCAAATGCATATTACACAGGCAATCTAGTTGATAGAAAAATTACTAGTGGAACGTGATTTTTGAGGCATTTAGTAACTGCGTCGTTTTTCAAAGAAAATATCTGTATTTTTTCATTTCAAATAATTTTCAAATAGCAGAAATTTTTCTCATAAAACCCCTTCTAGAAAATCATTTTTGAATTTGTTTATAGATCGGTCAGTTTTAGAAAAATTTGGTTTTATAATTATTTTTGAATTTAATTTTTAAATTATAACATTGACTAATCTGACTCCCTACTAATTATCAAAAAGATAAATAGTGATTGAAAAAGTGATGAGTATTGATATTTATCATATATTATGACTCGAGACGGTATAATTAGTAAATTTCTTAGAAATTTAAATAAGAGTTATAAGACTTTTTAGTTCCATGACCATCTCTATTTCTATCACATTTCTAACGACCATCACTCATCAAAATTCAATATATTGTCAATATGTGGTACTTTAAACAGGAATCATTCGTTTTTCATTTTATTTTTTTAAAAAAAATAATGATAATAATAATAAAATCAAATAAAATCCAAAGTATTCACTCTCATTTAAAAGTCCTCACGGTTATGCATGGGTGAATTACTTGGAATTTGTTATGTGCTTCCATGCTCATTTAAAAGTCCTCACGGTTATGCATGTATGGAATGCATATCAAAATTGATTTTTTAAATAAACAAGTTGATTCTAATCCCATTTAAAAGTCTTCACGATTATGCGTGGTTAGATGATACTTGAATTCATTTTTTTAAAAATAAAATTGGAATACTACTAATCTCATTTAAAAGTCCTAACGGTTATGCATGGTTGGTAGATATTCAAATTCCTGATATAAATATACCACTAATAGACACAACTGTATGGTTTTATATGATGATATCATTCCCATCATTTTAAAAGTGCAATATGCGCCTAACAAAATATTTATGATTTTTTGATTTATTTAATATTTATATTCGATTGAGTTTTAATGTTGTATTAATATCGATCACTTTATCTCTATTTTCTCTAACACTATTACTCTTTTGCTGATAACAAAAGGGGAAGAGAGAAGTTAAGATTTTGTCAAACAAAATCAAGCAAAGGTCAAATATTTTCTATTTGCATCTAGGCTCATTTGCATATTTTTAATTGTATGCATATATGAAGGGGGAGCTTTGTGTAGAGAGGAAGCATTTAAATAGAGGGAGAAAATAGAGCATATCAATGATCAAATATATTTAACATATTCAAAATCTTAAATTATGTTTGTTATCATCAAAAGGGGGAGATTGTTGAATATGTGATTATATGATTTTTGTTTGATGATAATAAACACATATATTCATTTAAATGTATTTGTTAATATACTATTTTATTTTCACAGATTAAATAAATATTTACTAAATAAAATAAATAACACAGAACTTGAATTCAAACGGATAGTTTATTCAAACAAATATTTATTACAATTTTGAATAGTACAAATTCAATCTCTCACTATATATATATATATATACACACACAATTTCAATCACAACACAATTTTGATTACATCACGATTCACATTTACATTGCACCTCACTGCATATCACTCACACTCGTATTTATCTTCAACTTCATTCCAATGTGAATCCAGCATCTGAGCAATCTCCAAAAATATACATTGACGTAGTAAAATTGAAAATAAAATATTTTTGCAGTATAAAATAAAATATGGATTTTCTAAATAATATTCGCCTCAGTTATTTGAGTTGTTTGTCATTATTTAGTTTTGAATTCATCATACACGAACAGCTTGTGACATACACAGTGTATCACTGTATATTCCACAAGGTCGTGCATACCGATATACACTTAATAGAATTACAGGGATAGGTGAGCACAAGGTCAAACCCAAATCAAAGTCGGGTTCAACTCAAGTGAAATCACAAACGAGCACAAGGTCAAACCCAAGCTTTAAAGCTGGATTCAACGCAGGTGTAATTCCAAAAATCAAGATGAAGTTCAAGTAAAATCAAAATGAAAAGTGACATGCATAAGCACAAGAACATGTCAGAGAAGCAAGTGCACCACAAACTAAACAGGGGCAAAACTGCAAACAAATACAAACTGCCTCGATGCATACATATGGCCAAGCGATGCATCACTGAGACAATGCATAAATATATATACATGTGTATGTACACATGTATACATACAAGTAGTGACTCAATACAACTAGACCAGTTCAGGTTAAAGAGGCAGTAGTGAAACTGCAAATACCAAAGTGAAGCAAGAAGACTTCAATATGCAGAGAGTCAAGGAAAGTGATCGAAGAATCAAAAGTCAGAGCTGTGACAACCAAGTGAATATGTATACTTATTGTACATATATATGTGCAGCAAGACTCGAGTGCTACCAGAACTTCAAATGAACTAATACACAGTGCAAGCTCAAATAGAAACAGTGGACAAGAATACATATATGCAGCAGTAACCCAAGTCAAAGCAAAACCAGAACTTCAAAAGAACAAGTGCAACCTCTACATGAATTTCTAAAACAAATGAAACCAAGAGGCAAATGGCACATGTATATGCAGGAGCATAGCATCATCAACGAAACCAAATTGTCCAGGCTTAAAGATTAGAGAACATCAGGCAATGTCAAAGGATAGAACAAGTGCATCTGAAATAAGACTCGGCATGTACATGAAGAGCAGACAACAAAACAATCATATACAAGTTTCACTGACTCGATGGAACAAGCCAATAAGGCAAGTATGCAACATAATGAAGACAAGCTACTGAACTCCAAGCAAAACTCAAAGGCAAGTACAACTCTAACTGGAAGCACACAAATGCACATACTAGACATGTCAACACACAAGGGATGCACCAGTAAACCTGGCTTCACAATGAATACTACATAACACAACAGAATTAAAGTGAACAAACAGTGGCAAATGCATATACATCAGTGTAGACACATGTACACAATGCTACAACAATGACTGATACAAGTAAAACTCAAACCAGCCATGATATACAAGTAGCATGATCAGACCAGTAAAGACATGAACAAGGCTCGAACTCAAGTCAATGCACAACAACCCAATTCAAACAACAATACCGAACCAGATGGAACTGCAACACAATGTCAAGAGATATGACCATCAAGCCGAAAGTCAATCAAATTCAAAGTACCGAAAAAAAATTCAAGTAGCAGTTTTCACAAAGTCAACACAATCAAGACAATCCAGATTGAACAACAAAGTGCACAAGAACAAGGTCGAAAGTGCTAACAGGGATGAACACAAAAAATGGCCAGAGTCGAAGCACACAGAAACAAAAGTCTATCAAGGAAGTCAAACAAGTATATAGGTCAATGAAAGGCCGAAGTCATCAGAATTTCACGTAAGCCAAAACCAATTCAATAACGAAGAAACAGATTAAAGTCAGAGCCTTGGCAATCAAGGAATCGAACCAAGTCAGAAATCAAAACCGTGTTATTCAAGTAAATTGAAAAGGTCAGAAATCAATCCCAAGCATTAAAACAAAATCGAATGGCCCAGATAAATCAAGTGACGAATTCAAATAAATGTATACAAATGAAAATCAAGGATCTCGAATCCTATATAAACAGGTAATATCATCGGCAATTTGATATCGAGTTCAAGCAAGCAAATTAGAAGAAGCAAAAGAAAAATTTACATACAAAATCAAAGTCGAACTCGATCAAGGAGGAGGAGCCGTGAACAAATCAATTGAATTAAGAAATCAAAGCAACAACCATCAATTTAAGCGACGACTTCATAAAGCCCTAATTTCAGAGATCAGAGGACCGAATGAAAGAAGGAACCAGGCCGACATTCTTTTTACAGAGCAAAATGGATAAAGGAGATAAAGGGCCGACATAGATAAAAGAGATAAAGAAGGCCGCATTTTATTAGTGATAAATTACTTTGGGCCAACCTTTTTTAATAGGGCTTTAAATTAGGGTTTAATTGTTTTTTTAAATTATTGCTTTTGTATTTTCTCCTTTTAAACCATTGTAATTACTAGTCGTGTGACTAGGGGACAAACTACGTGGCGTAGTTTGAGAATTCGCAACTCAGTGGCTGAGTAGTGGTAGGGTTTTGGAGCGTAGAGTTAGGTTAGTCGGTAGCGGGTGTCGCGAGTTTACATGTGTAAATGTGTGACTCTTAATTTCTAGTAGAAACCTTGGGGGCAGCACGTAGGCAGGGCTTTGTCGAAGCTAGGTAAATTATGTGTTATTCTACTTCTGCATTTATTATTCTGCTATTATCTGTGCTGCTATTATTTTGATATATCTGTTTTAAAATAATTTTATAAGCTTCTGCAATAATTTTTACAATTAACAGCATCACCCTATTCACCCCCCCCCCCTCTAGGGTGAAATCGATCATACAATTGTTTCTTGTTCAGTAGTAAAAGCCAGCTCATCCTATATTAAATTAGCTCGAATTCTGTTAACCATGCATTTTCAAATCATTTTCCTACCTTTAATCATTAACTTGCTTGTATATGGTCTAAAACTAATTTCATATTCTGATTATAGAAAATACAGGTTTCTACTCCTATATATACATGAAGTTTGGAAATGTTGCATACACATTTTAAGTACAATTGAAATACAAGCTTCATATATTTTATTATCACATCATAATGGTGTCGCAATCCTCAGATAACTCATGCCTCTCCTACACAACATCTTCCTCTGATAGCTCTGACCATCTATCACCTACTCCAACACCGGAATATAAAACGGCACCTAAGTGGGAAAGCTAACATACCGGTTATACACTGGATAATAAGGTGCGAAAACATGCTGCGTTCATCTCGCCATCGACTAAAGAGAAGATCGACAATATTCATCACAACCAACAACAACAAATGGATCTACAACGTGAATTATATTTCGAACAAAAAGTGACGGCAAGACGCTTAAATTTTCTGGAACAAATTGAAGTCAAATTTTGCAACTCTAAACCAATAGACGCATATGAACCTTTACCAAAGCCGTGTTCATCGCTCGACCCATCAACTGGATATCGAAATCCGTGGGATCCTTCTCCACGATACTCTCCTTGAACTCCAAACTCATGGGATCGCAAATTATCACCAGCGATCAAGTCATCAAAGAAGGATGATAAGGAGAAATCTAAGACTCCAAAGAAATCACCTTCAAAATAAATCATATCTGTTGATGATCACTTTATTTTTGAAATTTTATTGTTAATGCATATCTTCGTGAAATCATCAACAAATGTATAAATAATTTTTTGAATTTGTATTATATTTTGAAAAATTATTGTTATATTATATGAAATTATCGTATAAAATTAGTTGCATTATAAAGCAAGAAAAAGTCACTGACGGAAGTCCGTCGACTGGACAGAATGTCCGGTCAACTGAGCACATTTCCAGAGCAAATAGCTTCAAGAAAAGGGTTCAGTCGACTGAACTTTTTAATTCAGTCAACTGAACGACGTAACAAAGACGAAAGAAAACCCTATTTCATAAACCAATCATATTTATTTTCTTTCATAAACTCTTCCAAACTCAAATTTCCAAAACCCTAAAACATTCTAAAGCACTCCTAAATCAAAAATTATCCAAATCATTCAACATCATGGCTCCTAGACCTCAGAAAAGACAACGAAGAGCAACCTCAACCTCTCTAGATCCAATTGATACGCAAATTGGTCAATGGCTTTACAATCATGTAGCGGTTGAACAGTGGAACAAAATGAAGGAATCAACATTTCTAGATTTCTAGAAGGATTGTTTGTGGTTTATCCTGACTTTAACGCATATAGAATTCAAGATTTGGCAAGAATAAGTCGTTTGGAATCACTATTAGATCATAATCAGAGTAAGGTAAAAATTAATCATGCTATGGTGAAATTATTTAATGCTAATCTCAATCTAGATCACCAAACTCCACGGAATAGAGAAAATTGTGTTTGGAGTCTAGTTTGTGGACGAGAAGTATTTTTCTCTTTAGCAAGAATTGGACACATACTTCACACACGGTATATGGAATACCATTTGAAGACTTGAATTGCGATATCAATATTCGAGACGAGACAAGCCATCTTTTTCTTGAAGATATACGAGAGAATTGAAATCTATTTCACTACGACCAATGGCAAGAATTTTTCATCGTGCCTTAGTGAAAACAATACTTCCAAGAACCGGATCATATGAATTGGTATACCCGGAGAACTATAGAGCATTGTACGCTATATACGGAAATGTTCAAATAAATTGGCCAAAACTTATTCTTGATAAACTACTAGTCTTCAATCAAGGGAAACAAAATATAATCTACTACGGAGAATACATTATGAGATTGCCTATGGACCATTAAGTGCCAAAACTCAAATCAAACACTTCAATTGTAAAAACTCTTAATAGTCTGACGATAAGCCTCATGAAATTACCCCGAAGTCCCCTCTGTATCATGACATTCCACGAATGGCAAAACCGTCCCCAAGAACATCAAGAAGAAGCACCACCGCACAGACAAGGCGATGAAATTCGAACCACTACACCTTCCTAAGGAACACGTGAAGCAATCGATCTTATAGCTCACAATTAGGTGATATTAGATTCACATGTCAGACTCCTCGACAAGAAAATTGATAAGAAGTTTAATAAGATAAAGAGCTTCTTTGGCATATTATGGGAAGCTATCTCTTGCGCTGCTAGTTCATCTACCTCATCCGAAAAACAACCGGCACCAAATTTACATGGACAACATCGGATGAGGAAACAAAAAATGATATGGACAAAGATAAGGTGAGAGGCTAATGATTCTCGGAGATGACGAAGAAGAAGAATTCGCTAAATGATAAGAAAAATGGAAGTGAAAATTTGATTTTTTTGATAAGTTTTCTTTTGAGAAAAACTATGATATGCTTTATGATGTTATGATTGTGACATTGTGACCAAACTTTTTTTGCTTTCGGATGTTTGTATTCGTAAAACAATGTCTGTAATGTGATATGTTCGTGAATGTTTATATGATGATGTTTATGTTCATATTTGTAATGATTCATAATGTCTCATTCTATAAATATTCGTTGGTACTCTGTGATTATTGACTTAAGTATTCCTTTTTGTCGATGACAAAGGGGTTAAATTTGTGTACTAACCTTTTATGCAGGAATTGAAAAGTCACCACACATTCCGAGGGAGGAATATGTAATCTAATTATATATTTCCATATATGAAGAATCGTCAAAATCGGTTGTCATCAATCAAAAAGGAGGAGAATGTTGAATCATGAGTTTTGATTCATGACAAGCTTCAACGATCAATGATGAAATTAGATGATCAAAGCGAAAAGAAGAAGAAAGTTATACCACGTGGTGAACTACAAAGGAAACTAGACTTCAAACCCGAGTACGCTATAAAAATCTTTATTGTTTAAGTCGTAGTTATAGTTTATAATTGTTAAAATCACTCCTCAAGTAATTTACACACACTATACAAAAGTTTTTAAATATATATATATATATATGTATGTATGTATGTATGTATGTATGTATATACACACAAAATATTGTGCACAAGTGCTCGCTGCGCAAAAAAGAACAGTTCAGTCAACTGGACTGATTTCACCAGTCGACTGAATTTGTGTTCTTTGCACAGACATGCACACATGCACACCACTTTGAATATTTAGTCAACTAAATATTTTAGACCAGTGGACTGACCGTATGCAACTGCCATATTTCCCAAAGGGTTGCTTCTCTTTGCGAAGAGTAACGATCCAATTCGAAGAGTTATAGATGCAACTCTTGATTGAAACTCTTCGTCAACAGTAGCAACCTTATGTACTACATATATAGACCTAAATCCATGATTTTAATCATCTGGTTTACTTCAATCTATTCTATTCTCTGATCTATCTTTCTTGACTATATTTCTGCATTCTAAAAGCTTTCTAATCAAAGATATATTGCTTGAATCTCAGAGTTATATATTACATACTTTGATTCAAAGCAATATCTTCCTTTCTAATCTTCACACACATAATATATACTTGAGGATTCAATTATAGGAATGGTGTACTATTAAAGACAAATCAGTATTATCAAGAACAAAAAGCGTCAACAACTTTACCAAAATTATAGAAGTCCTGTTAGTTTGTATCAGGCAGAAAAGTCCTCTTCGGCTGTTGAGGTGGAAAAATCATGTTCGGCTACTCAGGTGACCTATTCCTCCAGGTTAAGTGGGGGGTTATTGAGTGAAATTCCAGAGGAAAGTCTGGGACAGGATGTAGAACGGGAAGTTCGAACCAGTATAAAAACTTCTGGTGTGCTTATTCTTATTTTACTGTTATTATCTGTTTCCGCATTTAGATTATTATGCATTCCATATTACACGATCCTAAGTGTTAGCTATATGGCATACGCACTTTCATGGGAAACACCATTAGGGATGGTTATGTATTTCTTTTTGTATTAAGCTTATATTTTGGCTTCAATCGATATATTGCCCGACCTTGGTGGGAATGGCCCCCGCAACCTCTGTGCAAAAGATATGTAAACAAAAGACCGTTTTCTGTTTAATCCTCTTCATATTTACATTATTGTTTCTTTTGTTTCATTTTCTTATATACTCACCTACATGTATAATATAACCATGTCTAATTCAATTATATTTTCATTATACATGCATGTGTCTGTTCATTACACAGTTATGTTTATCATTGCTAATATATTTTTTACTTGGTTAGACAAAACTGTATTTCTCTGGCTATCTCAACTTATCTTTGGCTAAGCGTATATTGCTCAAATATAAATAGGGCTACATTATTTTAGCCAATTATGTGGCCAACCTTCTTTATCTTCGCCTGAACATATTCCGTTCGAGCATAAACAAGGTTGTAATTATGAATGCTATTAACTTTGTGCCATTTCATGTTTTTGGGAAATAGAATTTTGGACGTTTATTTTTGGTTTTCCCCCTTGATTTCGCTTATCTATGGATGATAGTAGAAGATATCTTGTCAATCAATCTCATTTATCATCAACCAAACCTATCACATTGGGCTATAAATGTCGCTATACCTGAAGATAATTCAATTATACATCGACTCCTATCTTTGGGAGTCGGTGTCCCGGATGCCTATCTTTGAGCATCAATCTTTGACCTCGCCTAGAAAATATTTGTTGGAGAACTTTTTCATCCTTCAACTCCTCAAAGTTACACAAAGTAATTTGTTTGAAAATTACTATGTTAATTTGGAACTAGCAAAATTAAGCAATCTTAATTTTTCCGTAAAGTGGTAACTATGTCGTTCAAAGCTTACCTAGTCTTGTGGCTGCAATTTAACTGTATGTTGAAGTGTTAGATCTAACCTATTATTTAATTCATTGGAACCGAAAGAAAATGTTGTACTGCAGCTAATTAGAAATAAAGAACATGAATAGTAAAGGACACAGGATTTACGTGGTTTGGATTTCAAGAAATTCTCCATCCACGGGGAAAGTTTTTTTTCTTCCTTTTTTGATTGAGTACGGAGGTAGAATATACCATTGAGTCATAAATTTTTCTGACAAAAGTAAAAGCTATCAGAATCCTAAGAAGGTCCCCCTTCATGCTACAGTGCCCTTTCTACTTATAGCTAGGAAAAGCATGCGGGTTACTGAAATTTCTTCTACATCGTTGTTCCTAACCCTTATATCCCGCCAGTTGTTGTTTGTCCATAATACCTATTTGATGTGACTGGATTACTGATGTGTAACACCCTATCTTGAGGCCTAAAGCTAAGCGCAATAGGTGTTGTAGTCATCTATAATATTAACATCCGGTGACAAAATACGGTAACATAAATGGTATCCATAATATCAGAAGCACTTGAATGTGAAATAAAATCAACACAGATTAAAACAACTTTTCTGATTACATTTCGAATCAATATTTCATATTCATATACATAATCCCAAAAAAATTCCTAGGTTTTAATCATATATAATTGCTACAAAATACGCCAAGAGCGACATATGAAGATGCCCCATTGGATGATCAAGTACTAAATAGAGATATCAGTCTTAATGCATCACAATGGAAATAAAACAAAATGACTCGTAGGTATAGCTTGCTTTGCCTCATGCACGTTTTCGGAAGCTTTATTCGTCCAACCTACTAAACCTGAAAAACCTTAACTCTCAGTCTACTCAAATTGATTTTGAGCACTTGAGAGTTTAAGAGAAAGACATAAACTTTGAGTTAGACATAAAACCAGGTGTGGATAATACTATTACATCTTAATTTACTGATATTAAGTGAGACCATGTCACTTACTGGAACAAGTTTCCCCTCACCAATATCCCTTTAAAACATATCTCTTTGCAAATTGGAATCCTGCAATCAAATTGATTAAAACAATAATAGCAATATCATATATGCTCATAAATCAGGTAATAAATGGACTACCTGCCCGAAAAATATAGTTTTGTTTGGCTAACTACTAACCATTGGCTGACTCGAGCCAACCAGACAAAATAAACAATCTAACATCTGTTAGTCACACTTCAAGACGGTCTGTCCTTAACTTACTTCTCCCAGGGTCGCCTAATCCTAATGGTTTTGCGGGCTCATCAATAACATATTCTCCTTTTCTTTATATTCCTTTCTATGTGTAATATCATTTAAGTCATACCTATGACTAAGCGCCACACACAGGAATTTTGGATTAAATTAGCTAGGGGCTATAGCTAACGTATACAGCGCGACTCGATACCAGTCCCATCCGGTATTCAAATAGCTGTGTCGTTTACTTAAGGTTAACTACCCTTCAAATTTTCCTTGAAAACCTTTCAAATTGATTTAACCCTTTAAATCATACTTAAACAAGGAAATTATACTTTTTCTTAACTCAAATCTCTTTGCCATGATATATGCTTTACACAAAACATTGTTGATGAAAACATTAGAAGCCTTTGTTTAAAATTTTTGAACAATCTCTTTCGAAATCTTTGAAAGTACCTCTTTCAAAACCATTTAACTACTTTACTTTGAACTCTAGGCCAAAAGGCTAAAACATACCTTCCAAAACAATTTTTATTAGACCTTTGGAAACCATTAAAAGTGTCCTTTCGAAAGCTTTATAAAACCTTAGATATCCTCTTTACGTAACATTGCAAACTTGCCTTTCAAAAACATTGGAAACTTTCCATTCAAACACCAAAAGTAAACCTTTCGAAAACATTAGGAAATCACCCCTTTGAAACCTTTATCACATACCTTTCGAAAACATTGGGGAAACTCCCTTTCGAAACCTTCTTTAAATATCTTTCGAAAGCATTAAAGTCCTTTTACTTAAAACAAACCTTTCGAAAGCATCTGGTCCAATTAAAAATGTGTGGAACATAGTTTCGAAACCATTCCTTTCGAAACCTTTGGATTTAACTTTCAAAATATAAAAATGGTCTTAAAAGAACTAGAATGAAAGCATCTCTTTCGAAAGCATTTCCTAAATAAAAGAAAGTGGATGGTGTTGAACCAACCCCTTCAAAAGCATTGGAGAAGCAGCTTGAAGGTTTAAAACAAAAGGACCCTTTTGAAGGCATTGCTTCGAAAGGTAGAAAGCGATGGTAGTGGTTTTGACCCCTTTGAAAGCTTACTCTTTAAAACAAAGTTGGCAACTTCTTTCGAAAGCCATTTAAAACATTTGACCAAGTCGAAAGCTAGTTCCTTCGAAAGCTTCATTGGTAACGAAAATTGTTCTAAGTTTACTAAAGCTACTTCAACCCTTTCGAAAGCCTGTTTCGACTCCATGCCTTTCGCCTAATCCCCAATACACTACGTACCAAAGTTGATACTATGTGTATTGGCTTCGACTTAGATGGAGGCGGCAGTATGAGGTCGAAAGGTGGCTGTTATATGCGGCGAAGCAGTAAAACTTGACAAAACTGATTTTTAGCCTTTTAAAGCAATTTCTTTCTATACATTGCCTTATTTGTCAACATATGATTGGTTACCAATTCTTTTACAAAATCTTTTATAAAAGTACTGCTGAATTTCAGTAACTAACATTTAAAACATTTAAAATCCCCCTTCTTATTTTATAAATATATAAAACATTTAAGTCTCACACCTTAAATAATTTTATGTATTAAATAAAACACTTAGGAAAATTCTCCAAAAATTCCCATAAATCACTTTTAATATGTTTTCTTACATATTTAAATTTCTGACGCAAAGCTAATATAAAATAGTCGTAATTAATTTAAACCAATGTAACCATTTTCTTCACTAGAAAATTAATAATTAACACACATTAATTCAAAAAATTATAAAACTTGAAACCCATCTCTAAAATAATATTTCTGACCTTATATCAAAAATACATGGCATTTAGATGTCATTTGTTAGGTTCTCCAATCAAAACTTGTCCTGGAATCTATATAAATAAACAAAATTCATCAACAACCATATATATCTATTTAAAATTCAAAACATGGCATATACTTGCAAAATATACTCGGATCTAATCTAGAACCAAAAATAAGAAATACGAGATGTAACCTGTTATCCACCTCAATTTATGATTAAGGAGTTTGAGATTTGCTCTTGAATGAATTTGATTAAGCTTCTTCCATTTAATTCTTGCTTATCTTCCCGCTTTCTCCTAATAGTGGCCAGCCTTACTCAAGTTTAATTTTTCGTTTATGAACATGGTAATGAAAGTGGTATGTGATTTTAGGTATAAGAATATAACTTATTCCTATTTTTCCTTTATCTATTAACCTTACTTATTTCATTTTACTTCCCTTTGATTCATTGGTTAATTAGGCACGGCTACCCTCTAATATTCAAATCTCAATTCTCTTAACCATTTACATTATTCATTTAATTATCAATTTAAATGTTCTAAATAATGTTAGTCAAAATTAGGATCAGTACAGACTCCTCTCCATAAAGAATTCCATCCTTAAAATTACGACAAGGTACTCATCCAAATCAATCATAAAGGTAAACATACCATGAAACAAGTCAGGATAAGTGTTTCTAATCTTGCTCTCAGTTTCCCAAGTATAGTCCCTCTCATCATCGCTCCATTGGACTTTAACTAATCTGATTGTCTTGTTCCTTGGCTCTTCTCATCTCTCGCAATTATACGTACTGGCTTTCTAACATAGTCATATCCGGTTCCACTACTAAATCATCTAATACAATCGGTGCAGTAATAGTTTCTGGATCTCGAATATACTTCCTTAGATGAGATACATGAAAAACATTATGGACTCATGCCAAACTACTTGGTAAATCCACTCTATATGCAAGTTTCCCGATCCTTTCTATAATAGTAAATGGTCTAACGAATCTCGGCGCCAATTTTCCCGATTTTGTAAACCTGATTATACCTTTCATCGGTGATATCTTGACGAAAACATGATCTCTAACTGAGAACTTTAAGTCTTTCCATCTTCTATCTTCATAGCACTTCTGCCTAGAGTGAACTTCCTTTATCCTAGCTCGAATGAACTCAATCTTTTCTACAGCTTCTCTAACCAAATCCAAACCAAAAACTAACTTATCCCTGGTCTTTAACCAATAAACGGGAGATTTTCATAGCCTTCCATACAATGCTTCAAACGATGTCATTCCTATACTAGCCTGATAATTATTGTTATACGAAAACTCGACTAGGTATACATGGTCTTCCCATGATTCCCTAAAATCTAGCATACAAACTCATAATAAATCTTCTAAAACTTTGTTAACTATTTTTGTTTGCCCATCTGTCTGCGGACGGTAAGTGGTACTCATCTTGAGTTGGGTACCTAAAGTCTCCTGTAGACTCTTCCAGAACTCACAAGTGAATAAGGAATCTCTATCACTCACTATACTACTAGAAATTCCATGCAATCTAGATATATATTCTTCATGAATAACTTAGCCAAAAGCGATGTCCTCCTAGTTGACTTAACTGGAATGAAATAGGAACACTTGATTAATCTGTCCACTATGACCCATATACTCTCATTTCCTTGATTTGACCTTGGCAGCCCATCTATAAAATCTATTCATATAAAATCTCATTTCCAAACTAGAACATTTAAAGGCTGAAGTAATCTACTTGATTTTTATGTTCGACTTTTACCTGTTGACAGTTCAAACACTGTTTCACCCATAAGCCTGCATCTCTGTTTACACCTTTCCAGAAGAAAGTCCTCTTTATATCCTAATACCTCTTAGTTCCTCCAGGATGAATAGTGAACTTTGAACGATGACAATCTTCAAGAACTTCCTTCCAATATTTCCCACATTCGGAAACACGGTCTTTCTTTCTTCATTAACCATCCATTCTGGTCAAGATTGAAATCTTTAAGCTGTCTCTCTTTGTTCCATCCCTTAACTTCCTGATCCGTTCAACTAATATGGATCCTCCTTCTGCTTAGAAGCAATCTTTTTGATCATCATCAGTTAAACTTTTAAACACGACAACATAGCAGTTTCCTTATTAGATCTAGCTTCAGGCCTCTACTGTATCCTGCATGTAGTCAATGCTTCTAAATCTTTCCACTCCGCTATCATTGCATATATTACATTCTGATGTTTCCAGCTAAGTGCATCCGCAACCTTGTTGCCTTTTCCTGGTGTGTACTCAATACTAAAGTCATAAGTGGCTAAAAACTCTAACCACCCCTACTATCTCATATTCAACTCCTTCTGAGAGAATAAATACTTCAGCGACTTATGATCCATATACAACTCAAATCTTTCTCCCATAAGGTAATGTCTCCATACCTCCAATGCAAAAATTACCGCAGCTAATTCCAAATCGAGAGTTGATATCTAACTTCATGCGGTTTAAGCTGTTGAGAAGCATAGGCAATCACTTTACCCCTTTGCATTAACACATCTCCCAACCATGTTCCACATACATCCGTATACACTACTAAATCCTGATTTCCGTCTGGAACAACTAACACAGGTGCATTAGTCAATAAATGTTTCAGCTTTTGGAATGCTTCCTCACACTTATTAGTCCAGACAAACTTTACATCCTTTCTTGTTAGCTTAGTCGCCGATGCCGCTATCCGCGAAAATTCCTCGAATGTTCCATAATACCTAGCTAATCTAAGAAAACTCTTTATCTCAGTCACTGTCTTGGGACTCTACCAATTATTCACCGCTTTGATCTTAGCTATATCTACAGACAATCCTTTCTCTGAGACTACATGATAAAGAAACTTCACTTTCTTCTTCCAAGTATGAAACTTCCAAAATTTCGCTTTTAGTTGATGCTACCTCAATGTCTCAAGCACCACTCTAAGATGAACTTCATGCTCTCTTTCATCTTTAGAGTATATCAAAATATCATCTATAAAGACCAACATGAACCTATCCAAGTGCTCTTGGAAAACTCGGTTCATCAAATCTATAAAAAAATGATGGCGCATTACTAAGTCCGAACATCATTACTAACCATTCGTACGATCCATATCTGGTTCTAAACGCTGTCAAAAGAATATTATCCTCATGCACCCTAAGCTGATGGAACCCTATTGCTAAATCCAACTACGAATATACTTTGGCTCCACTTAATTGGTCGAACAAATCATCAATTCTAGGTAACGGATATTGATTCTTTCTCGTTTTCTCATTCAACTTACAATAATCGATACATAAACTTAACGATCCATTCGGTTTCTTTGCAAACACCATGGCTGCTCCATAAGGCGAACTGCTTCTTCTGATAAAATTGTTTCCTTCCAAATCCACCAATTGCACCTTTAAATCCTTCATCTCGGTAGGTGTCATTCTACTTGGCGTTCTGCTCACTAGTTCTTCTCCTGGTGTTAAATCTATTCAAAACCCAATAGCTCATTTCAGCGACAATCCTACTACAGGTTCAAAGGCATCTGCGAATTCTCTAACAACGAAAACTCGATTCAACTCGTCTCCTCCCTCCACATCACTCAACAAAGCATTGATCTTAAAAGTAGGGTTTTCTATGGAATATACAATCTGATCACTACAATCAGGGTGTTTAAGTGATATTTTCCTATTATGGAAAATATCCTAGCATAATCCATACCCAAAATAATTCAGAATCCTACAAAATCATATGCATGCAAACTGCACACAAATGTATGACCTAACATTGCTCTATCTCACTTTCTATTATTGCAGTTCATGGTAAGAATGGATGTAACACTTGCTCCCCAAGTTTGATGTGATCGTAGATCATGGTAGAATTTTGCCTTCGGCACCCGGTCTTTTGTGCTCCAACTTGTATTTTACATTTTCTTTGATACTATCATTCTCATTTCTAAGATTGTTGTGGTCACTTGTATGTGGTGTTGCTAATATCACTACTGAGTAACGTCGATGGGTTTGGTTTTGACCTACCCGTTTTCGAGGGCGAAATGTCCTTGGTCATATCTTAATCGTGCGTTTGTTTCAACGTGCCCCATGTTTTTGGGGCATGATGTCTTTAATCGAGTCCTTTGTTGTATATTTGTTTCAACTTGCCTCCTGTTTGGGGGCATATTGTCCTTAGTTGTAAGCTTGGTATGACTTATCCCTTTGTTTTGGGATGTAATGCCATAAGTGTGCTAAGCCGCCTTCTTCTCTAGCATCACTGTTATCATTTCTGAGATTGCCGCTGTTGTTCTTAGGTGCAATCAATACTTTTGGAATGATAGTGGTGAGCTATGAAGAATGGAAGAAGATTTGATTGAGAGGTTAGGTCATGTACATACAACCCATTATCGCATGGACATGGTTTTTTTGAACTAGTTCTGGCCGTCTAATATCCATACGTCTAGTTTGGTATGTCAAATTATCTAGCATACATTCTTTTTATACTTGTTCAGACAGTCTAATATCCCTATAACCAGTCTCCCCACGAGTGCTATCATATGAATTTCATACTAGATCAAGGTAGTTTTTAGTCTTGTCATGCGCATGGCTAAAGTTCCAGACTTGCATTGATGCAAGTTCAAGTGTGTAGGGACAGTATCACTATTCTTAGTGTTGAGATTGCCGTTTTCGCCTGCTGAATTGGTGCTTCACTAAATTAGTGACTACTGGAAGTGACATGTGAATGTGCGCTATCTTTTCCATGGGTTATATAGAGATTTTTATAATGGTTCCAACTGCATAATATCTCGACGTTCAGTTTGTAGTACTTTTACTTTATAATATTACAAAGTACGTCACGCAAGCGATGTAAGTCGGACAAAGTAAGGTCCGAGGTATTTTGAGTTCTAAGTTCTTGGAACTGGGTTGCCATCAGGTCTAGATAACTGGTATGCTCCATTTGTTGAAACCTCTGTTATGATAACGGTCCTTTCTAGTTTGGTTCTAATGCTCCATCTGCAGGATCCCTTGTATTAGCCATTATTATTCACAATACTAAATCTTCTTTGCAAAAGCTTCTTTCTTTAAACCTTGTGTTGTAACTCCTTACCATCCTCTACCAATATGTAGCTGCTGCTGCTGCTGCTACCACCTCATCCCTCCTCTTTTGGATGTGATTTAGGGAAACTTACTTTTCTTATTCTTTTCTATGGTATATGATACTCTTATATGTGATGGGATTTCAATGTTGATGGGTTGCATGGCCTCATATCCATAGGTTAATGAAAAAGAGTGACCTCACAGGGGTTTGAGTTGAAGTTTGATAGGCCCACAATACTAAAGAGAGTTCATCTTCCCACTTTCCTTTAGCTTTTTGTAGCCTTTTCTTTAGTATTTTTTTGATGGTTTTGTTGGCAGCTTCAACCTGTCCATTTGCCTACAGATGAACAACTAATGAGAAGCTTTTTACTGTACTGTTTTTCTTGCAATGCTCCATGAATTTTTTGCTCTCAAACTGAGTGCCATTATCGAAAATAATTTTATGGGGTATTCCATATTTGGTAATTATACTTCTTACTATGAAAGTGAGTACCTTCTTTGCAATAATTGTGGCTAGGGGCTCTGCCTCTACCCACTTGGTGAAGTAATCTATGACCACTATGGCATATTTAGTTCCTTCTTTCGACATTGGAACTGGTCCTATCAGGTCTATTCCCTATATATCGAACAACCATGGGATTTTAAGAGGGATAATCTCATGGAATGGTTATCTAAGGATGCTGGTAAACCGCTGACATCTGTCACATTTTTGCGCAAATTCATTTTCATCTTGAAGTGCTATAAATCAATAATAGCCTGTCTTAGCACCTTTTTTGCCAACTTATTTCCCCTGGAGTGATCGTTGTATTGTCCCTCATGCACTTCTCTCATGACCTGTACCCCCTCTTCCTTGGAAATGTACCTAAGATAAGGGATAAAATACCCTCTCTTGTATAATGTGCCATCAAAGAAGGAATAGTATGGGGCCTTGTATCTTATTTTTCGAGCCTCATTTCTGTTTGGAGGTAGAGCTCCATTTAAAATATATTGCATGATGGGATTCATCCAGTTGTCTTCCTTAGCTTGTTGGAAGGAAGATTCTGTAATTGGATGTTCTTGACTCTCTACCGCCTCTTGGCTTTTTGTGTCTTGTATGGCGGCCCATTGGGCTCAAGTTAGGATCGGTATTTGATTTAATTCTGTTATACTTGGCTCTGCTTAATGCCCAATCGGTATGGCCTTCATTTCACTACCTGTTTTTGTACTGGCCACTTTTACTAGAGAGTCAGTAGGTGAGTTGTTTTCAAGAGGGATTTGTTTTATCTCAGATTGCTCAAATTGCTCTATCAATCTCTTAGACAGTTCCTCATATTTTTCCAAGGTTGGTTCCTTTGCTTGGTAATTTTCCCTACACTTGGTTCATAATTAACTGAGAATCTCTGTGAACTTTAACATGTGTTACCTTCATTACCTGGGCCATTCGTAGGCCTACAAGGAGAGCCTCATACTATGCCATATTGTTAGCTCCTTTAAAATTGAGCTGAACTACTCCATGCAAATTTTTCTTATCTGGCATGACCAAAATATATCCAATTCCTGCCCCTTGTTCATGTGAGGCTCCATTAAAAAATAGATGCCAAAAATGTAGGGTTGCTTGTTTCCTCTTCTGAATAGGGATCGGTTGGTAATGTGCATTCCGTAATAAAATCTGTGAGTGCTTGGCCTTTGATTGCCTTCCTGGGGAGGTAAGTAATGTCATACTGGCTAAGTTCCATTACCTACTTTAATAGACGACCTGATGTCCCTAGCTTCCACAGTATTTGTCCGAGTGGTTTGTCTGTGATACTTTGATGGAGTGTGCCTGGAAACAAGGCGGCAACTTTCTCTCTATAAGGAGCCAATTATACGCTACTTTTTCGACAATTGAATAGTATGGCTCTGCCCTCGACAGTCGCTTGCTTGTGAAATAGATGGGCTTTTGTGTCCTTTCATCCTTTCGTACCACTGCAGCACTAATGGCCTGAACAGTTACAGCTAAATTAATGTATAAGTTTTCACTTATTACTGGTTTGATAACATGGGAGTGCTAACTAGACCGTCCTTTAAGTTTGGAAAGCTGCTTCACACTCCTCAGTCCACATGAAGTTTCGTCCCTTCTTTACTTGATCGAAGAACATGATACATTTGTCTGTAGCTTAGGCTATGAATCTACTTATAGCTGCTACCCTACCATTTAGGATCATCGGATCTTTTGGATTCTTTAGGATCTTTTGGCTTCTTTAGGATCTCCACCTTCTTATGGCGTCGATTTGATTAGAATTAGCCTCGATACCACATGCACTCACTATGTATCCTAGGAACTTGCTTGATTTGATAGCAATGGTACCTTGGAGGGTTTAGCTTCATATGATATTGCCTTAAGACTGTGAAGGCCTACTCTAAATCTTTTACATGATTTGATGTTGCCTTGGACTTAACTAATATATCGTCTGCGCATACCTCCACATTTTTCCAATCTTCTCAGCGAACATCATATTAAGTAACCTCTGATAAGTTTCCTCTGCATTCTTGAGCCGGAACAACGTGACTTTATAGCAGTATAACCCTTTATCTTTCATGAAGCTATTATGTTCTTAATCTGGCTCAAACATTGCTATTTGATTATATCCTGAATAGGCATCGATGAATAAGAGTATTTCATGCCCACTGTTTGCATCTAGTAGCTGGTCGATTCGCGGCAATAGAAACTGCCCTTAGGGCAGGCCATGTTGATCAGTGAAATCTATGCAGGTCCTCTATTTTCCATTAGGTTTTCTCATCGGTACTGGATGGCAATCCACTTAGGGACGTACACTTCCCCGATAAACCCATTTTCCTTTAGTTTCTTAACCTCTTCGTTTTAAGCATTGTATCTTTCTTGGTCTAGACTTCTATGCTTCTATCTAACTGGGTGCACATTTAGGTCAATGTTTAGTGCATGGAAGATGATGGCTGGATCTATTCCTACCATCCCTGAATGGGTCCAGGTGAATACATCCGTGGAACATTTTAGGAAGTCTGTCAGATTATCTTGGGCCTTTGCATCAAGGTTCTTTCCTATATTGAGCATATTTATGGGATCCTTTGGATCTATTTGGATATCTTTGGTATCATTTACTGGTTTTAACTCTTTCTTTGTTGTCCATAACCTCGGATCTATTTCAGTTTCCGTTTCTTCTGGTGGAAAATTCGTAGAGGGAACCTGATTTGGGCTTCCTTAGAGAAATACTGCACATACACTGAGTTATATTCATTAATGCCAATCATGTGCATATACGTTCTCTTCTCTTTTCTCTTAGATTTGGGAGGTGCAGGGCTATTAGCCGTACTACCAGCATGGGTGTTGATTACATTGTAGTTTTGTGTCTCGATTTAGCTTTGGTTTTACTATTACAAACATCAAAAGAAATAGTAGAGTAGTTTGGAACAATTTTATTGCTAGAGTTAAGAATTACATGATATAATTCTTTAACTAAAAAATGTTTCCCTCTTGCAGATCCTATCCCAACTAGGGTGCTAAATTTCATGAGTCAATCCATTTGAGAGATGATTGCCTCCAGATCAACTAAAGCAGGTCTTCCTAAGAAGGCATTGTAGGGCGAGTATCAATGATTAAGAAACTTGCACATAATACTTAGTTAATGGGGCATTTCCAGCTATTATAAGCAAGCATGCTGACCCTACTGGAATGATAGTGGTATTATTGAAATCAAAGATTGGTTTAGTGTTGAGTTTTAGAATTTCAGATGGTAATTTCATTAATCATAGGCAAATTTGAAGATGACGTCCACTAAACTTCCTGAATCAACGAAGACTTTTTTTATGGTACGGTTTGACATCTTCACCGTAATGATAAGTAGGTCTTAATGTGGGAATACGACCTTTGCAGTCAGTTGCAGTAAAGGTTATCTCTGGTGTAGGCTTCTGTTTGCCCCTTGAGCTTTAGCTTCTTGCATGTATCTATCCTGTGCCTTCTTGCTTGTGCCAGCGAGATGCGGCCTTCCATGAACCAAAACTTTCAGGTTTGAAGGGTTGCTAGCTTGATGTTCATTCAGATCTGGAATCAGATGGCTAGTCCCATCTCCCCTTTCTCCCTCTGGAAGCTACTTAAAAATCCTTTACCAATAAGCCTCCATATCTCCTTCTTTAGATTTCGGTAGTTATCGATATGATAACAATTTGCTTTATGGATATAGCAGTAAGCTCCACCTTCATTATATTCTAGTTTGTTTCCCTTGTTCGGCACATTGTAAGGCAGCTCATCTCTGGTTATCTCACAATCTGCCAAAGTGAATGGGTAAGAGGGATCTTTGTTGTGAGGTTTACCTCATTTTTTCATTTTTCGGGTGGATGATACCTGTTTGCTCCCCTTTTCCTATCATAGTTAGGGGTGTAAATTCCTTAAGTTTGAGATACAAATCTAGCTTCCTCCATCCTGATGTAACCAAATACCCTTTCAAAGAAAGCCTTCATACTATGGTAAGACTTCCTGCTATTTTAGTCCCATATATCGGTTCCTCTCCTAATTCCAACATGAGTCGCCATTAGTAGTGCTTCTTCCGTAGTTTCTCCAATTCGGAGGGCTTCCATCTTGAAGCGTTTAATAAAACTGCACAAACTTTCATTCTTCCTTTACTTCACACGGGACATGGTGTGAATGTCAAGGGAGGCTTCCCTTGCTGAATTGAGTTGTCTTAGGAAATCAGCAGACACCTATCTCCAAGATTGGACCCCTCTTGGTTTGTACCTTCGGAACCATTTTGAGGTTGCACTAAATAGATATGCAGGAAACAGCTTACATTGGGCCATCCTTTCGACCTTCAGGATGTCCATAAAGTATTCAAAAGTACAAAGGTAATCCTTGGGATTAGTAGTTACTTCAAATTTATCAATCATAGGAGCTCTGAAATTATCGGGAAAATTGGCCTCAATAATAGTCTCACTAAAAGGAGTATAAATTCCTTTCACTTTTACAGATTTTTTCTAGCTGTACTACCTGAGTTCCGAGCTGTTGGATTTCATATTCCCTTGGATCAAGCTCGGATGAATTACCGTTGGATATGATGTCCTCATCATTTCAACATTATGGTTTTAGTCTGAGGGCCAGCCTGGATTTTTCTTTTCAATTTAGTGTTATCTTAATTGCATCACCTTTCCTATTAATCGGAGTGTCGTTATCATTCACCTACTGATTGTTCATCGCAACTATAGGACGATGGCGGTGAGTTGTGGAATGAGGAGATGATGATGGCCCATGAGTGACATGTTGGGTCACTGTTTTCTCTCATCCTTGTACACGTCGGTTTATTTGACTTTAAAAGGATTGAAATGCAGCCAGGATGGTATCTTTAGGGGCCTCGGTCGAGAATCCTGCCTCATCCTAGGTTTTTGAGAGTATAGAGACTTGGTGATAGTTTGTGCTACCAGATGTGTAGATTTTTGAATTAGGGCAATAAGTGAATCAATAGGATTTATCATTCATACTATTTTACTAGATGTGGAAAACGGGTAGAATTCCAGAGGTTTAGGCCCTCCTTTTAGTGCCATAAGATGTTGAAGAACTTTTTGGTCCTTCAACTCATCAAAGTTTCATAAAGCAATTTGTTCGAAAATTACTTTGTTAATTTGAAATTAGAAAAATTAAGTAATCTTAGTTTCACCATGAAGTGGTGAATATGCCGCTGAGCGCTTACACAATCATGTGGCTATACTTTAACTATATGCTAAAGTGCTAGATTTAACCTATTATTTAATTCACTAGAAGCTGAAAGAAAATGTTATACTACAGCTAATTAGAAATAAAGAACATGAATGGTAAAAGACACAAGATTTACATGGTTTAGATTTCAAGAAATTCTACATCCATGGGGAAATTTTCTCTTTCTTCCTTTATTGATTGAGTACAGAAAATCATGGCAGAATATACCATTGAATCTTACAGTTTTCTAAAAAGATTAAAAATTCCAAAACCCTAAGAAGGCCCCCATCTTCATGCTATAGTACCTTTCTATTTATAGCTAGAAAAAGCACGTGGATTACTAAAATTTCTTCTTTGTTGTTGTTCCTTAATCCTTTGTTCGTGCCAGCCGCCTTTTATCCGCAATGTCTATTTGATGTGACTGGATTACTGATGTATTTTTGACGGGAAGTTTGAATAGAGGTGGGAAACCCAAATTTAGAGCGAGAACCTCCAAAATTATGGAGGGAGAATTCAAATTTAAATTTGAAATTACTCATGAGATGCTTGAGGAATTAGATGGGAAGCTTAGTTCTATATGAGTTGGTCTCCTCTCTCTTGGAATGGCTAGTGTCTTGAGAGGAATAATAGGGGACGACCCTAATTCTCTGTTATGATGTAGTTGCATATGGAGCAACGACTGTTGCCTGGTATGCAGACCGTATTGCTCCAGAATGGAGTAGCACTTTCCATACTATTCTGGGAATTGCTTGAGGCTATTCGCGTTTTGAATGGCCCTCTATGCACGTTTGCTTGGATTGTTGAAGAGGGAAGGAGAGAAGTTCACACTTGTCATTTTCCTATGAGTTTAGGCCTGTGTTGAAGTATATTTCAAGTGGCCTTTTATACAATCCCTTTGAAGTGCTTTTGGCTCTACATGATGATGTCTAGGTTGCCCTTTGTATGTGTTGGAGCAGACCTGTTCTTCACTTCTTTAATGTTGGGAATTTCTAAGTGGCCTGCCCATGTTCCCTGATGTGCACGGTGTTGGTCTCTTGTTATGATCTTTTGATTACAGAGCTCAGGTTGAGTTAGATGCTATGACTTTAAGTCAGTTTTCCTTCCGCTCTGTCTCACTTTCCCTTATTGTGGTTCGTGGTAAGAATGGGTGTAATGATATTCCTTAACAATCTTCGATTATCTTTGGCAGAGTATGTCTTACTAGGTTATAAGCATGGTCATCCCTGCAAAAAGATATACTGCTACATTGGTTTCTATCTTTGAGATTTGATGACTTAGATGCCTATCTTTTAGCATCAATCATTGACTTGGCCAATCTCCAGGTACTGGTAAAAGATTAGATTTGTAACGGTAATCATTTGATCGGCCCCAGTACAACTGTACTCCTTTGGCCTGATCATGGACCGAAGGAGCCCAATGGTACCTATCTCTAAATATCTAGACATATGAATTTTCGAAACATAAAATGGATGAGTCTGCTGCTGATCATGCAACACAAAGTTGATCTTTTAAGAATAAGGTTTCACTCATTCCGAAAGACAACTCTGATTATAAAAATAATAATGGAAGGCTCTGCCTTATTACGTCAAATCCCATCAATCTGGATGCCTTATTTGCAAAATTATTTAAGTGAAATAGCATTATAGATGCTCATTCCACGCTCGTAGAATTGGGATCTCATCAATGGTAGATGGCTTGAAAGTTTCATCTCCAAGCTTCTGTTCAATTGCATAGCGATCTTCCCAATCTGAACCAAGTTCCCCTATACCAGGAAATACTTTTTTCAAAATGAGGTTGCCAATCTCAAAGGTACGGGTTCTGACCTTGGTGTTAAAATGCCTCGCTATTCTTTTCAGGTGAGCAGCTACTCTCAGTTCAGCCTCTTCTTGTTTTTCATCGACAAAGTTAAAAGACTTAAGAAAGAGCTCCTCATTCATTTTAGGATCATAATGTATTCTTTGGTGAAATAGGACTTCTAGTTAAAAGCCAATAGAGTATGCCCAATAGCGGCTTAGTGGGTCATTCAATAAGCAACAACGCTGGTGGTAACTCATCAACCTCGTTTCCTTGTCTTTCATCAATTGTTTCTTTAGGATGGATTTGATGATCTTGTTCACTACCTCCATCTGTCCATTCGCCTATGGGTGTGCTACTACCAAAAAAATCTTCTTAATTCCATACCGGTTATAGAAGTCTATACACTCGAAACTCTTGAGTTGAGTTCCATTATCAGTGATGATCTTCTATGGAACTTCAAATCTACACAAGATATTCTTCACCATAAAGTTGATCACCTTCTTCATAGCAATCGTAACTAGTAGTTCTGCTTCAGCCTACTTTGTGAAGTAGTCCATAGCTACAATAGCATACTTTGCTTCGTCCTTCGACATCGGTAGCACACCGATTATATTAATTCACCAAACTGCAAACATCCATGGGATAAGCATTTGCATAAGCTCTATAGAAAAGGTCCTCGATATCTTTGCAAACCTTTGGCACCTATCACATCGTCTGGTTTAATCAGTGGTGTCTCGGTTGATTGTTGGCCAGATGTATCTGTAGCAAAGTATCTTTTTGCTAAAGTCTTCCCCTAGTGTAATCACCATAGCTTCCTTCGTGTATATTAACAAGGATTTTATCGGCTTCATCTCGATGACACATTAAAGCAATTGGGTCGAGAATCCTCTCCTATACAGTTCTCCTTCTTGCATGATAAATTATGGTGCTTTACATAGGATTTTTCGTCGTTCATGTCTTCCACTTGGGAGAATTCCCTTTAGCAAATAATTTTTTATTGGAGTTATCCATAAATCCTTTTCCTCTTCAGCCTCCAAGATCCAATCAACATCAATCTTGTTGATGCTCGAAGCTAACAAAAGTTCTACTGGAATGAGTCCCATAAGTTGCTCATTCCCTGAACTGGCCAGTATGGATGATGAACCAACTTTCATATTCTATCCTTTAGGAATACGCATTATTGTATAGTGCTCAATGTCACTCAGAAGTTCTAGAACTTTCATCGGGTAAGGGAAAGTCTTGCTTTCAGAGCTTCAAATTCTTTCTTAACTTAGCAAATCACCAACTAAGAGTCATTGAATATGTGCAATGTCTTGACTCCTAGCTCTCTTGTTATCTTGAGTCCTACAGTCAATACTTCATATTTGGCTTTGTTGTTTGTCATCGAGAACTCTAGCTTCAAAGCATAGCATAACCTTCATCCCTCAAAGTTATAGGAATCACTCCTGCCCTAGAATTACGCTCATTTGAGGCCCCATCTACGTACAATTTCTACTGCGATAGTTGGACCACATCTTCTTCCACTTTCTGATCTCGAACGGTAAACTCGACAATGAAGTCAGCCAATGCGTATTCTCATATCATTCTCCTAGGATTATAGGTTATACCATATTGACTCAGCTCGATATTACACTTAAGCAAATCTCCCCGAACTCTCGGTCGATGTCATACTTGCCTTAATGGCTAATCGGTTGGTACTTTGATCTATTGAGCATGGAAGTATGGTTGCGACTTCCTCGAAGATATCAACAAAAAATATGCCAACTTTTCTACCTTAAAATAATTCTTTTCCACTCCAATGAGTTACATGGTGATGTAATACACAGACCTTTGAGTTCTAGATCCTCACGTACCAAGGCTGCACTCAGTGCATGAGAAGATACTACTAAGTAAATGAACAGATATTCCCCTTTCAAAGACTTTGGAAAAATTGGTTGTCTCTCCATATGCTTTACGAATGCTAGAAAGCTTTCTAATACTCCTTCATTCAGACAAATTTTCCCTTTTCCTTATTAAGGGCATCAAAGAACAGTATACACTTATTCGTTGCTTACGAAATAAATCGACTTAGTACGGAAACTTTCCCATTCACGCTTTGCATCTACCTCCTTATCTTTGGGATAGTAACCTCTTTCAATGCTTTGATCTACTCTGCATTAGATTAAATGCTCCTTAAGTTTATAATAAGACCCATAAATGTACCCAATGCGACTCTGAAAGAACATTTTGAGGGATTAAGCTTCATTTCATACTTCTGAAGCAAATCGAACATATTTGAAAGGCTATCCATGTAATGAATTGATCACTATAGCTTCAAAATCATATCTTCCTTATAGACCTCCATAGTCCATCCGATTTGATCTGCATGTGTCAATCATTGTTAAGTTTCTCCGGCATACTTCAAACCGAACAACATCACCCAATAACAATACAACTAAAAATCAGTGAAGAAACTCGTATGCTACTGATCTAGAACATGCATTGTTATTCGGTTATAGCCGGAGTATGCATCCATAATGGATAATAATTCATGTCCAACCATTGCATCCATAAGTTGGTCAGTCTTTGGTAATGGGAAACTGTCTTTCAAGCATTCTTTATTCAAATCTGAATCAATATATGTCCACCACTTTTCATTTTGCTTATTGACCAATATAGGATTCGATACTCATTTAGGTCATAGTGGACCACATAAGAAGTTTGCTTTCAGCTTATCTACCTCTTTTTTCAGTGCAGCGGACCACTTTGGATCTAGACCGTGTCTTTTCTCTTTAAAGGAGGGTATCTTGGATCCACGTTCAATGCATGACATGCTCTCTCTGATAAAATTCCATGCATGTTGGAATATGTCCAAGCAAACACATCCGGGTTTCCTAGAGAAATTCTACCAACTCCTTTTCATCTTTATGTCGAGCTGAGATCTATCGTTGAGAACCCGAGTGGGATCATCATCGTCGATCGAGATGTTAATGTCAGCTCCGATAATGCTGCCCTCGCATCTTATGGATCTTTTTGAGGGTCCATAGGTTTGTAAAAATTACTATATAACCCAAGCCAGGCTTAGAAAGTGGTTGCTATGCATCAGCAGTTTTGATGCAATGTAAAGGACCTTCGATGTACTCTTTCCTTTTCCACATTGCTTTGCCTCTCTGAGCTTTGCGACTTAGCATTCTCAACCAGTACTCCGGTCGCCTTGGTTAGCCCTATTCTTGGTAGGGAACTTCATCATCAAATGCCATAGAGTAAGCGCTATCTTGAAACTAGCAGGGTCGATCGACGGTCGACCTAGAAAAGCATACAAGTTAAAAATCCATCGACCATAAAAATGGTCTGAACCGACATTATCTTGCCATCTCCTTCACCTAATTCCATAAGAAAATCAATACAACCAATAGGGTCTTTAGTCTCTCTGATAAATCCTTAAATACGAGATTTACATAGCTTCAGATCCTTCTTATTGATCTTCATTCGACTAAAAGTGTTCTTAAATAAGATGTTAACTGAGCTTCCATAATTAATCAAAACTCGATGCATTATAGTTGGCCCTATAACGACTGTAATCGCCATGGGGTCATGTGTCGGCACTTCGATCCTTTTTGCATCTCTATGTTTGAAAATGATGTCATCATGCATAATTCTATGTTGCTTTGTTGGAGTCCCATCCTCTATGGAGAAGCACATTTCTTGGGCACGTTCCCAATGAACTGCCATATTTCTCCATCTCGCTCTAGCTCTTTTCTGCTAGATAAGGTCCTCTAGATATAATGTTTATAAGAATCCTTCTCTCAGGGTATCTTGGTCCTTCTCCACTGAACCCAGTTTGATCCCTTTAGGTATTTTATCCTTAGGGTCTATTATTCATCTATGTGCCAGCATAACGATTCCTTATATACAGCTGCAACATTTTCTTCCTAATCAAGTCTTCAGTTACATCCCTCTAATGAAGACACTCATTGGTATTGTTCCTATGATTTTCATGGAAGCAATAATACTTCCTCGAGTACCTTTCCTCCTCTGTTGCCTCCAACCGGGATGGCTTATTATAATCTTCAGTTCGTTGCGTAGAAAAGTAGATGTTTTTGACAGAAACATTCAAGGAAGTGTAATTTCCAAGTCCCATATACCTTGTGCACTTGCTTCTTTCCACTAGTGCCCTGGTTTTTCCTTTTCGATTATTATTTCCAACATTCACAACAACATTTCTAGAACTATCATCGCTCTGTTTGATAGCAACATTACTTTATACTAAATCATTCAATCATCTACCACCAATCCATCCTACGACCAGGTCAACCTCTTTCAAATGTAGAAACTAGGATGCATTTCGATAAAACTCTTACATGTAGGTGGCTACTTTATTTTCAGCCATATACTAAAGTCATATTAGTGTGAACCCTCCGGATCGATGCCATCAAGATGATATCTTCCCTAGACTTCTTACTTCTGTCGCTGCAATGTTAAATCGCTTCAACATATCCTTTAGAGTCTTTCTAGAATTCTAATTCACATTTAACAAGGACATCACATCCTTTGGTTGAGAAGTATGGAGTCTAAACTGCTTCATAAACTTCTTTGCTAGCCAGTCAAAGGACGAATGGACCTCGACACGAGCCGGGTGAACCATATTGTGGCAACTTTGTTTGAGAATATAGGAAAGCACCTACACTTTACTACATCTATAGCTCAAGTAACATCCATGTTCATCCATACATGAGAAGATGTTGTCTTGGATCAGTCGTTCCATCATAGGAAGACATCGTTGGCATTACAAATTTTCTAAGATAACTCTCCTATAGAATATTAACAGCAAATGAGGTCCAACTGAACGATGATACCCACTCATCATTATTTCTATATTGATTTTCATTCAACAATTTCTTTACCATACTTGAAATACACTCTTCGCTGGTTTGGGAATCTAGACGGAAATCATCTGGAATAACCCTAAATTGTTGACTCTGCAAATTGCATGGCATATGGGCTCCCCCGTTTCTAGGAGAGCCATTCGTCCAGACCCTCTCTGAAACCATACTGATTCTGTGGCATTCACCTAAATACCATAAGCTTGTGCACCAGTATCTTATATTTCATCGGTGTTATCATTTTTCAGATGTTTCCCTCACTGTTAGAAAAATTCGCTTCATCGGCATTCATTTCGATATCGGCATTCCCAATTAATTTGGTACCGAGTTGATTTTAGTCGGTACTGACCTGATTGGTCAAATCTAGCTCTTGCAGCATGCCTCCTTGTTGTTCCAATAGCCTTTCTCTTCATTTTTTGCTTGCCATCTCTTCGATTCTGATTTGATGAAGGTTGACTCTCTTCTTCAGAATCTAAAGATGATCTCTACAGCTCCTCCTAGCCTTTGGGTTTGCAAGGACATTAATCCAAAGCCTTTCCCTAGCTTTTCCATCGTAGCCTTATGATTTTACAAAATCTTTCTAATCATCTAAGCCATCATTTTATGAATCCATCCCTTGTTACAACTTCATCCGGTTGAGATAACATCCTGGAATAGGCAATGGTTGAGTTGTTTCTTCTTAGGGATGATGAGATCCTTCATTATCTCCTTTGAGATTCACTCCAACCTTGGAATCGGCTCTCTTTGGAGAAATTTCTCATCAATTTTGATGTAGATTCTTCTTCAAATACAAGTAACTTTAAATCTACTACAATCAACTTCTAGATAACTTATAGATGCTTGAAATCTAAAGTTCTAAGCAAGATCTTCAGCTTAGAACCTTGGTTCTCGATGGAAGCACCAAAAATGTTGGGTCAAAAATTGACCCAACACTCCCGATCAATCACAAACGAAAGTAAATAGATTTAAAATGAAACTAAATAGCAAGAACACACGAATTTTTATGGTGGTTCGAACTCAAATCAACGCAACATCTACTTTAGTTTTATTTCAATAGATTAGACATAAATACAAACAAGTTACAAGCTTTTAAATCTAGAAAACTTTGTAAAGCCGAATTTTGGCAATAATTCATGGTTAAATTGGGTTGGGGGAGAGAACAGAAATCAAGATCCCTCTTTTTATTGCTCTAAATTGGTTACTTATAGATGAATCCACCCACTTACGTCGCGAAATCACAGATGACTGGGTAAGAGTCTAAATCCATGAGATTAGGGAGGATGAACGGGTAAATTCATAACGTCAACCATGTCGGTACTGACCATAATATGGTTGTTACCGATGACATTTTCTCGATACGGTATCAGTTTTCCTTTACACTTGTCCATATCTTCAAGTTTCCAAGCTTCTTTACAAAAATTACTCCATCAAATCATGTCGGTACCTACATGATTTATTCAATACGAGACTTGTCTTTTTCTGCAAAGTAATAGTGTAGTTCACCTACTTGTTCAAAAGTGGATCCTATAATGAGATCATCTCGAAACAGACATGGTTGTGGCTGGCACCGACCATATTTAATATGCTCCAACGTTGCTCCAACTCCTTATGATCTATTACCTATCTGCCTAAGCAATACCTTAAATTCTTGATCCATTACATCATCGTCTCGAAGTCCAGATTCAGTAAGAAGTAGCTCAGTTCAAATGTTGGATAACAATATACACACAAATGTCTAAATTATATATATGGTACTATTAGTATGTGCATACAAACCATATACATATATTATAGCACATTTAAACATACATATACACTTAGGCATTTATATTAATGATATATATGTAAAAGGGAGAATTAATTTAAAGAACAATTATTTGTATATTTTTAGCCTCAAGGACACGGCCTTAATATTTAACCACAAGGACAAACATTCTCATAAAAATTATTCATAAGGACAAACATTCTTGCAAAATTATTCATAAGGACAAATGTTCTTCCAAAACTGCTACCGATCTAAAAGCTTATACCTAAAAACTGCTACCGAAAACTACAAACTGATACCTAAAATATGTTAAAATTGATGTATGCTTAGGCTTTAATTGAGATATCTCCCTTTGAGCCTCTCCCTGCCACTATTCCTGTTCAGCTTGCTGTGGGCCATGTTGGGGAGGTCCGTGTTCGCTATGGTTGGGTTCCAGATATATGCTCCTCATGTCACTCTTTTGGTCACCTGCCTACCTCCCGCCTCCTCTCCGAAGGCTCTGCGGCTCCTTCCAAGATTCCTCTGCCCCGTCCCCCTATCCAAAAATGGATTCCTAAGGCTCCTTCCGCTGTCTCGCATGCTCCCCTTCCTGCGGCTCTTTTGTCTGATCTGGGTCCGACTCTTTCTGTTGCTAGGCCTGCCTCTCCTTCTACTGCGGTGGTTCCATGTGTTGCCCTTCCTTCTCTTATAGCTAATCTTGATCCTACCCGGTATCCTGTTGATTGGGATGAGTCTGAGAGGTGTTGGGTTGATCGTATATCTGATGTGAGATTTAGCCCCATGAATGACTCATTCTTTAGATTTGTTTCTGATGATTACACAGACCTTAGATGCCTCTATTACATTCCGTCTGGTGCGTCTTTAGTTCTTGATTTGGATGGTGAGTATGCGTGTAAGAATTCTGACATGATAGCTGATACTTCTTGGGATCGCTCATTTATTTATTCTCCTGATGCCTTGGGTTACAATTCAACTCTTGCTAGCCGTTTCAGCCCCTTTGCTGGTCTATGTGGGAATGCCCTTTTGGATACTTCTGATCATGGTGATTCCTCCTCTTCGGAGGAGTCCTAGTCTTGGTGATTATCTTAGTTACTGTGACATATCTGTCACATACCTGTGCTGTATTTTCCTATATTTCTTAGTAGTTTAGGCGCTTTTGCCTTTCTCCTGTACTTCAACTTTATTACTATGGTAATAAAAGTGGACGGCCCACTATAAAACCGGCTTGCCTTGCAAAAAAAATGTTATCAATAACTAAAAACTGATACCTAAAGAAAGTATCTTTCTGGCTAAAATACCGAAGGTCTATCCTTGAGGTTAAAACGCTGAGAAATTTTGTCCTTCGCAATAATTTCCTGTATGTAAAATTATCATACGCATATGTAAGTATAATATATATATGTAAATATAATATATATATATATATATCCTAATATTTATATGTATATACATGTGCTTATATATATGTCTATATCTATTTGCTATTAAGTTATGCTATGAATACATATACATTAGATATATTCAAAGTAAACACTAAACAATTATATTCATTATTCATATTTCATATGCATGTAAGACATTATGTGTGTGTGTGTATAACTAATACATTTGATGTATTCATACTTAATCAAATGTCATAATTATTTAACATTAAGTTAATTAATTATGAATTAGAAAGTTAAATAAAATTGAATTTTATTTTACTTAACTAGATTGGATCTTAGAAATCCTTTAGACTTAATAGGTCTATTATGATCCAAATATGCTTTTTTGTAATCTACCTATTTCACCAACTTCTGCCTGATCTAGTTCCTTTGCAACTATCTAGAAGCCAACCATGGCTTCTGCCAGTCATTCATTCCTAAATCCCTAAAGATGTGCTCATACACCTTTAGTAAGTTCAGCACTTCGACTGTCGGCTTTTTCTTAATAAACAACTTACCCAAACCTCCTGTAGTCCTGAACTTAAATTAGAGAAGTCCACCGTATTCGATGGTCTTGGCTTGACTACTTTTGGTATAGCCTCTCCCATCGTCGATGCCATAAATTGTAAGAAAAAACATTCATATCCATCCTCACGATAGAAGGCGCTGCCTAATTTACCATGGCCGGAGGCACTTCCTCGTCATTGCCATCGACGGTCTGAGCACTATCATTCTCTCTTCTAGTTTTGCACCTCCAATCCCAACTTTTCCACTTCTCAAATTCATTTTTCTAAGAAAGTCTTCCTAAAAACTAAACAAAGAAAGTGATTATCATTAGGAATCTCTACTAAACTTATCTATATTTCTATATGGTAAAATAAAATTAGTTATATAGTAGCACATAGCCTCCTCCTCATGATGTTTATCTTTTACTATCTAATGTTACTTGACTCTTTGTAGTTTAGGCATTCTCTAACCTAAGCTCTGATACCAACTATAACATCTCTCGTTCTGAAATCCAAAGATGGGACCCAAATGTGTTGTAGTCACTTTGGAATTATCTTTCGACGACATAGATGAGATCAGTTTTATCACATGGTCTTAGGTAAATAGAGCAGATATACAAAATGAAACACATCATCATAGATTTAGTTTAACAATTGTTTTTACATCCTAAAGTCATTCCCATCCGAGGTTAAAAATATAATACAACATAGCTATTAGTGTCATGCACCACATGTGAGGATGCAGACTTGAACGTTATATACTATAGAATTAAAATAACATAAATATAACACCCAAACCTCCTACTTCATCTTTAGCTTGCATTATTAAAGCATCCTAAAAGAAACCCGTGAGGTCCATTAACTCAACATACACGAATGAGGACCCGTGGGTTTATAGGAAAAACAAGAATGAAAATACAGGTCGGACATAATGTCTAGTATGAGTAACATATTACCCTATGCAAGAAAATAGAGAGTCTGCTCAGCTAACATATGGGATGGGGTTTCCCCTTTTACAAAACAAACTAATAAATTATTTGGTTCATGCGTAAACCTAAATATTGGTTTGTTCATTAAATGTCAAAGTAATATTATAAAGCCACAAAAAGACCTTTCATTTTTCCATAGAATTGTCATAATATCTCAATATAACCAATATACCTTACCGTTGACTGCCGCTAAGGCCTTACATAGTTTTGTGGTAGATATATCATCGGTTGCCACTAATGCCTTATACCTATATACTTTATACATTTATACTTAGCTTTCAACTACCACCGAAGTCTTACACCTATATGCATATATATTCACACTTAGCTTCGGATGCCACTAAAGCCTTATACCTATATACTATATACATTTACACTTAGCTTTCGGCTACCACTAAGGCCTTATGCATACATACTATATACATTCACACTTAGATTTGGCTGCCACTAAGGCCTTGCGCTTAAATAATATATACATACCCCTAGATTTTAATTAACACATGCCTATATACTATATACATATACACTTAGTTTCAGCTACCACCAAAGCCTTATGCCTCATCGATCTTGGTTTCACATAATCCTTACACTAATTCAGTTGCCACCCCTAGGCCTAACATCTACTTCACTTATTGTTCTAGACATCCACTCTTAGCACTACTTCTTCTATTGTCCTCTTAGTTATCGCTCTAGGCCTTATAACAATGTTTTCCATTTTGGTTGCCATAAGCGCCTTGCACATATGTTTTCATATTTCAGTTTCGATTGCCACACGGGCCTTACGCCATCGTTTTCGGTTCCTCGACCGACACCTTATGTCATCTATCGAGCCTTCCACCTAACTTTTCCTGTTTAGGCTTTTCACTTAGTTATTTACTAAGCTATTATCTCAACTAACCGCCTATCGGTTACTAATATAGTTTATCACGTTATCATCAATGTATCTAGCACCACTCTCGACCATCTTAAGCCTTACATCCATGCAGTCTTCGGAAGTTATTAGTCCTGGTTTTCATTTTCTACCGAGAGTTACTTCACTTTTGACAATCACTACTACCCTCTCTCTCAAAGGAAACCTACATTGTTTGGTTTCGGTGATTAAGGAAATTAATATTTAGTTTATCTATAATTACCTCCTCTACTCATATTTCCTCCTTAATCGTCGATCATCTTCGGTCCTTGGTTATTACCTTCGGTTTTCAAACTTTAGCCTCTAGCCTTGCTTATCTTAGCATTTTTAATTAAGCCTTTAAAATATAGGTTTTGATTTTATTAATGTTTCGGTTCAGCTTTATCTCCATCGGCGTTTTCCTTTAGTGCATGTTGGAAATCATTCCTACATATATTCCACTAAATTTCCATGCGTCAACTTCTGATTCGTTTGATTTAGTCCTTTCTGACAGTTATTCAGCAATTGCTGACATATTAGCCTAAAAAGTGTATCTTGTCTATTATCCCAATATAAAAATTTTGTTTTATTAAAATACCTTCCGACAACAGTTATTTGCCTTCTAACACCTTACTATAACCCTTCAGTTATGCCTATTTTCTTTCAAAAATCACACAAATCATCTTTAATGATCTATTATAACGTTAATCATGACTTGTTCATTCATAGTTCCTCAATCTTCCTTGTTTATACCTATTTTTCATATTGTATAATCCTTCTAATACTTCATAATAACTTATTTACTTAAGGAAATATTATAAGAATCAAAACCCACTTTTAATAGTTATGTCCATTATTGTACTAAATTCTTAACGCTTAAAGATCTCAAGAAGTACGAAAATCATTCAATAAAAACTTATCGTGAGAAATTCCAAGAAGAAAGAAGGACCAGAGAATATATTACTCACCTAGTTTTCTTAGTTAATCAAGTCTCTAGTTCCCTTAGCTTCAAATCGCCATCCGCTTCTTTTTCTAGTTTAGGCTACAAGCAGCATTAAAGAACTCAAGATTTTGTTTTTAGTATTGAGTGTAACGAAATGAAAAGAGGGGGGTGGTTAACTTTACTCCAAAAGAACAATAAGTTCGTTGGCCCACTATCTTATTTCTTTATAAATTTAGTTAGCTCAAATGGTCGCATTTAATTCTCATTAACTTATATCTTCAATTAGGATTTTCCTAGTATCGCTTGATTCGCCAAGCATAATGAGTATCTAAGTGTACATGAATATTTTACTCCTTTTCATTATTTCAAATTTTCTTTATTCTCATAACTAGTTGCTTAATTATTTATTTTAATTTATGAGAGGTTACATAGAGGCTCTTGGGCGCTTTCACAATCTAGCAGCTTGGAAAACATCATTGATTATTGTATCCATAGATGAAACAGTTGTCATAAAAGAAGGAATGGTCTAAAGTTCAGATTAAATAATCGTGACTTTTGATGTGGTAGCTAAATCAGTTAAATCAAAATATGTACAAAATGCAAATAAAATGTAAGAATGAGTTTTTGTTTAAGGCAAAAAGAAAGAAACAAATATAATAGATACCTGGAGAATACCCAAGGCTATTTGACAATGTATGTCGAATGTGGATGTTAACGGAAAAAGATTCCAGCTTTCTAACCGCAAGTGATCTAGCACCACGTCTAGCTTTCTTTGGCATTGGAACTTCTCCTAAAATTTGATGAAATGGTTTAATAAGAGCAATATTTCTCCATTTGTCTTCAGTAAGGAGTCTTGGTCGACTTCTAGAGCATTGAGTGCCTCTCCCAAATCTAGGAATCTTTGTAATTATATAGGGGTTAATTTCCTTTGAAGTAAGATCTATATAAATTAAAACTATTGCAAATAAGAAAAATAAGTACAAATTAACAAAGAAGTGCGATTAAAGGTTAACAACATACCGAGAAGAGAAAAAACTTCAAAAATATCAAGAGAAAACACCTCATAAAAAAGAATTGATGGCCCTTATCTTTAGTTATGTTAATAGTGTCCGAAATTAATTCATTTTTGCACAAAGGTGGAAAATAGTATCATTACATTGTTATTTGACTTTTTGGAGAGTAGTAAGAGTGGAAACAAGTTTCTATGTTATGGTCCCCCAATCCAAACTCCTTAAACAGTATATGAACACAATGGAGATAACTATATGAGTTAGGAGTGAGCTACATATGTGCTTTTTCTAGAAACGACAAGACTCTTGTAATTAAGTCAATAAAAGGACAGGAATGCCAAACATTGATGGACATAAAAGCAAAAAATTCCTTCATAAGGGGTATTAATCCTATGTAAGGGATCATGACATCGACTTCAACTTCAATAATGATGAAATGTTGAAGAATAATATTAATTTCCTCCTAAGTAGTGATATATAACTGACCGTTGACATAAACTTTTTCTTCCACCAATCTTGGATTTTTCTTGATTTTTGAAGTGCTCGTAGACTCTTTATGAGGTCCTTTTTTAGCTCCTCGCATGATTTTTGAATAAGTGGACAAATAAAACATAAAATATAAGTTACTAAGATACTATTGAGCGACAAAATTATGAAGCCACCAAGTACCTAAAACCCAAGAGTATTAAAACTTGAAAAGTTGTCATTTTACACCTATCGAGTATCAAAGTTTGAGCCATCATGTGTTTGAAAATTTAAAGCTTTTCAATGATGAAACCTTCCATATGTAGAGTGTTAAGGTTTAAGCTATTAAATGCTTAAATTTTAAAGCCGACAAGGGTTAAAAATTATCAAGTATCAAAAGTTGAACTATTAAGAATCAGAAATTAAAAGTTATAAAGTGTTAAAGTGTGCTATCGAGTGCAAGAACTTGCAATTGATCAAGCGTTAATATTCACAAAGCTATAGTGTTAAATTTTGCAAACTATTGAGTGTTTATGTGTTTAGAATAGTCAATGCCTAAAGTGTAAAGCTATCAAATGTTAGAATTTATAACTATTGAGCATTAGAACTCATAGAGCTATCAAGTAAGTGAATTTAAAATTCATGGTATATTGAGTCTTGTAACCTATCAAGAGGTATAAAATAAAGCAGCTAGCACAACTTAAAGAGGACAACTATCATGCACTTTAAAGTGGGTAATGGATCAGTGGATCCACAAACAATATGTTGAAAAATTCAAGTAATAATGATCTAAATAATTTTTTCAATAGTTCATAAGAAATTATCAAAATCCTAGACCAGTGAAAAAACATCAAATAATATTTACATCCCATAGAACATTAAACCTGAAGGACTGAAGATTTTGAGACTAAAGGGAATTTTAATTTTAATTTCAAAGGGAACTAGAAAACGTGAAAGAAAGAAGAACATGGGTATTTATAGAGAAATAAGGATAGGTAATTGATTTAAAAAAAAGAATATTCTACGGCTAATATGTTAAACCCAAAGACCGAGAAAAACATGTTTTGTTTATACTGAAGTATAAAATATTTTTAAAAGAAGGCTATTGAGAGCTCAAAGTCAACAAGCTATAGGGGATTAAACAATCAATAAAGCTATCGAGTATCAAAGTGGAAAGCGCTATTAGTATCATGATGGAACAAGCTATCAAGCATTAAAAGTGTGAAGGAATATGGCATACGAAAGGTATTAGAGCTATCAAGGTTCAAGATGTAGTGAACTATCGCATGCTAAAAAGCAAAGCTATCAAGTACTATACTTGAGAGCTATCGAGTACTAATTCATGAAAGGATATCACATGCTAAAGAGAAAAACTATTGAGCACTAATTCATGAAGGCTATCGCATGCTAAAGAGCAAAGCTCTCGAGTATTAACTCATGAAAGGTTATCGTATGCTAAAGATATTAAAGTTGTCGATGTTTAAGATACAACGAGCTATCGCTTAACAACTTTAATGCTATCGAGTACCAAAAATATAGCAAGTTACCACACACTAGTAACGATGCTATCGATTGTTGAAAAATAGAAGTTATCACATGCTAAGGATGAAGGTATTGAGTGACAAGAATAGGCAAGCAATCACATGTTTGCAATAGTACTATCGAGTGTCTAAAATTGCTGCTATTGTATGGCTAGAAATCAAGCGTAAAATGTTAAGTTGGCTATGTGGCAACTTTTGGTTATGCCATGTCATCATTAAGGAAACAAAATAAGCTATGATATATGTCGCATTGATAATGTGCTACAACAGCAAAATCTTAATTGCCTAAGTGTGACTGATGTTGCATGTCGTAAATCCAAAAATGCAATTACTCTATAAACAGGTATGTATCCCCAACCAAGAAGGGGTGGATTCTGAAATGTACTTCTTCCTTATTTTCATTTTTGCTCAAGCATAAATAAATAACTTTACAGTAGGACTTTAATAACTATCTAGGTCAAATCCATATTAGGACTTGGTGACTAAGCATTTGCATAATTTCGTATTTGCATATTTAACCACTTAATGACAAAATGACTTGCACACTCGCCTAGGAATCCAACCTCTGTCCCAAGTAACATTAACTTTGTTGACTAGTCATATATGTTAGGCCCAAATTTTGTTCTAATAGTAGACGTAACCCAAAGATATGATAACATATACCAAGAGGAGAGAAGGATAGAGATGAAGCCAAAAGTGGAACCGAAGAAGAGGTTTGCACCATACCAAAAGGGAAAGAAAGGGAAATAATTAGAAGGAAAGACCTAAGATGGAGGAGGCTAAAAGGATATTTCGAAGGTTGCTTGTTACAATTATGGACAAAAAGGGCACTATGCATCAAAGTGTCTGCAGCCAGCTGGAGATAACCAAATTCAAGTAATTTAATTGTGATAGAACATGATATAAGAAGATGGTTTTTCAAATTTGAAGCCGATAAGGTTGTTTTCCTTGGAGTCATTGGAAGGAGGACCATCTGTTAAGGAGAAAGGCATGAGTGTTGTGTTTGAAGGTATGATTTCAGTTTCTAGTTTTTAAGTTAGAGTTCTGTTTGATACTGGAGCTACATATTCTTTCATATCAAAAGATATTGTTGATAGACTGAGGTTAGATGTTACATATCTAGTTACTTCTTTGTATATGGTTGATCCAATTGGTAGATATGTAACTCTCAAGTAAAAGTACACTAGTTTACAGTCTTTTATATATTACCATTTATTTCACGTGACCCATATGTATTTGACTTTGAAGGCTATGTGGTAATTTTAGATATGGATTAGTTAGTGCATAATGATGCTAGAATTTATTGCACTATGAGAATTATCACCTAATGGAACCTAAAGGGAGGAGAAAGGATCTTGGTATCTTTGGACGAGATAAAAGGAAGGTCTGGGGTTTCGTTGTGTGTAATGGAAAGTTCTAAAGAGGAGATATATGTTATTGGATTGATAAGTGAGTCGAAGACGAAGCAAGAGGCTTGGGAGTAATATTTGTTATTTTGATTCTGCTATACTAACTGTTTATGCTAGAATCTCCATATTTTGGGTATAACACTATTAATTATGGTTCTATTATATCTTCGACCCCTACATGGGCACGACTATGAAAATAAGTGGAATATGAAAGAATGATGAAACTATGTAATATTTATTAGCTTCTTTGTTTACCTAACTTCTACTATATAACTGAACTCATCTTTATTGTCTGAAGATAATTCCAAAGTGGTTGCAGCATATTGGAGTTTCATCTTTGGTTTTTAGAATGATAGATGTCGTATTAAAGCTATCTTTATATATAATAATAAAATGTTAATAGCTCCATAGCACTAACGATGGAATTAACGTCGCCTTTCGCATGGCTCCATGCGCTATCACCATATTTTTATCTCAATCTACTCATTGAAGAGTGCCCAAGAATATATGAAGCAATGCATAACCTTATGTCAAATGATAATCTGGTATGGGTGTACTATAAACCTCAAAATAGATATAAAGTCTATATAAAAATAGATATAAAGTCTATATATTCTAATAAAGCAATATGGCTTGGGAATTCATCTTTGACTTGCTACTACATCCAACAAGTTAGCACATAAACATAATATATGCTATACTACCATCACTGGCAAAGGGTTATATTACTCCTTTAAGTATAAACTAGGGCATCGAGATATTAGTTCGATAATATCTACATCACACAGACAGCCATACAAAACATAGCAGCCATCATGCAATCTTATATCTCTCATACTCAGCGTCGTTGGATATATGGCAACTCAAATGACCATCATTGGAAGGTCAGCGACAACTCAACATCATGGATCCAACAATGCTTGAATCTTTTCCCACTTAAACGGCTAAGAACTAGACCCACTCAGATGGTTCAGAGATACGTATACACTCAGACTATGCATAATGAGCATCTACACCTGCTCCTTCTTTACGAGCATGCATCAAAGCCTTTGGTTATTTACAATCCATTTTCACATGTACCGATAATAGAACTCCCTTGCTTCACTCCAAAAGTCATAGTCATAGCTATGCTGTTAAAGCCCCGCAAAATCCCCGCTACAGTGCGTAGCACTCTCCAACCGCTTTAAGTCCTATTATTTTTTACTACACCCACTAAATCAAATCTTTTTAGCACCTACTTTAGCAAAAATAATATACAAAGGTTGATTTGATTGGTTTTCTTTTAAACCAAATAAAAAAATTAAGGTAAATACCTAATTAAGCCATAATTGCTCAATATAAGTTATAAATATATTGTATTCACAAAATCTAATCCGCATAAATCATTATTGTTGACGAGAAAACTGGCCAACACCTCGAAAAAAAGTTTGAAGTATAGGTGATTCCTTCGAAACCACCTTTCGACCAGATAGAAAAGCTGAAACTTGTGGACTCTTTTAAGTCCACCTTTCGAATATGATGTTGTAGTGAAAATTTCTCCTTTTAAGACCTTTCGACCTGACTGAAAGGGTTGACTCCCTTTGGTAGTGGCTTACAAGCTTCTTTAGTTGATTGAAGTCTCCTTCGGAACCACCTTTCGAAGTGGTCAAAGTCATTTAGGTTTGGGACTAACAGTTTTTGGAAGGCTTGATGAATTGAGTGGGTTTCAACTTAAACGAAAGGATGAGATCTAGATATCTGGTTGTCTTCAGTTAAAGTTCAAAGGGTAGGCGAATGCTTGAGGTTTCAACTTGGTAGAAGGGATCCTTTTGACTAAATTGACATAAGAGGATTATGACTGTAAGTAATAAATAACTCTAATAATTGCATAATCAAAATTTACTATAAGCTCTTTTTTTATTATTGAACCAAGATGTACAAGCTGATGAAATCCCAAATTTGATTTTAGAATCAAGGTTTACAAGTTTATATGAAATACAAGTTAGAAGTGAACGAAATCGGATCCATAAACCAAACCCCTAGGGTTTTAATTATAGGTTTGGATTGGCACCTTTCGACCCAATGCTTTCGACATGGTCGAAAGGTCTTCTATCCTACTTTCGTGTGCATCCTTTGAATCATAGCATTCGACCCAGTCGAAAGGATTATATGGCCACCCTTCCGCTGTCGCTGAAGACTGGGCTTTCTTCTTTCTGGCTTATTCCTTTCGACTCTGTCGGATTGCTTGATTACTTCTAACCTCTTTTTGAAAGGTATTGCTTGATAGCTTCCAACTTCATCGAAAGATATATTGCTCGATTACTTTTGAATCCATCGAAAGGTGTATGGAAGTGCCTTCCAATTAGTTGCTTATGTGCTATGTAAGTTAGCATAGGTGTCGACCTTTGAGGCTGTCGAATCATGTTCTATATAGGCTTTCGAATGAGTTGAAACATTGCTGAGATATTAGCTGAATGAGACACCATTCAAAAGCATACTATCTACATTGCATTTGAAAGGGTTTTAATGCTTCTATCTTCGTCGAAAGGGGTAGATGCTTCTTCCCCTTTGTATTGCTTTACTATTGAAAGTGTGTACGAACCAGAGCTTTCGACTCTGTCGACAGGTTGGTCTCTAAGGTTTTGAAAGTGTTGAAGTGTTGATACCTTAACCAATTCAAAAGGCTAATATATGCTTTCAAAAGGGTTGCTTTTGCAAAATACTCCTTTGATGAAAGCAGATAAAGACAAATCCAATAATCTCGAACGGTTTAGCACATGTGTATTAAGTATACTACCCATTGCCTTCGAAAGGTAGCTTTTGACCTTGACGAAAGCTCTTTGCTTATCCAAGACTCCATTGAATCATCCTTTTGACCTTTTTGAAAGGTGCTACCGGCATCATCATCTTCTTGTCAAAAGCTTTATCTGATGTTGAGATAAACCACCCTATTGCCTTCTAATCTTCATTAATTCTCTTGCTTCTTCTTTCATATTTTTATTCTTGAGAATATTTTATAGATAACATTTAGCCCCCTAGTATGAAAGAAGCTTTTGTTCTTTTGGATGAAAACTCCAAAGAACTTCCTTTTTTATTTCCTTCAAAGCAGTTAATAATTTTTATTAGGATCATAACCTTATTATGAGACCTTATTGGATAATTTTAGACTTATAAAGTCAACATTCAAGATTTTATTTGGCAATATCACTAAATAACACACGATCAAACCCCTTTTATTAAAAATGTGGAAAAATATCACATGATTAGCAGGAATCGGCTTAAATAAATGAACCTTTGAAGAAATCCATTATACACACTGGATCTTTCTTTCTTGAATTAGGCTTTCTTTAATACCTTGCAATCTTGCTATAATTAATTTTCATCCCTACACCTTGTATTAGAAACTTTCGTTTATTCATTGTTAAGTTAATAAATATTTAGGTGTTGATGTTGTTTGATAATACGAAGATCAGGAAGCTCTCTTTTCTTTTTACCCAAACCTCTGACGAAAACCTATCTGATATTGGGAAAATCTTGTATTGAATTCAAATTTAGAAATTCAATGGAAAATTCACAAATAATTATAGAAATTTAATAAAGGGACCAAAAATTCATAAACTAGAAGTTCAATAAGAAACCATTATGAAAATTTCATAAGGAAATCAGGAATATGAAATCCATAAATCATTATAAAAATCAATCAAGAAACTTAAAATCCATGAAATCATAAATTCAGCAGGAAATCATCATGAAAGTTCAATACGGAATCTAAGAAAATGAAATTCACAAATTATCAAAAAAATCAATAAGGAAATCTAGAATTCACAAAATTAGAAACCCAATACGAGATCATCAAAAATTCAATGAGGGAACCAAGAATATTAAATTCACAAATCATTATAAAAGTCAATAAGGAAATCTAGAATTCACAAAATTAGAAACCCAATAAGAGAACATCAAAATTCAATGAGGGAACCAGAATATGAAATTCATAAATCATTATAAAAGTCAATAAGGAAATCTAGAATACATAAAATTTGAAACCCAATAAGAGATCTTCGAAAATCCAATAAGGAAACCAGGGATATGCAATCTACAATTCATCATAAAATTAATAAGGAAATTTAGAATTCACAAAATCAAAAGTTCAATAGGAAATCTCCAAAAATCCAACAAGGAAATCATGAATATGGAATTCACAAATCAACATAAAAGTCAATGAAGAAACTTAGAATTCACGAAACCAGAATTTCAGTAAGAAATAACTAAGAGGATTCAACAAGGAAACTAAGAATATGAAACTTGTAAATCATCATAAAAGTTAATGTGGAAATTTAGGACTCACAAATCCCAATATGAAATCTTCATGAAAAGAATTAAGGAAACTGAAAGTTCAATGAATTAAGAATTTAACCAAAATCTTGTCAGGATTTCATCCAACGAATGGACTATTTAAAAATTATTCGATATAAGCACAAAACCGGAGATCTGTCTAGTAATAGTAAACTTAGTAGGTTTAAACAAAAGAAGCCTATAAGTTAGTAGTATTATTATTATTATATTAGAGCCGAGTGTTTTGTGAAGTCATGCAATCACTCGGAATAGTGGTTCCATACTATTGATTGGTCGTTTGGTAGTGCAATGGTCTATAACTTATTGTTACTTACAAAAATATATAATATATAGACTCTTCTATCCTAAAAAGGGTCCCCTTATTTCTAAGGATTCAGGAGTAGTTTCTTAATCCAATCTTCGAATGAAGTCGCTTTTCTTTTGTAGTAAAAATTTGTTATTTATTCCATCCTTTTGACTTTGCACATATCTTTGCTTTCCATCTCATGTTAAGGATTTCTTTATCCATTTTCTTGTCTTATATCTTCTTTCTGAATGCAAGTTTCTTAATTTCTTGCCATGATAGTCACCTTTCTGGTTTAGGATACATTGAAATTTGCTTCTCTTATTTGGTTTTTTTATTATTATGATTTTGGACCTCGTGTTTGTTTTTAATTATGGCGTTGGACATCCTCATCTTTTTTACTTTGTCTGTGCCCATCTTTTGGGTTTCATCTATAATGACCCATACTTTTAGTTATTAAATTTGATATAATTCTTGAACTAAAATAATTAGAAATAAAAATGTAATGATTTATTAATGTAGCTTACTGAATATGAACTTAGATAAAAAAATTGAATAACAAAATTCAATAAGGTAAGAGATGATAACTTATATTAGAAAGTAAACTAAATAATATTGAATTGTAAATAACTGCATTAATGTTGCATTACTATAAAATGGAAGTGGTTGTTTTATTATTTGAATTCATTTTAAAAGTTAAATAACTTATATAGCAAATATAGCGATTTATTGGATAATCAAATTGATTAAATTTAATATTGGAAATTATTTAAATAATTGAATCCTAAATTTAATATGAATGAAAATGATTTCAAAAATTGATTTAAAATTTATTTAAACAAGAATGAAAATTGTTACCTTTTAAAATTGAATTTAAAGTGAATAAATTTATTTTTGGAATTTCTTGTTTTAATTAACGTGTAAAAATAGTCTTTTTGGACGCCGTCTCGGATTTCGATGAAACCAGTTTCATTGGATCGATGGAAGTAAATTATTATAGGATTTCAAGTTTCATAGTGATCGGACTTATCGTTTGGCAGTGTGAGCTTGAAACGCGTAAAAATTAATTAAAGTAATTAAAATAATTTGATTTGAAAAGCTATTTTATGAATATGATGGAATTGGTCCCCGATAAATATTCCATTGTGTTCGGAATAGGGGTATAATATATAAAACATCGGGCGGCATGCCTCGTCTGGAGTTCAAAAATTTCACGGATGAATAGTGCTTGGGGAAATTTTCTATAAATAGCCGTAACCCTTCCTTCATTCACAAAATGAAACCCTAGCTGCTATTTTCTTATCGTCCATCAAACGGCCTATGTCATCCACATTGATTGAAGCCAAATTAAAAGAAGTGTCCAACATGAGAGTCGGGCTCATGAGCTAGGGAACTCATCGGTGGCATTGGATCGACGAACGGCCGGCGAAGACAGCGGCTATGGAGCCACGTTCACTTGCAGTCATGAAGGGGGTTTTGGCTTCGATTCTATAATTTCATGCGCGCATTGGCTACTAGTGGTAGAGGCACGAGTGGCGGAGGTTGGCGTGGCAGCAGATGGTCAGCGGCATCATGGTGGTGGCACGTTCGTTTGTAAGAAAAAAAGAGTTGAACGACGTGAGCCTAGAGACGATCGGATGGAATAAGGAATTAGGTTTTTCTAAATATAAAATTTAATTAGGTTAAGTTAATTTAGTTTATTTAAAATGCTAATTATTATATAAATTTTTCATACGAAGTCCGAGTCAAACGAAAAAAGCTGCATTGGATTCGTATTGACATTGTCTACGCTATGGAGTAAAATTAGTTGCAATTCGCTTTGAACTTTTAGATTCGAACGAAAGTGAGTGTTTTAAAACACTCACGAATTAATAAAATATTTTTATATTAGTTAAATTAAAATCATGAAATGATTTAATTTTGTTGATTGTCGTTTGGTAATTTAACTGACATGGAAATCGACATCGAAATTTATATGTTAGAAATCTTGAATTAATAGTTAAATTGAAATGGGAATTAAACTACTAGTTAAATTCCCAATTATTGATAATTGATTAATTGTCATGATATATTGATTGTTTTGGATTGTTGATTGTGATGGATATTATTGGTTGATATCTTGGAAGTTTATTTATTTTTATATATGCTTGTTATCACCCTGTATATTATTGATTGTATATAAACTGTTATTTGAATTATTTTGAAAAAATTAAGAAATATATTGAAATGATATATACCTATGACACTTTGATTTTGATTTTGATCAAAATGATATATGTTTATCTTTGAAATCAAATCGAAATAACTGATCACTGGCCGTAGGATAGAAAATTATACACGAACATCGGATTAGTTAAATTAAATGGTTTTAAATTCTTGGATCTAAATTTATTCAAATTCGTTTTATAAAAATAAAATTGAATTAATATACGAAAATTGAATTAATTTCAAATTTGAGTTTTCGAATGTTGAAAATAAAATTAGTTAAACGAAATTATTTAAAGAATGAAATTTGAACTTTAAAGTTATAATTGGAATATGATTGGCATTATGTAAATTGATTTGTTTTGGAAGATTTGAACCTACAATTGAATATCGAAGTTAATTCGATTTAAGTAATTAAATCGATATTTTGACATCGAACTCAAAATTGATATAAATTGAAATAGTTTAAATTAAGAATTGAAATTAAAATTGAATTAATTTGAAATGGAGATTGAAATTTGTTGAAACTGAAATTGTACGAATTTGAATGGAATTGAAATTAATTGAAATCGAAATCGGGATCGAATTAATTTGAAATTGAAAGTGATTTGAATTAAAATCGAAGTTGAGTCGATTTAAATTATATAGAGATTGAAAATTATTTGAAATGAAATATTTGAAGTGAATCGATTTGATTTAAATTTGGACCTAAATCCATATTCATTAGAAATGGAACGAAACAGTTTTGAATTTGAAATTATTTGACTACAAACTATTTTCCATTAAACTATTTTAAAATTCATCATCTTAAATTTCCAAATTATTTAAATTTTCAAATCATTTAATATATAATTTGTTTTAATATATAAGCTATTTAAACTATTTTCTAAAAATTCAAACTGGTCAGAGTGGGAACTATTTATATTTAGATCATGGATTTAAATTCGAATTGGGTTAAAAGGAAGTTATAACCTAAATTGAAGTTCGGAATGGAAATTTGAATGAAATAATTTTCAAGTGAAATTGACATATTTTAAGTAAATATGATATTTTGAAATGAAATGATAATTTGAAGTGAATATGTTATTTTGATATCAAGTATGAATCGTTTTCGAAATATAAAAGTACCAAATAGTGTGTAAAATGATATTTGGTTGTTAAAAAGACCGGGGTTTCTTATTGGCATACTCTTTGTCAATATTGGAGTCATTTTAACAGCTGTGTATGCGAAGGAGACTCCATAATCAAGTGGTTGGATTTGGTGTACGTGCTGGATTTGAAGAAAGAGAACGATGATGGATAGACCTCCGTACTTATGCCAATTTGAAATGACTAAAACATGGTGGCTTGAAAGGGTCAAGTGGGCTAGCTACCCCTAGCGGATATCCATTCTTTGATTTTCTTCTTGGACTTGATCCATACTATTACTTTTCATGTTGGTTTCGGTTGGTGCACCTTGATTTGGGATGACCTTCCTTTGACTCGATATGGGATGGATGGATGCGGTGGGTGGTCGTGGCTACGTGCGTTACCACCAGCCCTACAACCCGAAACGGTAGTATCCTACCTTGGGTAATGCCTCAGGTGTCTTTTCATACTCTTATCCCTATATGAGACCACTATGAGTTTGGTTTAGTGTTGTCGTATCATGGCACATCCCTATTCCGCGACGTGCTATTAGGGCATTATATGCAAAATGTATGACAATGCTTAAAAATGCATTAAGGGGGATTAATGCAAAGCCTTAACGCTAAGAAAAATATGTATTTTATTGATTATACATTACATATATAGTTTATTCTACTATATATAAATATTTTGATGGATCCTTAAGAGATGGAAAATCTCATAACATCTCTTGAGTTATTGCACACACGTTATACATTGGATAGGAGATGTAAAATCCTGTAAACATCTTAGGCGCTATTACACTTCTGTTATATGTGATATTGATTTAACTCGCATAAGGATACTTTAGTCCTGACTCGAGTGTTTTGTCTTTTCATTACGTTCGGGTCAGCTCTAAGTTTCAGTGCATTGAAGAACATTTATTTTGGAGGACAAAAACAAAGATTTGGTATATTATTACAAGTATTATTTCCTTGCATCATGTTGTTCTGCTGCATTATTCTAATGTTCTATTGTATTTATAACTCTGATAAATGTGTATAAATTATAATCAAATGTATAGTATAAACAACTTCATGAATTGTTTATTTGATTATTATATTTTGTCATTCTGATACGAGATTCTGTGTTTGTTTATTCTTTCCTTATTTTTCTTAATTAACCCTATTGATTATCTGCGTTCTAGATTGTTTGAGTTGGACATGTGTGGATTATTGTCGATTTAAACCTCTCGAAATGCAGGTTGTCATAATTGGTATCAAAGCTTTGGTTTAGCGATAATCTTAGCTTTGGTGGGGTTGGACTCATTAGAGATAGGGTAGTAATACCCTAGAATGAGCTTGTTTTTAAAAGTGTGTGTGCATGTGTGTGTGTGTATACGAGAGCACGTACTTATTAGTGTTATAAAATGTTTTATATTGTGTTTACTTATCTGTTGAGTTGTTTATGAATTCTGGTCGGTACATGGGACACCATGTTATCGATAGGGGTTTCTAAACACTTAAACGAGGCAAGCCGACGTAATATTGTTTTAAAACAGGGTAAATGAAATAATCTTACCTAAATTATATTTTATATATAAAAAGAAATAATCTTCCATAAATAACCATATAGCTTTATGAAAATACGAATTTTTTTATGGATGTTGTTTGTTAGGAAATGATAATATTTAGTTATCATCGATTATTGATTGAATTAAACTAAAAAACAAATACTTCGTGAACTATATTTCACGAAGCGTTCGATAATTAGATCTAATTGAAATCTAATTATAATAAGAATTGTTTGCAATAGAAAATATGTAAATTAACGAAATATTTCCATAATAAGGTAATGAAATTATATAAGTATGTTTATAATATAGCTTATAAATAGAAAGGATTTAAAAGCTGAGAATTTTATAATTTAAATCCCGTTGCTTTCAAAATTGTTTTCAAAGCCTTCAGAATTAATAATAATATTATTTGAAAGTGTTTTGACTAGAAATGTATTATGAAAAGATTTTTGATAGAAATAAAAGCATTGAACTCGCTTTAGTCACTAGAAAATAGTTCTAGGGATGACTATATCATTGCTAGTATTCATTTTCGAGTTTCTCAGTGAGAATTGCTACCAAAAGAAATTTATTTCCAGTTAAAACAAGTTTTGATTGTGAAAAAATTCCAAGTATGATTTGATAAATATATGAAAATAGTTTTTGAACTTATAAATTGAAACGGCATAGATAAGAAATAAGTTTATAATTTACGAATTCGAACAGGAAAGTAAAACCGAATTTTAAAATGGTTAAACATTTTGTTTAAGCAAACAAAAGGAAATTTGAATTTGAGATATAAAATAAAAAAATTAACTTAGGTGAAGTTAAATAAATTTAGTTAATGAAATATGAGAAGTTAAACTATAACTCTTAAATTTCAAGATAAGGGAAATTTAAACATGTGTAAATTATTGAACATTCTTTTTAACTAAAATGAATAAGACAAATCTGTATAATACTTAATTACATTCTAAAAACATATATAAAACTTACCAAAAATGTTTGAAAAGTTAAAATGTTAAATATGAATATGTAATAGAATATTATACAGGTTGAACTTAAGTAATAAAATGTTCAAATTGAAATTGTGTTTAAAGAAATGTCAAATTAATAATTTGTGTAGAAAAAAAGAAAATACTATTTAGAATGAGCTAAAGATAAGGCAAACAAATCATAAATTAAATCATATATTTGTAAATTGTTTGTAAAAGAAAATAATAAATTTGCAAAGGATGCTTTAAGATTTAGTTGTAGCTTTCTGAGATAATTATAATTTGAATAGTATTGTGTGAAAGAAGATACATCTGTGTAAAATGAATATAAAATTAAGTTAAACGGAATGAATTGATGAAATAAGTTAATGAAATGAATTATAAGATGAAAGTTAACTTAAGAAAAGTTGAACAGAATCGATTGTGATAAAAAGAAAATTATTAATATGAACTTGAGTTATAAAATAAAATTTACTCAAGTAAAGTTAATGATATGAATTAATGAAATTAACTAACGATGTGAATCAATGAGTTAATATGAACTTAAGTACGAAGTAATAATAAATAAGAATTGCATTTTATAAAATGTTTATAATAAAACTTAAATGGTTTTATGAAATGGCTTATAAATGACATCTGTATTAAAGACAAGATACTAAGTGGTAATGAAATAAAATTTAACTTAAATAAGGTTAAATGAAATCTGTTGAATATGCGCTTTGCGCTTATATGATTTTTGTTTGATGATAATAAACATATATACATTCATTTAAATGTATTTGTTAATATACTATTTTATTTTTCACAGTTTAAATAAATATTTGTTGAATAAAATAAATAACACAGATTTTGAATTCAAACAAATATTTTATTCAAACAAATATTTATTACAACTTTTAATAGTACAATTTCAAGCTCCCACTATAACTATACAACTTTGATTACAATTACATCACATTTCATATTTACAGTTCACCTCACTACATATCACTCACACTCGTATTTAATACATTCAACTTCTTTCCAATTTGAATCCAGCATCTGAATAATCTGCAAAAATATTTTCAAACGCAGTAAAATTGAAAAAGAAATATTTTTGCAAATTCAAAAATAAAAGATGATTTTGAAAATATTGTTTGCCTCGGTTATTTGGGTTGTTCGTCATCATTTTTGATTGTATCTGTGCATATCAGCATTTTATCAGGGACAGGTTGTACATAAGTGGCTGCAGTACACACGTATACATTTGTACACGTGTGCACTGCCCCGCCAACTCGTGTGCACAAATCAAACAAAAGCGCTGCTAACAATTCAACACAGATCAGAGCAGTATGCAAAGTCGATGCAACATAAACAAACCCAATATGACTGCAAGCAGTGCCACAAGACCATCAAACAAAACCAGAAACATGATCAACTCAGCAATGAATTTAACCAAGTACAGTAATGCAACAATGACCAACCAGAGTACAACTACTGAAGCTCAAGTATACCACAATATCAACATACAAGTCAAACCAACATAATGCAATAGCAACATGTCACTGCAACATGAATGTCATCACAGCCATCACAATGAACACATATACTCAATGCAACTACAGCTTCACATCAAACCATGTCAACAAGACAAATGAAGCATATACGTATGCAAGCCAATATGCATTCATGAATGCAAACAACAACATGAATGCAACATGGTGAACAACCAGAGTGCAACTTGACTATCAAAACTCAAATGAAACACCACTGACCAGAATACAAAGACAGAACAACAACAAGTTCATGTATGCATCAGTGATCACAAGTACAAGATCAACACAGCAGTCTCAAGTGACACAGTTGCAAACGACAGTATGGTTCAATGTCACAAGCATGAACAACCCAGTATGGAAAATGAATGGAGCAATGAGCAAATGTCAACAGTATGGATAGACAGTGATCACAAAGAACAAAGCATCAAAGTTGGACAAATACGTGATACTGTTCAATATCCAAGACCCAAGAATGCAACACAGTGGGAACCAGTATGCAGTGATACAAATGCAACAATCAAAGTCAAGAGCCGAGCAACATAATTTATTTATGCAACAGAAAATCAAAGCATCATAAATATACAATGCAGACACAAGTCAGTGCAGCAATGAAACATATAAAATGCTCAAGTGAAGTTCATGTTTGAAACCACTCGAGTGCATCAGTGAATAATGCAACATGGTTAAGGAACAGTGATACAATGTCAATGTCAATGCCAGAGACGAAACTCGCAAGGATGAAAACAGTGATGATCGACTTAATGTAGAGTCGTGGAGTGAATATGATACGAGAAATCAATGCAGCACAAAAATACAAGTCAAGTGATAAAAATTCAAGTGTGTATGCAGTATTGCCAAAGTCCAGTGATGTAAACAGTAAAATGAATCAAAGCCAAGACCGAAGCCAGCAGTAAAAATTCACGAAATCAGTATTGTCAAAGTCAATCAAGCATTCACCGTGATAGCCAAGCAAATTGACCAAGTCACAAATCAATACCGTAGTGGCCAAGCAAACTGAACAAGTCACGGTTTAAAACCGTGTTATTCAAGTAACATGAACAGGTCAGAATTCATCGCAAACATCCAAACAAAATCGAACGATCAAAGCAACAAATATGAAATTATCAGACGAACGAGAAAATAGGGTAACGAACCCTATAAAAGACCCAACATCATCATCGGCAGAACGTGGGAGTTCGAATAAAAAATGAACGAAGAGGAATAGAGCTAAAATCTTACCAAAAGCAAAATTGAACTCACCAAAGCGCGAAGCCATAGCCAAGTACAAATCTAATTTGCGCCAAGCCGAAGCCATAGCAAATTCTCACAGAAGCAAAAGCAACTTCGAAAGCCCTAATTTATTGAAGGAAGAGGAACGAAGAAGAAACGCAAACCGTCATTATAAATTAAAAAGAGACAAAGCCCTAATCAGGTTGAAAAGAGGAACGGCCACCGTAAACGAACGAAGCAAACCAAGGAGACGGGCCAAATTAATTAAAGGGGCCGGCCTATTTTATTATTAAAGGCTTTAGTATAATTTTTAATTAGGGTTTAGGGTTATTTTCTTTTAATTGTTGTTTTATTACTTTTCGAATCAAAGAATTTGTAAATCACCACCTAGGGTTTAGGTAGTGTCAGATTGTCTAGATAGAGTTAGTTTAGTGAGCAGGGTGTGCGAGTTTGCAAAACTCTATAGGCAGGAGCAGTGTTTGCGAGTAAGCGAAACTCTATAGGCGGAAGCTGGGTGTGCAAGTCTAGTAGAGTGTTTATGAGCGGGAGCAAAAGGGTCTGCGAGTCTAGTAGAGTGTTTGTAAGCGTGATACTGTTTAATTCTAATAGAAATCTGGGAATGCAGCAGTAGGCAGGGGTTGCCGAAGCTGGGTAAATTTTGTGTGTGATTTACTTTTTAGCATATTTATTTCTGCAGTTTGTTTCTGTGTTTAAATCGAGAAAATTTGCTATAACCCTATTCACCCCCCCCCCTCTAGGGTTAATCTAGATCCTACAAGTGGTATCAGAGCACGGTATTTTTCTTTAACTCTAGAGTCATGAATTCACCGAATAATGCTTTTTCTGAGGGGCAATCTATTGCTAGGCCACCCATGTTTAACAGGAATGATTATGCTTATTGGAAAGTTAGGATGGGTATCTATCTTAGTTCTGTTGATTATGATGTTTGGGATATTATTGAAACTGGCTATAAACCTCCCACTATAATCGTTGGTGATACTGAGATTCCTAAACCTAAGGATAGGTGGGATGCTAACGATAAGAGATTGAAAACGACAAATGCTAAAGCCATGAATGCTTTGATATGTGCTCTTGATAAAAATGAATTTAATAGAATTTCTCATTGTACAACAGCACAGGAAATTTGGCACACTTTGGAGGTGACACACGAAGGAACTTCTCAAGTCAAGGAGTCTCGTCTAGCCCTATTCAGCAATGAATATGAAAACTTTGTGATGGACAAAGGCGAGAGCATAAATGATATGTTTGGACGCTTTTCAACCTTGGTATACAACGCTAGAGCGCTTGGGAAGGTATTCACTGAAGTAGAGCTTGTAAGAAAGATACTACGAGTCTTACCGATGAACTTTGAGGCAAAAGTCACAGCAATACAAGAATCGAAAGATCTAAGTATGCTAAGCATGGAGGAGTTGATTGGTAACTTGATGACATATGAGCTTGAGCTAAAAGCAAAGGAAGAACGCAACAACTCCGAACCAAAGAAGAAGACGATTGCCTTAAAGAGCAAACAAGAGAGCGATGAAGATGAAATAGATCCAATTGAAGAACTTGCAATGGCTGTCAATAAACTTAGAAACTCATCAAGATTCGAGCCACGCAAGAAGAAAACAAAGGGCAATAGGTCAAAAGATTCTGAAAATTCCGATAATGAACTGACGTGTTATAACTGCAACAAGCCTGGCCACATCAAACCAGAATGCCCACTTCTCAAATACAGCAAGGGAAAGAAAAAGAAGAAGAAGGCTTTTGCAGCAACTTGGGATGATGAAGAAGGAGAGGAAGTTTCGGATAGCAGCTCAGAGGAGGCTAACTTGTGTCTTATGGCAAAATCAGATTCAGAAGCAAGCTCTGAGGAATCTAGTGAGGCGGGTGAGTATTCCTATAGAGATCTTGTTTTTATGTACTTAGATCTTACTAAAACAATTGATAGTCTTGAATCAAAAATTGAAAAACTGAAATCTGAAAGGAGGAAACTCGCCTATGAAAATTCGAGGTTAGAAACTGAACTTGAAAATATTCAAAACCTAGACTGTAAAAATTGTAAGATTTTAGATTCAGATTTATCAAAACTTAGGAATAACTATGAGAATCTTGAAAAAGAAAACTTGAATCTTAAGGAAACCATCGACAGTAGGAAAAAGGATTTCACAAATAGATGCACCTCACTTGTAACTGAAAACACGTCACTAAAAAGCAAAGTCCAAAATCTTGAGAAATCTCTGAATAACTTTTCAAGAGGCGAAAAATCTTTCAACATGCTATTGGGAAATCAAATTTTTGCTAACAATAGAAAAGGACCAGGTTTTGGGAAATCACAAGATGATGATAATGCAAAAGGTAAAAGTGTCTTTGCTCGATCTGAAATAATTGGACATCATGTTGAAAATTACAGTCATAGGAACAAGAACACAAAATTTAATCAAGTCAATTTAATGTGCAAAATTTGTAGAAAATTTGGACACAATCAATATAATTGTTGGTATAGACCCAAACACGTGAAAACTATACCAATTTGGGTTCCAAAAGGCACAAATATAAAATCTCTGAAAGTCAAACAAATTTGGGTGCCAAAAGGAACATATATAAATATTTTTGGGTCTCCACAAACATATTTTTCATGTTCTGCCACTAACAATCTTGGACCTAGAAATAGGTCACATAAATCTTTCATCGTGTAGGTGTGGTGGCAGGCTAAGGAACAACAACGGTGTTCTCTGGATTTTGGCTGTTTCAGAAACACAACGGGCATAAAAGCAAAGTTGCTTAGCCTAGTACAAAGGTGACAGAATCACAATGAGCAATCACGAAAAATTATCGTAAAGGTAAAACAGGTGAAGGTATACTTATCTGATCGATATATTAATTATGATAATCTGCACCATATTCTGAATTAAATCAGCCAATAATGTGATGATGAAATGAACGATGTCTTTAATTCTGACTTATTCTTAATTGATATGATTTTTTTTGACTTGTTCTTATTTATGACCTAGATTTGTGCTTAAATCATGACCAATCAGATTTTCAACTTTGAACTAATCCATATAAATTTGTTTGGTCAAATGATGGTATTTTATTGATCTTTGATTACTCATGCTACACGTAGATATATTTTGACATTTTGGTCACTGCTTGTAAATTTGCACGATTTCAAATTTCATGTGAAAGCTGTTAAAAAGGATTTTAAGAAATTGTTGAAACTTCAAGAAATTGTTATGATGTTGATTGACTGTTGATTACTCATGAATATAACTGTTTATCCTACGGTTTCTGAAATTAACACTATGATATTTGTTTGAGTGTTAACATGGCTTCAATTCAAATTCAAAAGAATGTCATTTAAATTGTTGTTAAAATTGAGTTTGAAATTTTCTTATGCACATTTTCATGGTCTTGGTTTATCAAATTTAGTTAGTGATATTTTGGAGTGAAAAAGAAATTCAGATGCAGATTACACTGGTAATATAGTTGATAGAAAAATTATTAGTGTAACGTGATTAATTTTTTGAAACATTCATTTGCTGCATCGTTTTTCAAAGAAAATATCTGCATATTTTTCACTTGAAATAATTTTCAAATAGCAGAATTCTTTTATAACCCCTTCAAGAAAATCATTTTTGACCATATTTTCAGATTAGTCATTTTTATTTGATTTTAAATGATAAATTTTGACTAATCTAACTCCCTAATGATTATCGAAAAGATCAATAGTGATTGAAAAAGTGATGAGTGTCGATATTTGTCATACATTACTCAAGACAATATATTTAGAAAAATTTCTTTAGAATTTCATAACAAGAGTTATAAAAACTTTTTGTTGGGTAAAAATTCCATGATCATTTCTATTTCTGTCATCTTTCTATCGACCACCACTCATCAAAATCATATATAGCATGTAAATTTGTGGTAGTTTACAAAGGAAATTATTCGTTCTTCAATTTATTATTATAAAGAAAATTATCTGTGCTTCAATTTATTATATTCTTCAATAAAAATAAATATCCAAAGTATTCACTCTCATTTAAAAGTCCTCACGGTTATGCATGGGTGAATTACTTGGATTTTTGATTATGTGCTTCCATGCTCATTAAAAGTCCTTACGGTTATGCATGTATGGAACGCATATCAAAATTAATTGATTAAATAGACAAGTTGATTTTAATCCCATTTAAAAGTCCCCACGGTCATGCGTGGTTAGAAGATACTTGATTTCATTTTTTAAATAAAAATTGTGAATACTACTAATCTCATTTAAAAGTCCTAACGGTTATGCATGGTTAGTAGATATTCAAATTTCCTGAAATAAATATACCACAAATAGACAGAACTGTATGGTTTTTTGATGATTTTATCCCCATCACTTCTGAAAGTGGAATATGCTTCTGACAAGGGTAATTATGATTTTTGTTTGAATTTTATTGAAATTTGATATTTATATTCAGTTGAGTTAAATGTTTGATTCATGTCTGTCACTTTATCCCTATTTTTATAACACTGTTATTCTTTTGCTGATAACAAAAGGGGGAGAGAAAAGTTAAGATTTTGTCAAATAGAATCAAGCAAAGGTCAAATAATTTTCCATTTGCATCTAAGCTTAATTATATATTTCTATTTGTATGCATATATGTAGGGGGAGTATCATGTAGAGAGGAAGCATTTAAATAGGGGGAGTAAATTGAACGATCAAATACATTTAATACATCAAAATCTTAAATATATGTTTGTTATCATCAAAAGGGAGAGATTGTTGAATATGCGCTTTGCGCTGATATGATTTTTGTTTGATGATAATAAACATATATACATTCATTTAAATGTATTTGTTAATATACTATTTTATTTTTCACATTTTAAATAAATATTTGCTGAATAAAATAAATAACACAGATTTTGAATTCAAACGAATATTTTATTCAAACAAATATTTATTACAACTTTTAATAGTACAATTTCAAGCTCCCACTATAACTATACAACTTTGATTACAATTACATCACATTTCATATTTACAGTTCACCTCACTACATATCACTCACACTCGTATTTAATACATTTAACTTCTTTCCAGTTTGAATCCAGCATCTGAATAATCTGCAAAAATATTTTCAAACGCAGTAAAATTGAAAAAGAAATATTTTTGCAAATTCAAAAATAAAAGATGATTTTGAAAATATTGTTTGCCTCAGTTATTTGGGTTGTTCGTCATCATTTTTGATTGTATCTGTGCATATCAGCATTTTATCAGGGACAGGTTGTACATAAGTGGCTGCAATACACACGTATACATTTGTACACGTGTGCACTGCCCCGCCAACTCGTGTGCACAAATCAAACAAAAGCGCTGCTAACAATTCAACACAGATCAGAGCAGTATGAAAAGTCGATGCAACATAAAAAAACCCAATATGACTGCAAGCAGTGCCACAAGACCATCAAACAAAACCAGAAACATGATCAACTCAGCAATGAATTTAACCAAGTACAGTAATGCAACAATGACCAACCAGAGTACAACTACTGAAGCTCAAGTATACCACAATATCAACATACAAGTCAGACCAACATAATGCAGTAGCAACATGTCACTGCAACATGAATGTCATCACAGCCATCACAATGAACACATATACTCAATGCAACTACAGCTTCACATCAAACCATGTCAACAAGACAAATGAAGCATATACGTATGCAAGCCAATATGCATTCATGAATGCAAACAACAACATGAATGCAACATGGTGAACAACCAGAGTGCAACTTGACTATCAAAACTCAAATGAACACCACTGACCAGAATACAAAGACAGAACAACAACAAGTTCATGTATGCATCAGTGATCACAAGTACAAGATCAACACAGCAGTCTCAAGTGACACGTTGCAAATGACAGTATGGTTCAATGTCACAAGCATGAACAACCCAGTATGGAAAATGAATGGAGCAATGAGCAAATGTCAACAGTATGGATAGACAGCGATCAAAAAGAACAAAGCATCAAAGTTGGACAAATACATGATACTATTCAATATCCAAGACCCAAGAATGCAACACAGTGGGAACCAGTATGCAGTGATACAAATGCAACAATCAAAGTCAAGAGCCGAGCAACATAATTTATTTATGCAACAGAAAATCAAAGCATCATAAATATACAATGCAGATACAAGTCAGCGCAGTAATGAAACATATAAAATGCTCAAGTGAAGTTCATGTTTGAAACCACTCGAGTGCATCAGTGAATAATGCAACATGGTTAAGGAACAGTGATACAATGTCAATGTCAATGCCAGAGACGAAGCTCGCAAGGATGAAAACAGTGATGATCGACTTAGTGCAGAGTCGTGGAGTGAATATGATATGAGAAATCAATGCAGCACAAAAATACAAGTCAAGTGATAAAAATTCAAGTGTGTATGTAGTATTGCCAAAGTCCAGTGATGTAAACAGTAAAATGAATCAAAGCCAAGACCGAAGCCAGCAGTAAAAATTCACGAAATCAGTATTGTCAAAGTCAATCAAGCGTTCACCGTGATAGCCAAGCAAATTGACCAAGTCACAAATCAATACCGTAGTGGCCAAGCAAACTGAACAAGTCACGGTTTAAAACCGTGTTATTCAAGTAACATGAACAGGTCAGAATTCATCGCAAACATCCAAACAAAATCGAACGATCAAAGCAACAAATATGAAATTATCGGACGAACGAGAAAATAGGGTAACGAACCCTATAAAAGACCCAACATCATCATCGGCAGAACGTGGGAGTTTGAATAAAAAATAAATGAAGAGGAACAGAGCTAAAATCTTACCAAAAGCAAAATCGAACTTACCAAAGCGCGAAGCCATAGCCAAGTACAAATCTAATTTGCGCCAAGCCGAAGCCATAGAAAATTCTCACAGAAGCAAAAGCAACTTCGAAAGCCCTAATTTATTGAAGGAAGAGGAACGAAGAAGAAACGCAAGCCGTCATTATAAATTACAAGAGACAAAGACCTAATCAGGTTGAAAAGAGGAACGGCCACCGTAAACGAACGAAGCAAACCAAGGAGACGGGCCAAATTAATTAAAGGGGCCGGCCTATTTTATTATTAAAGGATTTAGTATAATTTTTAATTAGGGTTTAGGGTTATTTTCTTTTAGTTGTTGTTTTCTTACTTTTCGAATCAAAGAATTTGTAAATCACCACCTAGGGTTTAGGCAGTGTCAGATTGTCTAGTTAGAATTAGTTCAGTGAGCAGGGTGTGCGAGTTTGCAAAACTCTATAGGCGGGAGCAGTGTTTGCGAGTAAGCGAAACTCTATAGGCGGGAGCAGGGTGTGCGAGTCTAGTAGAGTGTTTGTGAGCGGGAGCAAAAGGGTCTGCGAGTCTAGTAGAGTGTTTGTAAGCGTGATACTGTTTAATTCTAATAGAAATCTGGGAATGCAGCAGTAGGCAGGGGTTGCCGAAGTTGGGTAAATTTTGTGTGTGATTTACTTTTCAGCATATTTATTTTTGCAGTTTGTTTCTGTGTTTAAATCGAGAAAATTTGCTATAACCCTATTCACACCCCCTCTAGGGTCCATCTAGATCCTACAAAATCATTTATAAAATGTTCCATAAATGAATTTATATGAAATATGTTAAAGAAAACTGAAATAATTTAAATTGAATAAATTGAATAAACTGAATGTAAATAAAATAGATTGAAATAAATTGGAAGTAAACAAATTTAATGTTAGCAAAGCATGGATGTTATAAGAAATGATAGTGTAGGAATTAACTATTGAAATTGGAAAATGTAAATTGTAATAGTTATGGATTAATTGTATGAATATTAATGGATGAATGGTTTTTTTTGTTTCATTATAACTGTTTCTGATTGCATATGATTGTTATGGTTGTGTATCAGTGTTTATGCTTATGATTTGGATTTAGAATTTATATTATATTGTTCTATTAAACTCATACATGTTTCTATATCTTTTATAAGTGACTAATATTTCAAATTTGAGTTGAGATAGGTATATACGAAGACCGTTTGGATATATATGCGGTTTGATTTTCTTTTGCTTGCTTAATATGAGCGAACTCGCTCGTATTAATAATAATAAGGTACATATCTTGGATTACAACCACGCTTTTATACCTTTCCTATGAGATGCCTCATCATTGAGATAAGACGTATATTTGGTATATGTATCTATATTATAAAAAGTTTCGATCGAGTAGCGCAAAGGAGACGCTTCCGAAATTTTCATAAATCCGAGTGTTAGAATATTATTGAGATTTTTAAATTTTTTTATAACTTGTTATTATAAATAAGTTGTAATTTCCATAAAGCTGATATCGGAGTGGCATAGTGGAAGCATGGTAAAAGTTTTGTAAATAAGATTTTAATGTTTTGTAAGTAGATTATTTTGAGTGAAATATAATAAAGGTTTGATTCTCTACTTAACCCTTTTTTAGGACGAAAAGTTTTGAGTGGGAGAGATTGTAGCGACCCTTATTTTTAATTATTAATTAAATATAATTATTGAACAAAAATACTTAGAAATAAAAATTTGTTGATTTATTAATGTTGTTTACTGAATATGAACTTAGATAAAAAAATTGAATAACAAAATTCAATAAGTTAAGAGATGATAACTTAAACTAGAAAGTAAATTAAATATTATTGAATTGTAACAATATCATTGATTTTGAATTACTATAAAATGGAAGTGGTTGTTTTATTATTTGAATACGTTTTAAAAGTTAAATTTTAAAAGTTAAATAACTTATATTTCAAATATTGCGATTTATTGGATAATTAAATTGTTTAAATTTAATATTGAAAATTGTTTAAATAATTGAATCTTGAATTTAATATGAATGAAAGTGATTTAAAAAGTTGATTTAAAATTATTTAAACAAGATAGCTTTTAAAATTGAATTTAAAAGTGAATAAATTTATTTTTGGAATTTCTTGTTTTAATTAACCTATAAAAATAGCCTTTTTGGACGCTGTCTCGGATTTCGTCGAAACCAGTTTCATCGAATCCTTAATAGTGAATTATTATAGGATTTCAAGATTCGCAGTGATCAGGCTTATCGTTTGGTCGTGTGAGCTTGAAACACGTAAAAATTAATTAAAGGAATTTAATTAAAATAATTTGATTTGAAAAGATATCTTCTGAATATGATGGAATTGGCTCCCGATAGATATTCCATTATGTTCGAAATAAGGGTATAACATATAGAACGCCAGGTTGCATGCTTCATTTGGAGTGTGAAAATTTCGCGGATGAGCAGTGCTTTGGGAATTTTTATATAAATAGCTGTAACTCTTCCACCATTCACAAAACAAACCCTGGCCACTATTTTATTATCATCCATCCAACGGCCTATGTCGTCCACGTTGATTGGAGCCAAATTAGAGGAAGTGTCCAACATGAGAGTCGGGCATGCGGGTAAGGGGAACTCATTGGTAGCATTGGATCGAAGAACAATCAACGAAGACAGCGGCTATGAAGTCGCGTTCACCTGCAGTCACGAAAGGGGTTTTGGCTTCGATTCTAGAATCGCGTGCGCGCGTTGACTGTTGGTGGTGGAAGCGTGAGTGGCGGAGGTTGGCACGACAGCAGATGGTCGGCGGCATCATGGCATTGGCACGTTCGTTTGTAAGCCAACAAAAAAGAGTTGAACGACGCGAGCCTGGAGACGATCAGATGAAAGAAGGAATTTGGTTTGTTTAAATTTAAAATTTAATTAGGTTAAGTTAATTTAATTTATTTCAAATGCTAATTATCGTACAACTTTTTCATACGAGGTCCGACTCGAGCGAAACAACTTGCCTTGGATTCGTATTGACGTTGTCTACGCTATGGAGTTAAATTCATTGCAATTTGGTTCATTCGAATATTCAGAATCGAACGAAAGCGAGTATTTTAAAATACTCATGAATTACTAAAATATTTTTAATAGTTAAATTAAAATCATGAAGTGGTTTAATTTTATTGATCACTGTTTATTAATTTAACTGACATGGAAATCGACATAGAAATTTATATATTAAAATTTTGAATTAAAGCTAAATTGCAATAGGAATTAAACTTCTAGCTAAATTCCCGATTATTGATAACTGGTTAATTGCTGTGATATATTGACTATTTTGGAATGTTGTTGATTGTGATGGATGCTATTGGTTGATATTTTGGATGATTTGGACGTTTATTTATTTTTGCATATTCCTGTTATCACCTTGTATATTATTGATCGTATATAAACTGTTATTTGAATTATTTCGTACAAATTAAGAAATAGGTTGAAATGATATATATTATGACACTTTGATGTGGATTGAAACGATATATATCCATCCCTAAAATTAAATCGAAATAACTGATCACTTGGCCATAAGATAGAAAATTATATAAGGATACCAGATTGGTTAAATTAAATGGTTTTAGATTCTTGGATTTGAATTTATTCAAATGAGTTCGTTTTATAAAAACAAAATTGAATTGAGATATGGAAATTGAATTAATTTCGAATTCGAGTTTTCGAATGTTGAAATTAAGATCAGTCAAAGGAAATTGTTTAAGAATGAAATTTGAAATTTAAAGTTATAATTGGAATTATGGAAATTGATTTGTTTTAAAAAGATTTAAACCTAAAACTTAATATTGAAGTTAATTTGGTTCAAGTAATTTAAATCGGTATTCTGACATCGAACTCGAAATTGAGATAAATTGAAATGGTTTTAAATTAAGAAATGAAATTGAAATTAAATGAAATTAAAATCAAATTAATTTGAAATGGAGATTAAAATTAATTGAAAATAAAATCAAAATTGTATTGATTTGAAATGGTATTGAAATTAATTGGAATTGAAATCAAAATTGAATTAATTTGAAATGGAATTGAAATTGATTTGAATTGAAATCGAAGTTGAGTCGATTTAAATTGAATTAAGATTGAAATTGATTTGAAGTGAATAATTTTGACTTAAATTTGGACCTGGAAATGGGAAGAAACAGTTTTGAATTTGAAATTATTTGACAACAAACTATTTTCCTATAAACTGTTTTAAAATTCATCTTTTTAAAGTTCCAAATCATTTAAATTTTCAAATCATTTAATAAATAATTTATTTCAACATCTAAACTATTTTAACATCTAAACTATTTCAAATTATTCAAACTATTTTAAAAAAATTCAAACTGGTCAAAGTGGGAACTGTTTATATTTAAATCATGGATTTAAATACAAATTGGGTTAAAATAAAGTTATAACCTACATTGAAATTTAGAATGGAAATTTGAATGAAACGATTTTCAAGTGAAATTGACATATTTTAAGTAAATATGATATTTTGAAATGAAACGATATTTTGAAGTGAATATGATATTTTGGTATCAAGTATGAATAGTTTTTTAATGTAAAAGTCAACCGGTGTGTAAAACGGCGTTTGGTTGTTAAAGAGACCGAGGCTTCTTATTGGCATACTCTCTATCAATATTGGAACCCCTTTAACAAATATATATGTAGAGGAGACTCCAGAATGAAGTGGTTGGATTTGGTGTACGTTTGCTGGATTTGAAGAAATAGAATAACGGTGGATAGACCTTATCACTTATGTCAATTTGAAATTACTAAAACATGACGGCCTAATAGGGCCAAGTGGGCTAACTACCTCTAGCGAAATCCGTTCTTTGATTTTCTTCTTGGACTCGATCCATACCATTACTTTTGATGTTGGTTTTGATTTGTGCACTTGATTTTGGTTGCCTCCCTTTGACTCGATATGGGATAGATAGACGCGGTGCGGTCGTGGCTACGATGCGTTACCACCAGCCCTGCAGCCTAAACTGGTAGTATCCTACCTTTGGCATTACCTCGCGTGCCTTGTCATACTCTTATCTTTATACGAGACCACTACGAGTTTGGTTTAGTGTTATCGTACCACAACGCATCCCTATTCCCTAACGTGCTACTAGGGCGTTATATGCAAACTGCATGACAATGCTTAAAAACCCATTAAGGGGGATTAATATAAAGCCTTAACACTAAGAAAAATATTTATCTTACTGATTAGACATTACATATATAGCTTATTCTACTATATATAAATATTTTGATGGATCCTTAAGAGATGTAAAATCTCGTAACATCTCTTGAGTTATTGCACACACGTTATACACTAGATAGGAGATGTAAAACCCCATAAACATCTCCGACGCTATTACACTCATGTTATATGTAATATTGATTTGACTCACATAGGGATATTTTAGTCTCGACTCGAGTATTTTATCTTTTCATTACGCTCGGGTTAGCCTTGAGTTTCAATGCATTGAAGATCATTTATTTTGGAGGACGAAGATTTAGTATATTATTACTACTATTATTTCCTTGCACCATGTTGTTCTACTGCATTACGCTATTGTTCTATTGTATATATAACTCTGATAAATGTTGTATAAATTATAATCAAATGTATAGTATAAACAACTTGATGAACTATTTATTTGATTATCATATTTTGTCATTCCGCTGCGAGATTTTGCATTTTTTTTATTCTTTGTTTATTTTTTTAATTAACCCCATTGATTATCTGCGTTCTGGATTGTTTGAGTTGGACATGTGTGGATTATTATCGATTTAAACCTCCCGAAATGCAGGTCGTCACATCTTTATCTTAGATGGTGGATAGATTTCTTTCTTCAACCCTTCGTTCTTTTAGGTTCTTACTTTTGACTTGTAGACACCATTGTCCCCCTTCATTTGTTTGGTGCCTCTTCCGGGCTTCTCTTGATTCTAAGGGATGTAGTATGCTAAGTTGACCTTCCCTCGGAAGGTTGCTGATGGGTGCTTAACCTGACCCTATCCCTAAGAGGTGAATTGGACTGGCTTTCTGTTTTTGTGGGTATCTATCCTGACCCTTCCTCTACGAGGTGAATTAGACGTTAGAGGGTTTGTCCCTCCCTCTAGGAGGTGTTATAAAAGATCGTAGAAGGCTAATGTCCCTCCTTCCAAGAGGTGCTACGGAAGAACGACGTAGGCTTATGTCCCTCTATCTAGGAGGTGCTATGGAATAACATCGTATGTGTTAATATTTATATTTGAAAATCATTTTTATATGAAAGTCATTTTTGGCCAATTAAAATAGAGTCTCTTTTGAGAGAAAGAAGTTTTGTAATGTGCCCCTTTTGTAATTGATCCCCCCTTTTAGTACAACGAGGGGTTATCTTTTGAAAAAGAGTTTGGATACATGAATCCTTCCGATAAAAGAATCTTTTCTCAATGCTGCCTTTTGCAAGAGTTCTCTTACTGTTCTCATAATAAAGGCATATATCTCAAATGGGAGACTGGTAGGTCATGATTGATGAACCAATAGTCTTTTATTTGAGAATATGATTCTCTAATCTGAGTTTTTGTCAACAAACTTTTGATAGCTTTAAAACTTTCCTTGAAAAAGTATGAATAGGCTTTTCCTTGCCAATGATTTTCGAAATATTGAGATTTCTTAGTTAGAAATCCTTTATGTGCATTCACTAATGCTATATAATATCTAAGAAGATTGCACAAATCATTTTTTGAAATAGGTAGACATTTGTCTTCCCCAAGTTGGAGGGTAATTGAAAACCATTTTCCTATGAAGATATGTTTGAGAAATTTCTTTTAAAACAATTTTTCCAAAATACTGTTGGTGTGCATAGTCTTTCTCATAAATTGATGATGGATTGATTGCGATCTGATATCTCATGAGTGCAAGTTTTGGTATTATGTTGATTGAAATATTGATAGTCATCTCGTATTAGGCATTTGAGCTATCTTTTTCAGGTAGCTAGGAATTTGTTGTGCACTAAGAGTATGTTGAATGGTATGGTCTATTTTTTTTTACCTGTAATGACACTCAAATTTTGAATCAGTACATGTCCAATTTTCAATACAAATCAAAGTACAAATCAAGTTAAAAAGATATGAAAAAAAGAGTTCATAGTTGAACTAATGCTGCGAGACTTCATGGTTCGATAGGGGTCCACATTTTGAAGTTGCCAAACTACTTTCTTCTTAGCTTAAATAAGGTGTCTCTTTAAGTTTCATTAACGAACTCTTTTAGGAATCCTGACTTAATCATGCGTTGAATTGCTTATGTTAAAATGCGGCATTCGTCAGTTTCATGTCTATTTTTTTTATGGTAATCGCAGTAACTACCTCCTTTATTTAGCTCTAGAACATTCCGGATCTTACAAGGAATAGGAAAATTTTCGTTGTCCTTCACCATGGAAAATATATGGGAGAGGGGCCTGTTTAGGGCTACATAATCAGATTCGAAAATAACTTTTTGTCTTCCCTTCTGATTTCCACTTTTCTTGGTCTCCTATTGTGGTGCTTAGATTCAGATTTCTCTTCTTTACATTCTCGATGAAATTCTATCATCATATGATGCATTTTTTCCATTGGAATAAACTTTTCAGCTTGAAGAAAGAAATATTGTAGATCTCTGCATCCATTAATATAAAAGTCTTTACAGAAAGGGGTTTATTCAATCAACCATCATCGAACTCCCATAAACCTTTCTCTATCGGTTGTACTTTGCTTCGGTGCTGAATCTGTTCAAGTATTCGCCAAGCAGTTCTTTTGGTTTTTGTTTGACCATTGCCAACAAGCTAAAGTCCATAGTTGTATCTTTGATAGAAAATTTAATCATGAAGTCACAGGTAAATTGTTCCCAAGAACAGATGGTTTCTTTTTGGTAATTCTTATACCATTTGATAGTTGCTCCTTGAAAAGTAACAGGGAAAGTTTGCGGCGAACTGCCTCATAAGCATTATATAAGTTCTTCCAGTTTTCAAAAGCTACAAGGATGTCATCTAGATAAGTAGTCCCATCATATTTCAGTGGAGGAATTTGGATGTGAGAGGGAGACTAGTTGCCATTATTTCTTCCGAAAAGGGAGTCTTTTGCAGGATAACATATTCCTCTAGGTTAGAAATTTCCTTTTCTTTAAGCATGTCCACCATTATTTGGTGTAGGGTGTCTTCTTAGTCGACTTCATTTCTGTGTCCACTTTTCTTTGGATAGAGCTATTTGATTGCTCAAAGGACCTTTTTGCTTCACTTTCTTGGTTTAACTCTTGATCCTTTACCTCATTTGGAGGTTGCGCTTCATCCTCAACTTTTATAATCCTTAATGATTCTTGAAATGGAGCTCTTTCAAGACATTCTCGCGTTGCTATTACTCTTTGTTGTGGATTCTGGACTTTGATCACATTATTTTCCAATCTTACTAGGGTTGAAGGTCGCTCAATTTCCACATTCTCTAAGTTAAAGTTTGGGACTATGTTATTTTCCAAAGTTGATAGTGAAGCAGCTTCTTCGCTTGTTTTGTTGTTTCTTGCTCTTACCATATTCTTCTTGGGCTTTATGCAATTAATCTGTGATGAACGTTATCGAGAATTGGAGGTTCAAGCCCTCCTTCTAGCGCCAATGTTGATGAGAAAATTAGTCAACACCTTCGAATAAAGTTTGAAGTATAGGAGATTCCTTCGAAACCACCTTTCGAGCAGATAGGAAAGCTGAAACTTGTGGACTCTTTTAAGTCCACCTTTCGAATATGACGTTATAGGTGAGACTTCTTACTTTTAATACCTTTCGACATGACCGAAAGGTTTGACTCTTTTTGGTAGTGGCTTTCAAGCTTATTTAGTTGGTTGAATCCTCCTTCAGGACCATCTTTCAATGTGGTCAAAGTCACTTAGGTTTAGGACTAACAATTTTTGGAAGGCTTGATGAGTTGAGTGGCTTTTGACTTAAATGAAAGGATGAGCTTTAGTATCTGGTTGTCTTCAGCTAAAGTACTAAGGGTGGTGAATGCTTGAGGTTTCGACTTGGTGAAGGGTTCCTTTTGACTACATCGACATCAAAGGATTATGACTGTAAGCAATAAGTAACTCTGATAATTGCATACTCAAAATTTACTATAAGCTCACTTTTTATTGTACTAAGATGTACAAGCTGATGAAATCCCCAATTTGATTTTGGAATTAGGGTTTGCAAGTTTTTCGAAAATACAAGTTAGAAGTGAAAGAAATCAGACTCATAAACCAGACCCCTAGGGTCTTATTTATAGGTATGGATTGACACCTTTCAACCTAATGCTTTCGACACGGTTGGAAGTCTTCTATCCAGCTTCCATGTGCTTCCTTTGAATCATAGCTTTCGACCTAGTCGAAAGGATTATATGGCCGCCCTTTCGCTGCTGCTGAAGACTAGGCTTCCTTCTTTCTGGCTTATTTTTCGACTTCGTCGGAAGGTACATTGCTTGATTGCTTCTAACCTCGTTGAAAGATATTGCTTGATAGCTTTCGAATTCATCGAAAGATATATTGCTTGATCACTTTCGACTTCATCGAAAGGTGTACGATGTGCCTTCTAATTAGCTGCTTATGTGCCAGTAAGTTAGCATAGGTGTCGGCCTTCGAGGCTGTCGAAACATGTTCTGTGTAGGCTATCGAATGAGTTGAAACATTGTTGAGATATTAGTTGTAGGAAACACCATTCGAAAGCACTCTATCTGCATTGCATTCGAAAGGGTTTGAATGCTTCCATCTCTGTCGAAAGGGGTAGATGCGTTTTTCCTTTTGTATTGCTTTGCTGTTGCAAGTGTGTAGGAATTAGAGCTTTCGACTCTGTCGATAGGTTGGTCTTTGAGGTTTCAAAGGTGTTGAAGTGTTGATGGCCTTAACTAATTCGAAAGGCTGATATGTGCTTTCAAATGGTTGCTTTTGCCAAATACTCTTCTGATGAAAGCAAATGAAGACGAATCCAATCGTTTCGAATGGTTTGGCGCATGTGTAGGAAGTATATTATCCGTTGCCTTCAAAAGATAGCTTTTGACATCGACGAAAGCTCTTTGCTTATCCAAGACTCTGTTGAATCATCCTTTTGATCTTTTCGAAAGGTGTTGCTGGCATCATCATCTTCTTGTCAAAAGCTTTATCTGTTATTGAGATAAACCACCCTAATGCCTTTTGATCTACATTAATTCTCTTGCTTATTCTTTCATACTTTTATTCTTGAGAATATTTTATGGATAATAACTATGTTCTTCGGTTTTGTTATATAAGATTACATTTATTTATTTTTCCTACACAAATGTTATGAGAATGAGAATAAATTAACTTTAAATACTTGTTTTTATATCTAATGTAGCCTTTTGCACCTTTGCTCATTTTCGCTATATCCTTGCATAACTTTTTGCACCTACACTGTTATAGAACCGCTAAGCGCTTTAACTGTACAGAGTCATATAAAACTTGCCTCCTTGGTCAATCTTCAGATGCTCATGCTTGCTTCCCTCTAAAGTCCACCATCAATTGCTAATGTAGAATGGATTGGTACACGTCCATGTACTTAGCCATTTTTAGCTTTAGTATACTTCTAAAGCTCAAATAAGCCCAATTTGAATACCTCGACGAATAGGTACAAATCCATATGGATCAACACCGATTCATTTACTTAGCCAATTTTTCTTCCATTTACCATGCGATGAATCTAGCATACTTCCGCCATCCCAAAAATTCTAAATCCCTAAAGTGGGATGGATTGGTACCAATCCATATGGATCATGCCAATCCATACACTTAGCTAATTTCAATTAAGTATTTTGCTTTGGTCCATTCTATGTCAATCTAGCTCTTTCTGGCCTCTTCGATCTGCGTGCATCTCCCATTTGTAGCGATCAGATTCCAAACTCTATAAAATTGATCCATTAAAGCATACTCTATGACTACAGATCTTCCAATATCATGTAATCGAATCAGAAACTCCGTCGAATAACCTCTGCCTACACTCGAAGATTCTTTCCCATAGAATAACTCATCTCCATTTACTCTACACGAATGTTTCAACCAACCATTACATGCAAGCACAACAATCAACGAACAACATTATATCAAGTCATTCAAGCATAGAAACAATTGTAACATGTTCTGTACACACGTGCATAACCAAATAATATGAACAAATGATTTAAAACACTTAAAAAATCATAAATATACATTTTATTATTGTTATTGAAATCAATTCATATTCGAAAAACACAATTTTGACTTGAAAAATGAATCCAAAACACTCTTAAACATTTATATCAATATATAATATGTGGGAGATCACAAACCATTCACATATCGATGTAAAATTGATGAAATAATCCTAGATCAAAGCAAATTCAAATTTAGATAGCAAAGATCTCGAATTTCCCCTCCCAAATGATGATTAGTTAGTTTCTAATGGCTCCCTAAGCTTGTTATGCCTTAATCTCTAGTTATAGCAAAAAGTAGTTCGATTTAATGAATTTTTAGAAAGAGAGATGATTAGTTGAGGTTTAGATCTGTTTTAGGAAGATGAGAGAGTGATTTGGTAGTTGCACTGGCCAAACAATTAGCATATTTCTCGAAATTTCCACCTTAGCCGGAAATTAGATTAGTGGGCATAATTACCAAAATCTGCCTAAAATATGTCTAACATAAAAGTGTGGTATCTCCTAAATGGCTTAACTAAATTACTATTATGACTAGTCTATGAAAGGAGAAACCATTTAATCGAATCAAATCGGTTTAAAATTCTACTCCCGTCAAAAGTTATGACCATTGCAAGTTTTTTGAATTGAAAATGTCTACATTTATTTTAAAGTCCAAAATTTTCAAACTACTACATTATCCAAGTTTTAGCCCATTTTATGTTTGTTTAGTTATGTAAATAATATATTGCCTATCGATCGATGTATAAAAGTGCAGGTCATTACAGTCACACTTTAATGAAATATGCACTATTAGCCAGTCCACCTATTACCCAAATTCTTTGATTTCCACGCCTTGATCGTCACAATCCATCTGCAAAATCCATTATCACCTAATTATGTTTCCAATATGGAATTACCAACGGTTGTAATGACTAGCCTACTTTTGATGCTCCGTATTTTCTTATTGACATGTCAAACGCCTATAAACATTCTCTACATGTTATAGAGTATCTTAGTACTTCCAAGATGAATAACAAATACCAACCGAGGACATTCATCGAATACTTCCTTCTTAAAATCCTCAACATAAGGTGCACATACTCATCCTTTTAATCGAAGCCATCCATCCTTATCCAGTTCAAACCTCTTAAGGCCAATTGCGATAAATCAGAAGCATTTGATATGGTTTACCAAACCTAGGTCATTAACTTGTCTTGCAACATCTTGTTCAATCAAACTTACTTTGCTCTAGGTTTGTTAACATCACTCCAAATCGAATATTGAAATGTCTCATTGCCGCATTACATTTCGCTAAAATCTCGAGGTCTTTCCATTTTATCATCATCTTTGACACCGTTTCTTGGTGTTTCTTATTCCACGCATCTGCAATCTTATCGAAGTGTACTTCATTTAGAATTCATATGCAACAAGAAGCTCTGACCATTTCCGCTAGCGCATGCTTAGCTGTTTAGGAGAACAGTTACTTTAATGATTTATGATCCACATACAATTAGAATCTTCCTCTCAATAAGTAATGCTACCAATCCTTCGAAGCAAATACCACAACTCCAACCTTCAAATTTTGAATTGTATATTAACTATAACGACGAATCTATATGTGCAACACTTATCATACACATAGTAAATGAAAGAAATATATCCTTTGGTCACAAGAGTAAATTTTTCACTTTAATTTTCTAAAAATAATTAACTGGGTCCTCACGTATATTAATCACCTTGAACATTACTTGAACAACGTAACTACTCAAACATTAATGGTGAATAATGAGTTTGGGATTGATTCTATCTTAACGATAAAAACGTAATATTTGAATAAAATTATCTTTCACTAGTTTTTTGAATTCCAAGTTTGTTAAGGGTAATATTGTAAAAAAACCATGGAAAAAGCAGCTACGGATAATATATTACATGCTCCTATTCTTCGTGAATCGTGTGCTATTTCAAACAAATTACCATTTTACTATATAATTTTTTACAACTTCTACAAATTTATTCAATATATATACATAACATACTTTTATATTCACCATTTGATAAGCTATAATGTTCTTATTTTAAATTTTAAGCTTTAAACTTGCCTAGTATTCCAAGTCGTATTTACGAAAAATTCCACCGTGCCTAAAATCTAAAATTAGTATGAATAAAAGTGCAATATCAAAAGGGCATAATACTCGAAATGTTGCTTTTTTCTAAAAGACAATACATTGTGGGTGCGAGACACGTTATAATTTGAGGGTCTGAGCTGTGCTTAGTTGTTCAGTAGCTGTCCATAAATCATTCATCATTTCAGCGAGAAAACAAATCAATTTTCTCAGTCCATACTTCCTTCTTCATTTTATAAATTCCTATCTTTCTCCACTTCTTTGTCGCCATAAAATTCTCTCTTCTTATCTCCTAATATCCTTGCAAATCTACGCTCCTTAAGGTTCGATCTTTTTTCTTTTCTTTTTTCTTCTAAGCCAATCGATTATGTTTTTTGCCAGTAGAAGTTAGATCTACTGTAGGTTTGGTCTGAGTTGTCAGTAAATTGATAATTAGGGCTCTATTCTGTAAGTTATGTTAGTTTAAGAGTACGTTTGATATTCATGAGCAGATCCTTGACCGTAAGTTATTCTATGATTTTGAGGTAATTAAACGGTTTAATGAACGATCGCTGAGGCAAAATTTGGAGAAATCAGCTGATTCTTTTTAGTGATGCATAATCCCTCAAAAATTGACTTAAATATGTATAGGCTTACCTTCTGAATAGTTAAATTGTTGAGATATTAATCTCTTATGCTTTTGGATCTAGATCTTTGACATTTTTTAAGTGTATTATAAAGCTCTATAGTGACTATATCTTATTTATGGTGATTAGTGACTCCTTTAAGCAAGTTCATCACAAATAAAATTGTCTGGAACTTCGTACTTAAAGTTGAAACAGTCACTCGTTACTTTTTGTCATGTATATGCAGTTATAGGTTTTACTTGGCGTTTTTATAATGTGATAATTATTAAAGAGCTCAATAAGTATATAGGAATGCAACACATAAGCATTCTTGCCATTACAAATAATTGGCAATTGTAGTACTCACATGACTAGAGAAAAATAAACATTCAAACATTTGTTGCAAGCATATAGAGCTTGTGAGTATATTGGATGTTGTAATATAACAAAATTTTATTGTCATCTAATTAATAAGTTGCTACAATATTTATGGTCATCTTAATTTAATTAAAAAGTAGCTATACAATTTGCTAACCGCACTTGGAATATTATTGTTTTTGTCCTTTGAATTCAATATTAAATCAACCCTTTAAAAGTTATATGACATCTTATGAGGATGAAAAGAAGCAAAGATATATGCATGTTTAAATATACATATCAAAATCTTCATGGTAATTCAATCTATGTAGATGTATACTGTTAGAACAGAGCTAACCTTTTGCCATTTTCTTGTGTCATATTTAGAAACACATATCAATTGAAACAACTAAGGGATATTTGCATTAACTTAAACTATCCTGTCTTTTTTATCAGAATAGAGAATGGCTGATGGTGAGGATATCCAGCCTCTTGTGTGCGACAATGGAACTGGAATGGTCAAGGTGAGGAAGCCACTCATTCATTAACTTTACAGTTAGTTTCAACTATAACAAGTCACAAAAAACAATTTTCTGGAAATCAAGTTATATCTTCGTTCTTCATTTGACAGTTTGTCAAAATAGCCTGTAGATATGGAATACTAATTCTTTTACATTGCATTCAGGCTGGATTTGCTGGTGATGATGCCCCTAGAGCAGTTTTCCCCAGCATAGTAGGTCGACCACGCCATACTGGTGTTATGGTTGGCATGGGACAAAAGGATGCATATGTAGGTGATGAAGCCCAATCTAAGAGGGGTATTCTCACATTAAAGTACCCAATTGAGCATGGAATTGTTAGCAATTGGGATGATATGGAGAAAATATGGCATCACACCTTCTACAATGAGCTTCGTGTTGCCCCTGAGGAACACCCAGTGCTTTTGACAGAAGCCCCTCTCAACCCAAAGGCAAATAGAGAGAAAATGACTCAAATTATGTTTGAGACTTTCAACGTCCCTGCAATGTATGTTGCTATTCAGGCCGTCCTTTCTTTGTATGCTAGTGGGCGTACAACAGGTTTGTATTTCAATTTTATCCGCAAGTCAACAAAACAATATAAAATTGTACATTGTAAATGTAAACTAGTAAGCACAAGATGAAACATGTAGTTTGAGTAGCTTGCTAAATTGAACATGTATTTAGAGTAGGAACTTAAGTAGAACCACATCCACTCTTGTAAGGTTATGCCTTTAGTCTTGTAATGTATATTTAGTTTCTCTATAATGGTTTGCATGAATCCAGTTATAATGACATGTCATAACAGGGAGTTTTAGTGGAATATAAAGCACCGTTATCATTTTGCAGTAGCATGGTAGTTATGTGGAACTGCTTAACACATAAAAGATAACCATAAGGATTGCAAGAACTTTTCAGTTGGTATGACCCAATATACCGCAGTTGTCTTAACTCATATCTGCCCTAAGTTTTGGATTAATCCTATTTAATAGCATTGTTGTGGTAACAGTAATTTCTTTTACTGTATCGTTATCAATAAATCGATCATCATTTCAAGTTAAGTCGGTATACTGATCCAACTGAGACGATAATTGTACATCTACTATTTTTGATGGAAATCATTGGCAATATTGTTTTCGAAACCGACAAGGGTAAATTGCCTATCCATTTGTATTTATATGTTCTTATTTTATTATTACAATTTTTTTTAAAGCAAGCAAGTGGCTGGATATAATTTTGAAATTATGTTCAAACGATGCTAATTGCATTTCTCTTTTGTTGATGTCTTTACTTACTAAAACTGTAATCTACCATTAGCAGTGTAACAATTGCTGATCTTTGATTTGGTTTTTCCTAAACAATTCTAAAATGATACGATGACCAGGTATCGTACTTGACTCGGGGGATGGTGTGAGCCACACGGTCCCAATCTACGAAGGGTACGCCCTACCTCATGCCATCCTACGTCTCGACCTCGCCGGCCGCGACCTCACCGACTCCCTGATGAAAATCCTCACCGAGCGCGGCTACATGTTCACCACCACCGCCGAGCGTGAGATAGTCCGTGACATCAAGGAGAAGCTCGCCTACGTTGCCCTCGACTATGAGCAGGAGCTTGAGACTGCCAAGAGCAGCTCCTCTGTCGAGAAGAACTACGAACTCCCCGATGGTCAGGTCATCACCATCGGAGCTGAAAGATTCCGGTGCCCCGAGGTTCTCTTCCAACCCTCCATGATCGGAATGGAGGCTGCGGGTATACATGAGACGACTTACAATTCGATTATGAAGTGCGATGTGGATATTAGGAAGGATTTGTATGGTAATATTGTGCTTAGTGGTGGGTCGACTATGTTTCCTGGCATTGCTGATAGGATGAGCAAGGAGATAACTGCTCTTGCTCCTAGCAGCATGAAGATTAAGGTTGTTGCTCCTCCTGAAAGGAAGTACAGTGTTTGGATTGGTGGCTCAATTCTTGCTTCTCTCAGCACTTTCCAACAGGTGTTAATCTTCTTTTAATTTTGGTTGAAACTGCGTACTTCTAGTTCATAGGAGTCTGATTAAAACATTTATGTCCATAGGTGCACCATTGGACTAATTTGGTCCGTTTGGATGGACTTAAATAAGCTGTTTTATTGCATTTTGAATTCAGAGCCAATTCATTTTGGCTTTTAAAAATCTAAAATATAGCTTATTTAAGTCGATCCAAGTGGATCATTCATTTTGATTTTCAAAAATCTAAGAAGTAGCTTATTTAAGTTGATCCAAACAGATCATTCATTTTGGCTTTCAAAAATCTAAAAATAGCTTATTTAAGTCGTTAACGTCAAGTCTACCAGACTTAAGTTATATCTAAAACTTATATGGTTATATGTGAATTTTGCAGATGTGGATATCAAAGGGAGAGTACGATGAATCTGGACCGTCAATTGTTCACAGGAAATGTTTCTAAGTCGTATAATTTTTACTTTGTCGGTTTTGTTGTGCTGGTTATCATGCAAGTTTGATTTGGTTGAGGTCGTGGTTTGGTTTATTGATGGGTTACCTTGGAATTTATTGGAACACATTGTTTTATTATTACTATCTGTATTGTACTGAAGCAACATACTTTTGTAGCACTTTTTTTAATCTGTGTTTCTTTTTTTTTGGGTATGGTTGTTTGAATGTTTAATTTGTTGATACTATTGAAAGAATAATTATGTCTGTGTTTACATTTTTTTTATGGGTTTGGTTACTTTGTGTTAATGCCTTAAAAAGTGGCTCCAATTTCTTGTTTTTTGGCGATTGGTAAAAACTCTGGAATGTGAATCTCTGCGCATGTAATAATGGTGTTGAAAAATGGGACTGCTGTATTTATCAGCGCATATCTAAATGCACTGCAATATAGATTTCATTTTATCTAGTCTTTTTTTGTCCATTAAAGTATTTTTACTGGTTTAGAATTATCCACGTGTTACTTGTATCATCGAAACTTCGAATTCCACTTCCTGGTTTCATACCGTCGTCCGACGATATAACTTTCACAGTTTCATAATGCCGTGTGAACCAACTACTCAAACAAATTTTTTTAATTCCACCGTTTGGTTTCATACCACCGTCAGGTGATATTATGCCGATCGAAAGTACTATATTAAAAGGAATAAAAAAGCCATGCTACTCCAAACGACTTAGTATATTGCCACCCGCGTTAGGTAAAATGTAGCACTGTTTCTATTTTTTTAATTTTATTTTGGGTAAAATGAAGTCTATATTGCGGTGCATTTAGCACTGCTCTATTTATTATGTATAATAATTCTAGGATCATGTAATACCTCTTCCAAAAATAAGTTCTGCGGACGAGGGAAGTTAGTAAAAGAAAAATCAGACCAACTTTAGTTTGTTGGATGCATGTTTTAAAAGTTTATGCAGATAATAAATATAATGCTATATGATTTTCAGTGTATTAAGTTGTATCATTAATAATTATTACACCTTCTCGTTTTTATTACCTAACTTATTATTGTAAACACATTGATACCAATATTTATTGTATCATTTAGTGACAATCCCTCTTACAAATAAAATAAATAGATATATGTACATTAAAACATAATGTTTAATGAATATGTATATGTTTATTGGGACTTGGAGCGGGACGAGACGGGTCTGCCATGATCCGTATCGTTTCCGAGTACGGGATGAAACTATTGAGCTGCACCAGGTCCCCGAGTAATATTGATTATTGATATTTATGCTTGCTTCTTTCTCTGTTGTTTATTCACATTTAATTACTTTGTTGATGAAGTTACTATATAATTAATCAAGTATAATGTTCGGCAGGTTGTTTGTTTTTGTGCAGTTCTTGCCCTTTGGTTTGTCTATTTTTGAGTACTCTCGTACTAGATTCCGACATTAATTAATTAAATAAAGTGGAAATTAGCCACAAAGGCCTCTTTAACAAGTGCAATTAGTTTTTAAGACACGCAACTGAAATAATTATTTTTAAGGACAAAATGCAAAAATAATTAGTTTCTAAGGTCTAAAAATCTATGAAATTATGTCCTTGAAAGTAATTGGACTGCTGACTTTATCTTTAAAAGTAATTATTCTACTGACTTTGGCCTTAAAATTAATTTCTGTGGATGTGTGTCTTAGAAACTAATTGAACTGCAAAATTTATCCATTTAGTGAAATGCCCCTTGAATAAATTTCTTACCAAATGAATCAGAAGAGGAATGGTTAATAACAAATTTGCAAGTTGGGAGAAATAAGGTGACGATGTAAGATAGGATGAGGAGGGTGGTTTGTTTTGGTTTGGTAATGTTATATTAATATACTATCATGTTGTAATTTGGATTAAACTTTAAAACTTTTCAGATTAAAATTAATGTTAGGTTTTTCCATTACACTACTTTTAAATTTATTTTCAATTAAAATTTGAAAAGCTTCTTGAAAGGGACGATATTGTTTTTTAAAACTTAAATGTAATACGTGAAAATTTTCTATTTAAACATAACATGAATTATCAAATTCGAAAATAAAATTTATATTTCAAAAAATAGGCACAAGGACTTCAAGTGTAGAAAATGGTGATTGCTTTTGAATCATGCAATAACTAGTTTCTTATATCTACTACAATTTGCAATCTTACACATTCGACAACTTTCATTACACATGCTTGCAATCGCCTATGATTCTTGTACTTATGGTAGCCCTTAGTCTCCACACCTGCAATTACATTCGTCTTATACATTTTAATGCTATAATCCAATAGATGCGTCACTTTAATTATTTTTTTATGGTAACTATATTTCTTATACTTTAAGTGACCTTATTTATTATAAATGCGACGATATTGCTTATATATGCAGTTCTCACATCTTGCTCATGAACGCAACAGTCTTCCTTGGTTTCTACATGAGATACTTGTTAGTTTTCTAGTGTAACAAAAGAGATAGCACGCTACAATAAACTCGTCGCACAAGTTTATCAATTAGAATTCCACTGCGCTGTGATTCTGTATTAGATAATTGTAACTATATGTTACGTTGTAAGTAAATTACAACAACAACGTTATACTATTGTAAGAAATAGTACAACTTATAAACGGAAAGATTACAGAGAATCTAACCGGTATATATAAGAAATTCCGTCTGAGGCTCGTCGTAACAATTTCCTTAAGAATTTTATTTCAAAATTCTCTCAAGATACAACAGACGTAATCTGCACGAGATTGTAATGAGTATGTCAACTTTGTGATATATATGGAATATAGAGCAGTAGAGCAAAGAAGGAGGAGAAATTAGATTGGAATAGGATGAGAATGTGATCAGTATTCTCTCCTATTTATAATTTCGTCCGCATCCCTTCAAACAGCCGCGTCCGCTTGACGGGTCGCACTCGTTTGCCTTTTGGTCGCTGCTGTTTGTTAACGGGTCGCACCCGCCTGCTACTGGTCGCATCTGCTTACGTCCAACGGTACTGTTTCGCACCCGCTTGTACCGCCTGCACCTCTACAGTCGGGTCGCATCCGCTTCAATCGGCTTGCGCCTGTTTGCTTCTAATGGGTCGCACCCGTTACTGTTCGCGTCCGCTTATGAACAGTCGCATCTCCTCAGGCAAAAACCCCGCCCGCTTCTCTTCAAATTTCAGGCCCAGCCCAGATTCAGACAAAGCCCAAAACCGTTAAACAATGGCCTAGTAAAAAGAATGGTCATTTTAGACCCGTACCCGTACCCAAGCCCGACCTTGCCCGGTCGGACGGCGGCGGCGTGCGCGCGTGTGTGGTGGAGATGCATAATCTCCCTCCTCACAACGAAGCATACATTTGGTAGCCGCAGGCCCCCAACCTCCACTTGAGAAATCAATTAATATACTTAGATTTCTTAGTATTTTAGGCGATGTGGGACTTTATGTATTTTTCATTCATTTGTTCTTTAGGAATTCCAACAATCCCCCACATGAATGATAATATACATATCCCCCACACAAAGCGAAATATCACAGAGTACATATGGAATAATGCTTTATCGTGGATAAGTAGATATTTTACTTTGAACTTTCCCTAGTTAAAACTTATCGGATCTACTTGGCTAATCGGTGAATTATTTCATCTTGAACCGTCGGCCTTTATTGTATATCCAGACAATAAGTTTTACGAAGCATTGATTCCCTTTTCATCCAATCTCTTGGTTGTGTTCATTTTGGTCCTGAACAATTTTTGGTTCTGCGAGTGTTTTTAGAGAATAAAAGCCTTTTAATATTCTCATAGAGCCGATCCAGCTCACACTAACATAGGTGATCGCAACCATTAACAGTATCCTACATATACCCCACTTGTTATTTTCAAGATATGGTCATCATTAAAAAACATAGTTTTAACCTTTACATACTTCTGTATGCATGCATTTATGTTGTGCACCATAGGAATGGAGTTGGACTATGTCCATGCAAATGCATTACGTCTTGAGTTATTCAGAACTGGTTTGCCTATTGATCCTAGTCCGTGGGATCTCCAGTCGCTAGGATATGTTTCCGTTTAAGATAACTCTTTGTGGTTTACGCTTTTAAACCCATTCCCCTCGATGCGCAGTCAATTTTCTCTCTTGATAAACCTTTAGTAAATGGAACTGCTAGGTTATCATTTGTTCTCACATAGTCTATGGAAATTGTTCCATTTGAGAGTAACTGCCTAACTGTGTTATGGCGTCGACGAATATGTCGTGACTTTCCATTATACACAAAGTTGTGCGCTCTACTTAGCGCAGCTTGGTTATCACAGTGTATACATATGGCTGGTACATGTTTAGGCCAAAATAGGATATCTTCTAAAAAGTGACGAAGCCATTCTGCTTCTTCGCCTGCTTTATCTAATGCAATGAACTCTGATTCCATAGTGGATCGAGCTATGCATGTTTGTTTAGTAGATTTCCAAGACACTGCTGCCCCTGCTATGGTAAACACATAACCACTCGTTGATTTTGATTCCTCTGAATCTGCAATCCAGTTTGCATCACTATATCCTTCTAAGACGGCAGGATATTTTCCATAATGTAAGGAATAGTTAGTGGTATTTTTTAAATATCCAAGCACTCTCATTAGTGCTTTCCAGTGTTCCTTCCCTGTATTGCTTGTATACCTGCTCAAGCGACTTACTGCATAAGCTATATCTGGTCTTGTGCAATTCATGAGATACATGAGACATTCTATTACACGAGAATATTCCAGTTGCATTACACTCTCATTAGTGTTTTTATGCAGTACCCCTGATGGATTAAAAGGTGTATTTACTCCTTTAATTCCAAAATTTTGAAATCTTTCAATCACTTTATCTACATAATATGATTGAGATAACTCAATTCCATTAGGTGTTCTTATTATTTTTATTCCCAAAATAACATCTGCAACATCCAAGTCTTTCATGTCGAAATTGTTGATCAACATTTTCTTTATGGTCTCAATTACCTGAGTATTTGGACCGAATATTAGCATATCGTCCACATATAGACATATCATCACATATGATTGTCCAAGTTGTTTATAATAAACACAATTGTCACATTCATTTATATGAAAATCATTTCTCATCATGACACTATCAAATTTTGCGTGCCATTGCTTTGGAGCTTGTTTTAGTCCGTATAATGATTTAACTAATCTACAGACTTTGTTTTCATTTCCTTTAGAAGTAAATCCCTCAGGTAGCTCCATGTAAATCTCCTCATCGAGATTTCCATTTAAGAATGCTGTTTTTACATCCATTTGATGAATTCTAGATTATAGATGGATCAATTGCTATTAACATTCTTATAGAGGTTATTCGTGTTACCGGCGAATATGTATCAAAGAAGTCTACTCCTTCTTTTTGACGATATCCTTTGGCTACTAATCTGGCTTTATACTTGTCGATAGAGCCATCTGCTTTCATTTTCTTCTTGAAAATCCATTTGCAGCCAATTGGTTTTATTCCTGGTGGAATATCAATAATTTCCCAAGTTTTATTACTTGGAATTGAATCAATCTCACTTTGGATTACTTCTTTCCAACATGAGGATTCAGAAGATGACATTGCTTCCTTATACGTTTGAGGTTCGTGCTCTAATACATATGTAAAAAAGTCCGAACCAAATGTTTTGCAAGTTCTAGCCCTTACGCTTCTTCTTGGTCCAGCATCCTCAATTTGATGATGAGTTTCATCTTCATGTGAATCGTTTGATTCTTCTCTTGTCCTTTTCGGTACATTATTTCCTTCATTCCTTTTGTGTGGAAACACATCTTCAAAGAATGAGGCTCTCTTGATTCCATGATTGTATTTACATGAATATCAGTTATATCAGACTTGAATACCAAAAATCTGTAGGCACTACTGTTTTGGGCTGGCCCAAGATAATAACAGTCTACTGTTTTTGGTCCAAGTTTGACTCTCTTGGGAGGCGGATCTGGAACTTTTGCCAAGCACCCCCACACTTTGAGGTATTTAAAGCTTGGTTTGTGTCCTTTCCATATCTCATATGGAATTGTTCCCGTTTTATTGTGAGGAACTTTGTTTAATATGTGATTAGACATATTTAAGGCTCCCCCCACAAGTTCGTCGGTAGACCAGAAGTTAAAAGCATGGCAGTAATCATGTCTTTTAACGTTCTGTTCTTCCTCTCGGCTACACCATTTTGTTGTGGTGAATATGACGCTGTTGTTTGATGAATTATACCATTTTCGGTACAGAACTGTTCAAATGGTGATTCATATTCTCCACCTCGATCAGCTCTTAGTATCTTGATCTTTTTATTTAACTGATTTTCTACCTCATCCTTGTATTTTATAAACGCTATTATTGCTTCATCTTTACTATTTAAAAGATATACATAGCAATATCGCGTATAATCGTCAATAAAAGTAATGAAATACTTTTTCCCACCTCTTGTAGGTAGTGATTTAAAATCATATAAATCTGTATGAACCAAACCTAATGGTTCGGTGCTTCTGTCAACAGATTTAAATGGTTGTTTGACCATTTTTGCTTCTACACATGTCTCACATTTGTAGTTCTTATCTACTTGGAATTTTGGAATTAATCCCAAGTTTGATAATTTCTTCATTTTTCGGAAGTTTATGTGTCATAATCTATCGTGCCATAGTAAAATTTCATGATCAAGCAAGTAAGAAACTTCAATTTTATTAATAGCACGATCAGAATACATAGATTTATTGCCGATAACGGCTACCTTTGCCTTAAATAGGCCATCACATAAATAACCCCTTCTGATATACATTCCAGCTTTGAACAGAACCATCTTGTCTGATTCGAACACTTTTGAATCCTTTCTTTGATAGCACTAGCCGGAGATCCGATTCTTGCGTATGTCTGGAACGTGAAGCACGTCATACAGTTTTTCCAGAAGTGAACTTGAGGATAACTGTGCCACTGCCTTCGATCATGGAAACTGCAGAATTACCCGTGTAGAGTCTTTCTTTTTGATCGAATTTCTAGTATGTTGAATACATGGATTTTTCAGAGCAAACATGACGAGTAGCTCTTGTGTCAACCCACCATTGGTTAGGGTTCTGAACCAAATTGCATTCAGAAATAACCGCTGAAAAGTTGGACTTATCCATTTTCATGTTGTCAACTATTGCCATCTCTGTTTTAGTATAAAACAGTAAAATTCTTAAGATGTTAGTTTTCTAGTTTACCAAAAGAGATAGCACGCTACAATAAACTCGTCGCACAAGTTATCAATTAGAATTCCACTGCGCTGGGATTCTGTATTGCATAATTGTAACTATATGTTACGTTGTAAATAAATTACAACAACAACGTTATACTATTGTAAGAAATAGTACAACTTATAAACGGAAAGATTACAGAGAATCTAACCAGTATATATAAGAAATTCCGTCTGAGGCTTGTCGTAACAATTTCCTTAAGAATTTTATTTCAAAATTCTCCCAAGATACAACAGACGTAACCTGCACGAGATTGTAATGAGTATGTCTACTCTGTAATATATATGGAATATAGAGCAGTAGAGCAAAGAAGGAGAAGAAATTAGATTGGAATAGGATGAGAATGTGATCAGTATTCTCTCCTATTTATAATTTCGTCCGCATCCCTTCAAACAGTCGCGTCCGCTTGACGGGTCGCACCCGTTTGCCTTTTGGTCGCTGCTGTTTGTTAACGGGTCGCACCCGCCTGCTACTGGTCGCATCTGCTTGCATCCAACGGTACTGTTTCGCACCCGCTTGTACCGCCTGTACCTCTACAGTGGGGTCGCATCTGTTCGCCCGCGTCCGCTTCAATCGGCTTGCGCCTGTTTGCTTCTAACGGGTCGCACCCGTTACTGTTCGTGTCCGCTTATGAACAGTCGCATCTCCTTAGGCAAAAACCCCGCCCGCTTCTCTTCAAATTCCAGGCCCAGCCCAGTTTCAGACAAAGCACAAAACCGTTAAACAATGGCCTAATAAAAAGAATGGTCATTTTAGACCCGTACCCGTATCCGAACCCGGCCCGGTTCAGTTCGGTTGGGTCGGACGGACGGCGGCGGCGCGCGCGCGTGTGTGTTGGAGATGCATAATCTCTCTCCTCACAACGAAGCATACATTAGGGAGCCCCAGGCCCCCAACCTCCACTTGAGAAATCTATTAATATACTTAGATTTCTTAGTATTTTAGGCGATGTGGGACTTTATGTATTTTTCATTCACTTGTTCTTTAGGAATTCCAACAATCCCCCACATGAATGATAATATACATATCCCCCACACAAAGCGAAATATCACAGAGTACATATGGAATAATGCTTTATCGTGGATAAGTAGATATTTCACTTTGAACTTTCCCTAGTTAAAACTTATCGGATCTACTTGGCTAATCGGTGAATTATTTCATCTTGAACCGTCGGCCTTTATTGTATATCCAGTCAATAAGTTTTACGAAGCATTGATTCACTTCTCATCCAATCTCTTGGTTGTGTTCATTTTGGTCCTGAACAATTTTTGGTTCTGTGAGTGTTTTTAGAGAATAAAAGCCTTTTAATATTCTCATAGAGCCGACCCAGCTCACACTAACATAGGTGATCGCAACCATTAAGAGTATCCTACATATACCCCACTTGTTATTTCCAAGATATGGTCATCATTAAAAACCATAGTTTTAACCTTTACATACTTCTGTAGGCATGCATTTATGTTGTGCACCATAGGAATGGAGTTGGACTATGTCCATGCAAATGCATTACGTCTTGAGTTATTCAGAACTGGTTTGCCTATTGATCCTAGTCCGTGGGATCTCCAGTCGCTAGGATAGGTCTCCGTATAAGATAACTCTTTGTGGTTTAGGCTTTTAAACCCATTCTCCTCGATGCACAATCAATTTTCTCTCTTGATAAACCTTTAGTAAATGGATCCGCTAGGTTATCATTTGTTCTCACATAGTCTATGGAAATTGTTCCATTTGAGAGTAACTGCCTAACTGTGTTATTGCGTCGACGAATATGTCGTGACTTTCCATTATACACAAAGTTGTGCGCTCTACTTAGCGCAACTTGGTTATCACAGTATATACATATGGCCGGTACAGGTTTAGGCCAAAATGGGATATCTTCTAAAAAGTGACGAAGCCATTCTGCTTCTTCGCCTGCTTTATCTAATGCAATGAACTCTGATTCCATAGTGGATCGAGCTATGCATGTTTGTTTAGTAGATTTCCAAGACACTTCTACCCCTGCTAGGGTAAAGACATAACCACTCGTTGATTTTGATTCCTCTGAATCTGCAATCCAGTTTGCATGACTATATCCTTCTAAGACGGTAGGATATTTTCCATAATGTAAGGAATAGTTAGTGGTATTTTTTAAATATCCAAGCACTCTCATTAGTGCTTTCCAGTGTTCCTTCCCTGAATTGCTTGTATACCTGCTCAAGCGACTTACTGCATAAGCTATATCTGGTCTTGTGCAATTCATGAGATACATGAGACATCCTATTACACGAGAATATTCCAGTTGCATTACACTCTCATTAGTGTTTTTATGCAGTACTCCTGATGGATTAAAAGGTGTATTTACTCCTTTAATTCCAAAATTTTGAAATCTTTCAGTCACTTTTTCTACATAATGTGATTGAGATAACTCAATTCCATTAGGTGTTCTTATTATTTTTATTCCCAAAATAACATCTGCAACACCCAAGTCTTTCATGTCGAAATTGTTGATCAACATTTTCTTTATGATCTCAATTACCTGAGTATTTGGACCGAATATTAGCATATCGTCCACATATAGGCAGATCATCACATATGATTGTCCAAGTTGTTTATAATAAACACATTTGTCACATTCATTTATACGAAAATCATTTCTCATCATGATACTATCAAATTTTGCGTGCCATTGCTTTGGAGCTTGTTTTAGTCCGTATAATGATTTGACTAATCTACAGACTTTGTTTTCATTTCCTTTAGAAGTAAATCCCTCAGGTTGCTCCATGTAAATCTCCTCATCGAGATTTCCATTTAAGAATGCTGTTTTTACATCCATTTGATGAATCTCTAGATTATAGATGGATGCAATTGCTATTAACATTCTTATAGAGGTTATTCGTGTTACCGGCGAATATGTATCAAAGAAGTCTACTCCTTCTTTTTGACGATATCCTTTGGCTACTAATCTGGTTTTATACTTGTCGATAGAGCCATCTGCTTTCATTTTCTTCTTGAAAATCCATTTGCAGCCAATTGGTTTTATTCCTGGTGGAATATCAACAATTTCCCAAGTTTTATTACTTAGAATTGAATCAATCTCACTTTGGATTACTTTCCAACATAAGGATTCAGAAGATGACATTGCTTCCTTGTACGTTTGAGGTTCGTGCTCTAATACATATGTAAAAAAGTCCGAACCAAATGTTTTGGAAGTTTTAGCTCTTACGCTTCTTGTTGGTCCAGCATCCTCAATTTGATGATGAGTTTCATCTTCATGTGAATCATTTAATTCTTCTCTTGTCCTTTTTGGGACATTATTTCCTTCATTCCTTTTGTATGGAAACACATCTTCAAAGAATGAGGCATCTCTTGATTCCATGATTGTATTTACATGAATATCAGTTATATCAGACTTGAATACCAAAAATCTGTAGGCACTACTGTTTTGGGCTGGCCCAAGATAATAACAATCTACTGTTTTTGGTCCAAGTTTGACTCTCTTGGGAGGCGGAACTGGAACTTTTGCCAAGCACCCCCACACTTTGAGGTATTTAAAGCTTGGTTTGTGTCCTTTCCATATCTCATATGGAATTGTTCCCGTTTTATTGTGAGGAACTTTGTTTAATATGTGATTAGACATATTTAAGGCTTCCCCCCACAAGTTCGTCGGTAGACCAGAAGTTAAAAGCATGGCAGTAATCATGTCTTTTAACGTTCTGTTCTTCCTCTCGGCTACACCATTTTGTTGTGGTGAATATGGGGCTGTTGTTTGATGAATTATACCATTTTCGGCACATAACTGTTCAAATGGTGATTCATATTCTCCACCTCGATCAGATCTTAGTATCTTGATCTTTTTATTTAACCGATTTTCTACCTCAGCCTTGTATTTTATAAACGCTGTTATTGCTTCATCTTTACTATTTAAAAGATATACATAGCAATATCGCGTATAATCGTCAATAAAAGTAATGAAATACTTTTTCCCACCTCTTGTAGGTAGTGATTTAAAATCACATAAATCTGTATGAACCAAACCTAATGGTTCGGTGCTTCTGTCAACAGATTTAAATGGTTGTTTGACCATTTTTGCTTCTACACATGTCTCACATTTGTAGTTCTTATCTACTTGGAATTTTGGAATTAATCCCAAGTTTGATAATTTCTTCATTTTTCGAAAGTTTATGTGTCCTAATCTATCGTGCAATAGTAAAATTTCATGCTCAAGCAAGTAAGAAACTTCAATTTTATTAATAGCACGATCAGAATGCATAGATTTATTGCCGATAACGGCTACCTTTGCCTTAAATAGGCCATCACATAAATAACCCCTTCCGATATACATTCCAGCTTTGAACAGAACCATCTTGTCTGATTGGAACACAATTTTGAATCATTTCTTTGATAGCACTGAGCCGGAGATCAGATTCTTGCGTATGTCTGGAACGTGAAGCACGTCATACAGTTTTTCCAGAAGTGAACTTGAGAATAACTGTGCCACTGCCTTTGATCATGAAAACTGCAGAATTACCCATGTAGAGTCTTTCTTTTTGATCGAATTTCTGGTATGTTGAAAGTATGGATTTTTCAGAGAAAACATGACGAGTAGCTCCTGTGTCAACCCACCATTGGTTAGGGTTCTGAACCAAATTGCATTCAGAAATAACCGCTGAAAAGTTGGACTTATCCATTTTCATGTTGTCAACTGTTGCCATCTCTGTTTTAGTATAAAACAGTAAAATTCTTAAGATGTTAGTTTTCTAGTGTACCAAAAGAGATAGCATGCTACAATAAACTCGGCGCACAAGTTTATCAATTAGAATTCCACTGCGCTGGGATTCTGTATTAGATAATTGTAACTATATGTTACGTTGTAAATAAATTACAACAACAACGTTATACTATTGTAAGAAATAGTACAACTTATAAACGGAAAGATTACAGAGAATCTAACCAGTATATATAAGAAATTCCGTCTGAGGCTTGTCGTAACAATTTCCTTAAGAATTTTATTTCAAAATTCTCCCAAGATACAACAGACGTAATCTGCACGAGATTGTAATGAGTATGTCAACTCTGTGATATATATGGAATATAGAGCAGTAGAGCAAAGAAGGAGAAGAAATTAGATTGGAATAGGATGAGAATGCGATCAGTATTCTCTCCTATTCGTCCGCATCCCTTTAAACAGTCGCGTCCGCTTGACGGGTCGCACCCGTTTGCCTTTTGGTCGCTGCTGTTTGTTAACGGGTCGCACCCGCCTGCTATTGGTCGCATCTGCTTGCGTCCAACGGTACTGTTTCGCCTCCGCTTGTACCGCCTGCACCTCTACAGTCAGGTCGCATCTGTTCGCACCCGTTACTGTTCGCGTCCGCTTATGAACAGTCACATCTCCTCAGGCAAAAACCCCGCCCACTTCTCTTCAAATTCCAGGCCCAGCCCAGTTTCAAACAAAGCCCAAAACCGTTAAACAATGGCCTAGTAAAAAGAATGGTCATTTTAGACCCGTACCCGTACCTGAGCCCGGCCCAGCCCGGTTCGGTTCTGTCGGACGGACGATGGCGCGCGTGTGTGGTGGAGATGCATAATCTCCCTCATCACAACGAAGCATGCATTTGGGAGCCCCAGGCCCCCAACCTCCACTTGAGAAATCTATTAATATACTTAGATTTCTTAGTATTTTAGGCGATGTGGGACTTTATGTATTTTTCATTCACTTGTTCTTTAGGAATTCCAACAATACTATCATGACTCTATAATGCGATCAAAATCATAATCCTTAACACATTCGACGACTTGCTTTAATATGAGTGCATCAACACTCTATACATGCGACGTTTTGTTTAATGTATTCGAAGAAGGTGATAGTGTTCTATTTTGCAGATGTTGTAGCCTATATCCTTTTATACTTGCGGTGGCTAGCAGCCCTATACTTTAGCTTGCGATAACAAGCTCTTTATACAAATGACATCGATTCCTTTAATATCAGCCATGGTCTTGGGTTTATAAGTTCCACATCCTATCAACCTATAGATACGATGGTTATGTTTCTTTTCCATGCAAGCCTCCATTTATATTCGTTCTTTACAACCCTTCATATTCCTAGTGTGGTAAAATTTAATATTACGCTTGTTTCCAAAGAGCTTACTTCTTAAGGAAGCTCCTTGCAGTTGTACAATCTCTCTCTTTTTGATGCTCAGTCTAATGACACTGAAGTTTATTTCTCCTTTTTTATTGTTCAACTTTTAGTTAAACCATACCTTACTAACTATGATAGGGGTTCTCAACCTATCCAACTTGTGCCTCGTCTTACCGACTTGGATAAAAATTTCAAAATTGTCGTTCAACCCCTGGTTGAGCTACATCATGCTGATCGAGGTAATTAAGGGTTTTTAATTGTCATTCAGTCTATCGTTGAGGTGTACCTTACCAATCAGGATAAGAGTTTTTAATCTATCGCTCAATCCCATGTTGAGCTACACCTTATCAACCGTGAGTTTCGAGTCACACCTTACTAGCCGAGAAAGAAAGAAGGGGGTTTTGATCTCTCACTTAAATTAGTTGAGCCAAAGGTTTTTAATATATCACCCAATCCCTAGTTGGAACACACCTTACCAATCTAGATAAAAGTTTTCAATAATAACGTAGCTATTTAGCCAAGTACATTTTACTTTGTTCTAAGTACTTAAGCTAAAGATGTTTCAATTTGCTTTAATTTAAATACTTTCAAATATATCCAAAGCTACCCAGCCACATATATTTTACTTTGGTTTGGCGCTTAGCCATAGTTGTTTTGATTTTTCTTGATCTAACAACTTTATAATATATTCGAAGCTTACTAGACAGGTACATTTTACTTCGATGCCGACCACGTTTCAACTTTTCTGTAACTAAGGGCTTTTATGAAACTACTTCTATTTATTTATTTGAATTTTGCATCTTTTACTCCGCTTTTCGATGCACCTTATTCAGCATGAGTAACTCAAAAAACCTCCTAGAATTTCCAATAGATTTAGGGTGAAAGAAGAGTGTTCATACAAATACCAAAACAAAGTCTTAATTATATAAAGTAGCTTTCACGCCATTCAGAAAGATATTCAAAGAGCTAAGTATCCCTCTTTTCGTCTTTTCTTCCTCCCACTTTCTGCCTATTTACTTTTCACTCCCCACAGACTTTTACATCTAAACGATTTAATGGTTTGCACTAAAAGCAATTATGCAATTTGTTACATATATCTAACTTTGTAGTTAATATTGTTTGTGATGACCGTTTTTTTCTTTTATATACAATGTTATATCGTGATATAAAATAAATTAGATAACTACTTTAAAGTACATAACAAGAAAATCTTTAAACCAAATGTTATGTGATTGTAGCTGTAAACGGTTACAATTATGAGTAATTAATCATGAAATAATCCCTCAAAAAAAAATTAATCACAAAATATATGTTTAGCCAAAAATGATAATGATTCATCCATTGAGACATGGCTTGTCAGACCATTTTCCGTTGGTTGAAAACAACTAGGTCAAACATGAAATTTTAGTGTCACGATGTTACACGGTTCCTTCGACTTGAGAATACCGTAGAACTTCAATATGAACACTCCATTTTGATTAAAGTTAAATCTTGGCATCAGGATCCATAATTGCCCCTTCAACGTTGATATTAGTTAAGTTGCACTTCTCTCCTCCAAAAATGAGCTTCAAACATTTTGCTTTCAATGGGTGTTTCCTCAACACCTCCAACTTAATTCTCAAGTGCGTCTTGTATTCCTCCTTCATCAGTGAGCAGACGAGAATGTCATTAACGAACAAACATACGAACTTTTTTAGGTTTTTTCCTGAGAACATGGTTCTTCAAATTAATAAAGTATGTCAGTGTCTTGGTAGCTAAAACAACATATCCAACCACTCATAAAATCCAAACTGTGTACGAAATGTAGTAATTGACACGTTGTATTTCACCACTCTTAGTTGATGAAACCCCGTCACAAGGTCCTACCGAGAGAACACCTTCGCAAAATAATCATAAAATAATCCCTTAAAAAAATCACAAAATAAAATGACGTTTTATTTTCTATATTCCCGATCAAGATGTTTAGCGAAAAAGAATATCGATTCATCCGTTGAGACTAGAATCCGTAATGCTCTCCAAGTGTTGAGCAACGTATTATTCATGACTGTTAGGGGTACTAAAGGATTACATACTTGCAGTTATTAAATAATTATGTAATGACACGTCCGAGAGTTTTCCGTTGGTTGAAAACAACTAGGTCAAACATGAAATCTTAGTGTAATGATGTTACACTGTTCTTTCGAATTGAGCATACTGTAGAACTGCAATATTAATAATTCATTTTGATTAAAGTTAAATCATGGCATGTGGATCCGTAATTGCCCCTTCAACGTTGATAATAGTTAAATCGCACTTCTCTCTTCCAAAAGTGACACTTCGAACATTTTGCTTTCAATGGGTGTTTCCTTAACACCTCCAACAAAATCCTCAAGTATATCTTGTCACTACATGAACGGCTTCATTTAGCAACGACAATTAACCGTCGGCGGCCGACGCTAGTCGTCACCAAATTCCGCAACAAAACTGGATGACGCTAGCAATATAGGACGGCTTCGTCGCTTTTTTTAGCGATGGATAGTGACGGCAAACTGGGAAAATTAGCCGTCGCTATGCTGGAACCAACAGGTTGTCACTAGTCTCGTCATACGCCGCTAACCACTGACCAGCAAGCCGTCGGTAGCCATGTCTATCTTGAAACTTTCAAATTTGCTCAGAGCCGCTTTAATCCTTCCAAACCACATAATAAATGTCATATCTTAATCTCGCTTCATTTTCAAGATATATAAACTCAATATCACAACCAATAACATCACACGCAACATATAATCTCATACATATCACAAATAATTAAAAACACAACGTAAATATCAATATTTATATAAAATTTCATCAACTAAATCCAATTTTCCATCAACCGACACAACCTTATCTACAAAAATACTCATATTCATCAAATCCACAATCATCATAGTAAACAACCATCGATAAAGTACAAACTCCACCAACACAAATCAATAATTACAAGTCGAAAAAAATCCGTACATACTCATCCTCATCATCATCTTCCGATCCATTCTCATCAGGCATCCCCCCGTGCTCTGCTAAAATGGCTGCAATCCGCTCATCTAGCAGCTGCGTCAGTCCTCCGTCCTTCCACCGATCATTGAATTCTGTTATCTACTGTTTCAGCTGAGCTATATCCTCCTCGTCCTGAGATCTCCTATAAGCCCTCTGGGTCATCATTGCCTGTAAATTATTTGATTGTGATATAAATTGCTTCAGGATTAAATATAATTTATACATTAGTTAATGTAGCAGTTTACCTCCTGATTTTCATAATCATAATGCCTATTTCGAGTTAGCGGGTCAATGAGAGCATCCCAAATACGGTCCTCCTCCTCTAAGATCAACTCACGGCCAATGGACTATGCCATTCGAGCTTTCTCCGTCTCGTATCTCTTCTGCGATGACGAACAGTAGTTTGTAATAATAAATAATAAAGAACTTATCAAATGTACAGTAAAAAATTTAAACAAATTTACCATCACAGATTTGGATTTATCGTCCGTAAATTCATATGAACTATCTCCTTATTCATCCGTCCGCTCGATGGCATGTGTGTGAGTGAAGACCTCAGCCAATGTAGGCTCACAATCATATTTCTGAAACTGAAGTTATATATATAAATGAATAATGTTACCAATATCGTTAAATTATTTTACAACTATTTAGAGATGCATTTATAACTTTACCAATTCCCTCCGATGCTATTAGAAGAAGCTTGACCCACCGTGGTGCGAAGAAGAATTTTTAACCCTGTTTGCACGATTCCGCGTCGATAATTCCTATAAATTTAGAAGCACAATTAATTAAATTAATGCACCTACTATATGAATTTTAATAAAATGTAATAATAAAATAAAATGATATATATAACTTACCTTTGACTCTGGAGTTTCCCACAGCTGTAGAAATTGAGCCCATACATCAGCATCCGTCCAAAATGGCTTCTTTTCCGCTCTCTTAGCTTTTGATATGGTGTCTCTATAATTTATGCACATTCTCTGGTTCCAGTGATTGACAAAAACATCCATATCTTGTGGGTCCACAAGAATAGCTGCCTCTGTATTGAAATTGATATTGGTTTGAATTATATACATTGTATTAATTTACAAATAAATTATAAATTTAAACTTACCATCAAGTCCACGAATATGGCATTCTTGATGTGATCAGGAATGTCATCCCAATGAGCCCAGCATTTCGACATCCGGCTCATGAATGCCTTCCTCAACACTTGCAAAATAAAGTCGCTCGACTGGACCTCAAACCCCTATATAAAATAAGATGTACGAATTTAATAAATTTTAAATACTGAAAATGTAATAAATTTAATACTTACCCCACGCTCTTCGGCACTACCACTGCCTCCAGACGTAAATCCGGTGTTGTACCACTGGCACCTACACCAGCGGAAGGAGAAGGCTGAGATCTGTTAGATTGTCTTATGTGCATACCTGTTACAAACATATCATTTGATATAATGATAAAAATATCAGTTCACTATTACAAATATGTTTGATCATCATCACATAAAACTTGCATTAGAACGTCATAAATGAGACATGATCTCCTGAGTATATATACAAAATTTAAAAAACCAATAAGACACAACCCACAACATAGTCATCATTATTGATAACAACCAAAACTCAGAATATACATTATACAGCAACCGATACAAAAATTCAAAATTTTCATTCTTCGTCGTCTTCTGATTTAGTCTTGGTTTCATACTCTATATCGTTCTCTTCTGTAATCTCAAATGCTTCTATTAAGACATTCGATTCATCATTTAACAAACCCAAATCAATATCATCAATTATTATTATTTCATCATTTGGCTCAAGATCCATTTGATACGCTGCTTCTTCTAGAATATTAATTTCATCAAACGTAAATCTTGTATTTGTTTTAAAAACAGCAGACCAATCTGCTTTATCTCTTTTTAAGGATGGATACAGAGCAAAATAAACTTGTAATGCTTGCTTGGCCAATACGAAAGGATCATACCTACAGTAATGTGAGGTGTGCTTTATTTATATAAGTTTATAATCTTTGTGCACCTTGATTACAGAACCAGGAATATTGTTGAACCAATTGCACTTGAATAAAAAACTTTTTCTGCAGGTTGTAAATAATATGCCAATTCTAAAACCCATGTTAAGACGCCGTAAAAATCTTTTATATGCTCATATGAATTGTCACCGCCTTTGACAAATACACCAATGTTAATTTTTCGGCACCATAATCCTTGGTGTTGAATTTAAATCCATTTGTGAAGAATATTGGATAAGTCTTGACATCTCTTTTTGGTTCGACGACAAGATGTTGTAATCCTTTATCAATGACGCTATTTCTTGGATCATAAACGTATTTCGAAAACCATTTAGAAAATTCCTTACCGAGATCGCCAAATGGATGCTGTGATTCGTAAATACTGGAATATATATGTATTATATGTTACATTAAGACTAGAATGTAACTACCATTGAAATATTCATTATCACCTAACAAATGGTGCAACTTCAGCAAAATTAAGAAGAATATACGTGTGTGCTACATGTTGATCTCTATCGTCTAACCATATTTTCACACATTTTCCAACAGGTTGGTCATGTTGTCTAAAAATAGACAACATCATCTGTGAATAATCTTCTTCAACCATTGCATGATTACGAGGACCACTTACAAATGATAAGTTCACATGGTCACTCAAGTAATAAGAGAAAAAGAAAGCTTCTTCTTCAAGATATGATTTGAAATTGAACCTTCGACGCATGCTTTCTATCTAACTTTTTTTTCCAGATGATTTAAGTACCTATTGCAAAATTAATTCAGTTTAAATGCACTTACGTAAATCTGAATTTTAAACTAACAACAATTTTACGGATATTTACTGTTACCTCTTAAATGGATGCATCCATCTATATTACACAAGACATCGAAGAAGAGCTTCAGATGGAAGATAAACGGGTAAATGCTCCATTACATTTTAAGAATCTGGCAGAAATATTTTCTCCAGTTTGCATAGTAGTATAGAGATTTCTACTTCAAGTTTATGTATATGGTCGATTTTTAACATTGTCAAACAAAGTTATTTGTAAAACAGACTTAATTCTGTTATAACACTCCACACTTTTATGGGTAACAGTTCTTTGAAAACCACCGGTAATAAATATTCCATCATGATATGACAATCACGACTTTTCATCCCATTCAATTTATTGTTGTTAAAATGAACACATCTACAGAGATTAGAAGACATCCCATTAGGGCATTTTAGTCCTTCCATCCACTTTAGCACGAGTTTTATTTGCTTATTGTCTAACTCATAACATGTTTTGGCTTTTTTTATTATCATTGGGCTTCATATGAAGTTCGAGACGTTTACAAAAGTGTGCTTTATCGAGTCTTGAATTCGGATTGTCATTAGTTTTCTCTTTAACATTCATAATTGTATTAAACATGTTATCAAACACGTTTTATGTCGAAGTAGGAGATCTTTCCAATAAGGTAACTCCTTAAATATACTTTGTTTGCACCAATTATGAATGTCCGATTTACTTGAAATTTCTTTCTGTACTCCAGTTTCATGTATCTTCGGGTAGTCCTTTACAATGTCATTTCTTCGCTTGACTAAATATTTGGTGGTTGCATATTCTCTTCTCTGCTGGCTTTAAAGTTTTTTTATCCCTTCTAAAATTATGATTGAGATAGAGGAAACACCAATGACAATCAAACCAAGAAATTTTCCTTGCACACTGTAAAAAAATGATTTTGTTTCTTCCATGCAATAAGGACAATCTAGATGTCCAACCGTACTCCAACCTGAAAGCATCCCATATGTAGAAAAATCACTAATAATCCATCACAAAGAAGCGAACATATGAAAATTCCTTTTTTGTGAAATGTCATATGTTTCAACACCTTCAAGTCATAATGTTTTCAGCTCTTCGATTAATGGTTGTAGATAAATATTGACTCCTTGTGTCGTATCATCAGGGACAGGGATGACAAAAGTGAGAAACAAGTATGGAGTTTTCATACACATCCATGGAGATAAATTATAAGCAGTGACGATAACGGGCCAAGATGAATATTTGCTACCAAACTGAGAGAATGGCGAAAACCCATTCGTACATAAACTAAGTCTGACGTTACGACTCTCTGCAGTAAATGTGGGATACGTCTTATCGAAATGTTTTCATGTTTTTCCATCGGATGGATGTGTCAAAGTTCCCTCTGTCTGTCTTCTCACGTTGTGCCATCGTATATGACATGCCATGGCCGAAGACACATGTAACCTTTGAAGTCTAGGGTTAATTGGTAAATAATGCATTCTCTTGTATGAAACTTCATACCCTTTCTTTTTTCTTGGTTTATATATTTCCTCATTATATATTTTGCAGTTCCTAAGATTAATGTCATCTTTCCAATATAATATGCAACTTTTTATACATGTATCTATCTTTTGGTAAGACGTACCGACAGTCGACATAAGTGTTTTCACTTCATAATGACTGTCGCACATTAGATTATTGGATGGCATATGCCGTTTTGCAGCTTATACAACTGTTGTAAATCCAATTTCTATAAAGTTGAATTTTGATTTCACAGCGATATATTCAGCGGTTACTGATAATTCGGTTCCACTTTTACAACCATCCCACAACGGTCTCTTAGTGCCATCCGACAAATCATAAATTATTTGCTCTCACATTCAGTTCCTCTTTGACATTGACGTCTTCATCGTCAACTTGAACGGTAGAGAACATTGATCGTGCTGCATCTTCCACCATACCATCTATTGGATTCATCGTAACAACATCGACCTCTGACGCAATAGGATCTGTTGTAAGTGCAACAAGTTCTCCATGAAGATCCTATAAATAATAATTTGGCACAAATCCAGATTTATACAAATGTATTTAATTATTTATGGTTTCCAATGCTTCAAATGTTGACAATTACTACAAGGGCAACGAAGTTCTTTGTTATTTCGATTACTAGATATTGCGAATCTAATAAATTCGTGTACATCATTATAGAAATGTTCTTTCACCGAACCTTTCACTCCAGTTCCGACTTCATACATCCATGTACGGTCCACAAAATAATCAAGCATTGTTCCTAATTTAAAAAAATACATTAGTAATTTCGACAGTACTTCACTCCACTTCTATTCTATGCATACTCTCACCCAAGTGATATATTGTTGTTTTTTAATTTTCTAAAATAAAGTAAAACCATTTAGGACTAAAGGCTTCACACACCACATTTATGTCTAATTTCGATAGTACTTCACTTCACTTTTCTTCTACGCATAACTTTGCATCCAAGAGGAGTATTTTTGTTGTTGTATTTTCTGAAATAAATTAAAACTTTTTGAGACTAAAGGCATTAATGTGTGGTTATTGTATTTGTTATAATAATACTTAATGCTTATTTTCAGATCAATATTATATTCATTTCAATTTTTTTAGATAATATATTTTACAATATTTGTTCTTGTATATAAATTTCATAGCTTTTTAGAAAATAGATTTGAATACATTATATGTTGTTGTTATATTCATCTGTTAACTTATTGGAAAATTGATTTCATTAGCATATTTCTTATTGTTATGTTTGTTTCTTAAGTTTAAATAAAATCGATTTGAGTACAGTATTCATTTTTGTCATATTCATTTCTCAACTTTTTGGAAAATAATTTGAGTACAATATTTGTTGTTTTCATATTTATTTATTGATTTTTTTACAAAATCAGTTTCAGTAGAATATTTGTTATTTTTATATTCGTTACTTAAATTTTTAAAAAGTCGATTTTAGTACAATATCCGTTGTTTTTATCTTCATTTCTTAAACTTTTACAAAGTCGATTTAAGTATAATATTTCTTAACGTTTTGTTAACTAAATTATATGCTTTATAACATATTTCAAACTTTTTTAACTAATAAAATTTTAATTTACAGATTTAGTAAGCTAAAATTAGAAGTTAGCACTAATAATAACAAATTAAAATAAATAAATTTTATACTAAGAACCAAAAGTTATAATAAACACACACCAATTAATAAGCAATAATTATATACTAATTTTCATGTAAACTGTAACAAACATCATTTTCCACTATAACAAACATTTGCGTAAAATTATCAATAAGCATATTAATCAATAATACTAATTTTTGTATTTTAAATCAACTCTAATTTTTAATTACAAATTAAACAATCAAACTACTTACTAACATCCTCAAATCAACTAAACACTATTATCATCAACTAATACACAATAATCAACTAATTTTTTGAAATAGAGTTTTAATTTTATCTCCAAATCAACAAATAAACTCTACCATCATCTAATAACAACTAATCTAGCATATTCAAACCAAAATAACTAAATTTTCCATAAATAGGATTTAACACAATATACCTCAAAAAATTGAGAGAAATAAAAGGAAGGAGTGCGCAGCGGGAAGGGGTCGTCGGCGTCAGCTAGAGACAGCTGTAGGCGGCTTGGTGTGGCAGAAATCGAAATTGGGGAAGAAGAAAGTAAGATGGTGGAGGAAGGGATTGTGCTGAAATGTTTCTCTATTCACGGGTTATATTTTAGGTAGGCGACGGCTAGCGATGACCGCGTTTTCTAGCCGTCACTAGTTGTCGCCCATATCAGTCGCAAAACGAAGTCTTTCTAGTGGTGTGTATTCCTCTTTCATAAGTGAGTAGACGAGAATATCATCAATGTACATAAGTACGAACTTATTTAGTTAGTCCCCGAGAACATGGTTCTATAAATCAGTAAAGTATATCAGTACACTAGTTAGCCCAAACGACACAACCAACCACTCACAAAATCCAAACGGCATACAAAACATAGCAATTGACATACTGTATTTCAACACTCTTAGTCGATAAAACCCCATCACAAGGTCCAACTAAGAGGACACCTTCGCACCACGGAGCTGATCGAAGTCACTAATACACAAAAGCGGATGCTTGTTATTATTTGTTGCCTTGTGCAACTTAAGGTAATCAACACACAAGCTCAAAGAGCCATCCGAATTAGTTGCTAATACTACAGATGATCCCCACTCAAATATTCCTCTCTCTAATGAATTCTTTGTCTCAACAGGTCATTTACTTGCACTTCTAGTTCTCTCTGCTCTTTAAGTGTCAGATGCCTCAAAAGCATAACTAATAGTCTGACATCCTTCACCAAATCAATATAAAACTTTATCTCTCTATGCATTGGTGATCTGGTCACCTTCGCAAATACATCTGGATGCTCCCTAGCTTCAGGCAAAAATGACAACTCATCATGCAGAATCTCGAACGAATATAGAAAGCTAACCATCACCTCATCATCCCGATAGAGTTAAAGATACGCTCTAGATGCAATTATGTAATATATATATGTCTATCTCGATAACCAATCTTGTTCAAAATACAAGGTGTATTCTTTCTATTCCATAGTTCTTATATTGTGATATAATTAAATAAGCAATTAATTTAAAATATATTAATTAATCCTAAAATGATATGTTACGTAATAGTAATTACAATGTATCATAATCATGTGAATTTTATTACATTAAATAATAACATATTATTTTACATATTCATAATTAAGACGTTTTAAGAAAGGATATCGATTCATCTGTTGAAACTAGAGTGCGTAACACTCTCCAAACGTTGCGAAATGTATTACATATGGCCAATGGAGGCACCTGTGAGAAATGCAGATTACGGATCTTAAGTCTAAGATTAACACTAGAGGGGGGGGGGGGGTGAATAGTGTTAATAAAGAATTACTAAATCTTTTTAATTTGTTAATTTAGACACAAAAGTTTGCAATATACTGACACAGATATGATCGTAGAAACAATCGCAGATGTAGAAATAAAATAAAAGCAGTAAAGGAAAGAACACACCGGATTTTATACTGGTTCGGAGTTATCCTACATCCAGTCCCGCAGCACAAGTACGGATTTCCTTTCAAAAGCAATTGTACAATTACACCCTCGGTTTCAAGGCTATGAGGTACACCCTTCAGAATTTCGATCCTCTGATAGAGATACTTGATTTCTGGGCCACAAGTTTACCCAATTGATTTACCAAGGCTACAATCACACCTTTTCCCTTTTGATTGATTTCCAAGGCTACAATCACATCTTTTAACTTTTGATTGATTTCCAAGGCTACAACCACACCTTTTCTCGCTTAATAGATTACAAAGAAGTCTATAACTCTGAATAGCACTGAGAATCTTGTAGAGATAGTGATAGAGAATCAAACTAGAAGTAATCGAGTATCATTCAATGTTGATTTCAGCAGAGTAATGATAAGAATATGTATTAAGAAATGAGGAAGAAGAAGAGGAGTGAAAACCAGAAAATTATTATTGAAAATTCGTTTAAACTGACCCCTATTCATAGAAGAACAACAGCCATGATCATTCATGAAGAGTTATGGCGAATAGACGCTTCTTTTGAATTTTTGAATCAAACTGTCACCATGTCGACATGGTCATGCTAGGCATGTCGGCATCCCAAAGGATTTTTTGGTGTTTTTGATTTTCTTTGAAAATAACCTTTATCTTATATAAAAACTATTTTAAACTTTATAAATGTACTTGACTATAGTTAAAATTCATAAGTAAATATAAAGAATAATATATATAGATTTTAACTATAATTTTATATTTAAATCTAAGTATAAATATTTAAAAGTTAAATATATTATTTAAAAAGATAGTTTAAAATCAGGAGTAATTTGACTTTGAAAATAAAGATGTTTTTGAGGCTAAAATTATTTAAAATCAGGATCGAGGGTTTTGAATCTTTTAAAAGGAAAGTTTTGAAAACATTTTGAAAACATGATATAATTTTGAAAAATCATTTTGAATAAAAGTTAGCGGATACAAAACAATGTTTCACTAGATTTTTCGTTGGTTCCATCCTACGTAGGGTTCCATCCGTTTAACGGGCTCGAAGTGGATTCCATTCCATGAATAAATTGGATTTTAGGATGCTAGTGCTTTTCTACGAGTTTTAACAAAAATTCCTAATTATAATAAAAAATACTTATCCTTGAAATCTTGATAGTCTCGATACTCATGAGTCTTCTATCTTGATATTTTATCTTGATATCCTGAATCTCTATACTGTACAGTCTTCATTCTTACTACCTGCATGGTTAAATCCTGCATATACATATATATCTAAAGTTATAATGTTAGTATTTATATTTTATAATCTATTCTAAGGTTGTTGTTATCAAAACCATCATCTCACAGACTAACAATCTCCCCCTTTTGATGATGACAACCTTTGTTTATAAAATATTATTTCTTTTCTAATAACTCCCTCTAAAACTAACAACTCCCCCTTAATCTATACCTAACTACCCTATTTTATATTTCTCCCCCTTTGTCATCAACAAAAGTTTACCCCCCATTCTTGGACTTCGGTACCTACATTGATAAACTATACAACGGAATATATAGAGTAGGAAATAATTATACTTCTAAGCATGATAACTAATTTAAAGATTATATACATTTCAATGTGTGTGTGTATATATATATATATATATATATATGTTTTACACACTAATCTTCAAATCAATAAGAAATCAATCCACACAAAGTATCAATTCAAACCAAATCAATTCAAACAAATCAAATCAAAGTAAATAAAAAATCAAGCGTTACGTGGAACTTTCATCCATCCTTCTTCCCCAAAGATTGGGTCTGTCTTAATAGCATCCCAATTATCAATATCATTGGTGAGAGAGACAGGAGGATGTGCTTCGTCGTCATCCTTGTGTAGAGAGGAGATCATCCATCGTATCGCATCAAAGTGCCTTTCTTGTTCCTTTATCATCTGCATTTGACTTAATTCTAAATGACGCTGGTTTCGTAGAATAAATGAGAGAATATTCTTGAACAAATTAAGAGTTTCTTCAAAATTTTCGGATAAATTGTGAATAGGATTAGCCATAGTTGAATTTGTGAAAGAAATGAAGGATATAGATGATAAGAAATAAATTTAGTGAAGAATTCTGAAAGAAACAGGTATATATAGGTGTAGAAATTCGTTTGAATTGAATAGACATGTGGTAGTTATTCAAATTTCAAATTCAAAATCAATTGCCATTTTTGACCAGTACATGTCGACATGGTCACATAGGGGATGTCGATATGGGTTAGTGAAATGTTATGACTAATTTGATTTTGTGAATAATTGTGTGTGTATATATATAATATACTAACATTTATTCTAGAGATAAGATAAGGTAGATAACAGAAAGGAAATTTCATTTCATTGCATGCTACGATAATAAAAAGATTAAGTACACAACAAACTACATGAACATTCGAAATAAAGCAAACTAAAACAAATACAACAAGATATGAAAAGATTAAACTAGTTAGAGAATGAAGATGATGAAGATAGTCCAAGTTGCTTGCTGATTTTGAAAAGAACTTGTTCATCTTCGAAGAAATGTTATCTAACTTTTTACTAACGGATCGTTTTAGAATCCGTTGATTCTCCACAATTATCTTTTGGTTTTTGAGAAGGGTTTTGTTGGATGGATTGGAAGGATATTCAATGCTTTCCAAAGACGTTTCACCTTCTTCTTCTTCAATTTCCTTTTCATCCCTTCTTCTTCTTCTTCTTCAATCCCTCTTCTTCCATTTCCTCATGAGCCAAACGCTCTTCCTTTTCCGTAAGTGTCTCATAAGGTTGAAAAACAAATGGAATTTTCATAAGCGAAATGTTGGAATGATTGAAAACTTTTCTAGAAGCAAATTCTTCGCCTTTGAAATCTACTCCAAAATAGCTAAAAATCCGAGTGAGATAAATTCCACGGTATAAAGTATTCTCACCCATTTCATGATTTTTAGGACGAAGTTCATCCAAAATAACTTACGCCCAATCTATGTCATAGTTTCCGAAAATAGCAAAAAGAGCTTTGCAAACTTTTGAAGTAGGATTGTTAAAATTTCCCGATCTTGGGGTCGAAGTATGTTGCAAAAGAAGATTAACAATTCTTGCTTTTGGCCGAAAATTTCTATTTTTAAAATCAAAATCATCATCTCTTTCAAAAATGCGATGAAATGTCTCACGGTCATGTTCATCAATTTTAAAGTTAGAAAGATCCATTCCCGAATTCTTGCAATTGAGAATGGTACCCAAAAGATCACAATTCAAAACAATTTGAGTGCCTTTGACACTACTCCAAATTTCATCTTTGTTTCCAACACAAAATCCACGATTTAAATTTGCATAGAAAATTTTGACAAGATTAGGATAGCAAACAAAATCATTTTGAGAAGCATCAATAAGACTAAGAACACCATTGTTTGCAAAAAGAGAATCAATTTCATAAGAAGAAAATTCTTGAAAAATAGCAAATTTTCCAGGATGGACGTTGGCATAGTTAGCATAATTGATGTATGCTTTAATTGCCTCTGGATCATTGAATAATTGCTCTTTGATTTTTCGAGAAATTCTCATGGTTGAGGGGTTGCTTGAAGAAGCCATTAGAGTAGAGAGTAGAAAGCTTGAAGTTATGAAGAGAGAGTTTGAATTCGAAAATGAAAGTGAAAAGATATGATAAAAGATAGTGAATAAATAGATTCTTAAAGGACATATTCTCTGGTCAGAAGGTATCTTTTCAGAGAATTGAATGAAGTGAAAAGGTGGAGGGAAATTCAAATATTTGAATTCAAATTTTGAAATTCAAATTCAGGTAGCCATGTCGACATCATGGTAGGGACCATGTCGACATGTGCTTTTGAATTTTCATGAATTGATTTTTCCTAAGATCTCTAATATATATATTATTATTGTTTATGTCTATTATATATTTCTGAAATATTATTATACTTATAATATATTTCAAAAAGTATTAAAAATAATTAAAATAATAATAAAATAGAAAATAAATTTTAAAATTCAAACAACACACCAATTCAAAATCAATCAATCAAACAATCAAGCAACTAATCTTAAGCAAGCAATTTCAACCAATTGTATTGTAAACGTGTACCTTTTTCTGAGTCCGTTTCTCTGAATTCGTCGGATTCGTGAACAGTTGTGTAACACAAATTCGAATTATCCGTCTTCTATTCATCATCACTTGAGGACGAGTCTGAGTCATCTAGAGTAGCAGTAAATGCACGCTTCCGTTTCTTTGCTGGTTCATTGTTCATAGGAGGATTCTGCCTTTTTGGATACGAAGAGTCTCTTTTGAAATGGCCTGGTTTATCACAGTTGTAACACTTGCATTATTTGGCACTATATTCTGATTTTCAGAATTCTTATAGTTGTTTCTCTTGAGATTATTCATCTTTCTGTATTTCAGGAATCTCCTAAAATTTCTGGTCATAAAGGCTATCTCTTCGTCATTATCGCTGTTTGAGTATGATCCATCGGTTAATGCATTGAATGCCATTGATTTCTTTTCAGATGCTTTACTTTCTCTTCTCCCAATCATTTGAACTTCATACGACATTAGATTTCCAATTAATTCTTCTATCTTCAAAATACTGATGCCATTCGCCTCTTCGATCGCAAGTGTCTTTTGATCCCATTCTGGAGTTAGAGAATTTAAAAATTTTCTGACTTGATCTTCTTCAAAAAATTCATTTCCCAAAGATATTAGAGAATGCACAATATCCTAAAATCTACTATACATATCTGAAATAGACTCATTAGCATTCATTTTAAATAATTGAAACTGATTTGTGAGCATGAAAAGTTTGGTCTGTTTAACTTTGCTTGTTCCTTCGTGAGTAACTTGCAAAGTTTTCCAGATTTCATATGCAGACTTACAAACTGACACTCTATTTAATTCATTTCTATCCAGTGAGCAAAATAGAATATTCATTGCCTTAGAATTATTTTATACAACAGTCTTTTGCTCAGCAGTCCACTGTGCAAAATCAATTGTGCGTTCAGAATATTCGGTTTATGTGAAATTCCAAGTGTCTAATCCTATATATTGTAGATATATTTTCATCCTACATGCCCAATATGCATAGTTACTGCCATTAAAAAGTGGTGGTCTGACAGTAGACTGACCCTCTACAAATGAACTAGTGATGGGGATACTAGTGTTAATAACAATACCAGTGTTGGTAGCCATTTTGAAAACTTTTCAAAAATCAGATTATGAAACTTTGAAAACCTTTCTCTGATACCAATTATGAGAAATGCGGATTACAGATCTTAAGGCTAAGATTAACACTAAATGGGGGTGAATAGTGTTGATAAAGAATCACTAAATCTTTTTAATTTATGTTAATTTAGACACAAAAGTATGCAATATACAGACGCGGATATGATCACTGAAACAATCACAGATGCAGAAATAAAATAAAAGCAGTAAAGGAAAGAACACACCGGACTTTATACTGGTTTGGAGTAACCCTACATCCAGTCCTGCAATACAAGTACGGATTTCCTTTCAAAAGTAATTGTACAATTACACCCTCGGTTTCAAGGCTACGAGGTACACCCTCCAGAATTTCGATCCTCTGGGTAGAGATACGTGATTTTCGGGCCACAAGTTTACCCAATTGATTTACCAAGGCTACAATCACACCTTTTACCTTTTGATTGATTTTTAAGGCTACAATCACACCTTTTCTCTTTTGATTGATTTTCAAGGCTACAATCACACCTTTTCTCGCTTAATAGATTACAATGAAGTTTATATCTTTGAATAGCACTGAGAATCTTGTAGAGATAGTGATAGAGAATCAAACTAGAAGTAATAGAGTATGATTCAATGTTGATTTCGGCAGAGTAATTGGTAAGAATATGTACAAAGAAATGAGGAAGAAGAAGAGGAGTGAAAACCAGAAAATTATTATTGAAAATTCGTTGAAACTGACCCCTTTTATAGAAGAACAACAGCCATGACCATTCATGAAGAGTTATGGCGAATAGGCACTTCTTTTGAAATTTGAATTTTTGAATCAAACTGTCTCCATGTCGACATGGTCATGCTAGGCATGTTGACATCCCAAAGGATATTTTGGTGTTTTTAATTTTCTTTGAAAATAACCTTTATCTTATATAAAAACTATTTTAAACTTTATAAATATACCCGACTATAGTTAATATTCATAAGTAAATATAAAGAATAACGTATATATATTTTTACTATAATTTTATATTTAAATCTATGTATAAATATTTAAAAGTTAAATATTATTTAAAAAGAAAGTTTAAAATCAGGAGTAATTTGACTTTGAAAATAAAGATGTTTTTGAGGCTAAAATTATTTAAAATCAGGATCGAGGGTTTTGAATCTTTTAAAAGGAAAGTTTTGAAAATATTTTGAAAATAGGATATAATTTTGAAAAATCATTTTGAATAAAAGTTAGCGGATACAAAATAATGTTCCACTAGATTTTTCATGGGTTCCATCCTACTTAGGGTTCCATCCCTTTAACGGGCTCGAAGTGGATTCCATTCCACGAATAAATTGGATTTTAAGATGCCAGTGCTTTTCTACGAATTTTAACAAAAATTCCTAATAATAATAAAAATACTTATCCTTGAAATCTTGAACTCTTGATAGTCTCGATACTCACGAGTCTTCTATCTTGATATTTAATCTTGATATCTTGAATCTCTATATTGTACAGTCTTCATTCTTAGTACCTGCATGGTTAAATCCTGCATATACATATATATCTAAACTTATAATGTTAGTATTTATATTTTATAATCTATTCTAAGGTTGTTGTCATCAAAACCATCATCTCACGGACTAACAACACCAATGGGTTACATATCGGTAGTTATTGGATAAATTTAAAATGACTCACTCGAGATTTCTCTGTTAGTTAAACTAAAGTAAAACAGATAATCTCAATTGGCGATGTTACACAGTTCCCTCAACTTGAAAATACTCTAGACTTCAATGTGGGTTCTTCACTTTTATTATAGTTAAATCATAGCATGACGTCTATCAAACGACTATAATTGGGTCTAAGTTGAAGCATTGGAAGTGAAACATTATCCAATAGAGAATTCGTATCCACAAATATATGAGGTTAGTATCACGGTCAACCATAATCTATTCAAAATCAAAGTCTCTGATCAGAGCAACAAAGCTAATAATAATTATTATCATTGAACCAAGGATTTTGTGTTAAGACTTACAAAGTCGAACGTAGATGGTGTTGAAATTTTGACCAAAACCAATTTCATAAGTCCTAATGTAATATGTTTTGACGAAGAGAATTTGAGTAAATAATCATTACTACTACTAGGAATTGCTTGTAATAAATAAAGTTGAAATTTAATATAAGATGTGTAAGCAATAAATTCAGTCAAAATACCACACCACCAGCTAAATTGATATGTGAATTTCAATATTTGAATTGTTGAAAATTAATCGCTAATTGAATTTATAATCGTCGTAAATTAATTAATATTTATGAAATATTAATTATAAAATTTAATTTAATTTGTTTGAATGCCATTATTATCTACTAAAGTACATATGAAAGTTATAAATGTGCGTACCAATATATGATGTCGGTAGAATGTTTAAATTGAACTTAAATATAATAAATACTAAGTGGATTTTAAATAAATAAAATTAATTAAAATGTTATTTATTAAAATTAATTTTATTTGTTTTGAATATCATTACTAATTAATAAAGTACATATATAAAAATTATAAACGTGCATATTGATATACGATATCAATATACTATTCAAATTGGATTTAAATATATTAAATGCTAAGTGATTTTGGAAATTTTTAAGGGCCATGTAGCACCTATTATAGTCAGCCATATGTAACGAAGAGAGAGGATTTAATGAGATCTAATTGGGAACTAAATAGACAATGTTTTAAAGGAAATAATTAAAAGGTTTCAATGTTTCCTTCGATACATATTCTCTCCAATTCATTTCATTTGCTCTCTATAGACAATTCTTTTCTTGAAAAAAAATTTCTCTCTCTTCTCCCTCAACTCATGACTGAAAATTCATGGGGTTCTAAGGAAAAACATTTTAAAATCAAATACAAATTAAATCAATTTTTAAAAGATGATTTATACTTCTTGATCTTTGCAAAATTTGAAGGTTGATATCTAAATTTTGGAGCTTTTGATTCATCATTCAAAACGTTATTTATAGGCAAGTCTATAGGTAATTCCCTAAGTAACTTACTCATTTATTTTATCATTTATATGGTTTGAATCTTCCACCTTTTATATCTCTTTTATCTATATGGTCTTTTGCAATATGATTCAGATTCATCACCCACTTTAATCATTTGTTCATATTATATATTTAGTTTAGATTTGGTTCTTATTACCATGAATTTATATGTGTTCAAGTTGTCTATTTCTTTTAAGCCTTAGAAATTACTGTCTGAACAATTTTTTTGAAATACATTTTGATTAATTGATTTAAGTTGTATGTTATAGGTTTGGGAATTGAATACATATGTTGCAAGTTGTTTTGAAAATAATTTTAGTCATTACTTACATGAGAATAATAGTCGATTCATTTTAAACTTACAACCGGACTTTTCTATAAAACCTAAAATAAAAAACTCTTGTTCTTTTAGTTATGTTTAAGTTTCTCAATTTTATTGATTGAAGTTATATATATTTTAAACTACTAACCAATTAAATACATATGTTACATGTTGTTTTGAATTTAAAATATTGATTCAATTTTATTTTATGTGTATTTGCGTGTCTATGTGTGCATATGTTCTTAACTCAAAGTTTACAAATTGGACTTTTATGTAAAATTATAATTTTTAATTTTAAACTATTCCCTAACTAAAAATAGTTTATATTGTTTGCTTTAATTTAAAACATATCAAACAATCAAAACCAATTTTAATGTAAACAAGTATATACATATATGTGCGTGTATACATGTTTATACATATATTTATATAATCAATATTGTTTTGTAAAAAATATATTTTGGACAATGAAGGCATATATAAAGGACGAATATGTTTATTGCAGTGTAAATCTCAGCACCTAAACACGTACACATTAACTGTGTACACTTAAGTATATTTGGATAGACTTATATTTTTTGCTATGCTTAAATCGCTCATTAAAGAAATTCAATAAATCAACCAGTTTAAATAAAAAGACAGAGAAATGAAAGGTTTTTCTCTCCAAATAAAGATAAAGCTTCCCTCATTTAATTGCATAAGTTTTAGAGAAAGAAACGAAATGTTTCCTTCTCTAAATTTATAAGTGACTGTTACATACATGAGTGTATTTGATACATTATACTTAAATCAAAATTAAAATTCAGACTTCCTTTTAATCAATTTTAAAAAAATGAAATTTTATTTAAAACTTTATTAGATTGGATCTAATATACATTTAGGCTCCATAAGCTCAATAGATCCAAAATAGGATTTTTGTTTTTTAAAATCAACATATTTCATCCTCCTATGATTGGTCCAGTTCCTTCAATGACATCAAAGCTCAATAGTCTATGCGATTGAAATTAGCAATGTTCAGTCTAATTAATTAAGCATGCCCATTTAGTAGGGCATCTAAAATGGTAGTGTGCAAGGTTGGGTTTGGGTAGCAAGTACTCTATCATACACGATCATCGGATTGGCTTGAAAAATGAAGTAAGCCTAAAGTTTATCCCTAATATAAAGGCCCAAACAGATTTGTGCCTTGGTCTAATTTTTTAAATTTTGTTTGAAAAATTAAAAGATAATATAATTTAAAAGTTTAGTTTAAAATATAAAAGAGAATTTTGTAAAAGTTATGAAATGCATTCAAAGTTTTCAAATTTTTTTTGAGAAATTAAATAATTTAATTTAAAATTTAAAATTTTTAAAAATTAATTAATGCGATTAATTAAATTAAATTGAATGATTAACTAAAATTTAATTAATTAAAACATATATGTTGATATATGTGTATGCTATAATTGTTGTAGTTATTTATTTGTTTTAAAATTGCTTATGATAAATTAAATTAAAATTTCAAATTAATTAAATAAAAATTAATTATAAGTTAATCAATGAAAATGTATACACATATTTATATGGGCACATAAAACAAACTATAACTATTATAGTTGATTAACTATCTTAAAATGTTTAAGGTAAGTAATGTAAAATTTTAGGAATTTTATATGAAATAAATTTAATTAATTATAAATAATCAAAATTAGTTAGATAAGACCTAATTAATAACATACATAAGAAGGTTTCCCATCAGCCGCCGTCCTTCCCCCTCCTCCAGCACGTCCTCCTCCTTCCCGGAACCCATATCCTCCAGATCTTGGTCAGCATGACAAGTCTCCATTGCCAGACGAAGAAGGTTTTGTTACATATCATACTAGGTGAACGAAAAAGAAGCATGGATGCTAATTCAAGTGATCAATGTCATTCTCCAGGTGGCTAAATTGGATCGAATAATTCCTCAAATTCAACATGTCTACCTAATCCACATTTTTCAACGTCTCAGCAATACTAGTCACTGAGTTTCTCATTTCAGAAAGGTAGTCAGGGCGGAAATCATATTGCCACCTCCCCCGTTCGCCATGCACAGCACTTTCCAATTCGCTAGGCACAACAACCTAACTAGACCAAGGTTCCACCTCCTAATCCGTCAGGCACAGCAGCTTCAAGACAACGTCGCCAGATTAGAATTTTGGTCAGAAGAAGGCACAAGTCGTCGGTATAAAGTATTTCTATAAAAATGGATAACTATGCTTAAGGAATTATTAGAATTTCCTATGCTAAGGTACTAACCGAGATAGATAATAAGTTTAATTTCCCTAACAAAGTTGCCATTTTAGATGTTAATGATAAGATGTATCTACAGCCGGTTGAATATGAACGGAAACCTAGCGTGTGTCAAAAATGTGATTGTAATGGTCATGTGCAAATTTTTCGTTCAATTGAGAAAGTATGGGCCAAAAACAACAGGGACTTCAAACTACTGAATCGAAAAGTCAAATTCACACTGAAAATCATAATAATTCAGAAAATCATCCAAAGATGATACTGTAGAAGGTAATATGGCCATGGACTCTAACAATAGGGTGCAAAATGACAACACAAGACAGTCTACCATTAATGACAACAGCAGCGCAAAACAAATCATAAATCAAAATATTTCAGCTGACCACAGTACAATTTTTTACCCATTGTCCAACTCTTAATACATGTAACATGAATGGAAAATCAATTAACTTTGGTGCTCAAGCAAAGATAACAACAGTACAAAACTCTGACATTATTACGAACTGTAATAAAGAGATACAAAACACTCTGAACTCAGAATCGGTTTATCTCCAATATTAACCACTTCCTGCAACAGAGAAACACTGTTTGCAATCCAATTGCTTGACTACAGCCGAGAAAGCTTCTCCTTTCAAACCAGCTGCAACTGAGGCGACCGACATTGATGTTGATCATCCTATAAATGTCGCTCCATTGATTCCTGATAGCGAAACAACAGCAAACAAAAATATAAATAACCCTGCGCAAGAATCACATAGAGTGACAAAGAATGAGAACTAGATATACTAGGAAAGTTAGACCCGACGATAATATGTTTGAATTTAAGGGCTAAAACTGACCAAGGCGTCACAGATAATCCTCTTTGGAATTAGTATATTAGTCAATTAAAGGCTAAAGCAAAAAAAGCTAAAAACGACTAAACAGAGCAAAACCTCCCCAAGCAGCTCAAATGATAGGGGAACAATAGTAGATTAATGGCCTTTTTATTTTAAAATGCGAGGAGACTTAACTCCCTCACAAGGAAACTAGATGCCAAACAACATCTATAAAACTTTAAAATAGAAATTATGGGGATAGTTGAACATAAATTATTTATCCATAGTACTATCAGATTTTGCAATGGGGATTAATCTTAAATGGAAGTCTATTCATAATAATGACATGGATAGTAGAAGTAGAATACGATAACATGGAATTCTAATATTTGGAACATTAGTTTTTTGTCTAAATTGGATTAACACCTAAGTGTTTCTATATTGAACAATGGAGGGCTCAAATTACTTTATACTATTATGTATGCAAAATGCTTAAACCTAGAAAGGGAAGGTCTGTGGTGTTACCTGATGGTGGATGCATAAAATAATATCTTACCTTGATTACTAGCAGGTGATGTCCATTTCACTCTCAACAATGATCTCAGGTAGCAGCTCCCTTACTGCAGATTTTGACTTCCAAGCTTGCGTCAACTCATGTGGGCTATAGGAACTCAATGCTATTGGCAATCCTTTTAAAATTTATGCTACTATTGGCAATCAAATTTATGCTACTATTTTAAATCAATCTACCGGCGATCACTCTTTTTTATGTAGTAAACTACTTAACGACTCTGTTATCAGTTTAAACAAACCTTTCAGGTTCAGTAATGCTTGGATCACTCAACCAGGTTAGATAGAGTTAATTCATGGATGTATAAACTTCAAAACTAATGACAACCCTGTTTATAGTTTTCTGATGAAGTTAAATCATATTAAATATAATCTAAAACAATGGAACATAAATTCTGTCAACATTAGAAAAAAAAAACGTGACAATCTAGAGACTATAACAACTCCATATACTTGCAGCTGATAAATAATCCTATTGGCAAAGAACTTATCCATGAATTAAAAACTAATTCTCAACAACTGCAAAATTTACTTTACACAGAAGCTATGGAAATTCAACAGAAAGTAAAAGTCAATTGGCTGGCATAAGGAGACCAACCAACAAAATTTTCCATGCTATGATGACTAATAGGATAAACAAGTTGCATACTCACAAGTTAATTGATTATAGTGGACAACTAGTTTCTAAACTAATTAAGCTCAAAGGGGAGGCAATTAGATTTTTTACAGAGCTATTTAACTCACACAACTTCCCCTCCCATTTTGACATGTTAACATGCAAGAAAATTATATGAGAGAATGCAAAACTCAAAATCATTCAATCCCTTGACATAGAGGAACCGAGGAGAGCTACATTTCAAATTAAATAAGACAACAGCCTGGGACCTGATAGGTTCAATGCGAAATTTTATAAATTTCACTGGGAACAAACCAAGGAGGAACTCTTGACTGCCATTAATTATATTTTTCTTAAAGGGAAGTTTTTGAAAGAAATTAATCATATGTTTACCACTTTTGTTCCAAAGTCCCAAAATTCTAATAATATTTGCGACTTTCGACCAATTGTCTGTTGTAGTGTTTGTTGGAATTCCGGTTGAATGAAAATGTACGTAAGTCCCACATCGCCAAAAATTGCTAAGCTATACTAGTATATATGACTTTGCAATGAAGGGGTTGGGGTCTAGAGGCACCCAAACGTATGCTTTGTTGTGAGGAAGGAGATCATGCATCACCACCACGCGCGCCCCGCCGCCGTCCGTCCGACCGACCAGGCTCGGGCTCGGGTTTGGATCTAAATGATCATACTTTTACTGCAAAACTGGGCCGGGGTTTCTAACAGTTGCATGTTATACGAACGGACACGACTGCTCAGATGCGCACGCAGAGTGACTGAGGAGGTGCGACTTCTGAAGAGGGTGCGAACCGTTAGACGCAAACGGGTGCGACCCGACTGAAGAAGTGCAGGCGAACAGAAGCAGTGCAATGCGAGAGGATGCGAGGAGCAGGCGGGTGCGACCCGTTAACCAACAGTAGCGGTTCAAAAGGCAACGGGTGCGACCCGTCAAGCGGACGCGACTGTTTGAAGGGATGCATACAAAATTATAAAAAGAAGAGAATCCTGACCACATTCTCATTCCATTTCAATTCTAATTTCTTCTGCTTGTTCTTTTCTACTGCTCTATACAATATATCACCGAGTTTACATACTCATTACAATCTCATGCAGATTACGTCTATTGTATCTTGGGAAACTTTAAATAAAGTCTTAAGAAAATTGTTACGACAAGCCTCTGATGGAATTTCCTTCTTCAAAGAGGTTAGGTTTATAATTGATTTATATATTTATTTATATATATCATTTTCGTTTCTACGTTGTACTATTTCTTTAAATAGTATAACGTTTGATCTACCACTATAATTATTATTACTATAGTTGTTAAACTGTGGTTGTAATTTAATTACGACATATTGCTTAATTTAGTAAATACAGACTTCCAGAGTAGTGGAAATCTGATTGATAAACTTGTGAGGCGAGTTTATAATTGATTATTCTCTGTTTTGATATACAAGACGTATAACATCTTAAGACTTTCATGTTTTAACTAAAACAGAGATGGAAACAGTAGAGCTCTCAACAAAGGCTACCACACACAACAGGCCCGATCCTTTTAAAAGAGATGGTGATGACTTTCTAACATGGCAGAATCAGATGTTATTTTATCTCACCACACTCGGTCTGCAACGGTATCTCGAGGAGGAGGAACCGATTTCTGCACCAGGCAAGGAATCAGAAGTTGATATATGGAAGCATTCCGATTTTCTATGTAGAAACTATATTCTGAATTATCTCGACAAGGTGTTATACAAAGTATATCAGCCTCTAAAGACAGCAAAAGCACTCTAGAATGCACTTACCACGAAGTATAAGATGTAGAGTATCAGTCTTAAGAAATTCGTTGTAGACAAATTCATGGACTACAAGTTGGTTGATTCCAAACCGGTGACTGCTCAACTGCATGAACTGCAAATCATTATTCATGAACTCGAAGCAGAAGGTTATAAGGTTGAAGAATCGTTTTTGGTTGAAGCCATCACGGGAAAACTACCGCCGTCATGGAGAGATTACCGCAACTATCTAAAGTATAAGAAAAATGAAATCTCTTTATACGATCTCACAGTCCGACTGAAAATTGAGGCACATAACCGTGGAGTTACAAAACGAAGCGAGGAGACATTTGTGGCTGAAGGGTCAAAGACCAAAAACAAAAAGAAGAATTTTCAGAAGAAAAGGAAAGCTCCAGACAACAAACCAAAAGACAACAAGCGAACCAAAAAGTTTAATGGCGAATGTTGGGTTTGTGGAAAGGTTGGATATGCCGCTAGAGATTGTAGACACAAAAAGAAACGCAACATAGAGGAAAATATAGTAGACAACATGGAAGTAGACGAGTCCAACTTCTCGGCAGTTGTATCTGAATGCAATTTGGTTCAGAATCCTAACCAATGGTGGATAGACATAGGCGGTACTCGTCATGTCTGCTCTGACAAATCCATATTTTCTACATACCAGAAGTTCGATTATGATGAAAAACTCTATATGGGTAATTCTACAGCATTCATGATCGAAGGCAGTTGCACAGTAATCCTCAAGTTTACTTCGAAAAAACTGTCAAGTTGAATGATGTGCTACATGTTCCAGACATACGTAAGAATCTCATCTTTGGTGCAGTACTATCAAAGAAAGGATTCAAAATGGTGTTCGAGTCAGACAAAATGGTTCTGTCCAAAGCTGGAATATATATCGGAAGGGGATATTTATGTGATGACCTATTTAAGGCAAAAGTAGCCGTTATCGGCAATAAAATTATGTATTCTGATTGTGCTATTAATAAAATTGAAGTTTCTTACTTGCTTGAACACGAAATTTTACTATGACATGACAGATTGGACACATAAATTTCCGAAAAATGAAAAACTTGGGATTAATTCCGAAATTCCAAGTAGATAAGAACTACAAATGTAAGACATGTGTAGAAGCAAAAATGGTTAAAAAACCATTTCAATCTGTTGATAGAACCACCGAACCACTAGGTTTGGTTCATACAGATTTATGTGATTTTAAATCATTACCTACAAGAGGTAGGAAAAAGTAATTTATCACTTTTATTGATGACTATACATGATATTGCTCTATATATCTTTTAAATAGTAAGGATGAATCAATTACATCATTTATAAAGTACAAGGCTGAGGTAGAAAATCAGTTAAATAAAAAGATCAAGATATTGAGATCTGATCGAGGTGGAGAATATGTATCATAATTTAAACAGTTCTGCGTCGAAAATGGTATAATTCATCAAACAACAGCTCCATATTCATCATAACAAAATGGTGTAGCCGAGAGGAAGAACAGAAACGTTAAAAGACATGATTAATGCAATGCTTTTAACCTCTGGTCTACCGACGAACTTGTGGGGGGAAGCCTTAAATATGTCTAATCACATATTAAACAAAGTCCCTCACAATAAAACAGGAACAATTCCATATGAGTTATGAAAAGGACATAAATCAAGTTTTAAATACCTCAAAATGTGGGGGGTGCTTGACAAAAGTTCCAGTTCCGCCTCCCAAGAAAGTCAAAATTGGACCAAAAACAGTAGATTGTTACTATTTAGGGCCAGCCCAAGATAGTAATACCTATAGATTTTTGGTATTCAAGTCTGATATAGCTGATATTCATGTAAATACAATCATGCAATCTAGAGATGCCTCATTCTTTGAAGACGTGTTTCCGCACAAATGGAATAAAGGGAATAATGTCCCTAAAAGGACAAGATAAGATCAAGCAATTCACATGAAGACGAAACTCATCAAGAGATTGACGAAGTTGAACCAAGAAGAAGCGTAAGGGCTAGGACTTCCAAGACATTTGGTTCGGACTTTTTCACATATGTGTTAGAACACGAACCTCAAACGTACAAGGAAGCAATGTCATCTTCTGAATCTTCATGTTGGAAGGAAGCAATCCAAAGTGAGATTGATTCAATTCTAAGTAATAAAACTTGAGAAATTGTTGATATTCCACTGGAATAAAACCTATTGGCTGTAAATGGATTTTCAATAAGAAAATGAAAGCAGATGGCTCTATCGACAAGTATAAAGCCAGATTAGTAGCCAAAGGATATCGTCAAAAAGAAGGAGTAGACTTCTTTGATACATATTCGCCGATAATACGAATAACCTCTATAAGAATGCTAATAACAATTGCATCAATCTATAATCTATAAATTCATCAAATGGATGTAAAGGCAGCATTCTTAAATGGAGATCTCGATGAGGAGATCTACATGGAGCAACCTGAAGGTTTTGTTTCCAAAGAAAATGAAAACAAAGTCTGTAGATTAGTAAAATCATTATACGGACTAAAACATGCTCCAAAACAATGGCATGCAAAATTTGATAGTGTCATGATGAGAAATGGTTTTCGTATAAATGAATGCGATAAGTGTGTTTATTATAAATAAATTGGACAATCATATGTAATGATTTGTTTATATGTAGACAATATGTTAATATTTGGTCCAAATACTCAGGTAATAGAGACCATAAAGAAGATGTTAATTAGCAATTTTGATATGAAAGACTTAGGAGTTGCAGATGTTATTTTGGAAATCAAAATAATAAGAACACCTAATGGAATTGAATTATCTCAATCACACTATGTAGACAAAGTGATTAAATTTTTTTTAAATTTTGGAATTAAAGGAGTAAGAACACCTTTTAATCCATCAGAAGTATTGCATAAAAACACCAATGAGAGTGTGATGCAACTGGAATACTCTCATGTAATAGGATGTCTCATGTATCTGATGAATTGCACATGACCAGATATAGCTTATGCAGTAAGTCGACTGAGCAGATATACAAGCAATCCAGGAAAGGAACACTGGAAAGCACTAATGAGAGTGCTTGAATATTTAAAAAATATCACAAATTATTTCTTACATTATGGAAAATATCCTGCCGTCTTAGAAGGATATAGTGATGCAAATTGGATAGCTGATTCAGAGGAATCAAAATCGACAAGTGGTTATGTCTTTACCTTAGCAGAGACAGCAGTGTCATATAAATCTACTAAACAAACATGCATAGCTCGATCCACTATGAAATCGGAGTTCACCGCTTTAGATAAAGCAGGCGAAAAAGAAGAATAGCTTCGTCACTTTTTAGAAGATATTCCGTTTCGGTTTAAACCTGTACCGACCATATGCATACACTGTGATAACCAAGCTGCGCTAAGTAGAGCGCACACTTTGTGTATAATGGAAAGTCACGATATATTCGTTGACGCCATAACACAGTTAGACAGTTACTCTCAAATGAGACTATTTTCCATAAATTATGTGAGAACAAATGATAATTTGATAGTGTCAATAATCAGATGAAATAATCAATAATCAGATGAAATAATTTGATAGTGTCAAACTATTTTCCATAATCAATGCTTCGTAAAGCTTATTGTCTGGATATACAATAAAGGCCGACGGTTCAAGATGAAATAATTCACCGATTAGCCAAGTAGATCCGATAAGTTTTAACTAGGGAAAGTTCAAAGTGAAATATCTACTTATCCACGATAAAGCATTATTCCCTATGTTCTCTGTGATATTTCGCTTTGTGTGGGGGATATGTATATTATCATTCATGTGGGGGATTGTTGGAATTCCTATCGAAAGAAAATATACATAAGTCCTACATCGCCAAAAATTGCTAAGCTATACTAGTATATATATGGCTTTGCAATGAAGGGGTTGGGGCCTAGGGGCACCCAAATGTATGCTTCGTTTGTGAGGAGGGAGATCATGCATCACCACCATACATGCGTGCACGCGCCACCGCTGCCGCCGTCCGTCCGACTTACCGTACCGAACTGGGCCGGGCCGGGCTCGGGCTCTGGTTCGGGTTTGGGTCTAAATGATCCTATTTTTACTGCAAAACTGGGCAGGGGTTTCTCACATTTGCATGCTATACGAACAGATACGACTGTTCAGATGCGGACGCAGAGTGACAGAGGAGGTGCGACTTCTGAAGCAGGTGCGAACCGTTAGACGCGAACGGGTACGACCCGACTGAAGAAGTGCGGGCGAACAGAAGCAGTGTGACATGAACGAATGCGAGGAGCAGGTGGGTGCGACTCGTTAACGAACAGTAGCGGTTCAAAAGGCAACGGGTGCGACCCGTCAAGCGGACGCGACTGTTTGAAGGGATGCGGACGAAATTATAAATAGGAGAGAATCCTAATCACATTCTCATTCCATTCCAATTCTAATTTCTTCTACTTCTTCTTTTTTATTGCTCCATACAATATATCACCGAGTTTACATACTCATTACAGTCTCGTGCAGATTACGTCTGTTGTATCTTGGGAGACTTTAAATAAAGTCTCAAGGAAGTTGTCACGACAAGCGTCGAACTGAATTTCCTTCTTCAAATCGGTTAGGTTTATAATTGATTTATATATTTATTTATATATATCATTTTCATTTCTACGTTGTACTATTTCTTTAAATAGTATAACGATTGATTTATCGCTATAGTTATTATTACTATAGTTGTTAGATTGTGGTTGTAATTTAATTACGACATATTGCTTAATTTAGAAAATACAGACTTCCGGAGTAGTAGAAATCTGATTGATAAACTTGTGAGACGAGTTTATAATTGATTATTCTCTGTTTTGGTATACAAGACGTATAACAGTGTTCTCTATAAGATTTTATCAAACATCATATGCAATAGGATGAAAAATCTAATGAATGATCTTATATCTCATAATCAAAATGCTTTTATTCTACGTAGAAACATCTTTGAAATATCTCTACTTGCATATGAGCTACCAAGAAGTTTCAATAGGAAAACAAATAAAAATATGTGCATTAAAGTGGATTTACAGAAGGCATATGACAAAGTTAATAAAGATTTTATCATTCATTTTACGGCAAGTATGGAATTCCTCCTTAATTTGCCTCCCTCATTCACTGGTGCATTTCTACAGCCATATTCTCAATGACTCTCCTTAAGGGTTTATACACCATAACAGGGGTTTAGGACAGGGAGATCCTCTTTCTCCTTATTCCTTTGCGATCACAATAGAATTCATATCAATTAGAATGGAAAGTGAATATTTGTTAGGAAAAGAAATATCATTCCAATATATGGCATAGACCCAATATTAAATCACTTGATCTGTGCAGATGATTTACTGATATTTTCTAAAGCCAATATTGCAAGTGCAGAATCAATCCGTTCAATTTTCAATGATTTGAACAAATATGCTAGAATGAAAGTCAATCTTCAAATGGCTAAAATTTTCTTTGGAAAGGATGTAAGTGGTAAGGAATAGTTATTACAAATCTTAAACTATCCACATGCCAATCTACCAATCAAATAACTAGGGGCCGCACTATCTGCAAACAAATTAAAGAGTACCGACTTTGGTGATCTCTTTGACAAAATCAATAAAAGACTTGACTTTTGGAGTTGTAGATTTTTGAACAGTAGTGGGATATTGGAGCTAATTAAAACTATGATTTATCCCACCGTTTAATTTTGGATGCAAATATGTCAAGTTCCAAAGGCTATATTAGACATAATTAAACAACTCCGTGCCAATTTTTTATGGCAAGGCAAACGTCATAAAATAAGTTGGTCCATAGAATGCAAACCAAAAGGAGAAGGTGGTTTGGGTCTAAAGAATTTATCAGAGCTGGAGAAGTAAAATGCAGTCAAATGATTATGGAACTTCTTGCAATAGGACTCTTCGTAGCCAAAGTGGTTACATAATAAATATCGTCTTAACAAAAATTTATGGATGGTCAATTTAGACAATAATGCCTCATTTACTTGGAAACTACTGCTGAGAATTAGGGCATCAAGTACATTTGCTACAAAGGAAAATTATTAATGGTAGAAACACTAATCTCTAGTTTGATCCTTAGGTCATGGGTAATTCTATGTCAAGTCTATTGAGGTGGTCCTATATGGCATTATTTAACTCCCGTAATCATTTAGTAAGTAGCATAATCAATCAGAATGAATGGGACTTTGGCAATACTGATTTGACTAGAATCATCTGCAAAAGTATTAGACAAATTAGCATTAAACCCGTAAGTGAGGAATATTCTTAGGAATGGTCTCCAAATAATGGAAAATTCTCTCTGAAGTCTGCTTGGGATAATACTAGAGTTAGGGGAGAGCAGCTTATATGATGTAATAAAGTTTGGAATAACCGTTGCTCCCCTAAAATGTCATTCACTACTTACTTTGCTAAAGTCAACCGCTTACTAACCAAAGACAGAATTAAACAATGAACCTATATCGACAATGTAAACTGTCTATTATACAACAATGCGGAAGAATCTAGCTCACACTTATTTTTCAACTGCAGCCATTCTCTCGAAATTTGGAACATTATTATCTCTATTCTAAGATTGTAGAATTATATTAGTAACTCTCATGATCTACATGCAATACTTGATGAAAACAATACTTATACATAGAGAAACAATTGCAAAAATATAATTGGTATTGTATTAACTACAATTATTTGGCAAGAAAGAAATCGAAGAACATTCGAATCTAAAACCATAATAGTCGAGTTGGGGTTCAAATTTAAAATTTTAGTGTTGTAAAATTTTCAAAGATAGTTTTGGAGCTTTGGGTTTTGATTTGGAAGAGAAGAGGTAAAAAAAGAAGAAAGGAAATAGTCCCACATGCTAGAAAATCAAGGACTATATTTGTATAAATATAGTTTTCTCATATGGATGTTGGGGTCTTGGGGCTCCCACATGTTTGCCTTATTGTAAGGAGAGAAGTCATGCAGCACCACATGCGTGCCTCCGCCGTCCGTCCATCCGATCGGGCTGGGTTCGGATCCGAAAATATTTTTGGATCAAATGTGAACGGTAACGGACCAGATTTAAGCCCGTTGAGGACCCAAAACCGAAATTTTTAAATTTGAATAAATGGCGGGAAATTTGTAACGTTGCAAAATATGAATAGACGCGATGTTTAAATATTGAATGGATATAGTCGTTCGTAACAATTGTGAACCGTTGCAAACGGTTGTGACGCTTCGCGAATAGGCACCTCTCTACCACTATAAATAGTGACGCCCAGAAAACGTTTGAAATATTCTATGAATCTTCTTCTTCTTCACAGAGCATTTTTTGCGACACTAGAAAGTATTACAACAAACACTGCGCCACCATTACTCTGTTTTGTGACGCCCCCAAAGTGTTGCAAACTCAGAAACGTCGCAGAATTGCTCTCTTCTTCCTCTTCATTCTGTTCTATACAAACCGCATCATCAGAAACTGTTACTAAAGTGTTCTTGGTCGGATCAAAGCCGTACAAAATTTGAATCCGATTACGCTGTTATAAGACTTCATTGAATCCTGAAAGTCGATAGTTCGATAATCCGTTTTACCTGGTGGGTTGAACTATTGTCTGAAAGAATCTATTCCATAGATCCTTGAAGTCGGAAGTACAACGTTATCTTCATCGCAATTGCCATCGAATTTATCTTGAACCGAAAAATCCCCAACAAATGTTCAGACAATATTCTTCACCATGGAAGGTTCGAGCGCTCTACAAGTTATGAATCAGCATCTAACTCGATTGGAGCGTTTTGATGGTGACAATTTCACTCGTTGGCAAGAGACGATGAAATTTTTCCTGGTCAACGTCAAGTTGTTCTACATTTTGGAAGATGGCTTGGAAGAAATCTCGGAGGAAACCGATAAAGATGATACCGCTTTAAAGGCTAAACGTGCAAAGCGCAAAGAGGATGATTTTCTATGCAGAAGCCATATTCTAAATGCGATATCTACCCCAGTATATAATGCTCATAGGACCTTGGAAACAGCGAAGGCACTTTGGACTGCACAGGAGAATTAGTACCGCATATCTGAGGCAAGTAATAAAAAGTTTCTTATTTCTAATTTTATGGATTTCAAAATGGTCACAAATAAGTCCATAATTGGACAAGTAAGCGAAATCTTACTATTGGTGAATCAACTTAAAGATGCTAGAATTGATCTCCCTGAACTTAATTTGTTGGAGTTATAATTTCTAGACTTTCACATAGTTGGAATGATTATAAGAAAAAGATGAAGCATGCGAAAACGGATTATAATTTTGACGGTTTACAGCGTCATCTTCGTATTGAAGAAGACTTTCGCAAACGCGATCTAGATGATAATCCGCAAACTGAGTCCCATTCTAAGGAAAATAATGTTAAAATTACTGATAAGTTGAATCCAAAGAATGAGACACAATTTAAGAAGAAAAATCATTTCAAAACCAACAACAAAAAGGAAGGTGCTTGTTATTTTTGTAACAACCCGACCACTATGCCCGAGACTGCCGTCTGCGGAAGAAACAACAAAAAGTGATGTGGTCGAAGACTCGCTTGTGGCTGTAGTGCAAGATGCGAACTCCATTAGTGGCAATGATAATGATGGGTGGTTCGATACTGGAGCAACCATTCACATTTGCAAAGACCGTAATCTTTTCAAGAGTTACAAAGAAAATATAGGAGAAGCCGACGAAGTTACTGGAGCAAATAAGGTTCCAAGCAAAGTTCTGGGAAAAGGCACTATAGAACTGATGTGTAAGAATTTGGTCTCTGGATACCTTCTTAACAAGGAGGATTCAAGATGGTGTATGAGTTTGATAAGCTAGTGTTGTCTAAGAATGATAGATTCATTGGACATGGATACTCTTGTAACGGCATGATTAAGTTGAATCTAATAAAGAAATCTTTTGTTTATATTGTTGATTCTATTAATTTATGGCATGGTAGATTAGGACATGTTAATTATAATTTCATTAGAAATATGAATAAATTAGTATTAATTTCTGATTGTGATTTCGATACCATCTCTAAATGTGAAATATGTGTTCAAACAAAAATACACCGAAAATCCTTTAAATCCGTAGAAAGGAAAACTGATTTGCTTGATTTGGTATGTAATGACGTGGGTGACTTAAAAAGTAATATCACATATGGTGGTAACCAATACTATATAACATTCATTGATGATTATACTAGATATGCATATGTATATCTAATGAAAACTAAAGATGAGGCTTTTGATAAATTCAAAATTTACAAAGCAGAGGTCGAAACACAATTAGGAGTTAAAATTAAAATATTACATTCAGATCGTGGTGGTGAATATTTCTCAAATGAATTCACCTTATTTTGTAAACAGCAAGGTATAATTCACCAATGTACTGCCACATACACCACAACAGAATGGTGTTGTTGAAAGGAAAAATAGAACTTTAGTAGAAATGGTTAATGCCATGCTCATAAGTCCTAATTTACCTTATAACCTATGGGGTGATGCTATGTAATCTGCACGTTAGATTTTAAATATAGTACCACTTAAAAAGAATAATATTTCTCCTTATGAATTATGGTTTAATAGGAAACCTAACCTAACTAGACTTAAAGTTTGGTGTTGCTTAGCATATATTAGAAAACCAGACCCTAAACGACCAAAGTTAGGAAATAGAGCATTTAAATGTGTTTTCATAGGATATTCACTTAATAGTATAACTTATAGATTCCTTATTCTTGACACCCTAGAAGTTATAGAATCCGTAGATGTAGAATTTTTTGAAAATCAAACTGTTGAGATCCCATTGAGATCATCTAGTCCAGAACCTAGTATGACTAATGATATCAATGACGATGATTATGCTCCTGCTCAAAACGGCAAGGAAGTATCAGTACCAGATAATAGTACTGAACAACGGAGAAGTAAAAGAGCGAGAATAGAGAAGGACTATGGTCCTAATTTCATTACATATCTTGTAGAAGGTAGTAAGGACGAAGTCCTTAATATGACTAAATATGCAATGAACGCCAATGACGATCCCAAAACTTATTATGAGGCTATTAGTTCCATAGATTCCAAATTCTAGAAAGAATCTATCAATGATGAAATGAATTCCATACTGTTAAACCAAACTTGGGTTTTAACTGATTTATCTTCTGGTGCTAAACCTATAGGATGAAATGGATAATCAAGAAAAGGTTGAATACAAATGGATCCATTAATAAGTTTAAAGCCAGATTAGTTGCTAAGGGATATAAGCAAAGACATGGAGTAGATTACTTTGATACATATGATTCAGTTGCTTGCATATCTTCTATACGCTGTTTAATTGCACTTGCATCAATTCATAAATTAGTTATATATCAAATGGATGTAAAGACTGCTTTTATAAATGGAGATTTAGAAGAAGAGATATATATGGAACAATCTGAAGGTTTCAAAACCCCAGGCCAAGAAAAGAAAGTTTGCAAATTAGTGAAATCTCTTTATGGCCTGAAGCAACCTCCCATGCAATGGCATGAGAAATTTGATAAAGTTGAACTGTCATATGGATTTATTGTTAATGATACTGATAAATGTATTTATAGCAAATCGGATAACAACGGTATTGTTATAGTATGTTTATACATTGATGACATACTAATATTTGGTTCCAATATATCCTATGTGAATGAAACTAAAAGTTTCTATCTTCTAAATTCGATATGAAAGATCTAGGAGAGGCTGATGTAATTTTGGAAATTAAAATTGTTAGGACAGAGGGTGAGTTATTACTAACTCAATCTCATTACATAGAGAAATTCCTACAAAAGTATGGTCATTACGATGACAAACCAGCACCAACTCCTTTAGATCCTAGTATTAAATTAAAAAAAACACTAGATGTACTATCTTTCAACTAGAGTATTCAAGTGTTATTGGGAGTCTTATGTATGCTATGCATTGTACTAGACCAGACATCGCACATGCTATAAGTGTATTGTGTCGATTTACAAGTAATCCAGGTTTCGAACATTGGAAAGCTATTTCCAGAGTTTTAGCTTATCTGAAAGGAACCATTAAATATGGTTTATCTTATAAAGGATGTCCAGCTGTAATAGAAGGATATAGTGATGCAACCTGGAACAATGTGGAATCCAAATCCAAGTCTACTACTGAATGGATCTTTACATTAGGAGGCGCTGCCGTGTCTTGGACTTCCAAGAAGCAGACCTGTATTTATGACTCAACAATGTTGTCAGAATTGATTGCATTAGCAGATGCATGTAAAGAAGCGGAATGGCTTAGAAATTTATTAATGGAAATCCCTTTATGGAAGAAGCCATCTCTAGCCGTCTTGATTAACTGTGACAATCAAGCAACTATATACAATGTGTCTAATAAGACATATAATGGAAAATCTAGACATGTGAGTCTAAGACATCAAATGGTGAGACAGTTACTCAACAGAGGAGTTATAACTGTTGACTACATAGAAACGAAGAAAAACTTGGCTGACCCACTTACAAAGAATCTTCCAAAGGCAATGGTTTCTATAAAGACACAAGAAATGGGACTAAGGTCTGTGAATGAAGGTTGATCATCCTTAACAGAAACCAAACTTATGTCTTGAAAAGGATAGACAAAGTTCAATGGGTACCAACAAGTTAAGAGAATGATTATGGAACACTAAATCGATAATCCCATAATATTTAGTGTTGGATTCTGCAAGAACAAAGGATGGATATATATCCTTAATGAGTCTAGAAACCTTAAAAGGTGTATCCCAGAAACACCTTAAGAGACTTACCTATATGAGTATGGAAATCAGGCCATTTCCTAGGAAAGTAAGACCGCTTTCTAAGTAGACTCATGAACCGGGATTTAAGAACATGGCCATTAACGTGCTGAGCAATGCAGAACGCTTTACCTAAGGAAATCAACATGTGTGATTGTTCCGGTTTTATCATTAGCGATACTTGGTTCAAGATTCGTTCACCGTAGAATCTCGATAAGACTTTAAATGGTTTACACTAAGTAAAGGTTCAAATCCAAATGATACCTTTTATTTATGTGTTGGTTTTCACGATGATGCAAAACTTGATCTTAGAACTACATAGGCTTGATCCCACTTGGGTATATAGGAAGTCACTCTAGTGATTCAGCCGTTCTATTTATTCATTTTGAAAATTGGGGGAGATTGTTGTAAAATTCAAAGATAGTTTTGGGGCTTTGGGTTTTGATTTGGAAGAGAAGAAGTAAAGAAAGAAGAAAGGAAATAGTCCTACTCGCTAGAAAATCAAGGACTATATTTATAAATATAGTTTTCTCATATGGATGTTGGGGCCTTAGGGATCCCACATGTTTGCCTTAATGTGAGGAGAGAAGTCATGCAACACCACACGCGCGCCACCTTCGTCCGTCCGACTGGGCTGGGTACGAATTTTGGGTTCGGATCCGAAAATATTTTTGGATCATATGTGAACAGTAACGGACCAGATTTAAGCCCGTTAAGGACCCGAAACCAAAATTTCTGAATTTGAACAAATGGCAGGAAATTTGTAACGTTGCAAAATATGAATAGACGCGACATTTAAATATTGAATGGATATAGTCGTTCGTAACACCACACGCGCACCGCCGCCGTCCATCCGTCCGATCGAACCGAACCGGGTCGGGTATGGGTTTTGGGTTCGGATCTGAAAATATTTTTGGATATATGTATACAGTAACGGGCCAGATTTAAGCCCGTTAAAGACCCAAAACCAAAATTTCTGAATTTGAATAAATGGCGGGAAATTTGTAACGTTTTTATAAACGTTGCAAAATATGAATAGACGCGACGTTTAAATATTGAATGGATATAACCGTTCATAACAGTTGTGAACCGTTGCAAATAGTTGTGATGCTTCGCGAATAGGCACCTCTCTATCACTATAAATAGTAACGCCCAAAAAACATTAGAAATATTCTCTGAATCTTCTTCTTCACAGAGCTTTTTTTGTGACACCAGAAAGTGTTACAAAACACTGCGCCACCATTACTTTATCTTGTGACGCCTCCAAAGTGTTGCAAACTCAGAAAACATCGCAGAATTGCTCTCTTCTTCCTCTTCGTTCTATTTTATATAAATTGCATCATCACAAACTGTTACTAAAGTGTTCTTGGTCGGATCAAAACCGTACAAACTTTGAATCCGGTTACGCTGTTATAAGGCTTCATTGAATCCTGAAAGTCGATAGTTCGATAACTCGTTTGTACCTGGTGGATTGAACTATTGTCTGAAAGAATCTATTCCATAAATCCTTAAAGTCAGAAGTACAACATTATGTTCATCGCAATTGCCATCAAATTCATCTCGAACCGCAAAATCCCTAACATTTAGATGTATAAATCTTACTCAATAAACAAACGGCGATGAGAGTTTCGCCACAGTTGAAGGAAGCACTTCATAGTGCAATCATAAGTGAGCTGGAAGCTCCAATTAATCCTGAATGAAGGAGAAAGTGCAACAGTTTCGCCTTTCCTGTAGATTGGTGCTCCAGTTGCTTTTGGGAAATGGAATTTTTTTTTGTTGAATTTGGTGTCAAATTTGTTTCTTGTTGAAGTGTGAAGGCTAGTTTTTGCTTTCAGGGTTATTGGGGCGAGTTTATTAAAGTCTATTAATGAAGCTTGTTGGTGTTTTATATATTTATTAGGTCGATAATATGGAGTAGCACTCATATGAGGAGTACTTTTGTTTGTAGTTGTTTGTTTTTTTGTTCTTATTTTAGATGCATCTACTCATTGTATTCAACAACTCTCTTGTATAAAGTACCAAATTTCTTTTAAAAAAAGCATACCATATAAGTTAATTAAATTATAAATGGTTATAAACAAATTAACCTATATAATATGAATGTATAATATAGGTAGACATGGAAATAAATTCAAATTAGATTTAAGGAATAAATATATATGTATACTACATATACCATGATTTCAGATACGTCCGACACTTGAATCACGATGGTATTTTATAAGAAATACATTATTCTCTAAATTAATATCGACCAAAATTAATATATTAAAGATTATGAATCTTCAGTGTGTATGTATGTAGATATGTTGTCCTCTATCATTTATATAATAATAGATTACTTGTATATTATTTAGTTGTTAAGCTTTCCTCAAGCTAAAGATTTATGTGTAGTACTATTAATATATTCACTGGACGAGTTAAGATACATGCACATATTTGTTGAGCTTTCCTTAAGATGCATGCATTATATTTAGGACGTCACGAAATAGTTATGAGTGAATAATCTCTCTTGATTTGTTAAATTTCCTCAAGATCAAGATGATATTAGGACAAATGCCACAGGTTAGGAGTTGTATATGATGTAACCGATAAGCTGTTATCTATTACTTACGGGCCTATGATTTGTTGAGCTTTCCTCAAGGTCAGAATCTCAAGGCAAGCGAGTCATAATACCCACTAGAGAAATCAAATGATTTCTGTGTTTTTCTTTGAGTTTTGAAAGTTTTAACACCATTATAGAAATCTAATGATTTTCGTACTTTTTAGGGTTTTGAAGAACATAAAAAATCAAATGGGAATCATATTAGAGAAATAAAACGGTGACAATTAGCCTTTCAAATATTATAAGAACATTTGCTATATAAAATTAAAATAATCTACATCGATAAATGTGTCCAACTTATACAAAATTGATAAAATATTTATCAATTTAACATATACAAATGAACTAAATTAAAGGTTGACAAAGAAATTTAATGTGTACCCACCTTAAATCTTTTGGCATGTAGTTGCTTCAAGGCCCATGCAAGAGCCTGACGATACACTGTTAAACATATTTGTAACATGGCCACTTAAGTGTTTATCTGCCCAAGACTTTGTGTTGTTTCCATGAGTTTTGAACTCTTAAGAAATATAAGAACATAGATGTTTGATTCATACTCGAACGCATATAAATGTTATATGATGAACGATCTTAGTTTGTAATGTATGAAAGTTCAATGAAGTTAGTTCATTGAAAATAAGCAAATAAAACATATGTGAGATCACGTATTCAATATGATTTATTATAATAAGGATTTCCATTTCAATCGTTTGACCATTTGGATAAGAAATGTGAATATACAAGAGTGGATGTAACTTAGGCGCAGTTGGGATGAAGAGAGTGAATAGTCAACTTTGCTTCATGAAATGATATCAAAAACATGAATTTTATAACGAACTAGTGGGTACTTGATATGGAATGAGAAATGTGATTTTCATTCGATTTTTGCTCTTCAAAAAGAAAATTGTTTTCAATAAAATTCATTTCCATGAGTTTAAGATATTGATCGAAAACTCTTGACTGTAAACTAGTTATAGTAAAAGAAATAAGTAGTCGTAATAAATTGTTGGATGGAGCTTCGTATTTCATATGCTATTATAGTAATGACAGAAATAGTGGGAGAGTGCCATATAATACTTATTAGTGGATGCTTCAACATACAAAAAAAAATTCATAGATACACCTTATATCATTTATGAATAATAATTAATTTTAGTATTGACTAAAAGTGAATATAATTTTATTTTGTTATGAGTGATTTCAATATTTATTATGAAATAAAGCTACTAGAATAATGATATTTGATGCATTGGCTAAATGACACAGAAGTATCTATAATTTGTTACAATTATTTTGAAACACCTGTTTAGTGAAAGTGACATAAGAGTTGGTGAACTCTTCAGATTGATACATAAAAATGCTCATGGTCAAAAAGTTTAACGATCCCAAAACAGTTCCACATACTTTGTTTAATTCACATGTCAATTAATATAAAATGAACATGTATAGTTGATACACAACTCATGGATTTATGATAGGTTAACTGAATATAAAACGGAAGCATAAAACCTAATATGCAATGGAAATAGGAAAATTCAATTTGATTGAATAGGTGAGTACATTGGAAAAGGTTTCAAAACTACCTAAAAATAAATAAAGATTCAATCTCAAAACTCATGTCTCCCTATAGTACATAATAATGTATCAATAAGGAGTAGTCTTGAACAAAGTACGACTGATAATGAGTAAAGTTGAGTTAACTTCTTTCTATAAGGTCGAACACATAAAAGTAAGTACATAAGGTTAAGTTTAATTTCATCTAAAACAAGGTTTACAAAATCATTCAAGAAAAGAGTTAATGAAATAGCCTTTACATATCCTAGATCAAGGAATTGATAGGTTATGTGAGTTAAGAGATTGCATGTAATATTTACCCATGAGGGATCTTATGTGAACCACCCCAATGTAGATTGGGACTGGTCAATGTTGATTAATAAATTTATGTTATAAACATAAGTTCGTAAACCTAAAACCTAATTAGTTTTATATATATGTATAAGCTACTAATAGAATGTTTATGAATACCTATTCTATTGCGCCGAGAAACAATTTGTAACGAACTATATTTTACATATCAAAGGATTGTAAAATATTTTTATTTTATTCGTATGAGGTCGTATGATTCTATAATTTCAGGATATGACTCTTAGGGACATTTTACACACCTATGATTTTCTTAGACTTTCTATGTGACCATTTTAACCTTGAAAATTTTGTTTGGGCTACTTTTGATAAGATTCAAGTTAGGGTCTCAAACCGGTTCTGTTGCTCCAAGATGATGGTTTCTCATTTCGTAGAGTGGTTATAATAGAAAAACGAACTTATGGTTAGAAAGTTATGCCTGTTTTAAGTTTTTAAGGCTGTTGGCCAATATTACTGTGTAACTAATTAAGCCCGTTAGTGAGTCCATTAGTCTAATTAGCGAGCACTATAAATAAAGGGCTAATGAGTCAAATCAAAACTTTTTCCTCTTATTCTAAATCAGGTTTAAACCCGAAGTAGCCCTAGATCCATCATAATTTTATTCAAAATCATCTAAATTATTCTTTAAATCAAACTAGATTGTAGATTAGAGATTGGTTCCTTAATTAGAAGATAGAGATAATCGATTTGCTTGATCTGGAGTACTTTTCTTTGCTGTTCGGATTAGATTACACACAAACTGGTTGAATTTGGTAACTGGTGAGTAGTTTATGCCTTTTCACTATACTACACATGTTTATATGGTAGAATTATAGGATTCAACAGGTTTTAAATTGACTTTTGCAATAAAAAGCTTTTCTAACTTCAATGACATGTTAATACATGCATATGATATAGATTGATTAGAAATCGCCTTAATTTATGTTCATATATAATTGCTACATGTTGATCTATGTTAGAAAATGCCTTTTATATCATATTTTGATGGATTGCAAGTTTGATTGGATGAAATTGCACTATGTTTAGATGATATGATTTGATATTGTTTGCTAGTGTTATGATTGCATAGAAAGTTAGATCACAGTATTGAGCAAATTGGAAGAAAATTTGGTTGGAATTGGACAAAACTTGGTGGATAGGCTCTAGAGCATGGCAAGAGGTTATAGGATAACTCATATCTCGATTGGATGCAAAGTGATAGGTCAGCATCGAATTAAGGAGATAGGCCAGATCCAAATTATGGTGGTGGCTTACGAGTGATGGTTGACTTGATGGCTTGGAAAGCTATGGCTAATAGTGGTTTTCTATGGCAAGGTTCTGAAAGATAAGCAAGTGCTTGAGTTTACAATGAGTTATCAAGTTAGGTTGGCAATGATTTATGCCTATAACTCGATGCCGAGTTATTGGGAAGGAGGCTATGAGTCGGTGGTCGGCATGGATGGATAGAGCATGGCTAGATGAGGTATCAATGATGCAAGAGATTTGGCTAAAAGTTGGGTGTACCACCAAGTTATTTCTAGAACAAGAAGAAGAAGCTTTAGATTGTGGTCGAGCTATCAAGAAGGGATAATTCAGGGTCTAAAATTTTTTTAGAAGCATACTAGAGGCATGGAAGAAAACTTAGCATCTGGTTGGTTAAGTGTATAACTCGGTACCGAGTTATGCCTATAACTCCGTATCGAGTTCATAACTTGGTGCTGAGTTCTCAAGGTGTAAGGGTAAAAGGTGGAACTTCTGGGGACTGATGTAGAGATTCTATAGATCGTGCTGGAGGTGTTGGCTCATTCATGTCAGGTTGGATGATGATATAACATCATGATAAAAAGCTACGGTCTTCGGATGTTAGCTCGTGTTGGGAGTAGGTTTTAAAGGTGGAGGCTCGTAAAGGAGGAAGCCGTATGATTGAGGAATTTGGAAGGGTTCCTCATGAATAATAAAAAATGGATTGAGGAAGAAGGGCTCGATATCTAAATGGAACAAAGGCATGCTCAGATATATGTGCTAAGGAATCGTTGGTGACTCGGAGGCTTTCAGTTGTACTCAAAGCATGGGTATTATAAGTGGGACGCCCATGGGTCAATTGAGGGACCTGTATACCCTGGACCAGTAGCTTTAGGTCTAATGTCCAGCTTGGGCCTGCGAGACACATATCCGGCTGTGGGCAGCGAGATATGAGAGTAATACAGAGAATAACGATTTCCATTAGTCCCTGACTTGGGGTCATACGAGTTATCAAACATTCGGAGCACATGGAGTGATAGTTAGGATTCTTTGATGGATGCTATGGTTTCTTTCTTTAGCAGGCAATTACTCATAAGTATCAGGGAAAGTAGGTATTGCAGATAGGAATATCTAAAAAACTGCTATTCTTTATTTGGTTTTGATATATGTTTATGATATGATAGAGTAGCATATTATAATATTATGTGCTAACTTTTTAGTTGTAGGAACAAGTCAGGTATGATCGTGTATTCTTATTCCTTACCAATTACATGTATAGTATTTTAGACTCATTTTTCGCTCACACCAGAAATTTTACCTCTTTCTTCCAGAAATGACACTTGGTAAACTTTGCCTTTAGTTGATTCTATCTCAGTGTCTCAAGCACCACTCTAAGATGAACTTCATGCTCTCTCTCATTCTTAGAGTATACTAGAATATCATCTATAAGCACTATACAAACCTATCCAAGTACACTCGGACGACTCGGCTCATCAAATCTACGAAGAAAGTAGGTGCATTTGTCAACCTAAATGGCACCACCAACCACTCATATGAACCATATCTAGGCCGAAAAGCTGTCAAAGGAATACTGTCCTCTGCCACCCTTAACTGAGGGAAACCTATCGCCAAGTCCAACTGGAAAAACACTCTAGCTCCACTTAACTGGTCAAATAGATCATCTATTCTTAGCATAGTATACTTATTCTTAATTGTTCTTTCGTTTAACTTGTGATAGTCGATGCATCCTCATGATCCATCTGAATTCTTCAAATACACTACAGCCGCTTCCTAAGGAGAATTGCTTGGTCTAATAAAATTCCTTCCTTCTAAATCTACTAGCTACACCTTCAATTCCTTCAACTCGGTAGGTGTCATCCTGCGAGGTGGTCTACTTATAGGTTCAGCTCCTGGCACAAGATCTATTTTAAACTTAACAGCCCTTTTCGGAGGTATTTCAGTGACCGGCTTAAAGACATCTACAAACTCTCTTGCTCTCAGAACCCGACTTAAATCGTTTCCTACCTCCATAGCATTAAGCATGGCATTAACACTCCTGTCAGTATTCTCTACTGAGAATATCACTCGGTTATGACTATCAGGGTGTCTCAGTGATATTTCCCTATCCTGGAAAATTATTCTAGCCTCGTACCTACCGAACTAATCCATACCCAATATGTTTCTGAAATCTATGAAATCAATAACATACAAACTGCATGCAAACTTATGACCTAACAAGTCAAGTTTTAACTGGTCACATCTTAACCCTAGAGTTGCATACCCTCCTATTTTACTAGTCACATCTTTTTTAATATACTTCATAGGTCCAACAGATCCAAAATAAGATTTTTTTTTGAAATCTACCTATTTTACACTCTTCCGACTGATCTAATATTCCTAACTCTACCTTTTGCCCTCCACTCATCCCGGTCGTCACCAATGACCTCTCATAATCCGCCACTACTTAGTATTTCTTCAGCCAGTTCATTCCTAGAATAATATTAATCCTTACAAAAATAAGTGTAATACAGTCACAGACACACATGCACCTAGGACTTGGTAAAACTACACCATGAGAAACCAAACTCAAGCCAGTCAAAACTTCCATTGGGTTTGACACAATAAGGGGTTATGTCTACTAAGTCAGGTCTCAATTCCAATTTATCTACCAAGTCACTAGATATAAAGAATTGTGAATTGGTATTAATAAAACATATGTAAAAACATCATAAATGAGAAGCATATCTTGGACAACGATGCCCTTCACTTTCTCCTTCGCCGATGGAGCGTTCGATGAAGTTGTAATGACATTCAGCGCATAGGCTTTCACCATCTACTTTTGCTTTACCAGCTCAGGACAATCTTTGGTTATGGTAAAACTTATAAATGTTATAGCACTTCTTCCCCTCAGCTTTTAACTTCATCTTCAGATGGCCTTTATCATCGCAACTGTAGCAAGTAGGTTTCCACTTTCCCTTCTTTTGGTTGTGTTTGATCTGGGCCGGCACACAATGGGTTAAATGGGTGAATTTCAAAATTTTGTACCATATTGATCTTATTGGACCCATGAATTCGAAACTAATTTAGCTCTAATCTAAATAAATTTTAAATGAAATCATTATTTTATTTAATTGATTAGCATAAAGGATTTTATTTGATTATATAAGTGATATATAATATGCACATGTGTATCATATACAAATGTACATATATGTGCATGCGTAATATGTAAAGTTCCCATGGTTTAACATGCCTGTATATAATGACCGTCCTGCACCTCCAATGCTCATATAACATATAGTGCAGTGTTGGAGCATCCGATCGATGTAGAACAATTATCGAGGGAAAGAAATAGAAGTAAAGAAGACAAAGAGAAGAGAATAGAAGAGAAGAGAAAGAAGAAAACATCACACAATCACATAACCTATTGTATATCTCATAGCTCATCAAATAAAGTATAATAGTCATCACAAGTATAAAACATGTGATATAGTACATGAACCACATAATCAAAGTACACAGGCTCATACATTTATATAAAATAGTAATAGATTTTATACAACTGATAAATAAACTCAACTGATAAGCTGTCTCTAATAATAGCAAGTCAAATATTGTCAATGCTGTACAGTGTCACACAACGGAATAAAAAATATAAGCACAAAATATAAGTGAGAAATCGTCACCTTCTGCTAGTCCATCTGCACAGCTCTGAGTGCTATTTGCACCTACTATCTAGTCTATTTATTTAAGATTACTTGAGATAATAAGAAGCATAACATAAAACCTCGAGTCAGACAACAGTTTGGTGTGAGCGATAAATAATCTCAAAACACTATAAAAGTGGTATAGTATATGGAATAGAGGTATGGAGAATCATACTTGATCTATCTCCGCGTCTACAGAGTTAGCACATAACACAGGATATGTGCTACTCTATATCATAGTCGTCATGGTGTACTATACATCAAAACTAAGGGTGTTTAGATACAATAATATCTACATCATGTGACATCTCTAAGATGATAAAAAATCATGCAAATATAACATCTATCATCCATTCTCACATTCACTCAGTCAGTCATTGGATATAAGATCACTCAAACGATCCATCATGGTCAAGGACTACTCAACATCCGGTTCCTCGGTACTCAAATCCATGCCACTCAGTCGGCCATGGAATAGACTAACCATCATGTCAGTCCATCGTAAAACACCGTCATGTAGAATAAAGAGCCTTCACGCTTCAGGGACTATAAACGTCCTTGGGAACCATCGCATCTCTAGCATGTCCCACCTCACGAGTACCCTATGAATCCTCGAGTGTCAGCAATCCCTTTGCATATGTCATCCATAACAGAGATCATCCATGAACCGTCCTTACAACTCCTGTCTGAAGTCATAGTGGTTGGGAACTACTCTAGACAACCATCAAAAGTCACACCATGTCATCATGCCTTCTATAACCTCCCTCTAACAGTCACTTCAATATGACTCATAGTCTATACTTTACGTCTCGAAATACAACTATTCATCATCAAAGCCATCACTCTCCATCATGAAATCATCATCATCAAATTGTGAAGTAATCGCATATATCTTCGCTTCACCGCTAAAACCACTATTCGAAGAACAATAACACCAAAATCGAACGTCAAATGAATGAATGAACCATCACATCATGGTCCTTTAAGTCTCTCCAGCTTCCATGTCAAAATTGACCAAATCAGCCAGCCATCAATAGTGGTAGATATCGACTACTCCAGAGTATCTGATAACGACCATCTTGGTCGTGTATTTAGCCAAAAACGTTTAAGTACAAACCAAATGAACATGTCATCCATCTATCCTAAAATTTGAAGTACATCCTCGGGTCCATTTTCCGCCTTTAGATCAATCGATGTGCACGAAACTCTGTGCATGAAATCCTATCCTTTGGATATTTCTAATACCATATCGCCTTTGAACGGCGTTTTCAACCAGACTAATAAACAAACATACTTGCAACCAAAAAGCATAGAAACATCTACAATAGCCTGCATACATCTACAACAACGCAATACAAATCAAGTAACCAATGTGTGATTAATGTCAGAAATAGCATAGGTCTAGCAATATAGTTAAAATAATATGTCAATGAAAAAAATGTGATACTTTAATTTAAAACCATTTTAAAACACGTTTAAATTCTTTTATGAAATAAGATGTAGGTTTAACTATTTTAGAAATCACGTTTTAAAGTCGTAAATCATTTCAAAACATGTTTTAAAACTACACTAACAATCATTGTAAGATGAGAGATAATATCACTTACCTCAACAAAAGCTGTCTAAACCAATGCCAAGTCGTAGAGCTCTCCATCATGAGCGCAATGCAAGAAATCTCTTCCTACGGACCTCATATGCAAAGATATAGATGGTATAAGAAATCAATATATATATATATATATATATTTAATAAAATAATAACCTAATTAATTATCTAAATTAATTAAAGATTACCTTAAAATGATTTTTTAATAGAGGTAAATGGGCCAAGCCCAAAGGTTTACAAGCAGGTAGAAATAACCCACCTACCCAAAAAGATACAAAATATATCAAAACCCTAGTTAGGGTAATATGCTGACATACTCAAACAAACTCTCAGAAAAAGAAAACTCTCAAAAATTGCAGAGTGGCGAATCCATTATCTACGAAGCTTAGCCTCCTTCCTTAGCTCCGGTAGCTTCCCCTCTCTCCCAATACTTAACAAATGAATTTCATGGTTACCTTGCTTACGTTATTTATGCCAGCCAATCCATACTTTCCATGTCACCATCTTTCCACTCAATTCCTTTCTCTCTCCTGGCTATTTTTATGAATGCCTGCACACTTTCCTCCCATAATCCATATGCAAGCCTCATTTCTCGCTCCACCTCATGCGCCACTCGGACCACCACCGCTGCATGCCTGCACTTTGCTTGAGAACGCCTCCTGCCGCCACCAACTCGCCTCGCCGCCTCCTTCCTGCATCCATATAAGGCAAGCAGACTTTTTTAGTACACTACACACTGCTTACATCATGCCTGAACCTCCAACCCCCTACTTCCTGCACCATCGCTTAGCCCTGCCTCCACTGCCTGCCTTGGCCACCAGCAACCACACATGAACCCCATACACACAAAACGGTGAAGCCAACCCAAAGCTTTCCCAACAAACCGCAACCTCGGTCTTCATCTCTAGCTCAGGCGACCTACATTTTTGAACTTCCCTTGTCAACACAAACAAATCCATATCATCAAAACCCAATTCTAATCTTCTCCAAAAATCATTACTTTGTCAGATTTACTATTTTCGGCCACTACAGTCCAATCTAGACTGATCCAAGGCAATGACTGCGTAGCCCTTGGAAAAATATAGGGACCTGGATTTTAATTTTTCAAAAACGGTGTCCGTATACATGAGAAAGTGGAGGAGAAACATGTAAGGGGGAAGTGGATTGCCATGGAGATGAAAAAGCAACGTGAGGAGCAAGAAAGAATTTTGCCAAGAAGGAGATCTGAGTATTTATAATGTAAGGGTGGGGTTAGAGTTTTGTGTGTACCCTTTTTTCTTCAATTTTCAAATTTTCACCACATGGTTTGTGCTCGTACAACTTATAGGAATGTCCAATTGCAATGATTCCTCGCGCATGTAAATCGTTGCATTTTTCTTTCCAACGTCTTGAGTTTCGTCAAAATCCAAGACTGTGCCCCAGGATGTTATTTTTGCATGTTTTTAAGTCGTACGGGCTGCCGGAACGTCCGATCTTCAAAAAATTTGACTGCACGGCTCATAAATATACTTTTTGACCATAATTAATTTTTTATTCATCCAAATCCTCCGATGCGTCAACTTGCGTATATCGACATAATACGTGTAACTACCGAAAATGTCAAAAACTAAATCAGTGTCGAAATCGTTCGATAAAATTACTATAGGTCAAAGTTGTAAATACTCGACAGCATCTAAATTTATAGAGTCATACGACTCAATATGAATTTATAAATAATATTTTACGATCCTCCGATACATAAAATACGGGTCGTTACACTCTTCTCCACTTTAAGAATTTCCTCCCTAAAATCCCCAAATCAAACAAGTCAAAGTCAACCATAGCTATCCTACATGCCTAACAGCTATAAGCATAAGTAATCATGTCAAATACCAACAATCAAACATCAACAAGCATATATAAGATCAAACATCAAAAAGAAAAATTCATGGCTATACTAGCATGAAGGATACAAAACTATCTAGAATAAGAAACCAAATATGATATCCAATACGAAAGCCAACAAAAAATGGAAATCTCACCAAGTGAAGAGTTCCGAATAAGTAGTCCTCATGCTCCTCTCAGTCCCATATGCAATCACCTTTGCTTTCACTCCACTGAACGTTTACTACTCCACTGACTTCCTCTTAACTTGATTATGTCACGTCTATCGGTATAAGTAGGCCTATGAGGTCTTGAAGTGCTTGGCTTAGTCTTGATATCATCTTGTCGATTCGGTGCTAAATTTCCAAACGTCTCTTATAAGTTCTCCTAAAACTCACCAGTGACAATGGGTTCCAGCTACTTACAATGCTTTTGGCACATCGTGGAATTACACTATCCATTCCACATATAACTCGACTAATTTGGATGCCATTCTACTGGACTAACCGAATATAAATTTAGCATTTTCGCCACTTTATCGATTGTCACTCAAATTCTACCATATTCTCTTATCGTCCTCGACATTCCATCGACGAGACCGGTCAATATCTATTCCCATTTCCACCTCGGAATCTCAAGCGGTTGTAGTAACCATTTGGCCTCTTCTATTCGGCACTTATTAATTGACAATTCATTCATCTCGAAATGAATGCCTGACATCGTTATTCATCCCTTCCCAATGAAATATCTTCCACTCAAAACATCAACAACTGCATTCCCTTATGGATGTATAGGAAATGTAAAAGTCATAGGAGGCCAAGAATTTCAACTATCGCTACTAGCAAAGGTTGAGATCCTTTTTGGAGAAGAGGTACTTCAATGATATGAGATCAATGAGCAACTCAAACCCCTCTCCTAATAGATAGAGATTCCAAATCCTCAAAGAAAATACTGTCACTACTAACTTCAATCACGAGTCGAATACTTCCTCTCGCGCAGTTTCGATTGTCGACTGGGATATTCGACAACTTCACCTTTCGGCATCAATACCACATCTAGTCAGGTACCACAAGAGTATGTATGTGTCAAAATGTCCGATCTCAAAATTTTTTGACCGTGATGCTTATATATGTACCTTTTGACTCCATAATGTTTTTCGTTCATCCAAATTCTTTGGTGCGTCGGTACGCGCATATCGGCGTAATACGTGTAAGTAACGAAAATGCCGAAATATAAATCAGTGTTAAAATTATCTGATAAAATTATTATAGGTCCGTAATGTCAATACTCGACAGTGTCTTTATAGATTCATAAGACCCAATATGAATTTTAAAATAATATTTTATGATCCTTCGATATGTAAAATATAGGTCATTACACCGTATCTAAATGTTTAGATTTACACCACAACGGACATTAACCCCTCCATACAAATATTTTTTGTCCATTTTATATAATGTTATTATAATATAAATATATTAATATACATCTATATATATATATTTTTTCATATAAGCATATAAAAGTAACTATATATACACACATATTTATTTTTATTTTAGCAAAGATAGCTGGCTTTATTGTGGGCCATCCACATTTATAAATGAATAAAAACAGGTGTTTGGCATATGCATCAGAACAACTTAAAGATAAAAGCTCAGGAGTTTGGCCACACACCAAACCACTAAAACTTAGTCTAAAACAAAAAACTAGTCCCCATCCAAAGAGGACGATCCACTCCCCTAATCCGAAGATCTGGACCCAATAACATTATAATACCCAAAAAACGGCATTGCTAAGGAACATACATCACCCAATGAATCTGAGCAATAAAGGTATTTCCTATCCTAAGAATTGTCTGATAAAATAGAGCGGTTCATATCACCAAACTGACCAAGCATACAAAAAGCAAGGCCTTCCCCTTGAATGTGATAAAATAGCCACCTTTCTTCTTCATCTCCATCTACGTACCTATAAAAGGTTCCTTCCTCAGGATCAAATCTCATTTCATAAGTTTCATGAATCCAAGCCTGTTCAGTGGAATCCCAAAAAAAATCAGGAGAGGTAGGAAGTACCATATCAGGACTATCCTTAGAAGTAACATTAATAACTTCAACATGGGAATCAATGGAAATCGAACATACAATCATGGAAGGAGAAGATAGACATACCTTTGGAACCCACTTCTTGGTCAGAGGTCGAGGAAGTGGGATCTTAGCTGATATTGGACCAGCGAAAATGTCAAACCGTAGATTACAGGTTTCAATAAGTTGACCAAAAGAGTGACAAGTCGTGCAAATATCTGGTTTCCAACTGTAAGGACATCAACAATCAATTCGTGACCTTTAGCAAGATGAACAGTGATCTTGTAAGGTCATGGCTTTTCAGGAGTAACCTCAATAAGGGCCTTGGCATACACAAGTTTATTCCGAGCAACAGTATTGGCATCAAAACATTTGAGTTTTCCAACAACACTAGCAAACCAATTTAATCCAACCATGGGTTGCAACACAGATGGGAAATGAGTTAAATGAGTATAATTTGGAATAGAAAGAATTTTCTCCTTAGCTTTGTCCACGGTCGAACTCCATAGGGTGATAATGATAGGTTTACCGTCGAACTCCATGAGTTGCAAAACATATTTATTTATATATATGTAATATAATTACAAACATAAAAATTTAAATATAAAATAATATAAATTCAAAATTTAAATATATAAAATTCAAATTTGAAATTGGATCTAGATGTAAAATATCCTTTTACAATTCAAGTATGTATACTTTAATTCTAACTAAAATAATATTTAAATTTATGCATATGAAAAAAAACCTTTTTTGTTTTTTGAAAATGCATAAAACATTATTTGTAAATATTATAAATTATATATGAAATCTATTTTATATATAAATACTAATAGTATAATGTAATTATATATAAAGTTATATACATATACATATACATACATATACATATATATATATATATATTAACTCATTTTTGAACATAATATTTTTAACTAATATAATTGTTTTTAAATTAATTCGTGTGGATTAATATGTGTACATATTATAAAAATATATAATTTCTATACAGAAATAAAAAAATGGTTTTTTATACTACATATTCCATACATATATATTTGATATTTATAAGATATGATTTGATAATTAACGTTATCAAATAAATATATTTCATTTAAATAAAATATGCGTATAATTTTTTTAATATAAATTCATGTGCATAGAAATATCATATTTTAAACTAATTCATTTTTTTATAAAAATGTATTTATATATATGTGTGTGTGTGCGTGTTTTAAAATTAATATTAAAATTATTTTTAAATTCAATTTTTTAATTTAGCCAAAATGAACTAGAATATACATATACAGAAATATATTTTTTAATAAACAACACATTTATATGTAAATTGACAACAAATACATACGTGAATTCGTGATATAATCCACCCTATATAAATACAATAACATAATGATTAGGCATATAAATTGATAAAAAATAAAAGTTACCTCATATGCTCCCTAACTTTAATAGCTTGGATGTTGAATCAAATAATCTCATGTAATTCAATTTCAACTCTTTTTGATATTGTAGTAATCAAAGAGATCTACACGCCTTTTGATTTTATTTAATTTAAGCTTGTATTTGGTTTGAAAATGGAGAAGGGGATGCCTATGATGCTTGTGCCCTAAGGGGGAATGAGGAGTCTAGGAAAGTAAACTCAAAATAGAAGAGAGCGGTACGTTTAAATAAGAAAAGAGAAAAGAGAGTCTGGATCAAATTTTTAACATTTCTTTCTCCACTAATTCAAACCCTTGTTTCAAAAAAAACACATGCCTAATCCCCAAAGTATAGTCGACCATTCCCATAAGCTTTTGGGCCTTTATCCATTTTCAAACTAGACTAGTAAGTTCACGTCTAAATCAAATTAAAATGCACATCGATATCGTATATCGATGCATGTGTACATAACTTTTATATATGCACTATTTTCAATAGTCAAATGAATCAAACAAAATTTTATAATTAAATTTCACAGATATTAATTAGTTTAATTAATTTATAACAATTACAATTTAATTAAACTAGGTGGTATTTGGAGTTTCAACATTGCAGCTATGTGGCTCTTAGGTGTAAGTTCACTCAGCGATTAATATCAAACATTTAAAATATTAATGTTCGCATGTTACTTTAGCTAATAACGTGACAGTTTGGTTGAATTTATTGCTTAAACAATTTCGATAAAATCCAATTTTACTATTTTAAGCGGTCCTCCATCGTGAAATTATTTACACCAATTCTCTTTGTCAAAACTATATCACATTATGACCAATGGAATTTTGAATTGGTCAAAATTATAGTATCATCCATATTCAACTTGTGTAGTCCAAACACAATGTTCTTGGTTTAATAATAAAAAATTATTAATAATTTAACTACTCTGGCCAGAGACTTTAGCTTTCAGTTGACTATAGTTGACCATGATATAAACCTCATATAAACAAGAAGAGGATTCTCTACTGAATAGTGTTTCACTTCCAATGCTTTAACCAAGACCCAACTATAATTGTTCAACAGACATCGAGCCATGATTTAGCTATAATCAAAGTGGAGTATACCCAATAAAGTTCAAAAAAATTCTTAAGTCGAGAGAACCGTGTAATATTATCAATTCGATAATTTTGTTTTGACCTAGTTATATTAACCAATAGAAAACTATCATTAAGTCATTCCATAGTTATGCAATAACTATCATAACATAACCCTATAGTGTCCCCAATAACCATAAGTGATATACTATCCAACATTTGGAGAGCATACATACTCCAGCTCAATGGATGTTTCAATATCGAGCCTCGATACAACTTGATTAGGAATATTTAAAATGATATGTTTATTATATTGCGATAATTGCTCATGATTACAACACATTATAATTACTGCCACAAAACATACGATTTATGGATTTTTATTAAATATACTCAAACTAAACAATTAATTAACATAACATATTATACCAAGTATATAATTGAAAGAAAACGCCTTTTATTTCAAACGAGATATTATTACAATGTTAATAATTTATAATAAATTACAGAATCGCCCTTGGGGCATACCCCTAACTCTATCAACTTCCACTTGCACCCGGGGCTAATTATGGAATCTCAATCCCATCTGTTTAACTAGCTTGACGAGAACTGACCGAGCTAGTCCCTTTGTGAATGGATCTGCTATGTTGTCCTTCGTATCTACTCTTTGAACCACGACCTCTTTCTTCTCAACAAACTATCTAATTAGGTGGAAATTTCAAAGAATGTGTCATAATTTCTTGTTTACTCTAGGCTCGTCTGGATCTGCATCACCGCATTATTGCCGTAAAACAATGTCGTAGGATTCTCCATGTCGAGAATTACTCCTAGCTCATTCATAAATTTGTTCATCCAAACCGCTTCCTTGGCTATTTCATTAAGGGCTATGTACTCGACCTCCTTTGTGGAATTAGCTACCATTTACTATTTATAACTTTTCCAACTAATAGCCCCACCATTTACAGTAAAGACGTAACCTGACACTGATTTACTATCGTTGATATCATTTTGAAAGGTAGAGTTTGTATATCCCTTCATAAGGAGGTCACCGTTCCCACATATATCTAATAAGTCCCATATTTCTTAGATACTTTAGTATACATTTTATGACAGTCTAATGTTTTTCTACAAAATCAGACCGATAGTGGTGTACGCTTCCTAATGTGTACGACACATCAAGTGTAGTATATATCATGATATACATTATGGAACCGATCGCTGATGTGTATGGTATCCTCTTTATATACTCTTTCTCTTCATTAGTTTTAGGAGCTTCCTTCTTAGAATGGATGATTCCCGATTGCATCGGAACATTTTCGCTCCTATACCGAACCTTCATGGTATGGTATCTATGCACAAGGATTGGGACAATCCCAACAACCTCTTAGATCCACCTTTATAGATCTTTATATCTAGTATATAAGCGGCTTCTTCTAAGTCCTTCTTAGAGAAGTTCTTTAGAAGCCAATCTTTCACTGATTGCAATAATGAAACATCATTGCCAATCAATAGTAGATCGTCGACTATAAAACTAAAAATATGATAACACTTCATTGTTACTTTCATAATATAACCACTTCCTCTGTGTTATGTTGAAAACCAAATTGTTTTATTACCCTGTCGCAACACTTATTCCAACTCTTGAAACTTGTTTAAGTCCATAAATGGATCATAACCATTTGCAAGCTATGCCCCCACTCCTACAGACTTCGAAACCCTTAGGTTGCAACGTATAAATGGTCTTTTCTAAATCACCATTTGAAAATGACATATAGATGTCCATTTTTCATATGTCGTAGTCATAGAATGCAGCATTAGCTAGCATTATTTGAATGGACTTAAGAATTACTATGGGAAAAAATATTTTAGCACAAACGACACCTTATATTTAACTAAATCCTTTCATAACTGGGCTTGCTTTGTAATGAAAATGTCTGTGCTATAGGATCGTATAATATGGATAAACTACTTGTGTGAAATAAGTAAGTAAATAGTAAAAGCAGTAAAGTAAATGACACCAGAGATTTTTATACTGGTTCGAACTCCCATTCTATGTCCAGTCCCAAACTCCTTCTGGATTTAAACTAGCAACCCTCACTTAACCCGGAGGAATATGTTTACACAGTCTGAGCAACCGAACAGGACTTCTACCGCCTAAGCAACCAAATAGGACTACTACTGCCTGAGCAACCGAACATGACTTCTTTACAAATAAAAAAGGTATCCGACTGTAGTGTGTTCTTTATATAGCACAGATAAGTCAATTTAGTACAATCTTCCTGTAATCTTCTCCTTTATGATATATAATGTAATGTGCTTGAGAATTATGGAAGATAGAGTGATCAACGATCAGAGAATGTAAGCAATTTGAGTGCAGTTAGAAAACTAGAGAATAGATAAGAATTAAAGAATATTGAAATAGTTTTCGGTGAATTGTTTGTTAAATTCTAAAATCTATCTATAGTGATTAAAAGGTTGCAACTATAAATGAAAACCTATATTGAAAAGAAACAGACGCAACCGTTGATTTTGAAAACGTTTCTCCGATGAAGAGAAGTGTCTTTTCATAAAAAGATGTTGGGAAATATTCAGCTGTCTAAATTAAATTAAAACACAAACAACAAGTTTTTAAGCTATTTCTAGCCTTATTCAGCCGTCTGTTTCATAATATTCAGCCTGCTGAATATTGTGAAACAATACATTTGTTTCAGCATTCAGCCGGCTGAATGAATGCATTCGGCCGGCTGTTTCAGCTGCTGTGCATGTTCACGCATGTGTGTATATAACTTAATATATATATATATCAATCCAGGAGAGATTTTAACAAAATTCTAAATGAAATAAAGACTCTAGATACAACATAAATGGCTTCAAAACTCTGAATATTAATCTGCAACAAATCTCCTGCAAAAATGATAAGTATACACATAAAATTTTATATGGCTTGTCAAAATCAAAATGATGTAAAATCAAGATTCCAACATTCTCCCCCTTTTTGATAATGACAACTATATAATCAATAATATAAATAGTCATAATGCAAGAAAAATATTATTGTAAGAAGAGAAAAGTAATATATAAAACTTACCTAAAATATTCATACAACGTGACATAAATAACTTGATAAAAGATTGAAACAACATAACAAACATAATTAAAACTTGCTAGAGAGAGAAGGATCATCGTTAGCAGAACTTGAAATCGAAGAAGACCACTGAAATGGGGAAGGGTTGTAAGCTTCGGTGGATGTAGAACCGGAACAAGAAATTTTATCCCATATTTTATTTAGAAAACCTTTGATCGAGTTGAATTTTCTTTCCGTTTTCTTTTCAAGAGACTTAATTTCTTGATGAAGTTTCGATTAATTCCGAGAGAGAGTGATAATAGCTTGTCTGGAGGAAGTGTCCGGGCCAACCACTTGAATTGAATCATTGTCCTCTTCTTCTTCTTCATGTTGAGTAGGAGAAGAAGAAGCAATACTAGTGTCATAAGGTTGTGAAGTACTTTGTTGAACATTTTGAAACCATTGTTAAAAGGAGATGATTTGATGTGGAGGAGGCCGGTAAGGAAGACCCATCAATCCTAAAGTTTTTGCGCCTAACTCACTAATGCTCTAAAATTCGAAGTCGGGCATTGGAACGCCAACGTTGAGAAGGATACGCATAATATAAGCACCGTAATGGATGGTCTTATATTTTCTTCGAATTGTGATGTCTTGAAATTCATCCAAAATAATTTTCCCCAATTCACTTGTTGGTTGGAGTAGATTGAATAAAGAGCTTGGAAATCTTTTTTATAAACCTTTTCATAACTCTCCGTTCTTGGTTGTTGAGAACGAATAAATGCACGGTGAATGAGGCGTGCTTGAGGCCTTAAGAAGCTAGACTTTAAAGTACTCAAATTTATAAGTTGATCGGACAAGTAACGATGTGAAACCTCATCTCGATGATCCATATCAACTTCAATATCATCAATATCAATGCCTTAATAGGGACAATTTAGAATATTACCTAGTCTTTGTAGAGGCAAGAAAATTTTAATGCCACAAACTATTGACCAAACACAATCTTGCCGATTTTGAGGATTATGGTGATCTAAATTCAAATTAGCAAGAAAGAGTTTGATCAAAAGATGATTGATTTTGACAATATTTGGAGCATACCCTATTAGACTATCAAAGTGGAATTGCTCCGCCAATTCTCTAATTTTTTAGGCCGCAAAATCTGGAAATTTCATGAAAGCTCCTTCGAAGATATTCGAGTTCTTCATATAATTGTACCAGGAAATTGCAACATCATTCCATAGCCATTGTCGAATCTGATCATCGGATGGTCCGGTAGTGCGTTTGGATCTTGGTGCCATTAGAGAGTAAAAAGGGAAAATAAAAGTTTAAAAAGCTTGAAGAAGGTGGCTAGGGTTCTGAAATGAATGGGTAAGAAATGAAAAGGTGAATATATAGTAGGTAAAAAGCAAGGGAAAAAGTGGATGAAAAAAATAGAGGTAGGTTAAAAAATGATTCGGATGGAAATCAGCAAGCTGAATAAATTAAATCAGCCGTCCGAATTGCACTGCGTTTCAACCCGTAAAGAAATAGTTCATTTTCGACCTAATTCAAATGGATGTTTTATTTGATTCAGCCGTCTGAATATGCGGATAAATTGTTCTCCCCGTAATATTCAGCTGTCCGTTTTATAAAAAAAACCAGCTGAATTTGTATAGAAACTCATATCATCCTATTGTTTATAGCAAACAATATATATAATATATATTTTGAATAATACAATTTTCGAACAATCAGAAAAGAAAAATAAAATAATAACAATAGCGTAAAAAAATTGAAAAAATAAAAAGATTTGGAAGAAGAGCTTGGAGTGTGATATGCATCTTCTTCTATTTTAGTGTTCTACTGAAATAGTCGAAGTGGTGACCATCTATTGCCGCGTTCCCAAGAATTTGGAGATATCGATGGTTCCCAAGGATTGTGACGATTTGGAGAACAAACAGGAGACAGTTGATGAATTGTTTTTCTGGAGGAAGAACCACAGAATTTTAACGCGAGTTGTTCCAAAAAGCTTAACCGCTTGGCATTAACTTTTTGTTCATAGTGTAGTTCTTGCTCTAATTCTAGTGTTTCCCGTTAGTAGTGATGAATATCATCTATTTTCTCTTTTGTAGATGGTGAACCAATGAATATAGACCGTCTCGTTCTTTTAATAGGTGGTGTATAACCAGTATGTGTGGAAGGAGAAACAATTGGAACCGGTTCGTATATCGGTGTTGGAGTTGGTAAATGCACCAATCCTAAAGAAGGAGAAGTATAAGAGAGATCGGAGGATTCTGAATTGTGTTGTGACGACCTTTCGAGAAAAGTATTTGAAACTTAAATTTTTATTTGAAAGCTAATGCAAAATGAAGAAAGAATAGCATATATATATATATATATATATATATATATATATATATGGGTAGAGACATATATAAATAGAAAGGAATTTTGTGGTTAGGATTACGATAGCCAGAGAAAAAGTTGGATGAATGTAAGGTAAATAAAAAAAATACAAACCAACTAAAGTTTTATAAAAAGACAAAGTAGAGTGGTGATAGAACAATAGACTACCAAGTAAGAGATCCCGAGTTCGAAAGCTGAAAGACCCCTTTTTTTATTTTATTTTATTTTGTTTAAAAAAAATTGAAAGTGAAGCACAATTTTGTTTCTTGCTAAACCATGAGACTAAAGAATTGTCCAATGAAGTGACAAGTCCCACTTGTACTTTTTCGATCCGTCCGACATCCTCCAAAATCAGCATCACTATATGAAACTAACTCAAAAGGGCATTCTTTCGGATAGAAAAGTCCAAAATCTTGATTTTGCCTAGATAACGCAAAGTGCGTTTCACTGTTCGCATATGTGATTATTTAGGATTTGCTTGGAATCGAGCACACAAACAAACACTCATCATTATGTCAGGTCTACTAGCTGTTAGATAAAGTAATGATCCAATTATACTTTGATATAATTTTTGGTCGACACTTTTGCCATCTTCATCTCTATCGAGATGAACTGTTGTGCTCATTGGAGTTGGTTTAGCAGAAATGTTTTCCATATTAAATCGTTTAATTAGATTATTACAATATTTTTCTTGATTAATAAAAATTCCATTTTCTATTTATTTAGTCTGTAATCCAAGAAAATAAGATAATTCTCCCATATATGACATTTCAAATTCTTTGGTCATTATCTTTGAAAATTTCTAACATAACTTTTCATTTGTAGATCTAAAAATCATCAACATAAATTTGAATAATTGGAATATCCTTTTTAGTTCTTTTAATAAAAAGTGTTTGATCAACCTTCCCAATTTCAAAACCATAATCTATTAGAGAGCTCTTAAGACGATCATACCAAGCACGAGGTGCTTGTTTTAGTCCGTATAAAGCTTTTTTAAGTTTATAGACGTGGTCTGAAAATTTTTCATGAATGAATAAAGGAGGTTGTTCAACAAAAACATTTTCCTTTATATAACCATTTAAGAAAGCACTTTTAACATACATTTGATAAAGTTTGAAATTATGAAAACATGCAAAGGCCAGTAAGATACATATTACTTCAAGTCGTGCAATTGGAGCAAATGTTTCTTCGTAGTCAATTCCTTCTCCTTGATCATATCCTTATGCGACTAATCTGGCTTTATTCCTAGTCATATTACCTTGTTCATGTGCTTTATTTTTAAAGGCCTATTTAGTACCAATGACTATTTGATCACGTGGTCTAGGAACTAGTTCCCAAACTTTGTTTCGTTCAAGTTGGTTTAGCTCTTCTTGCATAGCTATAATCCAATAGTCATCAGTAGATGCTTTGTTTGCATTTTTGGGTTCGATTTTAGAAAGGAAAGCTATGTGGCCCATTTGATTAAGTTGATTTCTATTTCTATCATGTGAATCAGTTTCTCCAATGACATTTTCTACTGGATGGTCACGTAAAATTCTAGGAGGAGATCTTAATTTATTTTCATTATGATCAATGTTTTCATTTTGTTCAATATTATTAGAAAAGTCTTCATCTTCTTCCAAATTATTTTGAGTAACCATATTTGTGATTGTCTTAGGAGTCTCCTTAAAAATTTTTATTAAAATTGAAATTTTCGTTGTATGAAACATGAAGTGTTTCTTCAATTGTTTTTGTTCTTTTATTGAAAATTCGATAAGCTTTGCTTCGATCTAAGTACCCTATGAAGATTCCTCCATCGGATTTTGGATTGAATTTTCCAAGATGGTATTTTGTATTTAAAATAAAACATTTTGAACCAGACGTTTTAAAATGAGAAATATTTGATTTTCTATGATGAAACAGTTCATATGGAGTGTGTTTTGTTAAAGGTCGAATAGAGACACGATTTAGAACATAGCAAGCAGTTGCTACGACTTCTGCCCAGAATTTTTTTGGTAATGTGTTTCCATTTAACAAAGTTCTCGCACATCCTTGTAATGTTCTATTTTTCCTTTCTACAACACCATTTTGTTGTGGTGTCCTAAGAAAAGAAAAATTATGGTAAATTCCCTTTTTATTACAGAAATGTTCAAATGATTCATTTTCAAATTCACCTCCATGATCACTTCTAATATTTTTAATTTTTAAAATTTTGAGATTTCGAATTTTTTTTGCAAAATTCTTGAAATTTCCAAAAGTATCACTTTTATTTTTTAAGAAAGCAGTCTAAGTGAATCTTGAAAAATCATCTACTATAACAAATACATATGTACTATGATTTATAGATTGAATTTGAGTTGGGCCAAAAAGATCTAAATGTAATAGTTCTAATGGTTGTATAGTAGAAATAGTTTTCTTTGATTTAAAAGATGATTTTCATAGTTTTCCTAATTGACAAGCATCACAAAACATTGTTTACTTTAAAGTTCACTTTTGGTAAACCTTTTACTAAATCATTTTTAGATAATTTATGTATAGTTTTGAAATTAATTTGCCAAAATATTTTGTGTCATAACCAAGGATCGTTTGCTTTGGCTATTAAATACCTATTTGTATTGTAATTTATATTCATATTTAAAACATAAATATTTTTATCTCTAAAGCCTTCAAAAATAGGATTTTTATTTTGATCAAAAATACTACACTTATTTTCAGAAAATGAAATATTGAATTCTTTATCACATAATTGGCTAATACTAAATAAGTTGTGTTTCAAATTATCAACTAATAAAACATGTGTAATAAGAGGTAAATTAGATACACCGTTATTACTCACATCGCCTTTACCAATGACATATCCTTTGAAATTATCTCCAAATATGACAGAACCTCCACTTAAGTAGTTAATGTTTGTTAGCGTCTCTTTGTTACCTGCCATGTGTTTTGAGCAACCACTATATAGTATCCATTTTCCTCTCTTTTTGGATGGTACCCGCAAAATATAGAATTAACATTGGTACGCACCATTTATTTTGGGTCCTAAGAGTTAGGTCTTAGGAAGCAAAACCCATGAAGATTTAGAATTCCTTTTGAACACAAAATCTTTGTTTTTATGAACAGTTTTATAAAAGACTTTATATACTTGTTTCTTATTGAAGAATTATTAGTTTAGGAATCCAAAATTTAATTGAAGTAGTAAAATTGGAATTCTTAGAACTAGGTATTTCTACTTTATTTTTATATGAAGTATTTTTTTTTCTTTGGAATATTTTAAAAGTCTGTTTATATCCTAGTCCTCTTTTATTTGAAACAGTTTGAGAATTTTCTATAATTTTGGAAATATTTTCTCTACCTTTATTAAAATTAGAAATATTTTTAGTGATATTTTCTAATTTTGTTTTAAGGCTAGAGTTATCTAACTCTAAGATCTTGATATTTGATTTAAGGTTATGATTTTCAATTATAAAGCATCATTCTTTTCTTCTTGAGTTTCTACCACTTGACTTAGCAGAGAAAGTTGAGATGACATATTAGAGCAAGATTCTTGAGTGACTTGGAGTTCTTCTTCTAAAATTTTCTTTTCATCTCTTAACATTTTTGCTTCGATTTCAATTCTATTCAATTTTTCAAGAGTTTCTTTGTACTTTCTATTTTTTCCTTTTAATTTGTCAAGTAATTCTGAATTGATTTCCAAAAGATAATTCAAAATTAAATAACTTACGTCGTCTTTTGTAGCCATAAAGCAAACATTGGCTTGTTTTGAATCACTGTTCGAGTCACTTTCTAATGATGAGGATAATTCTGTATCATCCCATGTGACAAGAAAGCTTTCTTCTTGAATCTGTCTTTCCTATGCTTATTCTTGTCTTTCTTTTTCTCAAGACAGTCTTTCTTGATGTGACCTTTCTTGTGGCATTCATAAAATTCTAGAGTAGATGTTGATGGTTTGTTTGTGTTGTTATTGTTGCTGGAGTTGTTCTTGTTATATCTAAATTTGTTGCTCTTTCTAAATTTCAAAAACTTTTTGAAATTTTTAGCAATGAACGCCATATTTTCTTCATCTGAATCTGATTCATCTTTTTCTACTTGGAATGCTATTTTTTTCTTATCTTGAGCTTGTACTCGTTTTTCCTGGAGATTAACTTCGTAAGACATTAGATTGCCAATCAACTCTTCTGGTTTTATGGTCGTAATGTCGTTAGCTTCTTCGATTGCTAAGACTTTTCGTTCCCACTCATCTGTTAGTGAGTTGAGAATTTTTGAAACAATATCAAAATTTGTGTAAGTTTCTTCTAATGCTACCAAAGAATGATACATATCTTGAAATCCAGAGTACATTTCATTTATAGTCTCGTCTTGTTTCATTTAAAAATTCTGGAACTGATTTTTGAGCATAGAAATTTTACTTTGTTTGACTTTGTTAGTACCTTCATGTGTAACTTTAAGAGAACACCAAATTTCAGGAGCAGTTTTACACATGCTTATTCTATTAATCTCATTTTTGTCTAATGCGTAATACAACATATTCATAGCTTTAGCATTTGCAGTAGCATCTAATTTTTTTGTGTTAGACCATGCTGAATATTAAGTAGTAGGAATAATATATTCAGATTGCATGATGTTCCAGGTTTCAAAACTACTTGCGTGTATATAGATTCTCATTCTAGTGTCCCAATAGTTCTAGTTAATTCCATTAAACAGTGGTGGTCGTGCAGTAGAATGGCCTTCTAGGAAGATAGAGTTAACAACAGTGTTGGTGTTATTTTCCATGTTATGACAATATCAGATAACTATGTTACGATCATATGATGACCAAAGCTTTGATACCAATTGAAAGTGTCTATGCTATAGGATCGTGTAATATGGATAAACTACTTGTGCGGAATAAGTAAGTAAATAGTAAAAGTAGTAAAGTAAATGACACCAGAGATATTTATATTGGTTCGAACTCTCGTTCTATGTCCAGTCCCAGACTCCTTCTGGATTTAAACTAGCAACCCTCACTTAACCTGGAGGAATAGGTTTACACCGCCTGAGTAACCGAATAAGACTTCTACCGTCTAAGCAACTGAATAGGACTTCTACCGCCTGAGCAACTGAACGGGACTTCTTTACAAATAACAAAAGTATCTGACTGTAGTGTGCTCATTGAATAGCACTGATAAGTCAATTAAGTACAATCTTCTTATAATCTTCTCCTTTATGGTATATAGTGTAACGTGCTTGAGAATTATGGAAGATAGAGTGATCTATGATCAAAGAATGTCAGCAATTTGAGTGCAGTTAGAAAACTAGAGAATTGATAAGAATTCAAGAATATTAAAATAGTTTCCGGTGAATTGTTTGTTGAATTCTGAAATCTATTTATAGCGATTAGAAGGTTGCAATTATAGATGAAAAACTATATTGAAAAGAAACAGACGCAACCGTTGATTTTGAACACGTTTCTCTTCAATGAAGAGAACTGTCTTTTCATAAAAAAATGTTGGAAAATATTCAAACGTCTGAATTAAATTAAAATGTAAACAGCAAGGTTTTAGGTTATTTCTGGCCTTATTCAGCCATCTGAATATATTCATTCAGCCGGCTGAATATTGTGAAACAATATATTTGTTTCAGCATTCAACCGGCTAAATTAATGCATTCAGCCGGCTGTTTTCAGCCTGTTGTGCATGTTCGTTAATGTGTGTATATAAATTCATATATATATATATATATATCTGTGTGTGTCAATTCAGGAGAGATTTTAACAAAATTCTAAATGAAACAAAGACCCTAGATACAACATAAATAGCTTCAAAACTTGAATATGAATCTGCAACAAATCTTCTGCAAAAATGATTAGTATACACAGAAAATTTTATATAGCTTGTCATAATCTAAGCGATGTAAAATCGAGATTCCAACATGTAAGTCTCTACTTGTTTGTCTGCATTTAACTTTTTCTTAAAAATCCACTTGTTGCCGATGGGTTTTATCCCTTCGGGTATGTTAGCTGAAGTCCATACTTTGTTTTCTTACATGGAATCCATTTTGGATTTCATAGCTCAAAGCCAAAGTGCAGAATATTTACTTTGTAATGCTTGTTGGAATGTGAGAGGAGTATTGTTATATAAACGCGGTCCTTCTTATCACCATCCATAAGAAAAACATAATACCTCTTTGGTTGGCGAGATTCCTTGTAAGACATTCTAATAGGTTGCATTTTTTTGTGAACAAGTGAATTTGGTTCTCCCACTAGTTCGGTCTCCGTGTTGGACTCTCGGATCTCATCCAATTCTACAATTCTTTATTAATTTTCTTTGATAGAAATTCTTTTTCTAAGATGACAACATGTTGAGAAAATAAAATTTTATTCCTTGGTATTATAGAAATATATCCTATAGAATTCTTTGGATATCCAATGAGTTTACACAAGACCGCTCTGGCCTCAAGTTTATTGAAACCAATGTTCTTAATGTAGGTTGAACAACCCTACACCTTCGAATTAAAGGTGGAATTTCCTCACATGCTATATCTCATATGGTGTCTTAGGCACAGATTTCTTGTGTATAAAATTCAACATATGCGTTACGATTTGTAGCGCATATCCCCAATAAGAAAGAGGTAATTCAGCTTTACTCATTATAAAACGAACCATATCTAGTATAATTCGACTCATTTGCTCTGAAACACAGTTGTACCATGGAGTATAGGGTGGAGTGCTTGAGAGATAACCCCTTTATCTTTTTAGTACTATTGGAGTTCTTGTCCAACATACTCATTATTGGAATTGGGCCAACTCGTAATGGAAGAAATAACTGAATTTCAATTTTTTCTTACCGTTTTGGATCTTTATTGGGCCTACGAAGTGTAATTTAATTTTTTTTATAAATTTCATTTATATAAATCATTATTTTATTTGATTATATAAATAAAGTTTTACTTTATATTATTTTATATTATATTTGAATATGTGTATCATGTACATGTATGCGTGTACGTGCACGTGCAACAAATAAAGTGTGCATGGTTTGATAAGCCCGTGTATAGGTGCTAGGATTTAAACTGCAATAAAAATGTTAGCCTTTTTAGCATTCTATGTGCTGTCTAAATGAATATATATATATATATGTATATGTATATGTATATGCATCAAATGTTATACACACACACACACACACACACACACATAAGTACACATATGTAAGATACAATCACACACACGTGTGTGTGTGTGTATATATATTATATGTTTGTGTGTGTATATGGAAATTATAATTATTACAATTTACGTAAAATATTTAAGGTGTATTTATTCAAATTTTCATTTATATTAAAAGGTAAAACATTTAATAATTAATAGAAAATATTTTTTAATCATTTTTTATTGCCGTTGAAAACACGAAAACAAAAACAAAATTTTCTTTTATTTTTAATTAATAAAAAGTCATAATATACAAATACATGTGGATATATATATATATATATAGACATGCATGTATAATTTATAAAATTGATGCAAACTGGTTTGAAGCTCGTAACACAAAAAATATTATTATTTTTGGATTTGTAAATAATTTGTAAATAAATAATTATAAAATAATTTAAAAAAGCAAATGAAATGAATTATTAAAATTGTTAAAAAAATTATTTTAGAAATCTAAAGGTCATGTAATGTTAATAAATAAAATTTATAATTATTCCAAATTATATTAATATATATAATCAATTTCTAGTTAAGCAAATAGACATATTAGTATTTAAATGTATAATAGATATAAATATATATTAAAATAAAGTAAAATTTGATGCCATATTATTGTTGTGTAAAACCAAAATTTAAGAGATTTTAAAATAATAATGATGATAATAATAATAATAATAATAATAGCAACAACAACAACAACAACAATAATGGCGACTCCTCTAATGTCATCAATGGCGTTTTCGTTCTTTTCTTCCTTCGCTAGTCCTGTCCTCGCTTCTTCTACTGTTGCATTCCTCCTTCTCCTTGTAGTCACCTCGTCCTTTCCTCTATGCCCAAGAAGAAGCGCTCGCCTATCACCACTTGTGTGCCAGATGTGGATTATCCCATTCGCGTGCCGGCGTCCGCTACTTTGCTTGCCAGAGCGATGGGGCTTCCTGGTCTTGGCTCCGCTAAATCTACTCCCTCTCTCTGTGTGGGTGATCCATTCTTGCCTAGTTCGGTAAGCGCTAATCCCCTCTTTGGTTTGCTAAAGGATATTAATACGTCGCCTCCTACGCTTGGTGGTCCGCTGTCCTCTGGCGAGCACCATTTGTTTCCTTTTTTAGCTTCAATTTGTATTAATCCTTGGACAAAGACTGATGTTGGAATGCCTGATGAGGCTAATTTGGGTATTGTTGAAACTGAGCGAGTTGATAATGTTTCATATGGTGTGAACATTGATGCCGGAGATGAAATTGCGTGTGTAGATGAGGCAGTTAGTTTCATTTCTTTTGAAAATGCACTGGTTCGAAGCTTCATACTACCCGCTCGTGTTAATGCCGAGCTACCTGTCCTCTGTCCCTGTATAAACTCAAGTGGTCTTGACCCTGAGGTTCCATCTCCACCTCGGTCAGAAACACGGTGGTCGTCCTTATTCACCAACTTGCCAAAAAATGTGGGTATGCATTCTCCCCATTGTTTTGACAAAGTAGAGATTGATGGAGTTATGATTCCCCCAGTGGAAGTTATGGAGGTCGGTGTTGATTATTGGAAGGAACATTTGGTGAGCTTTTTCCATCACTCCAATACTGCCTACTAGCTTATTAAAGCGGAATGCAATTAGGTTTGGAATCCTAAAGGGGGATTAAATGTTCACTTTGATAATGCTATGTTCTACTTTAAATTCTCGCGTAGTGATGAAAGATATAGTACTCTTAAGGCCGATCCTATTCTAATTGATGGGAAACTTTTCATTATTATTACCTAGGGTCCGTCTGTTGATAGGGATAAGGTTCATGTATTATCTATCCCAGTCTGGGCCTACTTTTCTCATATCTCATCTATTCTTCAGCCTTTGATCGTGATTGATTGGCCAACTGGCCTTGTTGGTAAGGTGATTTGTTATAACACTAACACTAGCCAGAAAGAGATTAGTTTATCCAAAGCTCTAATTAAAATAACCCTTTCCAAGCCTTTTCCTTTGATGTTAAAAGTCAGACTCGATGTGAGCCACTTGCTGAGGTCAGAGTTCGCTATAGTTGGGAATCAAACATCTGTACATTCTGTCAGTCCTTTAGGCATCTTTCAGATGCTTGTTCTAGATTGGCCTCTGCTGACCCTGTTCCACTATCTGATCGGATTCCACTTCCTCGTACTCCTGGTAGGAAGTGGGTCCAGAAGGTTGTTCCACCTCCCCCTATCCCTGCTGCTGTCTCTCGTAGTCTAGCTCCTATTGTTGAAGCTTATGTCGCTCCTAGTGTAGCTCCTATTGTCGATGCTCTTGTTGGGGGACCCAGATTGAGTGTGCTTCTTCTGTGTTGTCCAATTCTACTTCTTGGAATGCTGAGTAGTAGGCGTGGATCCATGTTCAATCTGAGATGCAGTACTCGCCGAAGACTGACACTCGTTATGCCTTTATCAGTGACGTTGAGGGTGAAAGCCGATTTATTATATACCATATTGAGGGTGAGGGTCGGTCCCTTAGCAGGGTTGGTGAGATTGGTGAGGAGAATAAAAGTAAGTTTTATGACATCTGCTGGGATAGGAAATTTATACATTTTCCTTCTTCTGAAGGTTATGATACGAATCAGGCTGCTCTTTTCTCTGGGTATGTTCATGTTATAGGCTTATCGACTGTTATTGGTAGTAGCATTTCCTTTTTGGAGGGCACGTAGTCATAGTTTGTTTAGTAGTATAGGCACTTTTTTCCTAGATCTTGTGTTGTATTTTTCTCTTTGGTTTGGGCTCCTTGAGCCTGTTTTAGCTATTCTGTTCATCTGTAGAACACCTGTTTTTTCATTATTTATACAGTGGCACAGCCCACTATAAAGCTGGCTAGCTTTGCTAAAAAAAATTGTTATATGATTTTAATCTTTAAGATATAATTTACTAAATGATAAAATATTATAAAATATTATTTAGATAAGAAAATGATTTTTTTATTTTTAGGCCATGATTTTAATATTAGAAAACGTATAAAATAATTTATCTATTTTGTATTTTGAATATACAGATGCACCAATGTATTCAACCATCCAATATTTGATAGACTATCGATACACTAGGTTCGTAATATAATCTAATTACCTACAATATTTTATAATAATAGATAATAATATTAAATGAATTAGCAAACATGTTGATTACCTTCCACCAAGGCCTAAAGATCTCACTTTAAAATGATGAAATGACTTCTTGAATCAAATTCCAAGTTTTAGAGTTGTTAGCTCTCAAACTGCTTTACCACCGATGATCGAATCAAATTTTTTTGATGTGATTTAAGCTTTGATTTCCTTTGGGTTTTGGATTTACTGGTTGAAATTTTCAAGGGGAAGGAGAGAAAAAAGTCTCAAAATAAATGGTGTAAAGAGTGGCACATAAATAGGAAAGAAAAGTGGAGCACATCCTTATCTCTCTCTTACCGATTCCACTCTTTTAAACCATTCAAAAGCCTCCCTCTTTTGACAACTTTTGGCTGGCATATCCATGCTATTTTGGTTGAAATTGCATTCCCCATATGGGCCTGAAAATAAATTCTAGCCCAAACAATGTCCATTGCATTTGAGTTAAAATTTAGACGCGTAAAATTATGTATATCAATTAATATATTTATAACTATTATAAAAAAATTGTTTAACATTCTTCAACACATCAAATACAAAATTTTGTAATTAATACTTCATTATAATTAATTTGTAACAATTACAAAGCAATTAAATTAGGTGATAAAAGTCGTTGTTTTGATTGTGTTGCTCTTAGGTGTAAATTTGGAAAGCAATTAGTACCGAACAATTCGAATACTAATGTTCACACGTTACTTAGTAGATGGTGTGACATTGTATAAATTTATCTCTTATTTGGTTTTTGGTTAAATCCAATTTTACTTTATTAAGCATTACTCGATCGTAACAATTATTTACAGCAATTCTCTTCGTCAAAACTATATCACTTTGGACTTATGGAATTTGGTAATTGTCAGAATTCCAATATCATCCATATTCAACTTTATAGTCTAAAAACAAAGTCCTTAGTTCAATAATAATAATTTTTATTAACTAAACTGCTCTAGCCATGGACTTTGACTTTGAATTGACTTTAGTTCACCGTGATACTAACCTCATATAACTGAGTTGATGAATCCTCTCTTGAATAGAATTTCACTTCCAGTGCTTCAAGTTGACCCAACTATAGTCGTTCAATGGACATCGTGCCACGACTTAACTATAATTAAAGCAGTGCTTTCATATTGAAGACCAACAGTATTCTTAAGCTAAGAGAACTATGTAATTTTGTTACATCGATATTTTTGTTTGACCTTAGTTATATTAATCAACAGAAAACTATCGAGTGAGTCATTCCATAGTTATTCAATCACTATCAACACGTAACCCCTTAGTGCCCTCCAGTAGTAATGAGTAATACACCGCCTAACATTTGAAGAGCGTTATATACTTTAGTCTCAATAGGTATATTGATATCCAGTCTTGACACATCTTGACAAAGAATATTTAAAACTATATGTTTATTTTATTGTGATAAATCACTCATGGTTACAATGCATTGTAACTACTATCAAAAAACATACCATTTATAGATTTTCTATTAAATACACTTTAATGGAGTTAATTAATATAACATATTATATCAAGTATATAATAGAAAGAAAACACCTTTTATTTCAAACAAAATTGGTTCTCGAGCTAAATATATATAAAATATTACATAATTTCCCCTTAGGCCTACCCATAACTTTACCGCTCGCCTCCTCAATAAGATTGAAGTATTTCAATCTTACGATATGTCTAATTTTCTACCCCATTTTTATATTCAATGAATTTATCACATACAACGGATTTGTTCTTCATAAGATACACATATCCTAGTCATGAGAAATAATTCATAAAGGTTACAAACTAAGAAGAGTAATCTTTGGTAATTATAGGAAATGGGCTACATACATCAGCATAAACAAGATTCAAGAGCCCGTTAACTCGTTATTTGCTTCCACTAGAGGGGTGATTGATCATTTTTCCTTTGAGACATGACTCTCACATATCAAATGATTTAGAATCAAATGATGGGAGAAAACCTTCGGTTTTCCATTTGTGTAGTCGTTTCTCACTTATATGACCTAGTCTACAATGCAAAAGATAGTTATTATTTATGCCAACAATAGAAGAATTATTTAGAACATATAATTAATTAGTATTAATCACATAAATGACATTATCTAAAATACCGTCGCAGACTTTGTTTGCATTCAACATAATGTTCATAACGTTATTAAAACAATGAAAAATCGGTCCATTCTCAGGCAGCCCAAATACAGAAATAATACTACAAATAAAGTCTTTTATATAATAGTAAATATTTATTATCAAAACCAATCCATTTGGCAAAGATAGGTGATAATCTACAGCTACCATTGCATCTACTAGTGATCCATCAACAACTTGAAGCCTCATTTCTTCCTTCGCTACATGACATTTATTCCTAAGTCCTTACAACAAATTATAAATGTGAGTTCCAGATCCAATATCTAAAACTCATGATAATTTATTGATTGCAAAATAATTTTGAATCATAAATATACATGTAGGAGTAGGAGAACTTTTCTGTTTCTTCTTTTTGAAAATCTTTAAGTACTCCAGACTGTCCATTTCCAGTAACCCTTCTTGTGACAATGATGATATTAATCCTTATAAATTGGAATAGTCTTCATGTTCTTCTTAAACCCTTTTTCACTTCTTCAAACCGTTCGAAGATAATGCCTTCCCATTAACTACGAGTACCATGCTCTGATCCTTGGATGAAGATTTAGCCGACCTCAAAATATTGAGCAGCTCCATGAGACATACATTCAAATGGTTCTTACTATAGTTTAATATGAATGGATCAAACCAAGGAGTAAGAGACCATATGATTGGATCCATTTGCAGCTCATTGCCTATCATAACATCTTACTGGGAAAGTCTATCAATATAACTTTTCATCATTAAGATGTAATCATCCACTTTCATGCCCATTTTGATGTTCATATTAAATAGTTTCTTCGTAAGTTCATGCACATTGCAGAACGAAACTGCTACCAAACAAAGCTTTGAGGCTATTGAAGATCTACTGAACATTCATGTTTTCGTGCTACCTCAATAACGGTTTATCTAACATAGACAACACGTAATTGTGCGATTTCTAGGTTCGAGACCTATTTGTTATAGGCTAAGCTTAGTTCAAGTTCCACACTATCAGATTTTTCCTTAAAGATTCAGTTATTGACGACCATAGACATTCATATGTTAGTGCCATCTTGATTGCCCTTAACCAGTCTATGTAGTTAGGTCCAGTGAGTTTGTCGTTTTTTAGAAAACAACTTGGGTGTATACATTTTCTACCAATTTAATTTGATGTAGATTAGGACATTAATTTATAGTAGATGCTCTTAGGATATTAGTAACATTAGACATCACGCTTCATTTAGCTCTCACTAGTATTTTATGTTTTTCAAAACCCTAAGACGAAATATAGAAGCCTTTCGACTTCGCTAGTGAGTGTTCGAACTTGTTTCCCTTAGCATTCTGATCTTGAGGAACATCAACAAATCATAGTCCCACAAACGATGGATAACACTTTATCGGTTGTATCATATATAGCTCCTAACCTGTGTTCTTTATCCTAATCTCATTTCAACCTTGAGAAATATCAACAAATCAAAAGACATGCTCACTCATACCAACCATAGCATGATAGTCTAAGTGTAAAGGTACGTACCTTGAGGAATATCAACAAATACGTACATATATCTTACCTCATCTGTTCAAAATACTAATAGTACTACTAGTAACATTCTTTGCTCGAGGAATATCAACAACTAAGGAGTATGAAAGTAATCTATTAATATATAAATTTTAGAGGATAATTTTTATTTTAAAGAATCATCATCTTTATTATATTAAATCAAGTGATATCGACTTATGGAATAATGTATTTCTTATGAAATACCCTCGTGATTCAAGTGTCAGACACATATGAAATCATGGTATACGTTCTATACATATATATTTATTCCATAAATCTAATTAGAGTTTCTTATTATTCCACCTTTTATTATACATCCATGTCATATGAATTTTAATTACTGTATAACATTATAATTTAACTTACTTATATAATAATATTATGTATAACATTATGTTAAATTTATACTTAAATCTTATTTAATTAATTTAATAAATCAGTTAATTACATTTTAACCAGTTATGTACCATTCAATTAAACATTTTAAATTAAATATGTACACTATAACATTTATAGTTATATGCCTATATCTTGATATGCATAATTTTTTTTATGTATTTTATTATTTAAATTAACATTTAGTTAAATAGTTGTAATTAATTATAATTTATCTTGAAAATTATATATATACATTACCTTAAATATTTTAAGATAATGTAACATACATCATTATATATGTTATGTAATTTAATTGATTAACCATTTAATTAACTATTTAAATTATTAACCTAATTAATTTTAAATAATTTTTGAGATTTACTTATTAAATTTTCAAAACAATTTTGAAAGTATTTTATACCTAAAAAATTTCTTATTTTAAATTTATCCCCTTAAAAAATAAATTTTAATTTTAATTTCAAAACAAATTACGAAATTAGCCCAAGGCCCATATTCAAATTGAGCCTTCCATATTAAGGATAATCTTTGGGCTTACTTTTCCTTTTGGACTAAGCCGGTAGCAAAGTAGGGCAAGGTACTTGATTACCCAATAACCCAGTCTAGACACACTGCTTTTCTAGACACCTTACTATATTGGTAAGCTTAATTGGTTGACCATAATTCTGCTAATTTAGACTTCATAGGCTATTGGGCTCTGATACCATTGTTAGATTTGGGCCAACATGCAGCGGGTAAATTTCAAATATTTTTACCATTTTGGTTTTTTGGGGTCTATAAAGTCTAAATTAATTTTGATCCAGTCTGAGTAAATTTTAAATACAATCATTATTTTATTTAACTAATTTATATAAAGGATTTTATTTGTTCATATAAGTGATATACAATGTGCACATGCGTATTATATACACATGTATGTGTACGTGTAACATGTAATGTGTATATGGTTCAACATGTCCGTATTAAAGTGCTAAGATTTGCACCATATGGACATGTTAGCCTTCCATATACATATTTTTTGTCTATTTTATATCATGTTATTATAATATCCATATACTTATATATATATATATTCATAAACATACACACACATATTTATATATAGGGTAAGGATCACTATACCTCATTGTTGCTATATTTCAACACCCCCTTCCCCTCATGATTTTAAATACATATTCTGATTTAAATAATCATAGAATGATGGGAGAGAGAAATTATAATTATTTAACTCAGAACATATGGTTGAAATCAAAGGGGATTTGAGGTGTAGCCAATCCTATCCCTTATATCCATATATGTAATATAGTTACATATATAGATTTAAATATAAAAACAATTTAAAATTTAAACGTTTATCATACAAATTTGAAATTGGATCAAGATTTAAAATATCCTTTTGAAATTCAAATTCAAATTTGAATCTTTTACTTTTCGTTTTATAATTATATTTCAGTATATATTTATGTACGAAAAAAATCCTTTTTATCATTGAATAAAACATTATATATAAATATTATATATTACATATAAAATCTAATTTATATATAAATAAATAAATATAATATAATATAATATAACTATATATAAAAGAGAAAAATAAATGCATTTTCGACCATAATAAATGTAACAAAATCTTTTTTTAAATTAATCCATGCGGATTAATATATGTATATAATATAATTTTTTTATAATTTCTATATGGAAATAAAAAATTGGTTTTTCATACTATAAATTGCATACATATTAATTGAAAAAATTCTTCACATGTATGTATGCATGCATTTGTATTTGCGAGATATAATTTAACAATATATATTATTAAGTAAATATATTTCATTTAAATAAAATATGTATACAATTTTTTTATAAATTCATGTGAATTCAAAAAACATATTTTGAATTAATGAGAACAATTTATAAATGTATGCATGTATATTGGATTTAAAATTAATTTTAACATAAAAACCTTTTAAAATTATTTTTAGATTTGATGTTTTCTTATTTTAATATGACTAAGTTGAATTAGAATATATATACATAATTTTTTTTAAGAAACAACACATTTGTATGTAAACCAATAGCAAATACATTTGTTAATACATGATATAATCCACCCTATAGAATTACAATAGCATATTAATTAGATGTATAAATTGATATTAAATGAATGTTACCTTAGTTGTGACCTAGCTATAACAATTTGAATGTTAAATCAAATGATCTCCTAGAATCTGATTCCAACTCTTTCTGATACTGCGAAACGAAGAGATCTACACACATATATATTTTTATTTAAGCTTTTATTTTGTTTGAAAATAGGGGAGGAGATGCCTATGATGCTTGCGGCCTAAGGGGGATGAGAACTAAATTCAAACTAAAAGATGGTGGCGGGTTTAAATAAGAAGAGTAAAAGATTGAAAAGAGGAGATCTGGATCTAATAGTTTACCACCACCAATTCAAACCTTTGTTTCAAAATCAACACACCCCTAGTCCCCCAAAATATGGCTAGGCATTCCCATATGCTTTTTTGCCTATATCCATTTTCAAACCAGACCCATAAATTCATTACACATCGATATCATACATCGATGCGTGTGTATATAACTTTTATATACACACTATTTTCAATACTTCTTCAAATGAATCAAATAAAATTTTATAGTTATATTTCATAGATATTAATTAATTTATAATAATTTAATTTAATTAAATCGGGTGGTATTAGAAGTATTCAACATTGCAGTTGTGAGACTTTTAGGTGTAAATTCAATCAGCGATTAATATCAAAATTTTTGAATATTAATGTTCACACGTCAGTTTAGCTAGTAGTGTAGTTTGGTCGATTTTATCACTTGCATAGTTTGGTAAAGTGTAGCTTTACTATTTAAGCGGTCACCGGTAATGAAAATTATTAGCAAATGTTCTCATTGTCAAAACTATATCACGTTAAGATTTATGAATTTGGTATTAGTCAAAATTCTAATATCGTCTATATTCAACTTGTATAGTTCAAACATAAGGTCCTTGGTCTAATTGTAATAATTATTATTAATCAAATTATTTTGGGTGGACTCTTTATCTTTGAGTTGACTACAATTAACCATAATACTAATCTCGTATATTCGTGGAAAGGAATTCTCTACCGAATAATGTTTCACTTCCAATGCTTTAACCTAGACTCAACTACAGTCATTTAATAGATGTCGTACCATGATTTAACCGTAATCAAAGTAAAGTATCCGTATTGAAGTTTGACAGTATTCTCAAGTCGAAAGAACTATGTAATATTGTCCCTTTGATATTTTCTGTTTGGCCTTAGTTATATTAACCAATAGAAAATTATCGAGTGAATCATTCCATAGTTATACAATAACTATTGTTCGTAATCCCGTGGTGCCCATAACAGGTGTGAATACTACATTGCCCAACTTATGGAGAGCGTTACATATTCTAGTCTCAACAGATGTATCAATATCTAGTCTCGATACATCTTGACTAGAAATATTTAAAACGATATGTTTATTATATTGTGATAAAATGCTCATGATTACAATACATTTTAATTACTATCCCAAAACACACCATTTATGCATTTTCCATTAAATACAAATTAACAATTAATTAATGTAACACATTATAACAAGTATATAATAGAATGATAACACCTTTTAGTTCGAATGAGATTTTACTATAGAGTTAATAATTTGCAGTAAATTATTGAATTGCCCATAGGGCATACTCCAATCTCGATTAGGTTGTCCTTATTCTAAAATTGCTTCTTCTTGTTTTTGTTTTTCTGCATTGGATCAGGCTCTCATTGAAAATAAAAACCTTCTGCATTGGATCAGGCTCTCATGTCATAAAGCCCTCTCGACCACCTTCTGAGAGTCTCATCAATGTGACCAATCAGTCACTCCCCAAGAAGATCGTTCAACCTAATAATAAACTTCTTATTCTTTTTCAATGGAATGTCGATGAAAGTCATCCCATACTTCGACAAAGTGTCGAATTCTACAACATACGCTAGATCAGTCAAGTCTCCCTGCTTCAAATCCATCGACTTACGGAGTACACAAACTTTCGAGTTGCTGGTATAAATTTCGCTTCAAATCGAACTTTGAACGGATTCTAAGTGAACTAATCCTCTAGAGTAGCAACTCGAAGAGCGTTCCACCAATTCATCACTCTTCCTTCAAGTTGTCTAGATGCTAACCTCCTCCTTATAACATCATTCAACTCAAAATGGTTAAAGATTCTTTCGCAGTTGCCCAACCTATCCTGCATTTCAACAGCAATTTCTATTCCTTGGAATGTTTTGCTACCCAAAATAGCATAGACCATGTTTACTTTGGCAACGTGAACTCTGGGTGCCTGTACTTGAGCACCGCCACTAATAGCATTGTTCAGAGCGTCCACTTAGGCATATTGCAGAATGTTCATCGTCATGGTGTTGAATATCATTTGCAAGTCCGGGTTAGCTACCCTCGAGCTCGATCCTTCTTCTAGTCTAGACACAGAGGTCCTTACAACATTTCTCATCTTCTTGCTTATTCTTACAATCTTCAATAAGAATGATTAGTTTATCAAAAAAGAAAAGATGCATCAACGGTGCTCGTATATGTAATGCAACTTATCCTATATACTATTATTTTGTTTTGAAATCAAAGTATCTAACAAGTATGCTCTCTCATATATTGTTTGATCCATTCTAGAGTGATAACTTATACTCTATCTATAATAAATCCAAGTATCAACTTAGGTTATTCATCAACCTTCAACTTTGATACTAAGTACGACCACCATCCTACACCTCAAGTACCTAAATATAACCTGTAAAGTATGTTGTCATGATACCCAACCAGTTTAGGGTGTGCGACGACCCAAAATTTTAAGCAATATCAATTTAATAATCTTTGATAATAATTAAATTGATTTGATCTTTTACATTATAAATTGACAAGTTAAAATTATTTTAAAGATTAATAATAATAATTTGTTAATATCTATCAACAAATTTCTTAAAAGTATAAATTGGTAAATTTAACTCTTTGAAAATTTATAATACTTTAATTTGGAAATATCTATTTTGGCAATTTATTATTGGTAAGATTTATTTTCCAAAAGTTAATCGAAATCTATTTATAATATATATACTGATATATCTTGTAAATAGGAAGTTTTAATGTAATAAAACTTTATATTCAAATTGTAATATATATGAATATATGTATACATTATGATTTGATTTGTATTTTAAGATTCAACACTGTAATTTTCAAATTTAATGTTAAAATGTTTTTTCTATTTGAAATGTGTATATATATTTGTGTATATATATATTTGAAATAGGATTTTTATTAATTTAAACTTAATAAGTTATTTTCAAACTTTAATAAATATATAGTTTTGTAATTTGAAATGTTAAATTGATTTAATGTTTTTGAAAATGATATTTGAGAATTAAATTTTAAATAACCAAGTTAATTTCTTATTTATTATAAACATATACTTTAAGCTTTTGTTTAAATAAGATTTAAATTAAAGGTTCATTTGTGTAAATATTTCTTTCATTCTGATGTTATCATAAAATAAAATTGTTTTAAAAATTTATATAAGGAGTTAAATCAAATTAAATTTTTAAAACACATGTTATATGATTTGATCAAAGATATAAGTTATTTATAAATGCCTATATGAATTTGCTTCTGAAACATTTATTAAAGTCTAAAGTTATTTTTATAAGATAAAAACATTTTATAATTATCTAAACATTACATAAATATATGTATATAGCTTAAATAGATTATTAAAAAGAAAATAACATTTTAAACATTAATAAAACATTAGAAAAATAACTTTTGTAAATATGAATTAAACATAATAACATTTTTAGGATATTTATAAAACATTAAAAACCACATGTAAGTATATTAATATTGTTAATGACACTTGTAATCATATATGTATAGGTGTAAGTTAATTAGAGCTTCATAGTGACAAATGTCTTCCTCTCTAATTATTTAATTTAAAATTAAATTGTAAAATAAAAGATGAGTTTATTTTTAGCAAGAGAATTCCTTTACTCTCTTCAACTCAAAAATGAATACAAATGAAAAAAAAGATATCAAAATGTAAGTAGTAAAAATCAGAAGAAAAAAAAAAGAAATCTGGAATTCAAAACAGAGGCAAATGCAAGATTCTTTCAAATAGAAATCAAAGGGCAAGCAAGTATAATCAAACAACTCAGAGATTAAATCAACATGCAATTAAGGATTTACAGCAGGAAACAACATGCAAAGAAATTTTAGAACCTGAAAAAAATGCAGTGAAGCTTCAAGCCTGGAACTAGTTTTATCTTCTGCAAATATCAATGTGAGTAAATGCAAATTTAAAAACAGTTTTAAATCTTAAATTCAATTTTGTTCTTGTGCATGAAACATGAAGATTTGTTTGGATTTTTGAAATTAAGCAGATGCATGTTGGAATTTTGTATATAGATTGCCTGTAAAAAAATGTCACCATGTTATAACACAGTTTTCAAATTTCATAATAAAATTCAATAATTAAATTTTTGATTTGAATTGGCCTATGAATTGTAAACAGTAGTTGCTTAGAATCATGCCATCTTCCTTCTAAAAATAATTACAAGATTTTATAATGTATATTTAGTTCAAATTTTGGAAATACAGTAGAAATTAAATTGGGTTCAAATTGGATGATCTCAATTTCTAATTTTGATATCATAATTGGATTGCAAATAAGGAATCATGATTTTAGATGCAGGAATCACGAATTTTAGGTCTGTAATTTGTGGGAATTTGGGTTTTGTGTCAAATAGGGGTTTTCGGCCATTGCCGTTGATCGACGTGGAGTTTGGGGTTGAGATTGTGGGCGAAGCTTGCTTGGGTGTTGGAGATGAGGGGAAAAATACCCTTGAATTTTTATAATGGTTGTGTCGAGGGGAATTGGACCATCTAGGTTTTTGTATGGGTTTTTAACTGGCATTGCTGTCTTGGTTTTTGCAACGCGAAGGAGTGGCAGGTGGGGATCGCGACGCGTGGATAAGGAGGTGCGTGACGTAGCAGTTCTGTGGTAGAAGAGGAGAAGTTCATCGGCGTCAGGTTTGATGGCCGTGGGGGAATGTTTGGTGGTCGTTGTTCAGCAGGTTTCGAGTGGAAGTTTGATTTTTGATTCGCGTTGATATTGTCGAATCTGGGTTGAGGATCGAGTTTTTGGGGTCGCGTGTGATGGTTGTTGGGGGTCGCGATGATCGTTGCTGGCCAGTGGCGTCGAGCATGTGCACCGTGCACGGCCGTGTTGGGTTGTGTTGCTGATTTGAGGAGATGGGGTTTTACTCGGGAGGTGTTCGTGTTTTCTCTGATTCAACTCGAAGAAGGAGGGTGCAGGTTTTACTCGGGGGAAGACGCGTGATGATTCGTGTTTTTCTCGGGTTCATAGAGTAGTGTTTTCTGGGTAGGTACTGATAGTATGAGTACTACAAGTTTTATAAATTTAAGCTGCAATGTAACTTGTTTTTAGATAATGAGATCAAGCATTCCAGTATAAACAAGTTATTAAAGGAAACAAATTTGTTTAGGGTTAACTAGTTCCATGGAATAAAACGTAAATTAAATTTATAGTTCAAATTTAACAATGTTTTTAAGATGATTTCCTTTAAAGGTGATTAACTTTATTAAATTTTGAAGTTCAATTTAAAAGAGTGTTTGTATTTAAGTATTTAATCAATGTTTTTTTTAGATAAATTGTATAAATATAAATATGTGAAATTTAATAATAGGTTGGTATTAAAATTTTATTTAATAACTTGGAAAGTTCGAAAGTTTTATTTGAATGATTAAATTGATAATAAAGATTTAACTTATGTAAATTAGAATTTTGTTTTATTCAAAGGTAATAATTATGAATAGTTGAGATAATTCAATTATTATTAATCAAGTTTTATTGGTTAATAAATGATATAATTAAGATAATGGTTTCTTAATTAAGAAACTTTATAATATAAGAAGTTAAGAATCATTTAATTAATTTTAAATGATTAAGTTAAATAATTAATTAAGTAATTAATTTGTGATTAATTAAGATAATCACTTATGGGGTAATCTAATATAATTACTTGGGAAAGTAATTAAAGTAATTAAGTGGTTAATTACTAGAGGCAATTAAGTAAAAGATAATTACTTTATGGAAGGAATTAAGTGAACGTGATTAAGAATTAATCACTTGTGTTATTAATTAAAGAATTAATTAATAAATTAACTAAGGGTTTAAATTATTTAATTAATGATTCATTAATAAAGGGATTGAGAGTAATTAATTAAGAAATTAATTACTTGTTAAAGGAATTAATAAAAAGAAATTTAATTAATGAAGTAATCATTAATTAATGGAAATAATTAATTAATTGTTAATTAATAATTTAAGAATAATTAATTTATAATCAAGTTTTAATTACTAAATGTAATTAAAGTAATTAATCAAAGGTGATTAATTAAAAGTAATTAATTAAATGTGAGTAATTAATCAAGTAAGTTTAATTAAAAGTAATTAATCAAGTGTGATTAATTAAAGGTAATTAATTAAGTGTAATTAATTAAAAAGATAATTAAGGAATAATTATCAGAATAATTAATCAAGTATGATTAATTTAAAAGAGTAATTAAGAAGTAATTACATAGTATTATTAAGAAGTAATTAATCAAGATGATTAATTAAGGAATAATTACTTAAAGTAATTAAGTAATAATTAATCAAGGATGATTAATTAAAGTGGATAATTAAGTGATGTTCATTAATTAATTTGTAATTAATTAATGAATAAGTAAGATGGATTGATGATAAATCCAAGGGATTAAGTAAGGATTAATTTAATTTAAGGATTAATTAAATTAATTAAGTTTGGATCAAACTTGTTTATGGATGGTTATTGATTGGTTGATAAGTATCATTGGATGAGTTAATGATATTGGATGATATTGAATGTCATTGGTTGATATGTTATGATATATTTGAGATGTGATATATATGCTGCTTTTTGATATGTATGGATGAATGTGATAATAGTGGATTATCTATCTGTGTAATGTGAATCATCCATTTATGTTTAAGTGATATTCTGAATATATACTGTTTAAAATCCCTTAAGTACAACTTGGACATTAAAATGGCGTTTGGATTCGGTGAGACCGGGATCGGGTTTCCATATTTGGATATCCGAAAACCACACCGATCCAAAATAAACGTTAGGTCGTGAATCCAAGTGGAGTGCAAGTGAAGACTCGAGGTGTAAGAACTATACGTCAGTATAACTCTATGGGTGATTCCGTAATGAGTTTGACGGAATAGTACTTATAGGCTCGAGATGGTGATTTAGAGTGCAAGGGCTATGGTCGTTGACTCTGAGTGTGATTCCAAAATGAGTGCAACGAGATAGTGCCTTCGGTTCCGTTCGAACCCGGAACGGACTTGTATGGATTGAATGCTTTCAGAACATCGTCAGGTGGGCGATGAGCATTCTAAGATAGATGTGTTCTATAAAGGTAATCGCAGCCTCAAGCCTCATCAACCGGGAATGGCTAAAACAGGAGAGGTGCAGCAAGGCTTCATGGGTAGCTCCCACTGGAGAGCAAGATTTACCCCTGTCTAGAAGTCACTTTATATTCGGCTGTGTGGGGCGGTTGATTGCAACAACTGCCGGGGTTGTCTTGTTCGGGACTGTTCGGTAAGGAATGGTCCTGCCTTGTGTTGCAGGGGAGTTAGGGTGGCTCCTCGGTACGGTGATCTAAGCCACGTACTGTGACGGGCGGTACCCCAGTAGCCCTGCCATTGTTGGAAACCCATTTTTCCCTACGAGACCCTACGGTTTTGTTTGTATTACCCACTTTTGTGGCTAGTAGCTGGAATTTAATGAATGTAACTATTTCGGCTATTTCATATTTATTTGAAAACCCTAGACACTATTATAATATCACTGGATTTCCTATCAAATGTTTTGGTTAGCGTAAGGTAAAAACTTTTCCATGTTTATGTGTGGGAAGTCTTACGTGATACCTTTTATTTTCAAAGGATTTTCTAAAGTTAAGCAATCTTAAACCGTTTACTCACACCAGACCCCTGTCTGACCCGAGTGTTTATTTTCTATTTTATTAAACTCTTGGGTACTCATATTATGTATGAGTAGTCAAGTGATTCAGGTTATCCTTGACAAATTCTGGAGGAGATTTGGAGCAGGAGGCTTCAACGTGTAGATATATAGTTAGAGTGCCCGCTATGTGTTATTCTGTTTAGTTGTTCTTGTATTGTATATTAGACAGAAATGTTATAACTGTCTAAATTGAGATGTACGTTGTGTACTCTGATGTATATGATACTATGTATATGTTCTATATTATATTTAAATCGTTCCGCTGTGAGATTCTGATGTGTTGTTGTTCTTTCTTCTCTTTCTTTTCTTCTTCTATCCCTTTCTTTCTTAATTAGTGATGCGATTTTCTGGTGTTAGAGAGTTGGGTCGCTACAGGGTGATCATTAAAGAAAATAAAATAGAAATATCCTTAAGTAAACCTTTAATATATCTCTCGGTTAAAGGATAAAATATAATAATCATCACAGATATAAAATATACAAGACGGTCATGACTAAAATGAACCACATAATTAAAGTGCAACAGGTTCACCATAAATATTTGCGAAAGTTCATACATTATATAATAAAACTAAATGTACTATCTCTAAATAAAATAAACACAGATAAAGTTTTAAAGTGTTGCACTATAGAATACAAGAAATAGTAAGCCCAAAAGTGGGCATATATATATAGACACACATATAGATATATATATATATATATCTCTCTGTGTGTGTGTGAAAGTGTAACCTCTTACTAGTTCATTTGCATAACTCCATGTGCTATCCTATATCTTCTATTTAGCCCACTTATTTAAGAGCACCCAAGATAATAAGAAGAAAATCATAAAATCTTGATTAGATAACTTTTTGTGTGAGCAATCTAGAATCCGAAATTATTATAAACGTTGATATATTAAAATAGGACAAAAGGTTTGGAAAATCATTTTTGACATGTTCAACATCCAAAGAGTTATCACATAATAGTATATGCTAATCTACTATCATTAACATCATATAGGTGCACAACAAGTCAAAGTACATTATCAAATGTTTAGGCATTTTGTCAATAGTACGTACGTCATGTGACATTCTTAGAGTGATAAAGAAAATATAGAAACATCACATACAAGAAATTATCCTCACATTACTCGGGTGCGTTAGATATAAGCTAATTGTACGACCATCGAAAATCATTTGAAAGGTCATATTTAACTATATAACTAGCATAGTATAGTGGAAAGGATAAACAACACACGAAAACACCCAAGTGCACATAAATCGAAGCAAACACGAAACGAAAAGTGACCTACAGGAATCCTAATGCATCCCAATAGTAAATAAGACAATCTCCTTGCTAATCTCCCTCTAATGATTAGATTTGTCTAATTAAAGTAAGGAAATTGATGGCATTTTGGCTAAAAATGAATCTTGAGGTTAGAACTAATTTTGGGAAGTGTGGAAATGGTTAGGAAGCGTTCTATCATCTTCGTTAGGCAGAAATCCTGAAATGGGCTATTAGGCCTAGTCCAAGCCTTACTATTACCCACAAATATGTTTAAAAAATATCTAACTTTAAATGGTAATATCTTATAAACATAAGGCCAAAAAATTATTATGACCACTCTATGGATAGAGAAACCATAATATCTTTCATTTGGAAGTGTATTTTGACCATAATTTGGTTCATCTAAAAGTTATTGGCCTTACACGTTTTCACGATCAAAACCGTTCAATAAAATTTTGAAGGATGTAAAATATCACTACTCATCATTACTCAAAGTTATAGCATTATACGATCCAATTTGGATTTAAAAATAATATTGTACTATCATTCAATATGTAAATACAGATCTCTATAGGATACTAGACTATTTCAATAATCTTGGATAATAAGTTTCTCTATATGCTCATCTTTCATGAAATTTAGTCGCTTAGCTTGTTCAATCTCACGTAGTTAAGTAAAGTTTGGCTATTTTCTGCTCCATTGTAGTTTAAAAAGAAATATTACCCAATCTTGGTTTATAAACTACGCTAGGTTTTTTGTCATCATTTATGTTAGATAATTTTATAGTGAGGTAATGTTGCTAGTTGGAATAACATTCAATGAGGATGTACTACAAATCAGACCTTATTTGTTCCATCTAAGTAGTAACTTTATAATATATTATACTATTTTTAACATTCTTCATATTGATGTTTTTCTTTTGGTTCCATGGAAGGAGTTTGATGTAAAGTAGTAGTAAAGGGAGAGAAAGCTGTTTGGATGGAGGAAGTTCTTGATTAGAAATAATCAATTTAGAACACATAAAATGGTATGCACATTATCTGATCTGGATTGATGGTGATTTCATAATCAATGATGATTATTGCTTGCCTTATATGTAAGGTTCTTGACATGTTATGTGTAAGCTTCTTGACTAATTATTTGTAAGCCTTTTGGCTTGTTTCTTTGTTGTGATACTTTGAAATTATTGGTTATTTTAATATTTGTTATGCATGGCGAATGGTTGTATGTTGAATTATCATATTTTAATGCTTGTTATATACATTTATGGAATCCAACATGATATATGTCTACACACACATAGAGAAAATTGATAATATAATTGTTGTACAGTTGAAACTTTTATACAAAATTGTGATGAAATGCAACGATCTAGAATTTCAAATATTTCATACTTAAATATGTGAATTATTCAAATATTTTAATCTTGGAGTAAATGTGATAAAAATGATTTGTAACCTTCATAACCCCTATTTAATCATAACTAATGTTGGTAAACTTGCTTTGGAAAATGTTTAAAAAATAAACACTTTGAAGAAATATCGGTAATGTGACCGAAATTCATTTTATCGATAAACAACTTTTTTGTTCATTAAAGATTGTCCAAAAAAAATTTATGGACACTAAAACAGTTAGAAAATCATTAATATGAAATAAAAATGTTTTTCCATTTATGGAAAATAAAATATGATGACAAGCACCTTTGTCCAAGTGGTTAATTGATTCGGCTTTGGTGTAGGATGTCACAAGTTCGAAACTTGCTTTCGAACGTTTATTTGACATGGGATATGTTGTCCCAATGATTTGTTGTATATAAAGTACTAGTTCAAAAAAAATTAAAAAAAATAAAATATGATGATGTCATGGGAATATATTTTGAAAAATGAGCATTTAATAAAAGTCTTAATTGTTTAGCAAGAGATGTAAATGTGTAATGGTGGCATGTGATAGCGAGGCTCCTTTATCACCTTTAATTAAGGATTGACAGTAGTAATGACCTCTTATTCAAGCCTACAAATATGCCCTTAAGGTTAAGGCTAATCAATGTTTATAAAAGTTAGAAAATGATAGAAACTAATTAGTACCAATCCACTTCTGTGTCACTAATCTCTCTAATTAGTTCAAATCTCTTCCGAACTTCATCAAACTTTGACCAACATCTTAGAACACTGTAGAAAGCATGGATCTAAAGTCAAAGCGGAAGAAATGTGAAACAATAGGGTTTCATTTGGGTCGTGAGTACTGGAAGGATGGAAGGTGGCCAAGCACCTTTTGTAGGAAAGGCGTGTCTTTAGGATTTTGAGTGATGCTAGGAAGTGGTTCTTTGTTCTTATGTGTTGTAGCTTATGTTTGGCATTGATTTGGGTGAGTTATCTCACTATCTTGTGTATACATATTGTGTTATATATGTTTTATGCTTGAAATATAAAGTTAAATGACTAATTAAAGTTATAAACTTTACCCCACTTTGCTTTTGAAAGAAAATGATAAATTTGTATGTATAACACCGTGCAGTTAAAGCCCCACTAAAGCTCTACAAAATTCCTGCTATAGCGCATAGCGCTCCTCGATCGCTACACTATTTCAATTTAGTGCTATCAAATAGTAGATCCGCTATAACCCTACTATTTTTCGGTGCACCCACTAAATCAATGTTTTTTTGCACCCATTTTAGCAACATTAATATATAAAGGTTGATTCGACTAGTTCTCGTTTAAAATGAATCAACAAAATTTGGGTAAAGACCTAATTTTAAGGCATAAATGCTCAATATAAGTATTGTGTTCACAAAATTTAGTTTGTATAAATTATGATATTCTTTGGTTTTGTTGCATATTATTAGGCAATATTTGTTTTTATATGTAAATGATGTGAGAATGATAATAAATCAACTCTAAATATTTGGTTTTATATCTAACTAAGCTTTTTGCAACTCCACTATATCTCCGCTTTATCCCCACTATAACTTTTTGTACCTCCACCGCTATACAACTGCTAAACGCTTTAACTGAATAGGTATAATATCACTACTATTATCTTTATAAAATGTAGCATGACCTTGACTTGATGTTTATATGGTTATGTGGATTGTACATTGAATTTGGAATGGATTTGTAATGGTCCATATAGCGATAGTCGTTATAATTGCACTTTGACATCCCATAACTTTATCTAATGTAAATGGAAGATTTATGGCCTTAACTTAGTATAACTTATTTTACTTGCTCTCTAAACATTGTGTGGTGTACGGGGTAGCAAGGAATTGATTTGAAAGGTCTTAGAAATTGTGAACCAAAGTTGTGAAAGTTAGAAGCAAAAAGGTCGCTATGGATGCACTTTGAAAATGCCTTGTGTTGAACGATTTTCAAAGTCAACTTTGATAGACATCCTAGGGTTTCTTTGCAATTTAATAAGTAACATAAGTGTACTTATTATTAGAAAAATATTAAAATTTAAATCATTCCTTAATTTGTGAAAACAAAGCTACAAAAAGTTATAGCGAGGAGAAGGTCGCTGTATGGGCACTTTGAAATAGCTTGTTTTAAGGAATTTTTATAATTAAACGTAAAAGTATACTTAAGGGGTTCTTTCAATTTTCTCTAAGTACCCCAAGTGTAGTACTTGCCATAAAATTTTTAGGTCTTAAATCATTTGTCTAAGTGGTGAAAACTGGCCACAAAGATAGAGCATTTTCATGCTGATTTTTTGTTCAAGAACTCTATATAGCATTTATAAATGTTGTCCTTGACCCATTATAGCATTTCTAGGCTTTTGAATTTCTTTATTTTAAAATATGACGTTTTGACTAGTTTTTCCTGATTTAAATAGTTTATAAATTATTACTTTGTGGAATCTTTTTACGAAAGTTCTAATAAAATGTATTTGAGCTCTAAAAAAGGTTAGAAGTTTAAATATAGTTTTAATAATTATTTACGAATTTTGGAAGTAAAGCGCTATAAAATGTAAAACATGTTTTGTTGATTTTATCAAATTTCTAAATGTGTTATTTTTCAATAATATTTTACATAACTATTTAAAACCCATTTATAATTATGATGTGCACGTAAATGTGCACGTTTTTATCGCCATATTTAATCTATTTAAATTAAATAAATGATCATATTGGGTATTTTAACTTGTTTTAACCAAAATTCACATTAATTCCAAATTGTCACACATTCATCGTCATACAAGGGTGAAATGGTCATTTTTGTGCATTTATTAAATTGTGAAAATTTACTTAGAATTTTCTATGTTTTTTGTAGGAAATTTGGTGACTTTTACAAGTGGTTTAATGAAGATATGCATGCACAAAATCAATACAAAGGAATGAAGATGGAAATAATTCCAAGTGAAGATCATGGAGGACCCCACCTACCCACCTACCTTAATGTACAAATTAAAGGCTAATGCACATACTTATGGATTTAATGGCTTCATGTACATTTAAGTGGGGATTAAAACATGCTAATGATAACTTGGCCTCCACACTTTCTCATGGGCATTTTGGGCATTCCCCAAAAATAGGAATTAGGGTTTTAAACTTGTATATATACCCATATGTTTCATGTAATCTATCATCTTCTCTTAGTCTCTCTTAGGCCTCCTTCTCTTTAGTTTAGTTTAGATCAAATAAAAGAAAGCTCTCTTTCTCTTTTAATGGCTACGTAGCCAATTTTTATTTCTTGTAATCTTTTTTATTTTATGCAATTTAATACATGCTCTTTCCTTTTCATGTTCATTTACTTTCATGTTGTAGTGTAGGTTTCTCTTATTTCATGCAAGTAGATTAGTTTTGTTTCTTTGCTTTGCTCTCTTTTTCTTTCTTGTTTGCTTTCATGTTGCTTTCTACATTTGTTAATTTGATAACAAATATGAGAGCTTAATCCCTACAATTTAGGGGTAATGAAGCTCTCTAGTATGTAGATGCAACATTTTGATGTTTATGCTCTCTTTTTGTGCTTTAATGGAAACACTTGAAGTGGTTTAATGATGTTGTTTAGCTTTGAATTTGATAGTCTATGTTGTTCATAACAAATAGGCTATGCTTAAACAAACATAACACAAATTGCCTCTTCATCTAAATATGATTATGGCAAAGAAGTGAATGTTGAAATTGAAATTTGATAGCCTATATTTCTAAACAATAGTTAATAGGCTATGCTTAAAATATATTTTTATTTCAACTTTGTTGTCATATTTCATGAGAGTTAAATGTGTATTAGTGGTTGTGTTATAGTTTGATGGTTTATATTGAGCTAATTAATAGCACAAATATACCATACTTATGATAAGCACATCAACTAATTCACTAATGACAAGAAAAGAGAGATCATAACTTCAAATTGTTGATTTATGTGATCTAGAGAGTGGAAATTGCCTCTAAATTGTCTTAACACTCTCATATTTTTATCAATTTTCTTTTGCTTGTTTTTCTTCTTTTCTAGTTTAACATTCTCTTCAAGATTGGTTTAATTTGATTGAATGGATTTTTAAAATCATCAATTCCCTGCGGATCGACCCGTATTCGCCGCGTGCTACATTCGTACACCGTGCGCTTGCGGTATAAATTTTATTTCTAAATTCGTTCGACGGTTTTCTAATCCGATAGAATTTCCGTCGACGAACAAATTATTTTTGAAGTATTTATATATGTATAAGTTTAGAAAGCAAGCTAAGTATTTTATAAATGAATGAAAGGTAGTTTTAAATTATGACACTTATGTTATAATAAATGGTTTTGCAAAGTTAGTAAAAGTATATTTCCTTGTTTAGTTAGTGTAGATATATTTAAAACTTTAAAATGAATGTTTTAAAGATAATGACAAGTACGAAGTAGTTTTTGGTTTATTGTGACAATGTTTTGATAATATTTGTTTTGAGCCATTTTTTATTATACTTAGCAATATAATTAAAAATTTAAAAAGAATGTTTTAAGGATAATTATAAGTGGAATGGTTGTGGGTTTATTGTGACAACGTTTTAATGACATTTGTTTTTAACCCATTAAAGTATACTTGTGCAAATGTGAAATCTTGTTTAAGATTTGTCAAAATTCTTATGTCATTTGGAATAAAAATATGGATACATTTCTAAGTATTGAAAGGGTAGAAACAAATAGTTGAAAGTTGTATACATGTATATATCTTTTCCAATGGTATTTAAAAAATATATATACTAGTATTTACAAAAATATTTTATTTAATAAAAGTATCAATTAAATGAAAAGGGGATTAGAAGTCGCTTAAGTGACTTAATCTTGCTTTGTATATCTTGATCATGCTTTGTTTCTGGAAATTATTTCGGCAGGTATTTAGCATTAAAAGCCGACTAAGTAGACTTGTTTATTTGTGAGAGTTTAGATGAAGTGCTTAGGCAAGACTTTGATGCAACTAGTCCTTTAACTTACCTGGTTTCACTCTTGACCGAGAGATTGTATAAGTTAAGAAGTTTGGAGATATGATAAGTATACAAGATTTAGTTTCCATATGTGATCATTCTCATTGTTGTTGAATTTGACAAAATTAACTTAAAGAACTGAAATTGAGTTAACCGAAAATTCGTTGATTCGTTCTTGAAAAGACTGGGATCGGTAAGTGTTTTACTTATAAACCACTTCAAGACTATGACATATGTTCTATCTCTTAAAAGTGGATTTGTTCGACATGTTGGAATCCATTTGGGGATTTGTGATCTGTTTGAGTGAGAATGACTTGGGTGTTGAGATGCTAAACATAGTTTCACCATCACTATATGACTAAAAACATAATAGGTTGTACAATGTAGGGGTTTAGCTAACCTATATGGGTACATCAACTTCGATATCTAGAGTATGCTTATCGATATGTTGCGCGTGGAGAGTTGTTGATATTTGTTTCACGTGTTAGGGCGTGGTCAGTTGTGTTTATCTTGTGGTATATTATATTTAGAGATATTCAATGCTCGGAAGGTGTTTTTTGATCCTTGTGCATGAGTTCGGATCCGGCTTGATCCTAAGAGATCTCAATGGAAAATCCATATATGCGAACTTGCCTTAGCGGTTTTTGTTGTATACCTATAAATGTTGTTTTTGTGTAATCAATGTAAGCGTCACAACTATTTCTTGATTTATATTCTTCATCCTAGGAATTATCCATTATATCACATTATGTACTTATTAGATGGTGGTTCTTTTGAGAGGATAATAATTTCCAAATAGTCTTAAATGTACTGTTATATCTTGGTTGCATATTCATTAAGTTTCTCACATCAGATTTATGTCTGACTCATGGTTTTATATTTCTGTTATTTCCATGGATGCTCTTCTGATTAGTCTATGAAAGGCATGTTTTAGTTGGATGTTCATTGAAGCTCGAGGAAAGGAGTTGGATTTTTCACCTACCATAGTATTCTTATGTCCACTACATTACTATTATATACATTAGAAATTGTAAGGACATGTCATTTATATCTGTTTAGGCTGATGATAGTATTTACAATTGTAGCTCTAAAATGTTGTATTCCTTAGAGTGACAGTTTTTTACTATCTTATGATATTATATGTTATCTCCATATGTGAGATTCTGATATAGTTCCTTCTTTCTTGTTTTGTTTCCTTTTCTTTTTATTTTTACCCAACCAATTTGTTTTTCTGGCACTTAAGTGCTTGTCACATTAATACCATGTATGTATTGGTGTCGATATTCGAGGGGTCGAAAATGTGAATCATTACGGTATCAGAGTTGAAGGTTAAGAGAGAACCTTAGCTTTGATAGGGTATGACTCATCAAGAGACAGGGTAACGGAATTCCCTAGCATGAGTTGAGTGTATAATGGATATAAGAGCGTATTTGTATTTGTTATAGCGTATGCCTTAAAGGTAATTCCAATAATGAAAATTAAGGATATTATATAAAGTAACTTATATAAGTATGAATTATCAGAGTATGTTTTACTAAAGTGGGGATTAATATGTTCTTTTGTTACCCCTTATTAGTTAGTTTAGCCATGCTCGGCTAGTTTATGAGCATTGTTACCCGTTGTAGAATGATTTAACACGCTCGACCAGTTTGTTAGCATTATTATCATTTACAGAATTATTAAGTTATTATGCTCTGCAATTTATGATCATTGTCATCATTTGTTGATTGATTAGTTATGCTCGGCACTTTATGAGTATAGACTATTATTTGCTAATTTTTGAGTTGTGCTTAATCAGCTTATGAGCAATTTTAACTTTCTACATCATTGGTTGGGTAGATAGTATTTGTGGGTACATTGAAACAAATACATTGTCAATTGAATTTCAAAGTTTCATTATATGATGTTCGGTGACAATGTTGGGTTTAAAGTTAATTCTAACAAAAGTTGTTTATTATGATATAAAGAAAAGATAAGATATTTTGTAAATAAACAATTGTGAAAAGATTTATATAAAAATGTAATTTATATAAGTATGGTTTATAAACAACGAGAATTTTAACCGATATTTTGAGAACTTAATTTCCAGTATTTTTGAAAATGTTTTTCAAGATTTAAGAGAAGTTAATAATAGTATTATTTGAAAGTATTTATGAATAGAAATATTAAGAAAAGGATTTTAAAGGAAGTATAAAGTGTTGAAGTCACTTCTGTTGCTAGAAAATAATTCTGGGTGATGACTACAGTATCATCGATATTCATTTTTGGGTTTCAAAATAGGGGATGCTATAGAGTAGTTTTGGGAAAATAGATTTTGATTTAATCTTGAAAGTATGATTTGATATACAAAAGATAAACGTATATATTATTATTTCAATTAATTCGGAATAAAACCTGGCTGTTTAGTTCTAAAGTAATTCTTTAAAAGAAATTTGATACAAACTTTTTATATAGAATTTTTTTTAAGATGCTACATAGAGTGCCTGGGTGGTAATGGCGTGGCCTAAAATAAATGTTAGAACTTTCATGTTTTCCCTTTTTGGGTAAAGTTGTTTAATAAATAATTGAAACTTGGTTAAGTTATTTTATGGACATATATACCATATGCTTTAGTAAAGTTAGGTATGTGCATCAAGTTATGATATGTTGTTTGATTGTTTTCATTTGTTGAAATGAAATGGATTTTTTTGACGACTTTGGACAGTTGGGAACTTCTAAATCGTAATAGAACTTGAAACTAAGTGTTTTTGTGAAAATATAAAAATTAATTTTTTGCTACCTTCTAATTGAGAAGATAGTACGTTAAAGCAAGTTTTAAATGGTTAAACATTCATGTTAAGTAAAATGAATTAGATGTTTTGTATATACTCTTAGGATGTAGTGGAGTATTATATAAGTATGAACTTAAATTATGAAATGTTTATAAAGTTGAAGTTATGTTTCTATGAAATAGTTTTTGTATTGAATTAGATATACTATCAGGGTAAACAAACGTGATTAAAAAGTAGTTGGTATAATTGAGAAACCAAGAAGATGAATACGTAAGTTGTACGTAGATCATTTTATTTGCATGACTGTTCATGATTTAGTATTCGAGTACATGATTTCTAAGTGATTTGCACCGGTCTGTACAAGGATTTTTCATTTGATTCTTGACGGTGAATATTTGATACAGATTCTTGATATGATCCCAAGTTTTCTATCACAATATATGGCTATGTAAGGAGAATGGTGGCGTCAAATCAAGGTACTAGAACGGAGTCTGCACTAGAGAGGTTAAGTGATTTATACAACTTTGAAAGTGAAATATATGTGGTCGAGCGAGTGATCAGATTCGATATTGTGTACGAATGATCCATAGACATCGTACAGGCTTTAATATATATGCATACTATGTTTTGTTTGCTTATGGAGTTCAAGTAATGACTCTTTAATTCGTTATGAGGTATCATGAATAACCATCTAAGTAATAACTTGAGGCTGTTGAGCGTAAGGTACGCTTATTAGATTGTTTATCATCCTTGTACGATGAGAAGGTTTCTAAACTTAGGAAAACCATGAACTTAGTTTGCTAGTAATTATAATACTGTTGAGTATTTATGTGTGATTGTTTCTTTTGTTGCTCATGTTAGAATTTTGAGGGCGAAATATTCTAAGTGGAAGAGAACGCAACGACCCAAAATTTCAGACACTTTATATTTAAATATCCAATTATTTAAATATTTTATCATGGATTAAATGTGATAAAGATGATTTAATAAGCTTCTTAACCCCATTTTAAATCATAACTAACAGCGATAAACTTATTTTGAAAAAAATGTTTAAAAAAATAAATACTTTGAAGAAATATCGATAATATAAGCAAAAAATCATTTTATCGATAAACAGCTTTTTTGTTCATTAAAACTTGTTCAATTTTTTTTACCTACACTACTTAGGAAATCATTATTAAGAAATAAAATTATTTTTCCATTTATGGAAAATAAAATATGATGATGCCATGGGAAGATAATTTGAGAATTAAACATTTAAAGAAAGTCTTAAGTGTTAAGTAAGAGATGTAAAGTTGTAAACGTTGCATATGAGGGGGATGCTCCTTTGTGACCTTTCATGAAGGGTAGAAGGAGGTAATGACCTCTTGTTCAAGTCTACATATACACCCTTAAGGTTACGGCTAATCACTTTTTACAACATTAAGAAAATGGTAGAAACTAATTAGTATTAATCCACTTCCATCTCTACTAATCTTTCTCTATTTAGTTCAAATCTCTTCCAAACTTCACCAAACATTTACCAACACCTTAGAACACCTTAGACAGCATAGATCTAAAATCAAAGTGAAAGAAAGATGAAAAAATAAGGGTTTCATTTGGGCCGTAAGCACTTTGTGAGGAGCGAAGGTAGTCAAGCACTCTTTTGTAGCATATGTGGTATCTTTAGGCTTTTGGGTGATGGTAGAAAGTGGTTCTTTGCTCCTGCATGTTTGAACTTGTATTAGGCTTGGATTTGGGTGAATTGTCTCACTATCTTGTCTGTACATATTGTGTTGTATATGTTATGTACTTGAAATATAAAGTTAAAGTGACATTAACTAATTAAAGTTATAAACTTTTGACCCCTTGCTTTTGAAAGAAAATGACAATTTTATATTAAATAACATCACTCTTATCATTTACATAACATGTGATTTGGCTTAGACTTGATGTTACATGATTATTTGGATTGTATGTTGAATTTAGAATGGATTGTAGTAGTCCGTAAAGCGATAGTCTTATAAGTGCACTTTGATATCCCTTAACTTTAACTAATTTAAATGAAAGGTTTATGACCTTAACTTGGTATAAATTGTTTTAGTTAATCTCTACACATTATTTGGTGTGTGGAACAATAAGGAATTGATTTGAAAATTTATAGAAATTGCGAACTAAAGTTGTGAAAGTTGGAAGCGAAAAGGTCGCTAAGGGTGCACTTTGAAAATTACTTGTGTTCAGCGATTTTCAAAGTCAACTTTGAGAGACATCCTAAGGCTTCTTTGCATTTTTAATAAGTACAATAAGTGTACTTATTATTGGAAAAATATTTAAGTTTAAATCATTCATTAACTTATGAAGCAAAGTTGCAAAATGTTATAGCGAGAAGAAGGTCGCTATACGAACTCTTAAAAAATATCTTTTTTTGAGGATTTTTATAATTAAACTTGGAAATATTCTTAGGGATTTCTTTCCACGTTTTTAAGTACCCTAACTGTAGTACTTGATGTAAAAATTTCAAGTTTTAAATCATTTGTTTAAGTGGCGAAAACTGACCACAGAGATTGGACATTTTCATGTTGATTTTCTACCCAGGAGTTTTAGAAATCATTTATAAATGTCATCTCCCACCTGTTACAGCATTTCTGGGCCGTTGCATTACTTCATTTTAAAATGCGACTTTTTGTCTAGTTTTTAGTGCTCTAAATGGTTTATAAATTAATTTATGTGTGGAATCTTTTATGGAAGATCTAATAAAATTTACTTGAGCATGAAAATGATTAGAAGTTTAAATATTGTTTTAATAATTATTTATGAATTTTGGAAGTGAAATGTAAAACATGCTTTTTGTTGATTTTATCAAATTTCTAAATATGTTATTTTTAATTAATATTTTACATAGATATTTATAATATATTTATTATTATTTTTGAAGTATATATATATATATATATATATATATATATAAGTTAGGAAAATTAAGTTAAGTATTTTAACAATGAATGAAAGGTAGTTTTGATTAAACACTTATGTTATAATAAATGGTTTTTTAAAGTTAGTAAAAGAATATTTCTTGTTTCATTAGTGTAGATATATTTAGAACTTTAAAATGAATATTTTAAAGATAATGGCAAGTATGAAATGATTTGGGTTTGTTGTAACAATGTGTTAATAACATTTGTCTTTCGCCCTTTTTAATTATACTTAGCAATATAATTAGAACTTTAAAAGGATTGTTTTAAAGATAATTATAAATGAAATTGTTTTGGATTTGCTGTGACAATGTTTTAATGACATTTTTAACCCATTAAAGAATTTGTGCACATGTGAAATTTTGTTCAAGAACTGTGAATATTCCTATACCATTTGGAAAAGAAAATGGATTCATTCTAAGTATTGAAAAGAGTAAAAGTGAATAGTGAAAAGTAGTAAACATGTGTATATCTTTTGTAATGTTACTTTTAACGTATATACATGTATTTACAAAGAGGTTTTAATTAATAAAAGTATTAATCAAATGAAAAGGGGATTAGAAGTCTCTTATGTGACTTAATCATGCTTTGTATGTCTTGACCGTGCTTTGTTTGTTTACATTTTTGTAGAAAATATTTAGTCATTTACTTAGCACTAAAAGCCGACTAAGTAGAGTTGTTTAACGATGAGAGTTAAGAAAGAAGTGTCTAGGCAAGGCTTTGATGCAAGTAGTTCTTTAACGTACTTTGCTTCACTCTTACACAAGATATATTATAAGTTGAGAAGTTTGGAAACGTGATAAGTATAGGAGACTTAGTTCACATATGTGATCGTTCTCATTGTTGTTGAATTTACCAAATTAACTTAAAGAACCAGAATTGAGTTAACAGGAAATTCATCGATTCCATCTTGAAGAGATTGGGATCGGTAAGTGTTTTACTTATCGAAAACTACTTCATGACATAGATACGTGTTCTGTCTTTGGAAGTGGATCTGTTCGAGATGCAGGAATCCATTAGGAATTCATGGTTTGTTCGAGTGAGGATGGCTCATGCATTGAGATGTTGAACGTGGCTTCACCATCAGTATATGACTAAAGACAGAGTAAGATGCGCAATCCGGCGGTTTAGCTAACCTATGGAATTACATCAATTACATTATCTTGAGTATGCTTATCGATTTATTGAGCGCGAGGAGTTATTGATACTTGGTTCACGTGTTAAGGTGTGGTTCAGTTGTGTTTACCTTATGGTATATTTTATTTAAAGATATACGATGCTCGAAAGGTGTTTTCTGATCCTTGTGCGTGAGTTTGGATCTGGCTTGATCCGGTGAGATTTCAATGGAAAATCCGTATAAGCGAACGCGCCTTAGTGGTTTTGTTTGTATACATATCAATATTATTGTGGTGTGATCAATGTAAGCATCATAATTATTTATTGATTTATATTATTCACCCTAGACATTATCTATTATATCATAATATGTACTTATTAGATGGTGGTTCTTTTGGGGGAATAACCATTTTTGAACAGTCTCAAAAGTATAATTATATGTTGGCCGCATATTTCTTGAGTTTCTCGCACCAGATTTATATCCGACTCATGGTTTTTCCTCATTCCATGGGTGCTTTTTTAGTAGTCTTAGAAAGGCAGGTTTTAGTTGGAAGTTCATTGGAGCTCGAGGAGACGAGCTGGATCTTTCACCTACTGTAGTATTCTTATTTCTGCTACATTGCTAATATGTATATATTAGCAATTGCAAGAAAATGTTGTTTAAACTGTCCAGGCTTATGATAGTTTTTAGAATTATAACTGTGAAATGGTGTGTATCTTAGAGTAATAGTTTGGTACTAGTCTTTTGATATTATATGTTATCATTCCATTTGTGGAATTCTGATATCGTGTTCCTTCTTTTTTATTTTGTTTCCTTTTCTTTATATTTTTACCCTAACAATTCATATTTCCGACGCTTGAGTGCTCGACACATAAATACCGTCGATATATTAGTGTCGACATTCGGGTGTGAAAATGCGAGTCATTACAAGAAAATTTTATGTGAACTTTGTATGCTTCCTTCAAGGAAATGAAATTCCTAAAGGTTAAAAGCGTTATTAATTTTAAGAAGGTTGTAACGAAGCGAATATCGTTTGTAACAGCTATTTGCGTTGTTAAAATTTTAATTTATCACACTAATTACCGTTGGGAATATGACATGCATGCATCACCACATGGATTTTAGTGGTTATTACCACTTCAATTTTTTCATTAGTAACGGTATTAATATTATAATTTTTTCAATAGTAGTTGTAAAAACCGTTACAATTATTTGCATTAGTAATGGTTATAATCGTTACAATTTTGAGGACAAAACTTTTGCCATGCACTCGGCAATAACGGATATAACCATTACAAATTTAATTGTAACCATTATAATGATTACAAATGCCTATGTTTTGGTGTTATATCACTCGCTACCAAAAAGGTTGGACCAAACATTGGACAAGTGCTAAAAACCTTTGCTCCTTAGTTTTAACAAAATGTAGAAGATGAAATTTCTTTATTTTTTTTTTTGCATGTATCTTTTATGTCAAGTTAATGTCAATAAATAGGCGTAAGTGGAAATTTAAGCCCGGAATTCAAAAGGATATATAATTTTATGCACAGGACAAAATTGAGCTTTTAGAAAAAGAAAAAAATAGTTAACGGAAAACGTTAAAAGTAATAAAGTAATTTTTTTTTCAGTTTAGATATACTCACAGTAACAAGTGCCAAGTGCACTATCAAAACACTATATATGCCCATTGGTCCATGCTGCACATTTATGCTTGTAAGTTTTCCTTGTCATCCTTACTCCATTCATTTAATGAAACATTAGTGGAAACAATGATATATAAAGAGGAAAATGTCAAAAATAATAGGTAATGTGGGAGTAATGAGTTTTGTTGTAGTTATCCAACACTTTGAAATGGTAAACAACCTCTTGCAGCAAAACTATAGTGAGGTGCTTCAATTTCTCAACAAATTTAAGAGGGGTGGAGAGTGAGACACTTATAATAGTGAGATAGAAACATAATGAGGGTTAAGCTGTTTAGATGGATATGAAATTAGTAGGAGTGGGACTTTTTGAATCTAAACTAAAGTGGAAACAAGAAGAAATCAGAAGTGTTGCTAAAGAGAATGGTTTTGGAAAAAAATGCAAAAGTGATTATATAACTGGACATAGGATAATTTGGTAGTTGGAAGAAGATTGGTAAGTAGAATGTTGATGAAATATGCTCCTATGAGGACAAAGGAACCTAATAATATCAATCAATGCTCATTTATGTAAGTTCTTCTTAGAGTTATTATTATAATGATTAGTCATTGTAGATTTACAATATCAATTAAAGCCCATAAACTAACATCGGTTTATGGTATCAGTTTATTTTAGCGATGATTGGTCATCAACTTATGCTATTAATTAAAAACAATAACCTAAGAAATTTGCTATGAACAGTTGCTAGACAGCGACTGTGGATTGCACTCGCTCATACTATTGGCTAATACATGGATTGTGGGATCCATAGAAATTTCGTCAAAAATTTAATAAATTAGTTTGCCAATGAATGCTCGAGTACAAGCGCAGTTGCTTGCAGGCGACTGGTGCTGGAAGTCCTCATAACCTAAATGGTATCAATAAATTCCCACTTGAGTCAGCAGGGACAAATGCGATAAAAAATGAATAGCCATTTTTTTGCATTTACTTTCTTTTTCATGCGATCTACTTTACCAAGTTCAAGAAAGTTTTCTGCTAAATTTTATCCATATTCTTGCACTCTGATATACCAAGTTCAACAAGCTCGACCTAAAGGTTACTTCCTTATTTTAATATATGTCTTTCCTTTTAGTGTGAGGTTGAATTTGTTATTTTTGTCCTAAATTTACGATTATACATCTTGATTCGAATTTTATGTCCCAAATTTCTATTTTTTTCGATTAGTACGGTTACCGCTTGATTTTCTTTGTTTATTTCACAGGAGTTTATTAGATTTATTAATTCACAAGCATCGTAGGGCCTTCTGCTGTTCTATAAAATTATTACAGGGAAATTTGAACTATTTCTTACTTTTCATGGTATACATCAAATTCAGTTACCCTTTTTTTACTATTAAGATTATAGATTTGGGTTTCTTTATTCGTTTTGGTGGAAGTTATTGGTCGATTTTACATAAGAACCAAAAACACCTTAAGTTTTTCTTTTTTTGAATTAGCTAGAGAACCAACCTCCACTTGTATACTCTAGGGAAGTATGTGTCTGTCAAACACACACTTAGTATACTTGTTACATGGTTATTAGTTTCAGAGTTTGAAATCATGAGCTTTAGTCTCACAATCCGAACCATCAATAAACTGTGCTATCCCTATTGGCAACACCTCAAAATTTTCTCTATACTCAAATATAGGTAAATTTATCTTTATTTCGTTCTCAAACATATGTATCTAAGAAAATCAAAAGGAAAGAAAAAGTATAAATGCATGCAATATTTATATTTTTCTTTTGGTAGATAATTTCACATTTTGTTAAAGAATTAGTTTTAAACGTATGTTTTGAAAACTTGTTTTTTCAAACATTTGTGTAGTCTTTGTCAGTCCAAATTTTTTTTAATGAATTTGGACGATGTTCTTCTTAATCAATCTAGGATTTTAGTATTTTAGAGCAACATTTAATTCAACCAGGGTACTCATTTTAATGTCACTAAGGTTTAAAAACTTGACTTTGAACCTCTACATGTAGCTCATACCAATTGGCGCTTAAGTAAGTAGTCCATGAAAAATTATTATGTTATTTAATTAACTTTGAAATGCTTATAGGAAACAAACATTTACGGTGATCATCGAAGTCTTGGTGATCTTGTACAATAATAAATTGTTTTGAATTTTATGCAGTTTGGTAGCTTTTATAAATAACTATAAGATAGAGATACAGTTATTCACAATGGTTACATGTGATTTTTTTTAAATAGAAAGGACCATATCAAATATTGTTACCATGCAATAAATAAATGTTATTAATTGTATTTAAACGATTCTATTTCAATACAAACTAACCATAGAATTAAACTATAATTCAATTTAAGAAGAAAATCAATTACATATCAAGTCTCTTTAATTCTTATTAATCATAGAATTAACATGTAGTAAAATATTATTTTTTATTTATTTTCCTTTTGTCAACAACCTTTCAAATACAAAACAGCCTTAGAAGCTTCTATTATTCTGTACAATTTGTTACAAGTAAATTGAACCATTTCTTATTTCTCACATTTTATATCAAAATATATTTTCATATTTTTATTTTTATTAATAAGATTATGAATGTTAATTTTCTTGTTTATTAATATATAGACATGAAAACCCATAGATATTTTGTATAATTAAATATAGGTTCATTTTTATTCCATTATTAAACATAAGTATATAAGAAAGTCAAGTTGAGAGAAAATTGTTATACCTAAAGTAAAATAACATTAAAATAACATATTTTATACTTTTCTTTAAGGAAATATATTAATTTGTAAGCAACACTTTTGCTCTTCCTTCAAAGATAATTAAAAATTTTTGTTAACAGTTTAATTTTAAATAAGTATTTGTCGACCAATTCATTTCAAAATGTTTTTAGTGGCCTAAACCAATATGAGATTCTTCATTTTTATAATTCCAACGTTTTCCTACTTAATTATTTTAGATTTCTAATATTTATCTATTGTGTTATTTAATGAATCATGAAATATTCATAGGCAACATACATTCATGGTTATCATCAATCTTGGTGATTTTATGCAATAATGAGGTAATTATTTATGATTTTTATGGAATTTACTTTAGTTACATTATTCGAGTCTCTATGTAGTTTGAAAATGTTTACAGATAACTATAAATTAGAGAAAATTTTATTTCTAATGGTTCTAGGTGAACTACTTTTATGTAGGAAGGATCATAATAAATATAAGTATAATGCATGCTTTTAGTTTCGATCAATTTGAATTCAAAATAATATAATTTAATGAAAGAATTTGTTATATACAAACTCTCATTAATGATAATCAATTATAGAAATAACATAAAATCAATTTTTTATTTATTCTCTTTAACAAGGTCGGATAAAAACTAAAATGATTGAAAGAAATATAATTATAGACTATTTTCTTTAAGAACCTTACCAAACTAATATTATGGTACATAATGTTGAGCTAAATTCACACAAATGACTATAAACCAACCAAAACGTACATGGAAGTAATAAGATCATGTTGTAGTAGTGTGATGAAACAAACACCAACAAGAGAATTCAAACAACAAATCATAGAACAAAAATAGAGAGTTCGCACACGGATTTATAGTGGTTTCACTATTACGAGATAGTGTAAATCCACTTTGGGAAGAGGAGATTTACAAAATTGATAATGGAGGCTAAGAATGACTATCTTTATATAAATATTATTAATTAGGATTGAAATAGTTGATTTATTGTTATAAATAAATGCTCATTAATTTTTCTATTCATATAGGAAACGTTTACTCATTTGATTTTCCAGTTTCTTCCAATTTGCATACACCTAATAATGTGCCTTTCTTTATCAACTGATTAGGGAATTAATTGATTATTCAATTATCCTAAAATAATTCTCCTTATGTAGGTAATTCATTGCCCTCTTAATGCTATAAATGAGACAATATTTTGAGTCATTTCAAATATCTTCCAAATTTTCTGTAATTGGAAATATTGTATCACCAAAATCAACAATATCTTCCGAATCTTCTTTAATATGGAAATATTATATCATCGAAATATAAAAATCTCCATCTTGATACTATATTTCCATTCAAGCTTACCAAGTCCACTTACATCCTTTTATTCGAAGCAACCCTCAGATAAGACATTATGGATACTTCCCCAATGATTTTTAGCATGACCATCACTAATTGCACTTTGTCAATGAAATCTGGTAAGGCTACCATATGCCAAACAAGTGTTGAAAGTACCATCTCCATATAAGACCTATCAATCTCTACAATGAAAACTAACATCTCCATCTACAAATTCACTTTCCCTATGTGCCATCAGATGGAACTTAGCACTTCAGCAAGCCAATCGAATTCTAGTAATGCTCGAACTTTGCAACAAGCAAGGACTTAGTGAACATGACTGATGCATTCCCCTCAGTGTGAATGTTCTAAAGATGTACTTGCTTTTCTTCATTTATAGAGAGAAAGAAAAACTCTCTTACCTCTATGTGCTTTGTCCTCGAACTAAATGCCAAATTACAGCCAAATGTATTGCGCTTTGGCTGTCGCAATTTACTATTATACTCACATGAACAAAGCCTAAATCACATAACAAGCACTTCAAGTAGCTTTCTTAGCAGCTTCAGCAACAGCTATAAATTCCACCTCAGTTGCAGACAAGGCGTTTATAATCTACAACCTCGCTCTCCAACTAAAATCTGTCTTTTCTAGTGTAAAGACCTAATCAAAGGTTGACTTTCTTTGATCTCTATCTCCAACATAATTAGAATCACAAAATCCAACCAAGCTGAAATTTTTCTCCCTGCCATAAAAAACAAGCCCATAATATGATATTCCTTTAAGATACCTCAAAATGTACTTCGTTGCTTCCAAATGCAGTTATCTAGGATTAGCCATATAGCGACTAACCAAACCAATTGCCTATGCAATCTCTAGTCTCATGTAGACCATAGCATACGTCAAGCTTCTAACCACACTAGCATAAGGTACCGTCTTCATATAAGCTTTGTCTTCATTTGAGATTGGAGAGCCCTTCTCTGAAAGCTGAACGTGAAAAGGCATGGGAGTATTGGTTGACTTTCCCTTCTCCATGATGAACCGAGCAAGCACTTTTTGGATATATTTTTTTATCAGTCTCAACATCTTCAACTTTTCCTCTCTGGATTTCCATTCCTAAAATCTTCTTTGCTTCTCCAAAGTCTTTCATCTTGATTCCACATTTAGCTTTAATTTCAACCTATCAATTTCAGCTTTGTCCTTAGAACCAATTATCATTTCGTCCACATACAAGAGTGATATATCTAGTTACCATCGTTTGGTATGCTTAAAATAAATGTAGACGCTTTTAACACTTCTATCAAAACCAAGAGTAAGCATAAAAGACTCAAACCTCTTGACCACTGTCTATGCGAATGCTTCAAACGATATAGAGGCTTCTTTAACTTGCAAACTCATTCCTTCTTTTCATCCTCTCCAAATCCTTCTAGGTGCTTCATATAGATGATCTCCTCTCAATCTCCGTGCAAAAAGGCTATCTTTACATCTAATTGTTCCAACTCTATGTCATGAGTTGCAACAATAGATAGCAATATCTAGATAGAATTATGTCTAACAACCGGGAGCAAACATATCATCATAGTCCATCCCCTTCTTTTGTGAAAACCTCTTTGCAACAAGTTTGGCCTTGTATCTGATAGAGTTAGGGGTATGCCCTAGTGGCAATTATGTAATTTGTTACATATATTTAACTCGTTAACCTATCTTGTTTGAAATAAAAATTGTTTTCTTTATATCATATATGCTTAATATAATGTGTGATATTAAATAATTAATTTAAAAGTATATTTGATCGAAAATTCATATATGGTATGTTCTGTGATAGTAGTTACAAAGTGTTATAACCGTGAGTATGTTAGCATAATTAAAATAAATATACCATTTTAAATGTTCCTAGTCAAGATGCATCGAGATTGGATATTGATGTACCGTTGAGACTAGAGTATGTAACACACTCCAAATGTTAGGCAATGCATTACTCATGACTTTTAGGGGATACCTAGGCGTTACATACTGATAGTTACTGGATAACTATGGAATGACTCGCTCGATATTTTTCTGTTGGTTAATATAACCAAGTTCAAACAGAAAATATCGATGTGACTAATTTACAAAGCTCTTTCGACTTGAGAATACTATGGATCTTTAATATGAAAGCTCCACTTTAATTATTCTCAAATCATGACACGATGTCCATCGAGTGAGTATTCTTGGGTCGAGTGGAAGTACTGGAAGTGAGCACTGTTTAAGAGAGGATTCGTCTTCTAAGTTATATGGGGTTAATATCATGGTCAACTTAAGTCAACTCAATGTTAAAATCTCTGACCAGAGCAGTTCGGTTAATAACAACAACAACAACAACAACAACAACAACACCAAAGACTTTATGTTTGGACTTTAGAGTAGAAGATGAACGATATTGGAATTTTTGATCATTACTAAATTCCATAAGTCCAAAGTGATTTAGTTTTGATGAAGAGAATTGGTGTAAATAAAAATCAAAACCGGGTAATGCTTAATAAAGTGAAATTGGATTTTACCAAAACCTTGTAAGCTATAAATTTGACCAAAATGTCATAGCATCTGCTAAGTGACATGTGAACGTTAATATTTGAATAGTTCGATATTAGTCGCTGACCAAATTTACACATGATGAGTCATATAACCGAAACGATGAATTCTCTTTTGATCAAATGATTTAATTAGTTATTAAATGTTATAAATTAATTAAATTGATTAATATTTATGAAATATTAATTATAATTTTTTTATTATGCTTTGAGGAATAATTAATATTAAATATATTTATGATAATTATAAATATATCAATCGATATACAATATTGATAAAGGATTAAATTGTATTTAATTAAATAATATTTTCTTTAGGCTTAAATGAGATTTTGGCCAATCATGGCGGCGAGAATTTTGGCTACAATATGCCAATAAGGGGTAGCTCAAATTAGGGTTTAGGTTTAGATATGGATGGCTTAGATTGAGGGAGAATTGGTATGAGATGTGGTCTACTATTTTTTATCTTCCATCTACTATTTGAACATCCTTAACCCTAACCGAAAAGGACTTTTTGCTACCATGTTTTCCTAACATTAATGGTTGACTTCATCCCTTAGGCACCGTATCATATCGACCTCAAATCCATTCAAAATTAATTACTATTCGGTAGTCAAAGGTCAACGGTTCAAGGATTAGTCTTCCGAATCAAAAAGCTCTAAAAGGGGAGAGAGAGAGAGAGAGTTCATCATTATAAGTTGTGCTTTAAGGAATTGGTTTTAAGCATGTTTTTACTAAATTATAGTTTATAATTTTTGAATAATATTTCATTGTGTGTGTGTATGTGTAATATTATACTGCTACTTAGGCAACGATTCTTATATGCATTAATGTTTTCACAAGCCATATTGGTTGTATATATATGTATTCATTTAAAAATAATAATTTTTTTATATATGAGTTAGATATGCACAGCCGAATTTTTTATATAAAATAATTATTATAATTTACATATACATATAAATATGTTATTTAATATATATAGCCTATAATTAAATTATAATACATTCTATGGTAATAATTGATCATATAATTTTGTACATGTATATTTAGGGTAACTATAATTTTCGGCGTCTATAAAATATTTTTATAATTATTTAAATCAATATACTATCTAAATAAATCATATAAAATAAAAAAACGTTACAATTTTTTTAAATTTTTTAAATTTATTTGTCATAAGATAAGCTCTTAGCCAGAAAATGAAAATAAAAAAAATCTTTTTTTTATTTTTGAAAATTATTTAATAAACACCCAAAAGATATTAAATTAATAAAAATAGATTTTGTTTGATAAAGTTATGGATTTTTTTAAACATCAAATTATCATATAAGATTTCAAAAAATTTAAAATTTTAATAAAATATTTCAAGAATATTTTTTTATTAATATTTAATCTATTTTCAAGCGAATAATTAGTTAATATACGTTTTAAAATAATAAAAATCAATGATAAAATTTTATGTGCTATACTTACGATCTATAATTATTAAAAAATATAGAAAAATTATTTTGTTAATAAATATATATTTAAATATTATAAATATGTTTACGAATGCATATATATTTTTGAAAATTATATTATTTTTTCATTATATATATATATATATATATATATATATATATATATATATATATATATTTAACTAAAAAATATCATATGTGTGTGTATTTGTATACATGTTATTTTAATATATATTATAATGATATGTATATAGAAATATATATTATTATTTTATATAAATTTATAATTTTTGTATAAATAAACAAAAAATATAATTAAATATTTTCATTTACTTGAAATTATTTAAAAAAAATTAACATATATATATTTATATAAATTTATAATATTTATATAAGTACAAGTTTGAATATACATATATTTAGACAACATATAGTATATATCGGATGAGCTAACGTGTTTTTGATAATCAGGATTTTTGGGCATCAGGTAATTGGATAATTATCTGGTTTTAACTATTAGAATTACTGGTTTAAGTCGAACAAATAATTTAGATAATAAATATTGGTTTTGATAACCTTCTAATATATTATCATTTCATAACAAAATAAATATGATAGCTATTGTTTATATATATGTTTGATATTGATTGATAATCTTCTTTTATAATTATTTAAAGTGGAAAAAATTATCTTTCCAAAGCTAATATATATATATATATATATATATATATATGTATGTATATATATGTTTTCCAATTGTAATGTATATATATGTAAACGTTGTATATGGAAAGCTTGGGTTTGAAGTTAATATATAATGATTTTCTATGAAGTTAATTAAAGTTAAATTAAACATTTTTAACACTACTTATTTATAGTTATCAATTTAAGTAAATAGTTTAAGTTTAAATAGGATTTAAAAAAAATGGTTAATATTATTTCTTTTTAATTTAACATGAACAAATGTATTTGTATATATGTAACACTTAAAACACAATAGATAAATTAAGGAAAGAATAAATTACATAATTTGTAAAACTTAAGAAATTAAGAGAATATATATATATATATATATTTAAATATAAGTTTTGACATTTGTTAGATAATAAAAACATGTTTTAAACATTTGTAACTTGTGTAACATGCAAATATAACAAGTGGCTTAATTTTTAACTTTCTTATAATTTGAATTAGAAAATATATATAAGTAAGAATTAGTGAGAAATCAGGTTTTCATCTTCACTTCTCAATTTCTTTCATCTCCTCTAAACTGTACATCAAAAGAAAAATAAAAACTAAATCAAACAAATCCAAAACTGAAGCAACTTCAATAATTCAAAGCTTAGATCATCTCAACTAAGTTTTAGATCAAAAGATGATTTCCAGTTTGCAAGTTTCAAAAAGGATCAAGCATACTCAGTTTATAACTTCTCCGTTCAACAATGACAAATGAGTAAACAACCATCACTTGTAGCTTAATTTGTATGATATATGGTTGCATGAGATAAATGAGTGATGTAATATGTTTTGCATGCTGTAAATTGTTTGAAGTATATCTGAATTACTTAGTATATAAGTATGTACATGTCTGTGTATGAAATAATTCGGTCTCTATTTTGTTTTTAACATACTAAATCAGGTTCGAAAATTCATATCTCTTCATATATATAGTTTTGTGTTAAGACCTTTAAGAGAAATTTGTTCGTATCTATCAGATTTAATTTTTAAAAATATTTTCATGCATAAATAACAAATAAATTACTGATTGAAGATGATATCAGTGATAATCTTTTCAAAGTAAGAAAAATCAGGCATCTAAATTCCAAATTTTAATTATATAAACGGATTCGTACTAGAAATTTATGATTTTTGATAATCATATCTTAATCTTTAATCATTATTTCATGGAGAAAATAAGGGTTGAACGGAAAATGGATATGAAGGCTTTTCTGGCGAACGCAATATTTCTAGGCTACGAGATTTTGGTTAGAAGAGGCTGGATGGGACACAATCATGGGAAAATTGGTGGTTTAATTTTTAGTGCGTCATAGCGGTGGGTCGGAGAAGGTTTATGGTTAGGAATTCAGTTTGGGCGAGAAGTGTTTGATGAACGATTCTAGCATCGTGATGGCGTTGGAGGTTCCGGTGCAAAAGGGAAAGGAGAAGGGAGGCCAGACGAGTTTCCAGAAGGAAGTGTCAGAGGTTTTAGGGGTCGACGTCGGCGTTGCGAGGTGAATGAGGGGAACTGAGTTTTCTCTGGAGGAGGTAAACAGCTCGATTTGGTTTTGAGTAGAGTCGAGTTGGTCTGAGAAGTCGAAAAGGACTCGGGCGATGTCAGCGACTTGGCGACGTGGCCAACGGTGATCGGCGAAGCTTCGATCTCATGTGCACATGCACATGGGATGCGTGCATATGGTGCTAGGTAAATTTTACAAGAATGGAAGATGAAGATAAGAAACCGGGGGAGAATAAGTTTTGCTTGAATTTTTACTCAGGAATATGTGGGGTTGTACTCGGGTTGTTGTAATCAGGTTTGAAGTATGGAAGTTAGTGTTATTAGGTAAGCAAGATGACCAAAGATTCAAAACATATAGGAATAAACCAAGCTTCAAGGAAAAATAAATTATAAAACAAATTTTTTCCAAAGTTTTAAAAGGTTTTAAAATTTGTTTGTTTAAAGGTAATTATTATAATAGGTTAATTTCTAAATGTTTTCAAAAGTGATTTAAATGATGTAATTAAATCAAGGATAAATTATTTAAGGATGGTTAATTAATTATTGAAATCATTTAAGGGAGGAATTAATCAATTTATTTATTAAGATAATTTATTAAAGGTTAATTAATTTTTGTAATCCATTTAAGGGATTGATTTATTAATGTGATTAATTAATTAAGGCAGTTAATTAAAAGATGACTAATTTATTAGAAATTAATTACTTTATAAATTAATGATAATTACTTTAATTAAAGAATAATTGCTGGATGTCATTAATTAAGGGCGGTAATTAATGAGCAATTACTAAATGTGATTTAATAAATGATAATTACTTAATGTAAGTAATTTAAAGGATTAATTTATTAAGGATTAATTAATTTAATTAGTAATTAGTGGATATTAATTAATAATTAAAGGTTAATTAATTGAGAATAATTAACCAATGGGATAATTACTTTAAGGCAGTAATTATGGATAATTTATGGAAAATTAAAGGATGATTAATTAATGGTTTGTAATTAATTAATGTTAAGTAAGCTGGATTAAAGGTGATTGAAGTAATTAATTTAATTAATTTAAATTAATTAGAAATTGTATGATTAATTAATCTTTCTCATGGATGATTGAATGATATTGAATGCCTTGGATTATTTGATATCTTTGATATGTGATGCTATGTGATATGATATGTTTGGATTGAACTGCGATAATATGGTTTGTCTATCTGTGATGAACGACAATGTAAATATGTAATTCTAGATATAAATGGAATTGTTTAAAACTTAAACAGTTGTTATAAGATGATATTGAATTCGAAGAGACCGGGGTCGGGTATCGGTAAATACCCGAAACCACTTCGATTAGAAATTTTCAGTAACTCTTTATAGATTTGAGTTTAAAATCAAATGGCATGGAATGGAATAATTTAAGTAACTGGACCATTTAAACTAAGTTTGTTACTTAGATATTAATGTGTGAAATAAGTGTTGGCTTTAACAAGTTAAGAACTCGTTGTAAGGTACGGGTTACCCCGGGTTTCAAAATAAGTTTTATATCTAGTATTTAATTATATGGGTTTACTCACGCTGGTTTCCAGCCTGACCCGGGTGTTACTTTGTTGTAATGCTCGGGTCAGACCGAGTATTACAGATTTTCTGGATAGGACGTTCTTGAGCTCAGGAGGCGAGCTGGATGGCAGTAACATATGGCGTTTACCGCTGTGCATTTGAAAGTTTTATTGATAGTAGTCTGGCAGGTTGATATAACTGTCTAGTCTATTTGTAATGGTTGTAACTCTGATGGAATGTATGTAATTTAACAATTACAGCTTTCTTGTATAAATACTATTATTTGTTATTGTATTTTGATCCGCTGCGAAATGTGAGATTTTGTGTTTTGTTTTCTATTCTTCCTCCTCTTTTCTTCTTTCTTTAACTATTTGAAATTCCGACATTCGAATTGTCGAGGTCAAAATTTTGGGTCGTTACATGTTTGTTGCAATGAAAATCCCAACATCTATACGAGAGCATGTTATACCTTGCATTGGCTATTTTGCTACACATGCTCACACATACATATAGGTATAAGATACATGTGTTTATATTTATATGTACCAAAATAAAAATTAAGTAAAACTATATAATTTATGAATTTATATAACATAAGAGATGTTATTTAAATAAATTAAGAAATACTTAAAATATACTAGACTTCATACGCCCAATATAGATCCCATATGGGAATCGTTTTGAAATTCACGTATACCTTCTGTTGTGGGCGGCTCAGCTTCAATAGTATCTCCCATTATTGTTCACCTTACATACACACTTGCGTCCAATGGCTCGGCTTCCTTGAGCGAGTGACCAATCACCAAATCTGCATCTGTTAGAATTGGGCCAACCCGAAGAGTAAGATATGGGGGAATTTTAATTTATTACCTTATTAAATCTTAATTGATCCTATGAGGTCTAATTTATTTAGAACATTACTAAATTTAATTTAAATAAAATTGTATATTTCATTTAAATTTATAAATTATTGATAGAAATTTATTTAATTTATACTCAACTTATATGTAAATATACATATGTATATGTGTGTGCATGTTAACATGATATTCCGTAATGGGTATAATATGCCCGTATATAGATACCGTGATTTAAGTCACAACGAACACTTAGCTCATCCCATGTGTATTATGTTATCCAAATTTGTGTATATATTTGCAGTTATTATATATATATATATATATCCAAGTGAAATATATATATATATATATATATATATATATATCACGAAAATATCGTGTGTGTGTATATATGTACATAAAATGTTATAATATTAAATATTAAACATATACATGATACGATTTTACTTAATTTTTTAATTATTTGCATACATATGTATTAAAGCAACATAATATATATATATGTATGTATGTATATATATATAAATATAAATATAATAATTAAAATGTAAATGTGAGTTAGAATAGTTTATAAATTGTAAAATTAAAATCAAAATAATAATAATAATTTTTATAAAACATTCCAGATCATATATACAACAAATTCAATATTAATATAATTTCAATATATTAATATATATATTATGAATTAATTAGTTAATTAATAATAATTAAATAATAAAAAATATTTATATAATAGATATTTTGAATTCTAAATTTCCAAAAAATAGGAATAGTATTATATAGATTGCAAAAATTTTTTAGAATTTTTCAAATCAAAATAATATTTTTATTAATTATATGCTTTTCGGTAGAATTTTGAATGATTTTTAAAAATATAAAAAATGGTCTAAAAATTTTAATCTTTGACTGAGAGTATATATGATATCGAATTAATTTTAGAAAATTTTAAATTTAATTTTTGAAATATAATTTATTTTATATGAATTTATTAATTCGTGCAAAGATTAAATAATATTAAAATATATTAAATAATTTTCAAAATTTCATTTTCGGTTGCTAAAAATCATAACTAATATAAATATACGTTTGAAAATCATTAGATCAATTATTTATGCAATATGGTTATATGGTTTAATGTATGTAATGTAAATAAATTAGTTGATATTTATTAATGTATATCAATTAAATAAATATAAATAATTAAAATATAATGATATTGGTTGTGGGTATTAGGTACTTATAAAATGGTTCTTTATTTATTTGATAAACATATATATAAAACCAATCAATATATGTGACAACAACAATACATATATTAATCCCATATAGAGTTATACAGAGAACATGCATCATATATAAAACTAAATACTTACCCAAACTAATGCCCTTGAGTGCACCTTGTAATGATGAGTTCCCTTCCCCTGTAGGACTTCCCGATTCGTTATATTGCTAGTCTTTGGATCATGGACACTTTGCTATTAAATAACTATTGATTTGAACTAATTTGATTTGAGATTTGATGGGGTGTAGAGAGGTATGGTTCGGCCATGATATGGATAGAGGAGACAGATAAAAAAGTCTTTAGAAAGTTAGGGTTATGATTCCTTTTATAATGATTGAATCGGAGAGAGAAATGGATCACATCACTTACCTTTTCTCACCAGATCTTAGCTATCCATCACATACTCTAATACTCTATTTCGGTCGTCCGCCTCCTATTTCACATAGTTGCTGTCGAATTTTCCTCTAACATCATGGGTTAATAGTCCATTTAGCCTAAATAAATATATTTAATTAAATCCAATTTAATTTCTTTATCAATATCTCATATCGAACGATGTATTTCTAACTATTATAAATATATGCAACAATATTTATTATTCAAATCATATTCAAATTTTATAATTAATATTTTATAAATGTTATTTAATTTAATTAATTTATAAAAATTATAAACTGATTAAATATTCGGTCTAAAGAGAATTCATAATTTCGGTTGTACAACTCGTGGGTGTAAATTCGGTTAGCAACTAACATCGAACTATTTGAATATTAACGTCCACACGTCACTTTGCAGGTGGTGTGGCATTTTGGATAAATTTATCGCCTACTTATTTTCGATAAAATACAATTTTAGTTTAATAAGCGTACCCAGTTGTGACAATTATTTATACTAATTCTCTTCGTCAAAACTATATCACTTTAGACTTATTGAATTTGGTAACGGTCAAAATTCCAATGTCATCCATGTTCCACTCTATAGTCCAAACACAGAGTCTTTTGTTTAATAATAACAATTATTACTAACCAAAATGCTCTAGCAAGAGACTTTTAATTTTAGTTGACTGTGATACTAACAACATATAAATAAGGTGACGAATCCTCTCTTGAATAATGCTTTACTTCCCAATACTTCCACCCGACCCAACTATAGTCAATTAATGGAATGTCATGCCATGTTTGACCATAATAAAAGTGGAACTTTCATATTGAAGATCCATACTATTCTTAAGTCTAGAGAATTATGTAAATCAGTCACATCGATATTTTCTGTTTGAACTTGGTTATATTAACCAATAGAAAACTATCAAGTGAGTTGTTTCGTAGTTATCCAATAACTATCGGTATGTTACCTCTAGGTGCCCTCGGTAGCCATGAGCAATACACTGCCTAACATTTGAAGAGCGTTATGCACTCTACTCCCAACGAGCATCGATATCTAGTCTCGATGCATCTTGACTAGGAACATTTAAAATGGTATATTTATTTTTATTATGATAAACTATTCACAGTTACAATACTTTGTAGCTACTATCACAAAACAAACTATTTATTGTTTTTCTATTAAATATACTTTTAATTAAATCAGTTAATTAATATAACCGCAATATATCAAGTATGTAATGGAAAGAAAACATTTTTGATTTTGAACTAGATTGGTTATTGAGTTAGATATATGTAACAAATTACATAATTGTCCCTAGGGCATATCCCTAATTCTTTCAAAATTTTCTTCACTGAATCCATCTCCTCCTCCATAGCATACATCCATTTTGAGCTGGCACTTGAACTCAAGGCTTTTTAAAGGTCAAAAGGTTCATCATGCACCATATGCAGTGCGTAGTCAAACTAATCATCATGGACAAAATTTGCATAGTTCCAGTCTCCATATCTATTTGGTGGTCTTCTAATTCTATAGCTGGCCCGTATGGGTGTAAATTCGCCTAAGCTTATGTCAGCTTCACATTGAGCTGAATCATCTATAGCTTCACGACCATCAACATCATTGCTAGAGAAATTTATGGATCTTCATGTGTTGTGTCAATGACTACAAGTACTCTATCTTCTTTTGTAGCTCCAACCCTACTACGAGGCTGATATGTGGGAATTGTTTTCATCTCCTTAGGCCTTTCAGCTTCTAAATCTACTTAACTAAGTGGATTCTCTTTCGGTTTGAACATAGAAAACTCATCAAATGTGACATGTCTTGGTTGCACAACTTCCTATCAATAGGGTTGCAAATGCGATGCCCTTTGGGGCCTTTTGTATAACCCAAAAATATGCCTTGATAGGCTCTTGTCTCCAATTTGTCATTTCCTTTATAGTCAACATATACAGAGCTACCAAATATACAGAAATAACTGATACATATAGATGTACCTTTCCATGTTTTCTCTAGATTCTTCACATCAATGGCTGAGCATGGAATTCGATTAATAATATATGCCGTAGTAGGTAAAACTTCAGCCCAAAAGCCTCTAGATAAACCCGCCATCAATCTCAAACAACGAGCTTTCTCCAGCAGAGTCCTATTCATCCTTTCAATGACTTCTTTTGATTGTATATCTGCAGGTGTAGTGAAGTGTCTCTGAATTCCATGTTACTTAAAGAAATCTGTGACCTCCTTAGAAACAAATTCATCGCTATTGTCGGATCTTAGCACCTTCAACTTTCTTCTGACTTCATTCTCCACTAGTGCCTTCCAAGTTTTGAACTTCTTAAACAACTTCAACTCGGCTTTCATCACGAACATCCCAACCTTCCAAGAGTAGCGAATGATAAAAGAGGTAAAAAATACTTAGCTCCTCAAATAGAAGCTAGTGCTACTGGTCCCCAAACATCCATATGGACATACTCTAATACTCTTTTGGAATCATGATTACCATTACTAGATGAAACCTTCGTTTTCTTACCCAATACACGCTGCTGGTAGAATCTCAAATGGTCGAACCTTTCACCCTTGACCATCTCCCTCTTACGAAGCATCTCTAAACATTTCTTCAAAACATGACCCAATCCGTTTCGCCAAATTCTGATGGCATCCAAAACTTGTGAACTATTAACTCCAATACACTAATCTTGAAGAACAACATATCCTTTCGGTAGATAAAGATCCGGACCATCATTCCTTTCATCAATACAAAAGCATCGTGTGTCACCTTCAAGCTCTGACTCAATCGTAATCCTACAACTGAAAGATGCTAGCTGACTCAAAGGAAGAAGAGATTTTCTTAAACTTGGAACAGAGCGGACTCCAGTGATAGTGTGAACTACACCATCGTGCATGCGAATACGCATTGATCCATCTTCTACTAACTTGCAAGTAGCATTGCTCTCCATCAATATGGTACTTCTCTCCTTAACTCATAAAAACAGAAATACTCCTTCCTAGATGTCATGTGGAAAGACGCGAATCTAGCACCCAATGGTCTGGTACATCAGAAATAGATGTAGTCAACACATCATTAGAAACAACCTTCTCCACCGTAATAGATGAAGAATCATCCGCTTTATTTCTCTTCCTCAATTATGGACAATATTTCTTCCAGTAGTCAGCTTCTTACAATGATGACACGTTTTATCTCTAGACTTACCTCTCCAACTAATTATGGCCTTCCTCGACTTGGATCGCCCTATGACTCCTCCTCCTTTCTTCCTCTCATTACAAACAACCCTTGACTATTACTAGCTTCTCCACTTTCATTCATAAGTTTCATCTGATCCCTCATCTCTTCACTCAGGAGTCCCGCCTTCACATCTTCAAATGTTAGTGTACTTCGGCCATAAATCAAGTTGTTGGCTAATACCGTGTATCCCTCTAGAAGAGATCACAATACCATCATATCCTTTTTCTCTTCATCCATATTCAAATAACCAGTTTTCATCTTCATCATCAAGTCATTGAAGAAGTTTAGATGTGCTCTCAACAATGTACCTTCCTGCATCTTATATGTAAAGAAATTCCTCTAAAAAATTAGCCTATTCGTGGGTGAATTCTTCATGTAGAAATCCTCCAATTTCTTCCCTAAGCCTCTAGCGGTTGTTTTATTACTAATCTCTGGAATGACATTCTCACCCATGGCCAATTGAAGGGCAGTAAAGGCTCATTCTTCAATCTCTCATTTCCAATTCTGAGATATCCACTGGCAACGATTATTTGTCAAATACAATTTGATGAACATGATTTTTTCACGACACCGCCTGCATCTTTCACTACCACTTCTCAAAATTATTATCTCTATTCCACTTCTCTATAGCCGACTATGAACAGGATGCTGCATATGAACCTCTGGTGGGTGAATACTCCTGGGTAGGTCTAACTTCCTCACTTCCATCTCTAGATCCTGCTATTTTATTGATCACCTTCTAGCCCTAAGCTTCAACAATAACCTTCAAAGCCTTGATACCAGAATGTTGGGTAAATTCATACAAATGACTGTAAATCAATCCAAACGCATGTGGAAGTAATAAGATCGTGTCGTAGCATGATAAAACAAATATTAGCAAGAGAATTCAAACAACAAATCATAGAAAAAAAGATAATTCACACATGGATTTATGGTGGTTCCACTATCGCGAGATAGTGTACATCCACTTTGAAGAGAGGAGATTTTATTACTTTCTGAAAAAGAATTTCTTTTTTTTTACAAGTTTAATAATGAAGACTAAGAAGAAGAATAAAAAACACAGCTTAAGAAGATGATTCTAATCTCTAAAGAATGTTTACTCGGTTGATTTTCCAGTTTCGTCAAATTTGCATATGCTGATAAGATACCTTAATAAATCAAACGATTAGGGAATTAATTGATTACTTCATTCTCCCAAAATAATTCTCCTCTTGTAGATAATTCATTACCCTCTTTAATTCTATAAAAGAGGCAATATATTTAATTCATTATCTCAAATACCTTCCAAATCTTCTATAATTGAAAATATTATATCATCGAAATCAATAATATCTTCCAAATCTTCTTTTATATGGAAATATTATATCATCGAAATCTAACATATTAAACATTATAATAAAGCTAATAAGGAGGAAATTCATACTTAAATAAACAATAACATAAATAATAATAATAATAATAATAATACAAAAATATAATTTATAAATAATTTATAAGTCTAATTGTTATCATTTTCGTTTTAAACTCATTTCATAATTCATTCTATGTCAAGAAAGTTATTGGTTCAATCAATGATCTCATTTATTCGTTATTTAAATGATTCACCGAGTATGTTATATTGTCCTTAACTTAAGGTATGTTTGTTCGGCATATGAAAGGGGCATGAGAAAATGGCACGAATAGGGAAAGGTTCACGAAACGGGAATGCGTTTTTATGCTAAGAAAGGGGTATTAAAAGGGGTATTGGAAAGGGAATTAATCGTTTTGTTATTATTAATTATGTTTGAGAGTATTAATTACTTGTGTTGAAAAGTGGGGCCAACATATAAGCATAGTTTTGAACACCAAATCGTGTAGAAATTTTTCTATAGAAAACAGTTTTATTCTGTATCCTTCTATTTAACAATTTTACAATGTAAAAACTCTAAATTGATTGCCACTACGAAGAAGGGGGTGGAAACCCCCTATGTAGTGGTGCGGGGGCAATGCCCTCGCTAACAGTAGTCGCCCTAGTCATTCATGTCATAGGGGTCTAAAAGGTAACGACCGGTCCAAAAAATGATACATCTGGTTTGTGTTTGAATTTTGAGAACTCGTACGTGTTTACATTTAAATTTGAGATGAACTAAAATATTAAATATATACTAAGACTAAATTTTGATTGATATTAATTACTACTGGCATCTGACGCGTTGGATGTCGGTAGGTTAATTCCAACCATTCAGCTAAACAAAGCAAATGCGTGGGCCCCTGCTTGACGTGCTGATTCATTTGACGCGATGCCAACTTCAATTGGCTTTCTGCCTATGAATGCTACCTTATTATACTTCCGTTAATATACAAACATAAAGTTAAACAAAATAAGAAAATACTATATTTTATATTGAATTTAACCTCTTAATTGTCTTTCAAATAATTTCAAAATATCTTCTCTAGTTAACACAAAAGTAATTTTTTTTTTTTTTTGAGAGAACGGGTGTGTAGCGTGAAGCTACACAGCCGATTAGCATAATATCATAATATAGATAAAGTTCGACCAACAAGCCTGGTCGGTAGCCAAATAAACTTGATCAAAGAAAGTACATGCAGTTCGTGATTAGATAACAAAAAATAATAAAACAGCATTATAACATTAAGCATGACTGCATCAAAAACCCTGATAAGATATACTGCTTCTAACTGTCTTCGTGCGAAGCTGGAGAAACACTACCCACAGATTCATCGGAGGGAGGACGCGCTGCGGGTAAGCGAAATCTGAATGGTACAGATGAGGACGCCCCTTCCAAATAACCCAAAAGTAATTAGAAGTTAGAATTCATTTTCTCTCAACTGAGTAAATTCTTCTTTGTCTTTCTGTTCTTAGTTTCTATCAATGTTTATAAGGAAATTCATATTTATTTATAATGAATTTTACTTTATGACATATATAAAATGAATATTTTTTATTTTATAAATTTTTGAAGTAAAATCTCTACTCTCACAATAATAATTTCAATGGATGTGCACGCATAGGGGCTTACAAGGAGGCTATTTCATATAATAACATAAATGACATCCTATAACCACTTTATCTTTTTTTATTATCGGTCACAAAACAATAATTCATGAAATTTACATTATGTATAATTTGTGATTGCTAACATGATTTCAGGTAATATTTTCATTTACTGTGCTTGACAATAAAATAAAGTTTAATTTTTGTAAGAAATTTGTAGAAAGGAAAAAATATATATTATAAGAGGACACATAAACTTCGAAAAAATAATCATAAGCGTAACTTCAATGCATAAAGCAATGGATGAAGAATAATTTATTATTTATGTTCTAAAAGAAGAAAAATAACTTTGTCGGGAAGATATTTAACTAATTACAAATATAAGTACTAAAGCTCAAAAACGAATTTAACAAATGCAATATTATGACTTATTTTTTTGTTTATATGTTATTGCAAATGATTAGTGTTCGAAATTGCATTATATGGTGAAAATAGACTAAATTCTACGTTGTGATACTTCAAAATGTATATTTTCTTTTTCATGCTCTACTCATTTTTAACCAGTTTTATATCCCATACCAATAATTGGTTGAGTTCGAACTTTAAAACCAATTTATTCAAATGTGTATGCCTCGCAATATATAAATGTTAATATTCATTTCATGGATTCTTTTTCTTAATAGTAACCATTATTTTCTTCAATTTTTTTGGGAATATCTATTGCAACTATCCCAATGATGTTGTAATTATTCTAGTTACATAATCGTAATATAACATATTGTTAGAAATTGTTACCAATATTCCCAAATTGAAAAGCTGAAACCCTAGGAGCCAGGAGGAGGAGGAAGTCACGAAGCGCTCCAAAGCTTTGGGACGATTTCGTTCGGTGTTTAAGGAAGTAGGGATTTCATTTGGTGATTTGGTGAAAACTAAGGCATGGAGACTCGTTCGATAATGAAGAGAAATAGATCGGCAAAGCTTTGAAGCCGTGAAAAAATTGTCGAATGAAATATTTCGTTCGATATTTTGCCGAATGAAATATTTCACTGATCAGTATTTGAGCATGCCGCGCCAATAAGGAAAATGCCAGTCAAAATTTTTCGCTCGGCGTTTTGCCGAACCGAAATGATGTCAAGCCAGATGCATGTCGAACCAAGAGCTTTGCCAAACCGGATTAACGCCGAACCAAATCTCAGGGCTGCTATATAGCAGCTACCCCTCCTCATACCTTCACTATATAAGTAGAGGAGCTTCTGGACAACAATGGCAGTTGAAATTGAGAGCTAATCTCAATCAATTTCAGAGCCATCCTAAAGAGCTGAAACTCTATAGAATTTTGACTGCATTGTTATTTCTTCTTATGCATGGCCTTCAAAAGTGAATCAATCTTGTAACTTTTATCTTTTAGTTATTAATAAAATCTCCTCCCCCCAAGAGGACGTACACTGCCTAGCAGTGAACCACTATATATACTCGTGTTATTTACTTTTCTGCATTGCATTGATCTATGGCTGTCTGTTCTAGTGCTTATCTCTGTTTGTTTCGTCTTACCACAATCACGATCCTGTTTGTTGTTTTTCCGTTGCATTCAGTTTTTTATTCCCTAAGACCGATCATCTGAAGGGATTTTCCCCAATAGTCTGGTATCAAAGCTGTAAGGTTGATTGAGGAGTGTTAGATGCTATGGAAGGAGATGGAGCGACTCCAGTTGTTACAAGACTCTTTAGTAAAGGGATGTATATCGCGTCAGGATCATAGTTGACAATTGAGAAATGGAATGGGGATAAAGACTTTGAGAAGTGGCAATGGAGGATGAAGGCTGTTCTAATGAAGAATGAAGTACATCTAGTAGTGTTTTCCTCTGAGGATTTGACATCTGGCATCTCAGTCGCGGAAAGGAAGGAGATGGAGAAATGGATGTTTACTACTTTACAACTAGCTATGGGAGAGAATGTCAACTCAGAGATTAGCAGTGAGACCATTACTAGGGGCATTTGGACCAAGCTAGAGAATCTCTACTTGAAGAAATCTCTGACTAACCGTCTGATATTGCTGAAGACATTTTTCAGCAAGCGGATGAGAGACGGTACTTCGGTGAAGGAACATCTTAATTTCTTTTATGATCTCGTTATGAATATGAAGACTGTTGACTTAAAGACGGATGAGGAGTAAATGGCAATGATTCTGTTGTGTTCTCTTCCAGAACGATACACTGGTTTCGCTAACAACCTTATATTCGCCAGAGATACATTGACAGTGGAAGATGTGAAGTTAGGCCTTCTATCTGAGAGCTTGATAGACCAGATGAAGGAGATAAGTGAAGGAATTAGAGGTGGAGTAGTAGTCATGGCCTATTTGTTTAAAGAGGTAAAGAAGATAAGAAGAATTGGCACTCTAGAGGGAGTTCCAAGTCCAAGAAGCTCGGTAATGGCAGGAGAGGAAAGTCTAAGGATGGGAAGTGCTTTATCCACAAGAAACCTCGTTATTGGAAAAATGATTGTGCATATTTGAAGAAGAAGAAAGAAGACGAATCTTCATCATTTGTGGTGGAGAATTCTGTATCTGACAATGTGTTGTCTGCAACAGTATCGGATGTATCAGACCATTGGGTGTTGGACTTGGAAGCATCTTTCCATGTAACGCCTAATAAGGATTACTTCAGTTCATTTATTGGACGAGAGGGAAGCTCTATTCTTATGGACGATGATGCTAGCTGTAGAGCAATGGGCGAAGATACAATGAGGATCATGATGTTTGACGGAGTGATACACACTTTGACAGGTTTCCGATATGTTTCAGGTCTTCGGAAGTCCTTAATTTCTTAGGACAATTGGCATCTTTGGGATGCAAGGTAACTATCGAGAAGGATAGTCTGAAGGTTTCTAGAAGTACACTAGTTCTTATGAAAGGAGCTATGTTCCAAAATCTGTATTTGTTGAAAGGAACCACATTTCTTGGAGAGTCATGTGCTGGAGTAGATAGTTCTCGTGCTTTGAATGCCACAATGCTGGCATCTCAGGTTGGGTCATATTTCAGAGAAGAGTTTAGAGTTGCTTCAGAGATAGAATATGATCAAAGGAGAAAGCTTCGACAAGATGGACTTTTGCTAGGAGCGTGTGTTAAGCAAGCAAATTAAAGTATCTTTTGGAGTTGGACTCCATAGATCGAGGTGAGTACTTGAGTACGTGCATATAGATGTTTGGAGACCGGTTGCTACTTCTTCTCTTGGAGGATCAAAGTATTTTATCTTTTCCATTAATGACTTTTCTCGAAAAGTATAGGTGTATGTGATGAAGGCCAAATCAGAGAGTTTTGAGAAGTTCAAAGAATGGAAAGCGCTTGTTGAGAACCAATCTGGTTCTAGGTTGAAGGTGCTGAGATCTGATAACGGCAGTGAATTTGTCTCTAAGGAGTTCTTCAACTTTTGTAGATATCATGGCATTCAGAGACATTTCACTACATTTAACGATCTGCTATCCAATGGGGTTGCAGAAAGGATGAACATGACTCTTTTGGAGAAGGCTCGTTGCTTAAGATTGACGGCGGGCTTGTCTAGAGGCTTTTTGGCTCAAGCATTATCAATTGTGGGGCATATCATATATCGAATTCCATGCTCAACCATAGATGGGAAGATTTCAGAGGAGAAGTAGAGAGGTAAAGCAATGTATCTTGGTTACTTCTAAATTTTTGGTTCTCCCGTGTACGTTCACCATACAGATGATGATTAGTTGGAGGCTAGAGCATACAAGGGCATACTAATGGGATACACCGATGGTATCAACGGGTATCGAATTTGGAACCCTTTTGATCGGAAGATTGTTCATTCCATACATGTTACTTTTGATGAGTCTGCTATGTTCAATCCGAAGGAGACGCTACCTACCACATCAAAAGATTCTAATAGGCCTAAGGAAATGGAATATGTTACCATGTTTCAGCCAAATAGTAGAGTTGCTGTTGATGTTGTTGATGAAAACACAGTTGATGAAACATCAGAGGATAGTCCATAGGTACCTTCTAGTAGTGCTGGTGATGTGCACGAATCTAGAGGAAGTTCAGTTCAAGGTGGAGCTAAAAGGAGTTTAGACAAAGCAATACCTATATGGGTCAGTCGTAGGACTGTTAGGCCGCCCGAAAGGATTGGTGATTGGCAATTTGCGAACCTTAGCCTTGGTGACCAGTTTGACTATGCCCTACATGTGGTTCTTGAGGAGCCGCTTGACCGTGATGAAGCTTTGAAGTCATGTGACAGTTCGAAGTGGATGTGTGCTATGGAAGAGGAGTTAGAATCGTTGAAGAAGAACAAGACTTGGGATTTCGTCCACCTCCTCAAGGAAGCCGAGCCATTGGTTGCAAACGGGTATTCAAGGAGAAGGATAATGGAATATGATGAGATATTCTCTCCAGTAGTGAGGCATACGTCCATCCGCATTTCGCTCGCTATTGTTGCAGCTCATGACTTAGAGCTGGAGCAACTAGACGTGAAAACCGCTTTCTTACATGGAAACTTGGATGAGACCATCTACATGAAGCAAGCACGAAGGATTTGTTGTAAATGGGAAAGAAAATTGGGTTCGTAAATTGAAGAAGTCTTCGTAGGGACTTAAGTAGTCGCCTAGACAATGGTACAAGAGGTTTGACTCTTTTATGCTTTCACTTAGTTTTGATCATAGCATCAAAGATGCTTGTGTATACTTCAAGCATTTAAAGAACGATAGATGGGTGTACCTACTCTTGTACGTCGATGATTTGTTGATTGCTTCCAACGATAATGCTGATATTGATAGTTTGAAGCTAAAGCTAAAAGCGGAATTCAAAACGAAGGACCTTGGAGAAGCAAAGAAAATCTTGGGTATGGAAATCCAAAGGGATAGAAAGCTAAAACTTTTGAACCTCACTCAAAAGGAGTACATTCTAAAGTGCTTGCTCGTTTAGCATGGAAGGGGCAAAGGCAATCAGCACACGCATGCCTTTGCACATACAACTTTCTAGTAAAGGCTCTCCGATCTCGGAAAAAGACAATGCTTATATGATAAAGGTCCCATATGCAAGTGCAGTTGGCAGCTTGATGTATGCCATGGCTGCACTAGGCCTGACATTGCACATGCTGTTGGATTGGTGAGTAGATTCATAGTGAATCCAGGAAAGACGCATTGGAAAGCAGTGAAGTGTATCTTCAAATACCTTAGAGGAACTCCAAACCATGGACTTGTCTCTGGCGACAGAGAAAGAGATTTCAGCTTGGTTGAGTTTTGTGATTCCGACTATGCCGATGACAGAGATAAAAGAAAGTCAACCTTCGGATATGTGTTCATCATTGGTGGGACACGATTAGTTGGAGAGTGAGATTGCAGACGATTGTGGCTTTGTCTACCATAGAGGCAGAGCTCATAGCTGCGGTTAAAGCAACATAGAAAGCGCTTTATTTGAGATGACTTTTGTGTGATTTGAGCCTCATATATGAAGACCTGGATGTGTACTGTGATAGTCATTGTGCAATTCATTTAGCTTAAAATATGTCATTCAGCTCGAGGACGAAGCATATTGAGATGAGAGAGTCATTTCTTGTCTCGATGAGTGAAGAGAAGCTAGTTTGTCTTCAAAAAGTTCACACAAAGGAGAATGCAGCAGACATATTTACCAAGTCGTTGCCTGTTGCTAAGTTCGAGAATTTCTCGGACTTGATTCGCTCAATGAAGTGCTAGGTGCCATAGGGTGGCATGTGGGGAGAGTTGAGCTGGTTCATGGAGACGTTTGTTTTCATGGTGGAGATTGATATTTTCTACATGGACTGGATACTTCGAACACTTGATTGACGGGCGGTGGTCTTGTCGGAGTTCGTTGACAGAATGTAATGGATGATGGCATTGCCGAAGCTCATTGGGTAAGCATCCATTTTTTGGAGCATAAAGACATATATGAAGTTGGAAGGATTCTTTGGAAATTTGGTATCAAGGTGGAGATTGTTAGAAATTGATGCGCATATTCCCAAATTGAAAAGCTAAAACCCTAGGAGCCAAGAGGAGGAGGAAGTCACGAAGTGGTCCAAAGCTTTGTGATGATTTCATTCGATGTTTAAGGAAGTAGGGATTTCATTCAGCGATTTGGTGAAGCCTAGGGCATGGAGACTCGTTCGGTAATGAAGAGAAATAGAGCGGCGAAGCTTTGAAGTCGTGAAAAAGAATTGCCGAACGAAATATTTCATTCGATGTTTTGCCGAACAAAATATTTCGTTCAGTATTTGAGCATGTCGCTCCAATAAGGGAAATGTCGGTCCAAATTTTTCGCTCGGCGTTTTGCCGAACCAAAGTGTTGTCAAGCCAGATGCATGCCGAACTAAGAGCTTTGCCGGACCAGATGGATGCCAGACCAGATTGACGCCGAACCAAATCTCAAGGCTGCTATATAGTAGCTACCCCTCCTCAAATCTTCAGTATATGAATAGAGGAGCTTCTAAACAATAATGGCAGCTGAAATTGGGAGCTAATCTCAGATAACTTCAAAGCCATTCTAGACTGTTTGTTTTGGTATTTATATATGTTTGTTACGTCTTACTACAATCACGATCCGGTACATTGTTTTTCCACCGCGTTGGGTTTTTTATTCTCATAGACTGATCATCTAAAGGGATTTTTCCCAACATATATATAGTATGGATTCGCACTAGCTGCTTCAATATATGTTGAAACAAATGGATTACCTTTTTAAGCTCGTACTATATTTTCATAATGCAAGGAAAATTTATGTGTGAAAGGTAACGTTAATTACCCTATTGTTGGCTTGCATTTCATATTTGATTTTTTACTTTACTTACCTTGGAATTTGAATGTGTGATGTCATATCTGATAGGCTCAGTGGATAGCCTCAAGTTTATTTGCTCAAATCCTATGTCCTTCTCTTCCCTATCCCTAAGTATTTCAGCATTTCATTTTTTTATCATCGGTCATACATTAAAAATGGTGGGTCGTACCGATTTATCAATTTTTTGTGATAGATGGTTGCGATTGTTTATGGTATAGTGGAACAGACAATATGGGAATAGGGGAATTGAACTCCAAGTATATGTCTTGGAATTTTGACATTATAATAACATGATAAGGATACTTGTTCTATTATTGGCTAATTCAATGATAATTCAACACACATGTATTTTAAAACATAATAGAAATTTAAAGCTTGCTAATTTTTTCAGCCAATCAACTTATGAATACTATTCAAGGTTGGAAATGATGCATGGTCACATCTGCTTCAATTCCTCTGTCCCCTCCCTACCTATCCCATGTTTCACAATAATCCCAATCACGGCCATTCATTTGGTATCATCAAACATTAATCAAATATGGTGGACCCTACCAACTCACAAATTTATCGTGATGAATGACTGAAATTTTTTATGGTATACATAGATAGAGAATAATGTTACAGATGATTCAGTTAGTATCATCAACTATTAATCAAATATAATGGACCGTGCCAATTCATCTAATTTGTTGTGATGAATGACTAAGATATTTCATGCTATGAGTGGATAGAGAATAAAAGGACAGAGAATTTGATCCGGGTCATGTTTTATATTAAGTTGGATTAAGATAAGTTGTTGCACGGGCAATGAAATCAAAGGTTAATTAGCAAAAACTATAGAATTGTGTTGTAATGTGATCTTCTAAACATAAGTGAATCTCGTAATTGCTAGGATTTTAGATACAAAAATTCAAAAATTCAAAAGATTAAGATAATGGAAAATAAATAGACTTTATTTATTTATCATGTTTAAACTCCATTTTCAGCAAGAAAATGACAAATAAATAGTGTTTCATAAACCAGTAAAATAGTCTCATTTTACTAGTTCCCATATTTCCCCTCCTCTTATACCATAAAGAATCTCAGTCATTCATTACAACAATTTGATGAATTTGTAAGGCTCGTCGTACATGATAAATAATTGATGATAAAAAAGAATGGTTGAGATTATTGTGCTACATGGGACAGAAAGAAGGACGACAGAGGATTTGGCCTTGCTAATTTCTTTCGTCGGTGACATTGATGGGTGATTTTCGTATGGACCAAGAAAATAGAGGACAGCAGTCCCCATGATATTCAAGCCGTTCATTTTATCTATTTATTAGTTGTTGAAAAATAGAAAACGGAAGCTGGATTTTCAAGGACCATCGAAATTTGGTCCAGACGACCAGTGATCGTAGTTGACTTTGTTTTATCCTACATTTATATAATACTAAAGCTTACGTATTCAACGTACGTATCATTAAAAAATAGTACTCCAGTCAATATGCAGGGAGGAGTGTCACCATGTATGGCACCACGGTTGTTTGAAACGTTGAATTAATATCGATTTCACTATTCCTTAGGATGTTAGGCTTGCAGATCCAAAAGGGATTATATAGTTTTGGTGTATCAATGATAAGGCATGTGAAGGTCACTTTTGTGTGTGCACATACTTTTATAGAGGTATGCAGTGCGTTGATCTATTGGAGAATCATCCAGCAGGATATTGCTGCATGAATGTAAAAGACAAAAGAACCAAAAATCAAGTTTGATGATACAGAGGTTGTGGATTTTTACGTACCTACTGCAAAAAGCCATTGATGTCTACTTCTCCACGTTAAAACATGCTCCATGAACAAACAAACAAAAGAATAAAATAGCATTTATTTACTCAAATGAAATTAATTCAGAAATATGAAGTTTAAAGGAGATCTTACTACTAAATCAAGTTATATTCAGCGTTAACAGTTTTAATATGAGATAGAGTCAAAGGAGCCAAATGAATAGGGTTGTGCGATTTTATCAAATCGACCGTTAGGGAGGTTTGCTTACCGTCACTGGCCAAAATCAATTTTTCTGAAGCCAAAAAAACGTGGATCTTGTCTCATCGCGGTTTCCCTAAACTTCCTCCTTTTACTTCGCGCATCAAATATTCTAAATTCAAATCTATTATGATTTTCAAATTCTAAAATTTCAATTTCAAATCGACAATTTTGAATGCTTTGATTAATATTTAAATTTGAAATTCATATTTTCAGATTCAAATCTCAATTTATTCTTTTCCAACATATTATCACTTAATGTTTAAGTAATATTAACAAAAATTTTAAATGTATATTTCTTGTCAAAATTATACAATCGAACGGTCGGTTTCTCCACTGTGTACGGTTATACTAGTTTAAGGTGGGTTTTTATTGATGGAAGATTTAGTTTATGGGCCATTGTGTTTATAGTATTGCAAAAAAGTAGTTCAGTATCGTTCACATTAAACCTCCATGTTTCATCTAAACATCTCATCTTAACATTTTATTAGTGATTTATTATAATCAGCGATTGTTGCTCTTTGCAACATGATCATTGAGAAAATTAAATATTAATAATTATGTTGATTTTAACTAGTACCTATCTCAACATCTGTGTTGTCCGTGACTTAGTTTCTTCTAATTGTGGAAAATAATAATTATGTTGGACATAAACTAAGAATTCATGAATAAAATAAAGCTAAATGGATTAGAGTTTATACTAAAATGCAAAGTTATGATCAATAAAACACTTACCGTTCCATTGAACTGCCATAATCTTTTTATATACATTGAATGTAGAACCAGAAGTTGCTTGTAACATCCACCAATCTAAAACTGAATGATAGAACATCAATGTGCTATAGTTATCTTGAAATATCTTACGACGATAAAGTGAGTTTAATATATATTTCTATTGAGATATATTTAGAATATATAATTAGATATTATGATATATTGATATATATTTAGAATATATTATTAGATATTATTACCATAAGATAAATATATGATTAGATATTATTACCATAAGATAGGGTTTGATGGGGATTGGAATATTTTGGGGTATAGTGTATTATAAATATTGACGCTGGTGATTAATAAAGAAGCAAGCTGAGTTTTGTCAATTCTTCATGGTATCAGAGTAAAGAACGATTTTTCTTCTTCAACAATAATTTGCCATGACTGATGGGCAAGTACGCGCTAATGCGGCCGCTGGCAGCAGCTCCTCTGTCGCATCCAATTCATCAACGGTGTCAGCCTTAAGTCAATTGTTCACGAATGAGCAGTGGAAAGCTATTTCGGGCGTGATTGGTTATAGTAAAATTCTCGAAAATCGATTAAATGGTAAGTTTGATGTCACTTCATGGATTTTCGATACCGGAGCAACCCATCATGTTAGAGGGAAACATTCATGGTTATTTGACACATAAAACATTGAGTGTCCTGTTGGTTTGCCGAATGGTGAAAAAGTGATTGCTACTTTGGTGGGATCCGTATGTGTGTTGGACGAAATCACTCTCACCGGAGTACTTTATGCTCCAAATTTGAGTTGCAATTTAATTTCTATTTCTCAACTTAATGATGATTTAAGAACTATTGTCCAATTTGATTCTCATATTTATGCTATACATGACCACACGAAGGAGCTGATTGGAACGGGAGTTAGGAGAGAATGGACTGTACTACTTTACCAAACCGGAATTTGTGTCAACAGTTGAAACAACATCAAATTTGGAGCTGTGGCATCGTCGGCTCGGGCATCCTTTCGAAAAAGTAATTAAGTTAATTCCTCATGTTAAAAATAGTAAAGATAGTTTAGATAAAGGGTCTGAAGTATGTATGCGTGCTAAACATCCAAGAGATAAGTTTCCTTTAAGTGGCAACAAAGCTTTTAGAATTTTTAAGAAAATACACTGTGATTTGTGGGGTCCATATCGACACGTTTCGTCGTGTGGGGCCCGTTATTTTTTGACAATAGTTGATGATTTTTCGAGAGCAGTTACGATTTATTTGTTGGTTGACAAATTAGAGGTGTTTCAAATGTTTATGTCCTTTGTTGCTATGGTCGATAGGCAATTTTCTCAAACAATTAAAGTCATTCAAAGTGATAATGGAACTGAGTTTAATTGTTCGATTGATTATTTTAATGCAACTGGAATTTTTTTTCAAACTTCGTGTGTGGAAACTCCACAACAAAATGGGAGAGTTAAGAGGAAACATAAACATATTTTGAATGTGGGTAGGGCATTACGTTTTCAAGCAAAATTGCCTATTTATTTTTGGGGTGAATGTGTTCTTGCTGCCGCTCATTTAATTAATCGTACACCCTCTTCCAAGTTACAAAATAAAACACATTTTGAGATACTTTTTGGTAAACCACCCTCTTTTGGTGCTATTCGAACCTTTGGGTGCTTGTGCTTTGCTCATAATCAGAAGACTAAGGGAGATAAATCTGCAAGTCGGAGTCGAAAGTGTATTTTTTTGAGTTACCCGTTCGGTAAGAAGGGGTGAAAATTATTTGATCTTGATACAAAGGAATTTTTCGTGTCTGGAGATGTAAAATTTGTAGAGGAGGTGTTCCCGTTTGGATGCCCGGAAGATGTCAATATAATATCTAGCGAGAATACTAATCATGATATTCATCAAGATTTTGCTGAAATAGTTTATGAAGATGAGGATGTTGATTTTTTGATTAATGATAATGGGTATAATGCTCAAAGTCACATGGACGAAGTTCAAATTGACGCACATGCAATTATTCCAGAACTAGCGACCGCTAGGCCAGCCCATCAGCAGCATGAGCAAGCTACTGCTCTGCCCGTTGAAGATCCAGCGACCGTTGGGCTGGAGCAACGGCACACTATGCATATTGATGATCAGTCTTTAGATGGGTCTGCTGGGTCTGTGCATGGTTCTACTTCGGATCAGCCTACTAGCCCACAGGAAATGGGTCGTGGTCTTCGGAAAAAATTCCCAAATGTTCTATATCGAGATTTTGTGACACATATGGTTTTTGCTAATGGTCCGTCTTCCGACTCTCCTCCTTCCAATCACTCCTCGGGTACTTCTTATCCTCTAGCACATTATATAAATTGTGATAATTTTTCTATAAATTATCGGAGATTTCTAACAGCTATAATTAAGGGTAAGGACCCTAAATCATTTAAAGAAGCCATGAAATCTGATGAGTGGCGCCGTTCCATGAAGGATGAGATACGGGATCTAGAAGACAACGGCACATGGACCTTAGAGCATCTTCCTCCGGGGAAACGTGCTCTTGGTATTCATTGGGTGTACAAGACCAAATATTTGTCAAATGGAGATGTTGAGTGCCTCAAATCCAGATTAGTAGTGTTAGGTAATCACCAACAAAAATGAATCGACTACAACGAAACTTTTGCTCCTGTTGCCAAGATGACTACGGTTCGTGCTTTTCTAGCCATAGCGGCATCCAAGAATTGGGAACTACATCAAATGGATCTCCATAATGCGTTACTACATGGTGACCTTGATGAGGAGGTATACATGAAATTACCTCTCGGGTTTGAGAGCTCGGATTCAACTTTGGTGTGTCGGTTGCGTAAGTCATTGTATGGCTTAAAGCAAGCTCCAAGATGTTGGTTTGTAAAATTGGTGTCGGCTTTGAAAGGGTATGGCTTTCTTCAGGTTTATTCATATTATTATCTTTTTACATTTAGTAAAGGTGGTGTTCAGATTAATGTCTTAGTTTATGTTGATGATCTTATTATTTTTGGGAATGATTCCGCTGCGCTTACCATATTCAAAGCTTATCTTAGTGACCGTTTTAAAATGAAAGATCTTGGAAATCTCAAATATTTTTTGGGAATTGAGGTCGCCCGTAGTTCATCAGGCTTGTTTTTATGTCAGCGCAAATATACTTTGGATGTTATTTCTGAAGCAGGTTTGTTGGGGGAAAAACCGATTGGATTTCCTATAGAATAAAATCGTAAGCTAGGTCTTGCAACTGGAGAGCTTCTAGCGGATCCTGAATCATACCGACGACTTGTGGGTCGTTTGATTTATCTTACGGTTACTCGACCAGGCCTGGCTTATTCAGTTCATATTTTGTCTCAATTTATGCAAGCACCTCGAATTGAACATTGGGAAACGGCTCTTCGGGTTGTGCGTTATTTGAAAGGGACTCCAGGTCAGGGTATTTTGCTCCGTGCTGACAGTGAGTTGACCTTGGAAGGATGGTGTGGTTCGGATTGGACGGCTTGTCCTCTTACTTGTCGCTCATTGACAGGTTGGCTTGTGTTCCTTGGTCAATCTCCTATTTCTTGGAAGACAAAGAAACAACATATGGTATCTTGGTCTTCTGCGGAAGCCGAATATAGGTTTATGGCTGCAATTACCTGTGAATTGAAGTGGCTAAAAGGGTTGTTGTTGAGTTTGGGTGTGCATCATCCTAAAGCTATTAAATTGTTTTGTGATAGTGAATCGGCATTACATATAGCAAAGAATCCTGTTTTTCATGAGCGGATGAAACACATCGAGGTTGATTGTCACTTTGTTTATGATGCGATCAATAAAGGTTTGATATATCCTACTCACGTCTCGACATCGTCATAGTTGAGGAACATATTTACAAAGGCCGCACAAAGGCTCTCGACAAGGCTATAATTTGATTTTTTTCTCTCCAAGTTGGGCATTTTTGAATCTCATGCTCTAAGTTGAGGGGGGGGTGTTGAGATATATTTAGAATATATGATTAGATATTATGAGATATTGAGATATATTTAGAATATATGATTAGATATTATAAGATATTGAGATATATTTTGAATATATGATTAGATATTATTACCATAAGATAAATATATGATTAGATATTATTACCATAAGATAGAGTTTGATGGGGATTGGAATATTTTGGGGTATAGTGTATTATAAATATTGACGCTGGTGATTAATAAAGAAGCAAGATGAGTTTTGCCAATTCTTCAATTTCTTTAGCAGTTTTAAATAAACACAGTTGCTAATTATTACACATAATTATTATTATATTTCAAATTCACAAAATGTCCTAGAGATAAATATAAGTAGAATGTAGATAGTAGTGTCATGCCGACATATCAGATGCAAACATGAAAACTAACACCTCACAATTCAAAATAACTGCAGTTATCAACTAAGCCTTCTACTTTATCTTTGTTGATATTCATTTTTCATCTAAAAGAAACTTGTTTAAGTCCATAAACTCAACCTACTTGAATGAGTACCCGTGAGTTTAAAGAAAAAATAATAATAAAACATGGGTCGGACGTAAAGTTTGGTATGCATAATGTATTACACTATAATACAACATATAGTGAGACCACACCACTAAAGCATAAAATAAATTTTCGAAACAGATTTTCCCTCACTATTCATATACATCAATGATTCATAATAAAGTTCATCATAACCTATCATTCTTTCATACATAAGTGTTCCCTGCACTAACTTTGGTTCACGACACATAAAATAACCTCAGGTTATATGTCTCGGTAAAGAGCGTGCGTGTGTGTACACACACGTATTTATGTATACATACATATATGTTATCTTAAACAGACAAAATAGGTCTTAGCAAAATTACACACATAAAAATATCTTTGATGCAAATCGCAACACCTACCTGAGTCTATCCAGGTCTCGATTATGTATTCATAAAGCTACTCTCGACTATGTTTCCCTATCATTTTATACTATAAGATACAACCTAAAATATTCTCGACGGTCCATTTACTTTACACTACAAGATTAATCCTTAGAAAGTTTTTGCACTCATTAATTTATACTGCAAGGTCCATCTTAAGCAATTTCAGTTTCATTAATTTATACTGCAAGGTCCATTCCCAAGCAGTTTTGGAAATCCAATTTCCTTAAGTTTGAACCATATAAGAGAACTCCATCCACTCTTGAAAATCGTCCTATCCACTACACGTCCCACATCCCTTCGGAAGTCGAATGTTGAACCGTACTCTTTAAAGTAGGTGCATTCAAGTGAGAGTCCCCAATTAGCTTCTCTTCCATACCTTCATTATTTTATTAGATTCTCACTTAACATTTTTAGTTGTCTTTACCTTTTACTGCTTTACCTAAATATTCATCTATTAGGTCTCAACTCTAGCTATTCATTAAGCTATGTTAGGCTCCCATCCCACCTTCGGCCAGCTTAATCCCTAGAACTATTTTCATAATGCATTAAACTTTAGAAAACTTCAACTACTACCCTCGACCATCTTAAGCCTCAATTTTTGGTGTTAACCTTCCACTAAAAGTTAGTTAATCTTGGCATCAACTCTACTCGAAAATCAATAAGTCTTGACATTGACTTTTCTAAAAAGTCAATATATCATGACATTCACATACTACCGCAGTTAATAGGTATCGGTATTAAATTTCCACTTAAAGGCAATAGCTCTCAACAAATCACAACCCCCATGTCTATTACAAGAAAGCCTAGTTTAACATATTTTCGGTATGCAGGCCTTCGGCACTCACTCTCGACATTCAGCTTCATTTAGGAACTTCGGCCTCCGCCATAACCCGCACATTTTATTGGCTCGTTTTCTTTGATCCAACTTATTCTTTCTTAGTTCATATTTGTTTCAGGAGTTATTTCTTCGGCATAGGCCATAGAGCCTGACTCATGTACTTGTCTACTGCTATCTTTATACATGTCATCTTTCTATTTGTACCGATTGTGACTTCTCCAGTTGGCTACGGTACTTTACGTAAATTTACAGCCCTTATTCTAGATCTTGGCTTTTATTCATTTATTAGTTATCATATTGCCCTAACATACTTCTCGACAACTTGTTGTTGATTTCGACAACCATAGTCCCTTTTTGGAAAAAAACATGTTTCAAATTCCAGAAATTACCAATAAAAATTTACTAAAATTTTAGAAAATTTGTAAATACATTTCCAATATTATTTGGTTGAGACTTCTTTATTTTAGTTATTTTCTCTTATTTATCAATGTACGTAGTTCCTTCAAAAATCCATAACTAATTAATTTGACATGAGAAATTCTCATATTTAAAACCCATCTCTACAAATGCATTATTAACACCATATTAAAATTTCACCCCATTTAGAAATCACTTAGTTATGAAAACATAGAAAAAAATCTTATAGTAACGCCATTACAACCCAAAATATTTATTAAGTACTTTTTATCACTTTTAATCACTTGGCACATATGAACACTATCATACAATTGTCGGCCGTGTCAATTATCTATTAAAACAGAAACAAGAGTGATATTACTCACATATATCTTTTAGATGACTTGATCTTTTTTAATCTTGGAGTTTCCCAAGGCTTTATCTTCTTCTCTATCCTTTTATTGTGTAGCCCACTACCATTGAAGAGCTTCAAAACTTATGTATTTTTGTAAAGATAGAATGGAAATAAAAATAGGGGAATAATCATTTTATTATTACATAATGAGTTGGGTTGTTGGCCCCATAGCCCTCCAATTAATTTATTTACTTTAACTAGATTACAATATGCTCAATTACTTACCATATTAAATTATTTTTCAGCTAATATAAATGACCATAAGTAAATAAATGACCCACAAATATTTACTTTTTGTTTTCCTAATTTAATTTCATAATTAAATATTGATAAATTTATGGGGTGTTACATTGCTCTTATCTAGGGTTGCCTTATTCAGTTACCTTGCTTGCGTTACCCTTGGGCTAGCCTAGATTATAATATATTAAACCTCAATGAACATAATATTATCCATTTACGACGAAGTAGAAGAACATACTAGGAATAAATTTCACACACACTCCATTGTAATATGGCGACGCATTCAGTATTATATATGTTATGTGTAAAAACAACCTTCCAAAATGTCTCTAGGGCCATGCATATGAAGTTACGGATTCAAAAACCTCTTTGGCAAGTATCTCCTTTTTTATGAGGTAACAAGTTGAAATATGTTTCTTTTCTGTATAGCATAAGGTCCCATCATAATTATGGAAAAACTATATGTTTTTTCGTGTGCTTTCGACTTATTGTTTATTGTTTCATTCCCGTTAGATATTTTTGTAGAAATACTTACTCTTCATACTCTTTATAGTGTTGTGTTATTAGCATATATTTAACTTTATACCTATTAATCTCCCCATTTTCATAAGAAATATGCCTATTGTTATTCATTGTCAGTTTGATGTTCTAAACTTTCAAATCTTAAAATAAAATTCTTGCCGGTACTTTATTTTATTTCTTAAAATTTGAAGTTAAAATTTGTGTTTAAATGTTTCAGTTTCCTTTCTAATCATTAATTTTAGTCTTATAAATTATAACTATAGGACTTAAAATAGTTGATGTTATTTTCGACAACATATTCCTTATATCATTAATTTATAAACAGAAAAATAATCAATATTGACAAATGCAAAAATGTTTTTGAGAAGCTATTCAAGGCATATTTTCACACCATTTTAATATTTTTTGAATTTAATGATTGAGAACATAATGTCCAATTCTACCAATTTTTTTACAGTAATTACTTTTGTTGTATTAATAGTCTAAATACTATTTGGATGGCTTCTCTACTACTTAATTACGATTCATAAAATAAGAGATGAAGAAACATAATTTTTTTTTCATTGCTTTTGTTTGAAAAAATATATATTGAAGATCATTTTCAAGTACATATAAGTTCATATAGTTTTTTTACCAAATTAAATATAATCAATATAATATGCAAAATTAGGCGTTGATCATTTGAATTTATATTAAGTTTTTTTCAAAAACATTTGTATGCACAGACACATTCCAAATTAAGCACCTAATAACCAATGTCATGACGTCAACAACGGTATTTAACCATATTCAAAGAGGTAATAATTTATCTTTCATGTGTGAAGCATGTGTCGTTCGTACTAATTAATTTTCTTTCATGCACGGAGCATGTGTCATTTACGTAACACCACTATTCCTACCACAAGGGTCGATGCTTGTGGAGTTCATGTGATCTTGATAATGCTACGAACACATGAGTCTTAAGGGTTAACTAAACTAAAAATATCCATCATAAACATGTATGGCATAACTCGCAATCAAAGGATCAAATAATTAAACACATAAATACAAGATCACGACAAAAATAATATGAGATATAGTGTGAAAATGAAATATATAGTGTCAAAAAGGTGAACTAGATTATATAGTTAATCAATCATACATAAATAAAGTACTACATAAAGCTGAATGTACAGTGAAGGCCTTATGCAAATAAGCATATCATAATGATAATACTGCACATTTAAAAAATCTAATAGGAGAATGAGTAATCTCCAATATTTGACAAGAAATGCTACCATGGTAGCTAAGAATCACTATACCTATCTATCATCCTACTCATGAAAATACCCAAAAGGTGTAAAAGTAGGTCAGAAATAGAGTCTGGCATAAGGGATTCTTCCCAATTACAATATGTGAAACCATTAAATATATTAAAGGATCAAAGCTAATAAGGAAGCTAAGACCATACCTTATTATGTTTCTTCTTTTTTATCACTCAAGTTATGCACAATATGTAGTTATTCCAACTAATAACCATCTTAAGGTAAGTTCACGACACTACATTAATAAGGTGTCAAAGGTGTAAACATGTCGAGTAAAATATACGATATTAAAAATGTATCCGAAACCAACTACCAATGTATATATATAGCAATAAAACCAAAAGACTTTACCGAATAAACATACTAACCAAAAATCCATCAATATGCCAATTGATAGCAACTAAGGCTACCAAACTTAATCCATGTGACATTAAATGATACACATGCATCCCCATCAAGTCTTAACTCTTTACTAAAGTTGGAATTCCAATCAAATCAACTTATTAAATATCATACCATGCATAACACTAACACTAGCTTACCAAAGAAGATCTTTCGGTCTCGACATCAATGTGTAACATCTTCTAGTACTAACCGGTCACTAATCCTACTAAATTCTCTATAATACCAAATACATGCCTAAAACATCCCGTGAAAGATAATAAAAGCTATAATAAATGCTTACAAAAGCAAGCCACAAATGCATGCAAAAACATGTCATATTTGTAGACAAAAAGCTATTCACAAATGAGTAGAAAAGAACGTTACAAATTCACATGAAATATGCCTATAGTTTGTACAAAGGTATGCCAAAATGAGTGCAAAATGCACCATAAATGCATATGAAAACATGCCACAAATGTGCACAAAATATACCATAAAGGCATACAAAATGTGATAAGGTATCATGTGGCCTTAAAGTTAAATGTGTAGCCTACCCACTTTGAGTTGAGCTCTTAAAAACTCTTTGGATAATTCATTTTTTATGTTTTTACTCGACGTCCATGCTCGAAAAACTACTCCTAATCTGAACTTATGTTCCTAGCTTCTTAGTTTGAAATTTTTGGCTAAAATGTGATATTAAGGCCTAAAATCCTAAGCGGTTAACTTGATTCTGACTGAACGAGCTCCATTCATTACAAGTCCACCTAATTCCATGCCTCATTTCTAGTGCTTTAATGACTTTCTATGATATTCTTGTTAGAAAAATGCTATTAGAAACTGCAATCGTTTCAATTACTTTTAACGTTATGCAGTTTCTAATCTTAATATGACCCTATTAATTAGGTCATAAATAGAACATTTCATTTACCTTTAACGTTATGCAGTTTCTAATCTTAATGTGACCCGATTAATTAAGTCATAAATAGACCATTCTATAATTAGAACATTAGGTATGTGATTAATCTTAAGCGTTGAATTGGTATATGATGGACGTACCAGATTTAGAGTTAAATATTATATAAAGGACTGGGTCCTCTCTCTCCTGGCATATAGATGTATTCTTCTCCATCAAGAAACATATAAAGAAATAGGGTTAGAGAGAGAAACCGAATTCTGAGAAGAAGAGTAATTATTAGAAGTCAGAAGAAGAAGATGACAGGCATTACACCTTCCGCTGTTAATCAAGGAACGTCATCTTAAACAAAAAATATATATTAAGCTTTGTTTGTGAAATATTCGATATTGGTGATCCTTGGGCTATTACTTGAATTGTTCATCATTAATCATGAAAGATCGAATAGTAAAGAATTTCTGACTTTTGGTATCAAAGCCACCAATCAATAACTGAATATTTCCTATGATTGCAATTGATCTGTTTTATGCTTTACTCATGATGTTTAATCAAGTATGTGCTATAAGTCAATTATGCACATGAGATTTATGATTTTGTTAATCACCAAAGTGGTCAAAATTAGAATAATCATTTAGTGCATAAGTGACATAATCATTATTGATAGAAATTGCCAGTTATAATAATACCAAAAAAACTGGCGCCACTAATGGTAGAACCTGAGAACTTACCCAAAGGAAAGTCTTGTTCTATAACTAGTTGACATGATGAGATTTAATAGATATCTTGATTAAATAAATACCGATCATCCAAAGATGTCGGTTTTATTTAATTGAATATATTTATTACTTATTTATGTTTTGGTATTTAATTATGTTAAGTATAAGATAGTATCTACCCAAAGGAGTGCTATATTATACTATCATGTACATATCTGAATCGCGTTAGCTATGAGCTTACAGTTATTTCATTTTTTTATTTAATTTGCAGTATTTCCTATAAATACACATGCTTCATCTGTTACATTATTCACTGGTGTTAATTTTTCTGAATGGAGAGAACAAGTCAATTTCCATTTAGGTGTTCAAGATCTTGACTTGGCACTCTTTGAGGAGAAACCTGTTGCTCTTACAACAGCTAGTACTGAGACAGAAAAATCACACCCTAAAGCATGGGAACGCAGTAACAGATTGAGCCTCATGTTCATTAAGATGATTGTTGCTAACAACATCAAGTCAACAATTTCGCAAAAAAAAAGTGCTAAGGAATATATGCAGTTTGTGGAAGAACGTTTTCGTTCAACTAATAGGTCACTTGCTGGTACTCTTATGGCAGAACTCACGACCATAAAGTTTGATGGGTCGCGAACTATGCAAGAGCACATTATAGAGATGATTAATCTTGCAGCAAGGTTAAACTCCCATGGACTTACAGTAGATGATTCTTTTCTTGTCCAGTTTATCCTGAACTCGCTACCTTCTGAATATGGACCTTTTCAAATTAACTATAACACTATAAAGGATAAGTGGAATGTTAATGAATTGGCCAGTAGACTTGTTCAGGAAGAAGGACGTTTGAAAAATCAAGTGAATCACTTAGTAAGTTTTGTGAGTAATAAAGCTGGTAAAGAAAAGAATGGAAAATCAAGTCATTTCAAAAGGAAAAGGCACCTGCTAAGAATGGGTAGGATAAGGAAAAGAAGGAACTAAAGGATATTCGATGTCATTTCTGTAAAAGAAAAGGACATTATCAAAATGACTGTCCGAAAAGGAAAGCTTGGTTTGAAAAGAAAGGGATTTCTTATGACCCAAACCACAAATCCAAATCAAGATCATTTTCCCTTTATGGGAAACGAAATGAAATCCACAATAGAAGGCATTGAGACTTATCGCCTAATTCTAGAAAGTGGATATGTATTAGACTTATATAGTACCCTTTATGTACCGTCATTATCTAGAAACCTTGTTTTCGTAAGTAAGTTGGATATTTCTGGTTTTAGATTTACGTTTGGATCTGGTTATTTTGATTTATATAAGAATACTGATAATGTTGGTTCTGGTATTCTAATTGATGGTTTATATAAATTGAAACTGAATGACACTTATGCGAATTCCTTGCTGAATGTAATAAATAATGTTGGATGCAAACGTAGCATGTTGAAGGAAAATTCTGCTTTCCTATGGCATAAAAGACTAAGTCACATATCCAAAGAAAGAATGACGAGATTAGTAAGTAATGAAATTTTGTCAAATTTGAACTTTAGTGATCTATAATTATGTGTGGATTGTATTAAAGGTAAACAAACCAAACATTATAAGAAAGGAGCCACTAGAAGTAGCTAGCTTCTTGAAATAATACACACTGATATTTGCGGACCTATGGACACTCCAGCCTTTAATGGAGAAAAGTATTTCATCACTTTTATTGAAAAAATTTCCCGCTATGGTTATGTCTATTTGCTTCATGAAAAATCTCAATCTGCGAATGTCCTTGAGACGTTTGTAAAGGAAGTTGAGAGGCAATTAGATAAAAAGGTGAAAATCATAAGGTCTGATAGAGGTGGTGAATATTATGGCAAATATAATGAGTCAGGCCAATGTCCAGGTCCATTTGCAAAATTCCTCGAAAGTCATGGCATATGTGCGCAATATACAATGCTAGGTACACCGCAGCAAAATGGTGTAGCAGAAAGGCGCAATAGGACATTAATAGATATGATTAGAATTATGATGTCAGATTCTGCACTAACTAAGAATTTATGGTCGTATGCTCTCAAAACCGCTAATTATTTGTTGAATAGGGTTCCTAGTAAAGCTGTTCAAAAGACTCCTTTTGAATTATGGACTAACAGGAAACCTAGCTTAAGACACCTGCATGTTTGGGGTTATCCAGCAGAAGCGAGAATTTAGAATCCACGTGAAAAGAAATTAGATTCTCGAACGATTAGTGGGTATTTTTTAGGTTACCTAGAAAAATCTAAAGGATATGTGTTTTACTGTCCTAATCATAGTCCAAGAATTATAGAAACTGGTAATGCAAGATTCATTTAGATTGGTGAAGTCAGTGGGAGTACTAGAAGAGAAATAGTGGAAATAAAGGAAAGAAGGATAAATGTTACATTGCCTAGAATAGTTCCTCCATCCACTATTGCTCCAAATGTTGTTCCAGCTGTTGGAGAACAACATGATGATGAACAACATATAAATGAAGAAGTACTTCCTGAAGGAAACGACTACATAATGCTGATATGCATGAACCACAACAAGTAGCATTAAGAAGATCTCAAAGAGATCGTAGGTCCACTATTTCTAATGATTATATGGTTTATATGTAAGAATAAGATTATGACATAGGAATCAATAAGGACCCAGTTTCGTTTTCACATGCTATAGAAAGTAAATAGTCAATGGAATGGATTAATGCCGTGAAAGAAGAACTAAAATCCATGCAACAGAATGAAGTTTGGGATCTCGTTGAGTTACCACATGGCTGTAAAAGAGTCGGATGCAAATGGGTTTTTAAAACCAAACACGACTCTAGTGGTAATGTCGAACGGTATAAAGCTAGACTTGTTGCTAAGGGTTACACTCAGAAAGATGGTGTTGATTACAAGGAGACATTTTCTCCTGTTTCGAAAAAGGACTCACTAAGAATAATAATGGCATTAGTAGCACTTTATGATTTGAAATTGCATCAAATGGATGTGAAAAAAGCCTTTCTGAATGGAGATCTTGATGAGGATGTTTATATGGATCAACCTGAGGGTTTTCCTGTAAAAGGTAAAGAACAATTGGTGTGTAAACTTAAGAAATCAATATATGGGCTTAAACAAGCATCCGACAATGGTATATAAAGTTCAGTACCATTATTACATCTTTTGGTTTTAAGGAAAATACGGTTGATCGCTGTTTATACCAAAAGATCAGTGGGAGCAAGTTTATTTATCTAGTCCGTTATGTTGATGACATCTTGCTTGCTGCAAATAATTTAAGCATATTGCATGAGACTAAGGAGTTTCTCTCAACGAACTTTGAAATGAAAGATATGGGAGATGCATCCTATGTGATTGGAATAGAAATATTTCATGATCGATCAAAAGGAATATTAGGATTGTCTCAGAAAGGATATATCGAAAGGATTCTAGACAGATTTGGAATGAGTAAGTGTTCACCTGGGAAAGTTCCTGTACAGAAAGGTGATAAATTCAATCTCATGCAATGTCCTAAGAATGATGTTGAACGAAAGGAAATGGAATCAATTCCATATGCATCTGTAGTTGGTAGTGTAACGACCAGCCCTTCTACTACCAGAAAGACGTATCATCATTAAGAAAGAAAGGGATAGAAATAGAAAAGAAAGAAAAGAAAGAACAACAACATCAGAATCTCACAGCGGAACGGAACAAAATATAATATATCACATAAATATCACATAGTTTTTACATATATTAGAGTTATACAATATCAATACTCATGACAGTTATACATACCTCTATCACTATATACATCAGAGGTACATCATACATCAACTACTGACACAGCGGAACTAGATAGATAGCTACATACGTCTGGGAATTCCTGCTCCAAGCTCCTCCAGAAATCAAAGTCCGAAACTTATCACTTGGCTATTCATAAAAATTTGAGTACCCAAGAGTTTATGAAAACACAAAATATAAACTCCAGGTCAGACATGGGTCTGGTATGAGTAAACGGTTTAAATTGTTTAACTTTGAAAAACATTTTGAAATTAAAGGTATCACGTAAGACTCCCCACACATAAATACGGGTAAGTTTTTACCTTACGCTAACCAAAACATTTCATAGGAAATCCAGTGATATTATAATAGTGTCTAGGGTTTTCAAGTAAATAGAAAATAGCCGAAATTGTTACATGATTAAATTCCAGCTACTAGCCACAAAAGTGGGTAATACAAATCAAAACCGTAGGGTCTCGTAGGGAAAATGGATTTCCAACAATGGCAGGGCTACTAGGGTACCGCCCGTCACAGTACGGGGCCTAGATCATCGTACCGAGGATCACTCCCGACCCCCTGCAACACAAGGTCGGAACCATTCCTTACTGAACAGTCCCGAACAAGATAAACCCCGTGGTTGGCGCAACCAACCACCTACTAAGCCAAAATATAAAAGGGACATCTAGACAGGGAAAATATCTTGTCCTGCTTGGGCATGACCCACCTAACCTTGCTGCATCTCCCCTGTTTTAGCCATTCCCGGTTGATGAGGCTTGAGGCTGCGATTACCTTTATAGAACATATTTCTTAGAATGCTCATCGTCCGCCTGATGATGTGCTGAAAGCATTCAATCCATAAAAGTTCGTTCCGGTTTCGAACGAAACCGAAGGCATTATCTCGTTACACTCGTTTTGGAATCACCCTCAGAGTTAACGACGATAACCCTTGCATTCTGAAAAACACCATCTCGATCTTCACTTGAGATTACACGACCTAACGTTTAATTTGGATCGATGTTGTTTTCGGAATATCAATTGATACCCGACCCCGGTCTCATCGAAATCCAAACGCCATTTCAAAGGTCAAGTTGTCTAATTAACTTAACAGTTTAAATTTAACAATTGAATTCACATAGCAATTTAACATAGGTAAATAACATCAGATAAATCATATAGCAATTTAACACAGATAAATCATATACAATCATCACAGATATATCCAGAACATCACAGAACATCACAGGATATAAATAAACATCAGAGGCAATCAAATAGAGTCGTTGATTTATATCAACAAGTTTGATTTGTTTTAAACTTAATTGCATACTCAAGAGTAAATTATATTTTATTCTTTGCTTAATTAATTATTAATTAATTAACTTATTTAAATTCATTAATTACTAATTAATTATTCACTTAATTAATTAATTATTAATCAATAATCTTAATTATTGATTTATAAAACTCAATTACATAATTAATTATTACTAATTGCTTAATTAATCATTACTTATTAATTAACTTAATCCATTTAATCATTAATTATTTAATTATTCGTTAACTACGATTTGTTAATTAATCAACTTCAAATGATTAATGAAATTCTTAATTACAAATGATTTACACAAGATTATTATTAAAATCTTTAATTATTAATTTGACAATTATCAAATTTTATTATCTTCTTAATTAACTTTGTTTTAAAGTAATTACTCTTCTTCATTTTCTGTAAGTCTTTAAAGTTCTTCATGGCTTAAACAGTTTGTAAATATTAATAACTTGATTAACACTTAGCTTGTTTACTCTTCAACCTAACAGGACAATTAGCAAACTTCAGGAATTAAGCAAACCGAAGACAACAACACAATTACACGGGTCAAACTCGAGATTCCCTGAACATTCCTCGCGTCACCCCTACCCTTCTCTTCTTCTTCCCCTGTTCTTTTTTCCTTGTTTTTTTTAAGCTTAAAGTTTTAACTGTTGAAGCATATTAATACACACGCGAATTCAAACTCGACCCAGAGCATACTCGAAGCATCCATTAAATAAACTCGAGTTTCACTCGAGTAAAACACGCGATGTCTCCGGACCTCTTAACTGCCGGCACGACGCCACCGTGCACGTGCACGGTGGTTCGCAAGCGATTCAGGCAACCCTCGTCACACCAGCAAACTCCAATTCAACATCTTACTCGAATTCCCTGCTCAGTTCAACGCAATAAGAGTGAAATAAAAAAAAAAGCCCAAAAGTCGAACTGCAACACGAACACAGTGGACAAAAACCACCTCGTACTCACTGCCGTGACCGCCTGATATGACGTGGCTTCGGCCGAACCTCGCCAACAACACCCTCAACCATACTCCGAAACCTCACGGCGCTCGGTCGAACTATGGTGGCGCGATCACCAAAAATACAGAACCCACACAGTAGAACCCATAAACCCTACTTTTGATCTTCCCTTAAAAATCTTGCATTCGAAAATTATTTAAACAACTTTCTAGTGATCTCACAACACCACTTAAGCTTCATGTCGATTTTCATCAATAATTATTGAAAGAATCTTCAGAAATTCATATAAAAAAAAATTTGGTTCACCGACTAATTGCTATGTGAATAGTGGATTAAAGTTATGATTTTTTTCTTAAAAATCATAGCTTTGCATATTATTTCAATTTATAAGTTTAAGTTTACAATTCGAGTTACTCGAATTTTGGCCTTTGTTTTAAGTTTACTGTAAATTTGTGTTTACAGTAACTATATCTCACAGCCACTAGAAAAACTTATTCCAAACCTAATCTTTAGCATAAACATAAATTTATTTAGATTAGTTACTAATTATAGGAAATGATTTTATATATATAAGAAGTATGATATATTCTCTGTTTTCTTTGCCTCGGCAAAATGAAACCTAGAAGAACATGGTATACAGTACTCACAGTAAATAGCAAGCATTCCAGAACTTTAAATCATTCACATATCAAATTTCTTCATGAACTACATATTAAAAGTTAGATTTAAAATAAGTTTACTCACCAAAAACTGTTGTAACGGAGACTAGTATTGGATGATGCAAGAATATTGCAGTTTGAAGTTTTTGAATTCCACTAAACTTCTTTGCTTCCCGACTTTTGAATATGAAATTTTGTTTTTTTTTCCTTCTCTTGCTTTATCAGGTTTTGCTTAAGGAATGAACTAAATGAAATGATAACATATCTATATATAGCTTTGAACATAATGTCTTCTGGAACAAGCTTTACCATAATATAATATTTGCTTTATTTTATTATGTACTAAGGTACTAAACCTGAAATGAAAGGCATATTTCGGCTGAAAGATTATGTTTCCAGATATAAAAGTGGGCTAATTAATGTATATGTTTACTCATATGTTAAAACATAATCAAATGCTAGCTGACACAAGGATTTGTATATAGATATTTGCAGTTTTTCTTTTGTGTTTTACTAATATGCTTGCTGGCAAACTTTGTTTTGTCTTTGAATTAGTATACAATAATTAGTATTGGCTGACACAAATATTTTGCATAAGATATCTCAGGTTTTGTTTGTACCGAAATGTTAACATATAGGTTTACACTTACAATGCTCTGCTGACCAATTTTGTACAAGAGTTTTGTTTTATTATATTGATATGATTACTTGTTCTCTTATGTTCACATATAAGTAATATTTGCAAACAAGTTAAATTTTGTTTAAGGATATATGATCTTTGCATTTGTACAAAGATATTTGTCTTATTATATTTTTTTTCTGAATTGAACACCTAGCTTTCTTATACATATAAAGTTTTGTTCTTATGTTTGTATTATGTATAAAGATTTTTTGTTGTATGAAAAGTACATTTGCAGATAGATATTTAGTTTTCGAGTGTGAAGTTTTGTTTATGAAAATATTTATTGTTTTTGTATAAACACTTGTCTTATATTATGTTATAAATTGTTTTTATTTCATTTTATACTTTGAGTTTAGATTACATGTGAAGAAATAAAAGAACAAATTTTATTATTTGCTTGCTTATTTATTTATATTTGTATTTTATATTTTGATTATCAATGCTTACATTATATTCTTAAGTTTTACTTATATTTAATATTTATATGTTATATTGACAACTTTAATTTTATTTAAACATTATCATTGACATCAATATATTTATTAATCACATGTTAATAAGACAAAGTATTGTAATTCAATCATATAAGATAAATTTTATTGTAAGTATTATCAAAAGATTTTATTTTGAATTCTCAAAGTCTAATTCCTTTTAAAAAATACAATTTAAAGAAATAAATTGACAGTATTTCCAATAACATGATCAATTTACATTTTATTTAAATTAGATTAAATATTTATTAAAATAACCGGGGCCAAAGATCCAGGATTGTTACATTCCTCCCCCCTTAAAAGAATTTCGTCCCCGAAATTTAAAACAAAGATAATTTAATAGCTGTTATACCAACCATTCAACATAGATATCATTCACACATTACCACACAATCAAACGGTCTATCCTAACAAACACACTAGTTATCCGAACACAAATCCGGATAAACTTCCCTAAAATTATCGAGAGTTTGTTTCTTAATGATCAACAATCCAAACTGGATTCCTGACCACAGTTAAATTTGGTTCAACTTCCAAATTCCTGAATTACTGGTTAACAACAATTGATGAATTATAAGCACATTTCTAAGGTGGGATACATGGAATACATAATGAATTCCAGATATCTACTCTGGCAATTCAATTCTGAGATCTACAGTATTAACTCTTTCAAATTGTATTGAGTTGTTTTACAGAATTTCAATTTCTATTCAATCAAGTTCGTGCGATGTACATATACCATTCGTACGCAATATCAAATCTAATCGCTCGCTCGATCACACAATTTCACTTCCGAACTAGTATCGTCCACCCGACTTCCTAGTACGGGCTCAGAACTGGTTTCTTGATCAGAAACTGTCATTCTCCTTGCATAGTCACAACTATGATAGAGAATTCACAGAATCAATCAAAATCCAAATCCATGGTTCGCCGTCGAAAATCGAGTGAAAAATCCCAACTCGGATCGATATAACTATCTCGAAATTCTGTGCTCGAATCTGAATCATATTGTTATGCGAATAAAATAATATACGTACATCCTACGTATTTATATCCATTGATTATCAACCATATCAATTTTCTTTTATTCACATTATTCTGATTCTATCCACTTGGAATAATTTTTCCCAATATCAAATTTTACTTAAGAGTTTCACCATCCATTTTTTTTTAAGTTTTAATATAAGCATTATATATTCCCTTATATTATTATTCTACCACTATAGCCTTTATATCCTCTTATATTTACTTATTTTCAATTTGAATTTCTAATTCCATGTGAATTCAAATTTTCTTCAACTCTGAATATTAAATTTTATTGACTATCTTCCATTCATAATTGATTTCTATCATTGTTTTAAATTACTTTCATCCACTAATTTATTTTCAATTTCCAATTTGAAAATCTTTCTATTGCTAAATTTTTTTTTCTTATAGTTTTCAAATTCTAAAAAGTTTTGACAGAGTCTCCATTTGTTTAGCATTACATATTTCTATAAGAACATATGTAAGGGTTTCAACACTTATTACAAGTATTTCCAACCCATTTCCAAATCATTCCCTTTAGTTTAAGTGATTCACAACTTACTTGCTTAAGCAAAACAGACTCATATTCAAAATCATCTTATTCTGCTTCTAACAATTCTTAAAATTTTATTCAATTCCATTTACTTTAAACAACCCATTACCTTATGCAATTCAACAATATTATTATGAATAAACAATCACTTAAGCTTTATAGCAAATCTTAAATTGATTCCAACTCAATTTACACTCGACTCCACCACAATTAATTTATTCACAATCCTTTCATTGCATTTTCTTTTATTCTTAAAAAGTTTGATTCCAAACCATTTTATTAAACTCGACAACCAATATTTTAAACAATCATCTCACAATTTACTTAGGTCATTTATTTTCTTCAAACTGTTCCACCCAATGACTTAAGTTTACTCTATTTCACCAATTTTTTCATTTAAATCTTTGATTTGATTTCCCTTTAATCAAATCCCAATTATTTACTGATTAGTTTATTCTTTTATCAACTCTTAAATTTACATGAACAATTTATTATTGAGTTTATCATAAAGTCATTTAATTGATGCTTGAATTAGATTTGTTTACAACTCACACCAATTCTATTTTATCCAAATCCAAGGCTTACCTGGTCTACATTTACTTATTCACTTAAGAATTTTGTTCATTCAATATTATTTATAACTCGACTGAATTCATTTAAATTCAATTTTATTTCCACTCAACTTCAGTTAAATTTAGCTACTTACCATTCTTTATATTTATTTCACAATATATATGAGCTCAAAACTTATTTGTTTACTTAAAAGTTTATATTACTCATTTGGGTCATTTTATCTTATAATCACAATTTCAGATTATATATAACACTAGGGTGTAAATTTTCACCTCAAATTTCAATTATTTTACCTTCAAATTTAATATCCAAATAAGTTCATTTTGAACTTCAGTTCCATTTAACTTATCTCAGGTTAAACTCCAATATGTTTTCTTATTTTCGTTTACTTCAGTTAAATTTTAATTCCGGGATTACAATCCTCGATTTCTTCTTATTAATATCAACTTTACTTTATAAATCCAATAGTTGATTTATTCAAACCTTTCACATTATTAATTAGAATTCTTAGAATTCAAATGCTCGGTTTTCATTTCCAAAACTATTTTGAAATGATAACTACACATACCCACTTGGTATATCAAATCAAATTTCAAAATTCCCAACACTTGTTTTTACCAAAACAAATTTCCCCTTGAAATTTTAAAACAACTCGTATACCTAACAACTCTAAATATCATGTCCAACTATCCTGGTAGCAATCCATCACTTTAGAAACTCGAAAATGAATACTGATGATGTGGCCATCATCATCAGGATTATTTTCCAGCGACTGAAGTGAGTTCAGTGCTTCCTTACTTCCACAATTTCTTTCCAAACAATTTCCATTCAACAATATTTTCCAAACAAAATTCCATTATTTCCTTCAAATCTTTGGAAAAACATTTCAAACGTTCCCAAGAGTTTTAATTTAAATTCATTTAAACACCCGTTAAATTTCCGGGACTTCAATTCTAATTTTAATCAAATTTTAGTTATATTCCTTTTATTAGACAATTTTATTTAGTTATAAGCCACTCAAATTTTAACTCTTTTTTTTATTCAATTATAGTATTAACAACCAGACACTCATATATATATATATACACACACATATATATATATATATACATATATATATATATATATAATTTCAGAAAAATATTTCTTTTATATCGAAATATAATTTTGGGTAAAATTATTTCATTTACCCTACCTTTAAAAACAATAATGTGTCGGTCTATCTTGTTTAAGAGTTTAGAAATCCCTTTCGATGAAATGGCGTCCCACACACCGACCAGAATCTATAAACACTCAACAGATAAGTCAACACAATAAAAAAACAATTTTATATTCACTAACAAGTACGCGCTCATATCTATTAATACATTCAAACTCATTCTAGAGTTCTACAAACTCTATTCTATGAGTAATTCCTACCAGAGCCAAGGTTATCACCAACCATGCTCTGGTACCAACTGTGACGACCAACCCTTCTACTACCAGAAAGACGTATCATCATTAAGAAAGAAAGGGATAGAAATAGAAAAGAAAGAAAAGAAAGAACAACATAAGAATCTCACAGCGGAATGGAATAAAATATAATATATCACATAAATATCACATAGTTTTTACATATATCAGAATTATACAATATCAATACTCATGACAGTTATACATACCCCTATCACTATATACATCAGAGGTACATCATACATCAACTAATGACACAGCGGAACTAGATAGATAGCTACATACGTCTGGGAATTCCTGCTCCAAGCTCCTCCAAAAATCAAAGTCCGAAACCTAACACTTGGCTACTTATAAAATTTGAGTACCCAAGAGTTTATGAAAACACAAAATATAAACTACGGGTCAGACATGGGTCTGGTATGAGTAAACGGTTTAAATTGTTTAACTTTGAAAAACATTTTGAAATTAAAGGTATCACGTAAGACTCCCCACACATAAATACGGGTAAGTTTTTACCTTACGCTAACCAAAACATTTCATAGGAAATCCAGTGATATTATAATAGTGTCTAGGGTTTTCAAGTAAATAGAAAATAGCCGAAATGGTTACATGATTAAATTCCAGCTACTAGCCACAAAATTGGGTAATACAAATCAAAACCGTAGGGTCTTGTAGGGAAAATGGATTTCCAACAATGGCAGGCCTACTAGGGTACCGCCCGTCATAGTACGAGGCCTAGATCACAGATCACCGTACCTAGGATCACTCCCGACCCCCTGCAACACAAGGCCGGAACCATTCCTTACTGAACAGTCCCGAACAAGATAAACCCCGTGGTTGGCGCGACTAACCACCCACTAAGCCGAAATATAAAAGGGACATCTAGACAGGGGAAATATCTTGTCCTGCTTAGGCATGACCCACCTAACCTTGCTGCATCTCCCCTGTTTTAGCCATTCCCGGTTGATGAGGCTTGAAGCTGCGATTACCGTTATAGAACATATTTCTTAGAATGTTCATCGTCTGCCTGACGATGTGCTGAAAGCAATCAATCCATACAAGTTCGTTCCGGGTTCGAACGAAACCGAAGGCATTATCTCGTTACACTCGTTTTGGAATCACCCTCAGAGTTAACGACGATAACCCTTGCATTCTGAAAAACACCATCTCGATCTTCACTTGAGATTACACGACCTAACGTTTAATTTTGATCGATGTGGTTTTCGGAATATCAATTGATACCCGATCCCGGTCTCATCGAAATCCAAACGCCATTTTAAAGGTCAAGTTGTCTAATTAACTTAACAGTTTAAATTTAACAATTGAATTCACATAGCAATTTAACATAGGTAAATAACATCAGATAAATCATATAGCAATTTAACACAGATAAATCATATACAATCATCACAGATATATCCAGAATATCACAGAACATCACAGGATATAAATAAACATCAGAGGCAATCAAATAGAGTCGTTGATTTATATCAACAAGTTTGATTTGTTTTAAACTTAATTGCATACTCAAGAGTAATTATATTTTATTCTTTGCTTAATTAATTATTAATTAATTAACTTATTTAAATTCATTAATTACTAATTAATTATTCACTTAATTAATTAATTATTAATCAATAATCTTAATTATTGATTTATAAAACTCAATTACATAATTAATTATTACTAATTGCTTAACTAATCATTACTTATTAATTAACTTAATCCATTTAATCATTAATTATTTAATTATTCGTTAACTACGATTTGTTAATTAATCAACTTCAAATGATTAATGAAATTCTTAATTACAAATGATTTACACAAGATTATTATTAAAATCTTTAATTATTAATTTGACAATTATCAAATTTTATTATCTTCTTAATTAACTTTGTTTTAAAGTAATTACTCTTCTTCATTTTCTGTAAGTCTTTAAAGTTCTTCATGGCTTAAACAGTTTGTAAATATTAATAACTTGATTAACACTTAGCTTGTTTACTCTTCAACCTAACAGGACAATTAGCAAACTTCAGGAATTAAGCAAACCGAAGACAACAACACAATTACACGGGTCAAACTCGAGATTCCCTGAACATTCTTCGCGTCACCCCTACCCTTCTCTTCTTCTTCCCCTGTACTTTTCTTCCCTGTTTTTTTAAGCTTAAAGTTTTAACTGCTGAAGCATATTAATACACACGCGAATTCAAACTCGACCCAGAGCATACTCGAAGCATCCGTTAAATAAACTCGAGTTTCACTCGAGTAAAACATGCGATGTCTCCGGACCTCTTAACTGCCGGCACGACGCCACCGTGCATGTGCACGGTGGTTCGCAAGCGATTCAGGCGACCCTCGTCACACAAGAAAACTCCAATTCAACATCTTACTCGAATTCCCAGCTCAGTTCAACGCAATAAGAGTGAAATAAAAAAAAGCCCAAAAGTCGAACTGCAACACGAACACAGTGGATAAAAACCACCGCGTACTCACTGCTGCGACCGCCTGATATGACGTGGCTTCAGCCGAACCTCGCCAACAACACCCTCAACCATACTCCGAAACCTCACGGCGCTCGGTCGAACTATGGTGACGCGATCACCAAAAATACAGAACCCACACAATAGAACCCATAAACCCTACTTTTGATCTTCCCTTAAAAATCTTGCATTCGAAAATTATTTAAACAATTTTCTAGTGATCTCACAACACCACTTAAGCTTCATGTCGATTTTCATCAATAATTATTGAAAGAATCTTCAGAAATTCATATAAAAGCAAATTTGGTTCACTGACTAACTGCTATGTGAATAGTGGATTAAAAATTATGATTTTTGTCTTAAAAATCATAGCTTTGCATATTATTTCAATTTATAAGTTTAAGTTTACAATTCGAGTTACTCGAATTTTGGCCTTTGTTTTAAGTTTACTGTAAATTTGTGTTTACAGTAACTATATCTCACAGCCACTAGAAAAACTTATTCCAAACCTAATCTTTAGCATAAACAAAAATTTATTTAGATTAGTTACTAATTATAGGAAATGATTTTATATATATAAGAAGTATGATATATTCTCTGTTTTCTTTGCCTCAGCAAAATGAAACCTGGAAAAACATGGTATACAGTACTCACAATAAATAGCAAGCATTCCAGAACTTTAAATCATTCACATATCAAATTTCTTCATGAACTACATATTAAAAGTTAGATTTAAAATAAGTTTACTCACCAAAAACTGTTGTAACGGAGACTAGTATTGGATGATGCAAGAATACTGCAGTTTGAACTTTTTGAATTCCACTAAACTTCTTTGCTTCCTGACTTTTGAATATGAAATTTTGTTTATTTTTTTCCTTCTCTTGCTTTATCAGGTTTTGCTTAAGGAATGAACTAAATGAAATGATAACATATCTATATATGGCTTTGAACATAATGTCTTCTGGAACAAGCTTTACCATAATATAATATTTGCTTTATTTTATTATGTACTAAGGTACTAAACCTGAAATGAAAGGCATATTTCGGCTGAAAGATTATGTTTCCAGATATAAAAGTGGGCTAGTTAATGTATATGTTTACTCATATGTTAACACATAATCAAATGCTAGCTGACACAAGGATTTGTATATAGATATTTGCAGTTTTTCTTTTGTGTTTGTACTAATATGCTTGCTGGCAAACTTGTTTTGTCTTTGAATTAGTATACACCAATTAGTATTGGCTGACACAAATATTTTGTATAAGATATCTCAGGTTTTGTTTGTACCGAAATGTTTACATATAGGTTGACACTTACAATGCTCTGCTGACCAATTTTGTACAAGAGTTTTGTTTTATTATATTGATATGAATACTTGTTCTCTTATGTTCACATATTAGTAATATTTGCAAACAAGTTAAATTTTGTTTTAAAGATATATGATCTTTGCATTTGTACAAAGATATTTGTCTTATTATATTTTTTTTTTCTGAATTGAACACCTAGCTTTCTTATACATATAAAGTTTTGTTCTTATGTTTGTATTATGTATAAAGATTTTTTGTTGTATGAAAAGTACATTTGCAGATAGATATTTAGTTTTCGAGTGTGAAGTTTTGTTTATGAAAATATTTGTTGTTTTTGTATAAACACTTGTCTTATATTATGTTATAAATTGTTTTTATTTCATTTTATACTTTGAGTTAGGATTACATGTGAAGATATAAAAGAACAAATTTTATTATTTGCTTGCTTATTTATTTATATTGTATTTTATATTTTGATTATCAATGCTTACATTATATTCTTAAGTTTTACTTATATTTAATATTTATATGTTATATTGAAAACTTTAATTTTATTTAAACATTATCATTCACATCAATATATTTATTAATCACATGTTAATAAGACAAAGTATTGTAATTCAATCATATAAGATAAATTTTATTGTAAATATTATCAAAAGATTTTATTTTGAATTCTCAAAGTCTAATTCCCTTTTAAAAATACAATTTAAAGAAATAAATTGACAATATTTCTAATAATATAATCAATTTACATTTTATTTAAATTAGATTAAATATTTATTAAAATAACTGGGCCAAAAATCCAGGGTTGTTACAGGTAGCCTAATGTATGCTCAAACCTGTACTAGACCGAATATCAGTTTTGCGGTCGGTATGCTAGGGAGTTATCAAAATAATCCAGGATGGGAACATTGGCAAGCTGCAAAGAAAGTGTTAAGGTACTTACAAGGCACGAAAGATTACATGCTCATGTATAGTAGATCCAATGAATTGGAGATGATTGGATATAGCGATTCAGATTTTGCTGGATGCATCGATACTAGGAAATCGACTTTTGGTTACCTGTTTATGTTTGCTCAAGGAGCCATATCATGCAAAAGTGCGAAACAAACTATCGTTGCTTCATCTACTATGGAGGCAGAATTTGTGGCATGTTATAAAGCCACAATTCATGCATTATGTTGCAGAACTTTATTTCAGGACTTGCGATTGTCGACACCATTAGCAAGCCGATGAAAATTTATTGTGATAACTCAACAGCAGTGTTTTCTCAAAAAACGACAAGTACTCTAAAGGTGCAAACATATGGAACTGAAGTATCTTGTTGTGAAAGATGAGGTTTAGAAACAAAGAGTGCCAATCATGCACATCAGGACAGAACTTATGATTGCAGACCCTTTGATAAAAGGGTTACATCCAAGACAATTTAAGGAACATGTCCAAGAATGGGTCTTGGTTGTATTAATAATAATTGATATGTGACATTCTGAGCTCCTTTGTGTGTTTCTGATATATAATCATGTGTCTCTTATTTTAATGTGGTAGTACGTACTTTATGTAATTTTAAACAAGAAAGAGTCTTATAAAGATATTATGTTTAATCATTATGATATAAGACATTATGTGGACCATTATGTTGTGTTTGGCAGGCACATACTTCCCTAGAGTTTACAAGCGAAGCTTGGTTCTCTAGGTAATTCAAAAAAAAAAAACATTATGCAGTTTCTAATCTTAATATGACCCTATTAATTAGGCCATAAATAGAACTTTTCATTTACCTTTACGTTATGCAGTTTCTAATCTTAGTGTGACCCGATTAATTAAGTCATAAGTAGACCGTTCTATAATTAGAACATTAGGTCTGTGATTAATCTTAAGCGTTGAATTGGTATATGATGGATGTACCAGATTTAGAGTTAAATGTTATATAAAGGATTGTGCCCTCTCTCTTCTGGCATATAGATATCACTACAAGAAAAAGGCAGAATACCGACAGCCAAGACCGACGGCTTCCGACGGCCATTTTCCGACGGCTTTCGACGGGCCGTCGGCGGCCGTCGGAAGCCGTCGCAAATTTGCGATTATACCAGCCAGCCGAGCCCTTTCTTCCTCCTCCATTTCATACGAAAAAAACCCAAAAAACCCCCCAAATTCAACCCCTAAGCTTCCAATCCCTAATTTTTAGCTTCCGGATCTTCCAACGCACTCTAATCAAGCTTCAGTACTCTTAATCTCAGGTATAATCTCTTATTTTTATGAAAAATTCAGTTTTTACCCTAATTATAGATTTGCATAAATTGATAAATTAGGGCGAATTAATGATTGCAATTGTTTCCACTAGCGTAATAACGGTTTATAGCATCACATGGTATACCAATTTCATCTTTTATCGTGAAATTGTGATAAACACGTATAATTTGTGCATGTTCATGTATATGTATTTTGTTGTGTATGCCTTGATTCGACGATTGTATACGTTATTTGGAATAAGATAAAATGATTGAATGAACTAGGAGTATTATATTGTGCACGTTTTTACTTATGACACAAAAAAAATGCATTACTCTAAATTATAATTGTGTGTATTGAAAAATGACAAAATGTTAAACCAGCCCTAAGTTGATGCGTAATACGTCGAATAAATGTGTGAAATTAATATATAAATGTGAACAGTGAGTAAAACTGTATTTTTGAGTAAAATGCGCGCATGTTAACCGACAAATGTCCCTTAGAGAGTTTTTGGCCCCGTCTGATCGATGAATCAAATGTTTTGGTAGAAGCGTTTGACAGTGCAGAGGAAAATATCGTCGAAAACGAGACCGAATCTGAATCAGAAGACGATGATGACTGATATAAATTTGAATCTGTTTTTTTGCAATTGATGTAACTATGTTGAATTCTTGATGTATTATGAAATTGATGTAACTATGAAACTAAATCCGTTTACTATTGTTTTATGTTATTTCAATTTGTCATTTATTTAGCAATTTTTATTAAAAATGCAATGAACTCTGCTTATCGTAGGAAGAGTACACCCATCATGAATCAGGTATAACAAACTTACATGTCTATTTACATTTCAGTCATTATAATTAAGCAATTTATACCATTGATGTCATGTTCATATGAAATATATTTCATTATCATGTTTTTATTCTCTTATATAATGATGTGTAAACGTCACAGGTTTATCATTATGTCACATAGAGGGAGGAGCTCTTCCCGTTCTTCAGGAGGCGATGGCAGTGGCCCATCGCAAGCGCCACACCGTCCAGTTGTTACGTTAGCCCCCAAAGCAGATGGGTAAAAATTAAATCTTATTCATCATCTTATTTTTTCTATACTATACGTATGTACTTATCTGTATCGTACTTAAAAACAGGGGGTTCGAGCTACTACCCACTAAGGTAGTGTTGGACGTCTCCAGAGCAGCATATCGTAGTAGGATGAGTGCGTGCTGGCCAAAGTGGGATACCATCCCTCCGCACATCATAGAGTGCATATGGCAGGATGTCCTAGTATGTGTAATTTTTATGTTTTCCATTTTTAATTCGTTTTTGTCGTTTTTCTACCGTTTATCGTTTAAAGTGTAATCTTTTTTTAACACAGGCTGAGATAGACATCCAGACAGATGATATGCAGCTGGCACGAGCATACTGGATGAGGAAGATGCGAAAGAACTACAGAGACACGATATCTGAGGTTAAGAAATCCGGGAAGAGACCACGGTGGATGGGGGAGAGCGTGTGGCAAGCTTGGTTGAGCTACTGGGAGACGGACGAGGCGAAGGCAAGTATACTAATTTTTTTTCAATTATTAATTTAACGTGATTGAAAAATAATGTATCAAATTTTGAATGTACAGGCAGAGTCAGATAGAAACTCTGCAAATAGAAATAAGAATCCCGTTACTCATCGCGGAGGATCGAAGTCGTTTCAGCAGTATCGGCAGGAGTTGGTAAATTTAATTACTGAATAATAAATGTAAATAGTTTATGCTATATGATTTTAAATGTATAATAATTGTATGTAACAATCAACTTCAGGAAGCCGAGGCACATGGTCCTGTCAGCTATATGGACGTGTTCACCCGTACGCATGCTGTTGAGCATGTTAATCCAGACGGGACTGTTTCGTACACATGGCAGGACGATAAATCCAGTAAAAGCCATGTAAGCATATTTCATTTTATTCAGTATTAGTAATTGTTTTAGTTGTCAAATTATTATGAAATAAGATATGATATTATTAATTTGTCAATGCAGGAGATGTTTATGGAGCAGCGACAGAAACTCCTTTCTGATACGGGTCGAGAGCAGCTGACGACCGATGAAGAGGACATTATTTTTGAGTCCGTTATGAGTCCACCAGAGCATGGTCGACGATACGGATTTGGCAATTTAGCGGTAAATAATTTAATTTTTCTTAAAATACTTAAAATATGATATTCTTACCTTTTCAAAACAATAAACTTTGATTTTATTTATTTTTCAATTATTGCAGTCCAGTAGTCAGAGTAGGAGACGGCGGAGTAGACCTCAGAGCGAGCTAGCAAGTATAGAAGAATTACAGACTAGAGTTCAGCAGTTGGAGGAGCAGAACCGCCAACAGGCCATGCAGACGGCACAGTTATTTGAGTACATGCAGCAGTTTGGTGGCCGCTTCCCTTCATCGGCTGGCTCTGGATCTGGGGCAGATTGATTCATTGCTTTCTAATTCGTTCGTGCAGGTATGTTTAGTTTTAGTTTACAATGATTTGGTAGAAGGAACAATTAATTGTTGATATGTATAATTATGTATAATACACTTGGTTCTGTAGCTGTATCAGGATATGCATGATTAGAACAGTTATTGTTAGTATTATTGTTAATGTTGGAATGTTATGTATATTTTGTATTTTATTTTTATTCTAATTTAGTTTATTTCTGTGTCTATTGAATATTTTGGAGTATTGGTTTGCATGTTTGGTTGGATTATTGTTTATTTGATTGTGCAGTATTGATATTGTAGTGTTTGGAAGAGAAATGTGGTTGGAAGGCTCTATTTGCAGCAGATTTTAAAAAAAAACAGCAGGTTTCCGACGGCTTCCGACGGCTCTCGACGGCTTATTGGTCGAAATTTTCCGGCGGTTTCCGACGGGTTCCGACGGCTTATTGGCCTGATTTCCGACGGTTTCCGACGGTTTCCGACGGCCGTCGGAAGCCGTCGGAAACCGCCGGAAACCGCCGGAAACCGTCGATAATGTATACGGCATCACCCGTCGGTAGCCGTCGGAAATACTGCTTCCCGACGCCTTCATTTCCGACGGCTTTTTCCGACGGCCGCCGACGGCTTCCGACGGCCGCCGACGGTTTTCAGCCGTCGGAAATCCCCCCTCCCCTTGTAGTGTATATTCTTCTCCATCAAGAAACATATAAAGAAATACGGTTAGAGAGAGAAACCGAATTCTGAGAAGAAGAGTAATTATTTGAAGTCAGAAGAAGAAGATGACAGCCATTACATCTTCCGCTGTTAATCAAGGTATGTCATCTTACACAAAAAAATCATATTAAGCATTGTTTGTGAAATATTCGGTATTGGTGATTCTTGGGCTATTACTTGAACTGTTCATCATTAATCATGGAAGATCAAACAGTAAAGAATTTCTGACAATTCTTTCTTCATGGCAATCCTGAAGCACATAGAAATCCTATAGAATCTTTTTCTTTAAAATTCTTACTCAAAATTTCCATGCTCAGGAAAAACTGTAGATCAATTCTAGGCTGACTAACCCAACCACTAGTTGACCAACCTATAAGAAACATTTCAACAACTATTTCAAAGGCATTAGACATGAACTCGCATTAATTTGTTACATCCTTGGAAACTGTAACGACCGTAAATTTTAAAGATTTTTGTAACGTAATTAACTAAAATTTTCTTGAAAATATATAATTAAAAATTAGCAATGAAAATTTGATATTTGAAATACGTCTATTTTAACATAGCAAGTGGTAAATTTTATGGAAAAACATGAAAGTTAGCTCTGTTGTATAATTTTCAATTTTAAATTTAGATCGGTTAAATTTGATGAAGATTTCAAAATTTCAAAATCTGAATATTTTTATATAATAAATTTGTAAACCATTTTCTAAGTGAGATGTTGTATTTCGTTCCACCAAAATTGGACTTCTCTAGCCCTATTTATCTTATTTTTGGCGAATTTGCAGGAGTTTGACAACGAAATATCAACTTTTGATAAGATGGTCGTATCACTCTTATCTATGTATCATTTTTTTCATCTTGTCATGCTAATCTCCACAGTATATTCATTTGTGTATTTTGACGTCCGGCATGAAACGAAATTGACAAAACGGTTAACCGTATCGGTATCCATTCCTGAAGTCTTTTTGGCGTTTTTTTGCGCCTTTCTATTATTCACCGTACAAACCCAATAGTCATTTGTTTTATTATTTTTTGATTTCATGGCTGACTTTCAATATTCTCATTTGTTAAATATATTTGCTATGACATTTGGTTCCCATTTCTTTCTCGTGACTCTTCCCTGTCTCTTTGCTAATAAAAAATGAATGTATTATACAGAGATATAGGTAAAGCTTATATAAAGTTTATATTCTAAAAACAAACCTTCTCGTCTTATTCTTTCCTCATCCATTTTTCTCGAGCCGGTTTGTTTCTTTCATACCCGAATCCATCAACGATCTCTCCTCTAAATATATATAAGGTGAAAAGCTTATATATGTTGCCTGTGATATCTGCTCGTCTCTGTCATTGTCACATCCACTTGCCGTGCTCCGAGATGCAACGCTGACCACCCATCAACTTTCCCTTTTTCTGACCCGATCATCAACCTCCTACGGCTCCCCTGAACCCACCAACAGCCGTTCACGTGACACGCCCTGATCCTCCGACCTCCTTTCAGTGGCCGCAGCCATATGAGCACACCACCAAACAGCCTGCGCCTCCCTCCCTCTCCTCACTCGAGCAACAGCCAATCGTCCTCTCACTTCGGCCTCTCAGTCACCAACAGAATGCAACTCCGCCTGCTCATCTTCCATTAACCCAAAAAGCGAAGCAGCCTACCTCCACTTTTGCAGCCATACCACACGACCAGATCCAACCATCTCCACGTCAGCCACCACCTTGCATTCGGCCTTCAGCCTACCCGCCTCTTCTTTTCTCCCCTCTATTTGAACGACCACCGTCCAGTTCATTCCACTCCACCATAAAAGAGCAGCAGCCCACCTTCATCGACTCCGCCTCCTTCTCTACCAGCTGTTCCAACCTTGTAGAGCACCTCTGCTAGATCATGTCATGATCTACCAAACTCTAGCCCACTAGCACCGCCACGATAGCACCGCCAAAACCCATACAACCCACCTCCATACACCTGAGCAGCCCACATTTTCTGCTCCATCATTGCACCCTGTAGAAATTGCCAACACCCACCAGTAGCCTCGGCAAACCAAAAAGCTGCCAACCATCTTTTCTCCCTTACATCCAGCAGCCAACCCGCTCATCTTCCCATCACCTTATTCCTGACCATACCTTGCTTTCCCATTTTCTACTACCTTACGCGCAAGCCCTCTACACCTTCACTTCCAAACAAGATTCCACCGTGTATATATATGTGTGTATATGTGTGTGTATATGTATATATATGTATATACATGGAATTTTTTTGAAGTTAATATATATTTGCTTATTTATTATTGACTTTTAAATTGTATATATATGAACATATATAAAGTTACTTATATTGTGTAAGTCTATACTAGTTTATATATCTGAGCCGTTTGTATATGTATATATTACAAATAATCTGTTCATTTATATATTTATATAAGTTATATATAATATGTTTGTCCGTATATGTAAGTTTGTATAAGCTTAAATATGATTTGGTTGAGTTTATATATACACGCACAATGAAGTATGTTATATTAATTTTATAATAAATATTGATTTTATAATATAATATGTACGTAATGTATATATTAGTCTATATATTATTTTGTATAAATATACATGAATTTGGTTTTCAAATATATACAGAGATTTTGTTTACGTGTTTAAATTAAATTTTGATTTGAAAATATATATAGAGTTGATTAAGAGAAAATTTTATATATGTATAACATATATTTTGCTCAATTTATATTAAGCTAATTTTGATTTTTTTTTCCGTCAATTCCAAACTTCCAACTTTGCTTTGATCGTCAAATTCGTATTCATCGTACGTTACTTTGGAATTCGTTGCTCAGATTCGCAGCTCAGTTCATTATAAAATTTCTCTAGCCTCGAAAGGTGAGCAATCACTCACGACTAACATTCTTACATTTAGTAAATTTAATTTACATGAAATGACAATTGAAATATGCTGCTAAATTTGAATTGTTAAGTTATTTAACTATTAAATATGATATGCCATTATCTTCAATTATTTACCTATGGCATATGATACCATAACCTGTTGTATATTATATTTAAATTTGTTACCAATGATATATGCCTATTGTTGATATGTCATGTTGTTATCATATTTGTTCTTACTCGGCAAGTTCCTTGTTAGTTTAGAATTCCCTATGTATTGAAATGATACATACTCGAACAATTTTATAGATTAAGGGAAAATCGTTATGGGTTGAAATGATAAACCCAAGCGATTTTTGCACTTGAATTTTAAAATTGCGGGTTGAAATGATTTGTCCGTAAAATATTTAAATTATGGATTGAAATGATAAATATCCGTATCACTTGACCATAAGATAGAAAATTATATACGAACACCGGTTGGTCTATTTTTGAAAATGATGCCCAAGATTTTGAAAGGAAACATATGGGTTTTTAATAAATATTGATTTGTAAAATATAATATATAAATGTTATTTTATATATGTGTAGTTTAGATTTTTAAAATTATACGTTTTGGAAATTTTAAATTTATAAGTTAGTTTTGAAAATATAATTTTTAACATTTTTTTATAACTTTATTATTTTTAGTATGTATAAAATAAAATTTAATTTAATAATAATAAAATTTAATTTAATATATATATATTACATTTAAGCATTTATTTAAAATTATGTTATGGAAATAGATTTTTGTAATAATTTTAATTAATTAAGGTTGGGAAGATAAATTGAAATTGATTTGAGATTGTATTTGTTTAAGAATTGTATTTAAAAAAATGATTTGAAACTTATTGAATTTGAGATTTTAAAGATATAATTTATAACTTGATTTTGGATTAAAAGTGATTAAGTGAAAAATTTTAGAATTAAATATAATTGAAGTTAGATATTTAATTTTTGATTTTATTTAAATGTGTAATTTAAGATTTTATTTAAAGGTAATTATAAATGATTAAGTGAATATTTCAAATTTAAATAAATTTAAAAGTTGAATTTTGAAATATAGATGAAATCTATCATAATAAGTTATTATGAATTGTTTGAATATTTAAACTTTGAAACCTATTGAAATTGAAATGGTTTAAATTTGTAGTTCAAATCTGGATTAGAAATGGTTATAAATTAAAATGGTTTTATTGAGAATTTTGAATTGAATTGTAACTGATGAACCGAGATTGATTTAAATTGAATTTTGAAACTTTAGTTGATTTGAATCAATTTGTGGAATTGGACGAAACAATTCTAATTTGGAACTATTTTGATATAAACTCTTTTAATATAAACTATTTTAATATATAAACTATTTTTAATTTTTAATTTATTCTTTTATATATAAACTATTTTTAATTTACAACTATTTCAATATATAAATTATTTTCAATATTTAAAACTGTTTAAGTTGGAATCGTTATGATTTTGATTTAATGGATTTAAATGTGAATATTTTGATATGATGGTTTAAACTATTCCGTGGTTATGATTTCAAAAGTGATATGATTTCGAACTGTATATAATTTTGAAAGAAATATGACTTTTGAAATGAATATGATATTTGATATGAAGTATAAACTGTTTGAAATATAAATTGACCATGGTATGAAATAAGCATTTGGTTGTTAAAGAGACCGGGATCAGATATTGTCTTGTTCTCTACCAATACCAAAAATCACTTTAACAGCTGTGTACGTGATGGAGATTGCAGAATGAAGTAGGATGGTTTGTCGACTATTCTATATAAGGTACTAACGTAGCCCTGACTCCCGTGAGTCAGCTTGATGTGGCAAAAACAGTAGCCATGCCAGGCCAAGTGAGGCCATTCCTTCTATCGGGCATATTTCTTCAATAACATTCTATTACTTTGTGATTTGATTGGGTGCACTTTTAATTTGGGAGTGTGTCTCGAGTTGGACGGTAGTAGCTGCCATGCGTTACCACTAGTCCGGATCTACAAAACATTAGTATCATATCCTGGGTATTGCCTCTCGTGTCTTGTCACATGCCTTATCGTGTCTTCTACGAGTTTGGTTTGTGTTGTACCTATGGAGTGCTCCCTGATAGCCCATTGGTTTGGTGGAGTTTACAGTATTGTATAGACTACGATATTATATAAAGTGTGTTAAGGGGGATATGGCTAATGCCATAATTCTATTTTAATACTTTACTGATAGACATATTGTAACAGCGTATATTACTACGTAGTAGATAGTTTCATGGATCCTTAGAGGATGGAAATCCTAAAAATGCTTTATGTTACTTGTATTTCAGTTGACATTTCACTTGAGTTGAATTTATTGGTATAAGAATGTTAATCCTGACTCGAGTGTTTTGTGTTTTGTTTTATGCTTGGGTCAGACTGAGTGTCATAGCATTTGAGACTCACCTTTGAAGATTGGAGCTTTTCTTGAAGATCTGTCTCATCTCTGTTTAGGTTTATATTATTTCCAGTTGCTTATGTTCAGTATTGTCAGTTACCTTTGTATTTGAGACTACTATATATTTGAGATTTCCATTGTATTCTGTTTAAACTCTGATGTTTTTATATTAGCTTCATGAACTAATATTTATCTATCCCGCTGCTTATTTTTATATTACTCTGTGTCCATGATTCTGTGATTTTATTTACTGCATATGCTGAGTTTTGCCAAATATAAATTAACAATATGTTATTTTGAGTAATTCAAGTCTGACATTAGTGGATGATTGTCGATTTGAATATTTTGAAATACCAGGTCATTATAGAAACAAATGATTTGGCCTTAACAACTTTTAATCTTATCCATAACAACTTTTCTTATGCCTACAACAATATCTAATTTAGAAATGAAAATAACTTGAAAGTTTTCATTAAACCAGAATTTCAATCCATTCTATAAAATGAAAATTTTGTATATTTGGAAATCGAATATAAATGTGCTACCACACCCTTTGTTTGTCATTTGGATTGTAAAACTAGATTCTTTTTTGTCACTTTAGACTTTACATTGCACTACAGGCATAAAAAGCTTCATACTTTAACCACAACATTAACTCATAACAAATTGAATAAAATATCAACAATAATGGAAAAGCCTACATTTGAGATCCTTGATTGACAAAATGGGAAACATAAAAAAAATACTAATTTCATTAGAGTCAAGGTGATGGGAAAGATAAAGACAACCAAGAGAATTTTTTTTTGCATTAAGCTAACATGTACATGTTGTTGAAGATTGGTTGACAATGCAATAAATAAAAAATCAAAATTTCATGTATAAAGTAAAACGAAATGTTTCATTAACAATTAAAAGTTTGAGTAAATTATGATACCAACTAGTTATTATTTCATAGAGATGCTAAATATAATGAATTAGAGAAGAGGATTTGCTTATGTGGGAATGTATGGTCACAAAAATCATGAATGCGTGGAGAAAGGCAAAAAAATTCAAAATTTAAAAGAGCTAGTCCTTAAATGGGCAATAAATAAAAGGTGAATAACAAATCCTTACACATATTTTATATTAGCGGTTTGTAATACAAGAAATATGATGTCCCATGAATAAAATATCCAATCTTTACAAATTCACGTCGAATAAAACAACACAACCCTAATCACCTGACGACTCTAACAATGTTTCATCTTTGAATTCTTTAGTTTGTTCATGATCATTTTAACTTGATTTAGTAACACAAACTCATTTAAATTTTATACTTCTATATGAATTCACTTTTTTTTACAAAGATGTTATGTTAATTTTTTTTTAAATTATCCAAGGACATTTGACATAGATTTATGGGTATTAATGACTCATTGTAATGGATAAACAAAAGAGAACAAACTCAAAATTGCTAAGCTTGCAGTTTTGGGTCATTTTTCTAATACATTTGTGAAGTGAAACTTGATGAATGATTCTAAAGTTGATTAATATGGTTGGTACACTTATAACAGTATATAACTACAAGAAATACCCCTTTTTACAACGTTCATAAAACTTTGTTGAGATAAATTAAATTTAATATTCTAGCTATTGATTTTGATTACAACAAGTAAATAAATATTACTACTAACATTTCTCGAAGTTTTGCAGTATTTTCATATATATTATGAAGATATTTTACAGTGATAAATAAAAACTCGGTGGAAGCAAATAAATTAAATACAAGATGATTAATTGGAGAAAATGGAAGAGAAAAACAGACTAAAGACAAATGGAGCACAAGTGATTTAAACTATAGAGATATTTGAAGTGTTTAGTAATTCTGTCCGTCTTAGATTTTTGTTAAAGTCTCCTTAGTAATTACCCTTGATATTTCTCTTTTACTAAACTCTAGTTTCATCTCTAGTATCATTTTATAAAAAGAAAATATTAGTATTAAAAGCTATAAAGATCAAACCAATTTTTATAAAGTGTTTTTCAGAATCAACATCAATATATCGACATAACCATGGACCATTTGTTGACATATAAAAGGATATTCGGCGCACTCTTTCACCATATGTCGATATAACATCCGTTGGACAAATTTTCAAATTTAAATGGCTGAACACTTCTCTTCATCCTTTTGTCAAAAGTCATGTCTCTTCATTCTCTATGTAGAGGCTCCGGGAAATGAATTTTTACAAATAGTTCTCTCGTTTTCTCTTACTCTTTCATTTCTTACTTTGTGAGAAAAGATCCATTAAATATTCTTCTATTGTCTTTGCAAATCTGTATTCTTTTACTCCATTCTTCAAGGATTTGCAAAGTACACAACACCTGGGAGTTAATCTTAAATTTACTATCATTCTCTCTCTGATTTATCATATTCCTCGATGATTTCATAAATATATTTCTATTGGAGGTCTATAAGATCATTGTATTGAATTTGTAATTATTTATATTAAAGGTATAACTACTTTCCATAGTTTACTTCTGTTTATAAATAGAAAGGTGTTCTTACCACCAAAGGAAAGCCAAGAGAAAAAGTGTATCTTACCACCTAAGGAATTGCGAGATTGTAAAGATGTACTTATCACCCATGAAAAGAAAGTTGATATAGAAGAAATTAAGTATAGGATGTCGGATTTGAAATATGAATTATTATAAAAAATACTTGATGTCATTTACATTAATGCTTTTACTTTACTTTATATTTATTCTCTGATTATCTACTTTGTTCGTGATTTGATTATTGATCTAAACAGATAAACTTTAATTTCCCAAATTAACGTTTAATTAATTGGTAAACATTATTCACCTCCCTTTAGTGTGATAGTGACCTTAAGATCCATTCTGGTCTTATTATTCATTCGCATAAGTATATCAAGGATCTATCATTTAGTGTTAAAATGCCCATTTTTCAAAAACTCATTATCTGATTTTTGAAAAATTAAATGGCTAATAGTACTACACTCGTACAATAGTGGACAAATGAACAAAAGGCTCAAGCACTTAATAATGTGAAGGCTATGAATATTATATTCCATGCCTTTGATAAAAATGAGTTTAAAAGATTGTCTACTTGTAAAAATGCATATGAAATTTGAAGGACTTTACCGTCACATATGAAGGCACTAGTAGTGTTAAACAAACTAAAATATCTATGTTAACCAACCATTTTCAGCTTCTTAAAATGAATCAATGTTAGACAGGTATTCTGAATTTCATGATATTTTGCATGCACTAGTATCATTAGGAAAGGCTATTTTTGAAGAGGACCAAGTAGAAAGACTTAAATTCACTCATTGGTGAATGATATTCAAAGACTTTAGCTATCGAAGATGCCAACGATGTTAACATCACGAAAGTAGAGGAATTAGTAGGAAATCGAATGTCCTATAATGCATAATTATAGGATAGAAAGGGAAGTTGAGAAAATGAGAAGAAATCATTGGAATTTACTGTTAAAAACAAAAATATTTAATTAGATGACGATGATGACGATGAAAAAATCGATTTCATGACCATGAATTTCAAGACATTCTTGAAATACAGGAAATTAAACGAGCTTCGAAATGTTGACAACTATACCAAAAAACAAAAATGTCTCTAAGTGTTTCTAATGTGATAAAACTAATCATTTAAAAGGTGACTTCCATAAACTAAAGAAGTCAAATTGCTCTATGAATATTGACACGTTTAACAAGAAGAGGAAGTGAGCCTACGTTGCGACATGGGATGATTCAAATACATCACCAAGCGATTGTGAGCCAGAGATTAAAAATGCCAACATGTGCTTCATGGTAAATGATAACCAAGTATGAAATTATAATGAAGAAATAATGAACATTTCAAACGAAGAAATAATGAATGTTTCAAATGATATATTTAAGGAATATAAAATTCTTAGAAAACAATACGAGGAATGTTTGGTTGAGATTATAGGTTAAAGTTGTTTAATGAAATGTTATCCAAAGAGAAAAAGGTCTAGAAAATGAAATTGAATGACTTAATAGACATAATGATGAAAAGGATTCAAAACTAGAATGTTTTGAAAAACTGGAAAGCGAAATGAATCCTTAAATTTAGCAAATCTTTTAATGAAGTTAGAGATCATCAATCAAAATGATAAAATAACATACCTGGATAATGTTATTCTCAACTACAATAAATATATTGATGAAATGAAAGATGATGTTGATAAATTTAATGAAGGAAAATATAGTTTAAAAATTATCTGCATCTAAACCCTAAATAACATATATGGACTTGGATACACTCCAAGCCCAAATAGAAAAAAAATAGTACTCTAATCACAAATATTTTAACGCTTCCAAGTTCCAGAAAAACCTATAAAATTAAAATTGAAACCTCCAAATAAGTTCTTTAGTATATGGTTTTCCATATTGGGTCAAGTCCATTTGGCAATGAACGAAATGAGGTAAATTTGAAAAAAAAAGTCTAAGTGGATCTTAATGAGCCTGTATAAATAGCTTGTAGCATTTAGATCCAGTCAGCATTTTAAGGTTATGTCGTATTTCAATTTAAAAGTGCTTATGTGATGTACCTAAATTTAAACCTCACATTTCACATATTAAACTTCTACAATTATTAGTCATATTGAGTTATTTGTTCAACATTATTGGGCTGCGACATGTAAGCAGCCTCTTTATGGTTATTTCTGTATTGTTGAGTGGGTATACCATCATTAGGTGATTTTACCCCGATGATTCAGCTCATGTATTACTTTATGGATGTATTAACTTGGTTTCCTTGATATTCTTTTGTATTATACACAATTAAATAGACCATACTTAGTTTTCTCCTATGTCTAATATTATTCTTTCAATCATGTTACTTTTTTTGACTCAGGAAGTAAAAACAATAATAGTATAAAAATTATCATTTTTTAAAACTTGAGTAAATAAAATGTCAATTGACAGGTTTACCATCTCTAACATCGTAATGAAGTATGCACCGACCCCACAATGCATACTTTAGGTATAACAAAGTGGATTATGCTGCCGAGATTTAAACTCGTGTCAAGTTGTTTCTTTATAGATTCCTTATCCACTGGACTACTCTTTTGGGGCGGTTGTAATTTTTTTCATCCTAGCCCAAAATGAAAATATAGAAATCTAAGAATTATTTCTAAAGAAAATTAATAAACTTTCTAATTTGATTTGTATGTAGTGTCTTATGATCAACCATGTGGTACCTTTAAAAATATTTTAGAATTTATCCAACATTATTCTTGCCTTAACTTATTGAAATTAATGCCACTTCACTCTTTTAACTTACAAATTCATATATGGAATGAATTCCTTTTTACAAGCAATAAATGTAGAGATATTCGACTTGTTTTATTGTGTACATGTCTTTTACATTCTGTATAAGAATGGTATGTTATATATGTATAGGTTATGTTTCTAGTTTTGATTTTAAAATGCTTCGTCATTTCAATTTTTTTATATTAATTACATAATTAACACCAAAAGCGGCTCAACACCCAAAGTCCTGAAAAAATATTGGGATTTAGTAGGAAGTATATGAAAAACAGTAAGAACAACAAGGTTTTTAAAGTGGTTCAGCAATCTCTGATCTATATCCATTGTAAGTTTTATTGATATGGATTTGAGAGTCACTATTACAAGGGTTTTACTTATCTAAAAGCCTAAAATAACAAATAGTAGCTTCCTTAGTGAAAGTAATGGAAGAGATATAGAAGATGAAGAAGATAATAAGATAAAAAGTCATTTCTAGTTGCTATAATGTCTGTATTTATAGGAAAATTATCCAGCAGAACCAGAGATCCATGAATTACCAAATCTAGATCTAGATCTGAGACTATAAGTGGAGAAAAACAAGCCACCAACTAAGAAAATAAACTCGGTACCGTTTCCATACCAACCAAAACCGGTCGGTACCAAGCTAGTCTTTTGAGGGGAAACCATCCTTTCTTCTTTCCATTGGTCTTCAATCTCTAATTTGTTGTGTTTCGAGCAACTTTCCTTGAAGATTATGTTATGAGGTTCTGATACTGCTTGTAGTTGTCCGCTTTCTTTTAGAAAATCCTTTGAGTTTTTCATCCATTCCTTGAGAAATATACTTCATGACGATCACTTAGGCCATATCTCCTTGTAATATAGCATTGGGGGTGCATTGGAGGCCAAAATAGTGGTCATTATTGAGTAGAAGTACTCGGTATCGAGTGCTTTCCTTTGCTCCAATTACTTTGTAACTTCTTGAGTTCATTCCTATAGTCTTTCAAAGCATGTTCCTAAGTCTATGAACCGTTTCGTCTTCATCCTGATGTTTTGATTCCAGTGAAAACCTGCTTGGTTAAAAAGTTGGGTAACACTAGCCTTCGAAAGTATGCTGTCGTTGAAAGCAAAGTGTGCTCTGGAACAAGAAAAATGCATTCTATTATCCATCCATGTTGGTCCAAGAGTTTGTTTAAGCGTTGCCTTCATTTCTTGGATATTCGTTCAAGCGCTTTAATAGCAGATATTCCAATTTCCATGCTAAGGACAAGATATACAATTTGGAGATCGATCCATGCCTTAACCAGGTATATTCTTCCTTTTCATTGCCTTTCCTCAATTTTTTGTTTATAATTTCAAGTCGACACTTAGGAGATCCTCTCGGTACTGAATAGATCTTTTACTACCGAGTAGTATAAATTCAACGGACTTAGAAAAAAATTCCCTTGCTTTTCATTTTTGCTCATGTCTGATTTCTTTCTCCCTGACTTCCTTTGCTACCAAGCATTAGCAACTTCCCCTCCTTTGCCACAAGTTGTTTACCGTGAACAATCTTCTATTGTTGTAGCCTTGTCCAAGTTGTCGTCATCACCGAGCATCAATCTAACTCTTCTTGCACTGTGAAGAACTATCATTCTCGACTCCTTTAAATCACCACATAGATCTGAAACTCCAGGATTGGTGGCGTCATCACAATGGTGAAGTCCATTGTCGATGATGGCTAATAGCTATTTTTGGTAGGCAAAGCACATAGAGGCTTTATTTTTGGTATGGGGTCGGTTAAAGGAGTTCCTAAGTCTTCCTTATGTTGTACTCGAGTCTATCTTGAAGTTCTACTTAGGTTGTACACAAGGAGTACTTACCTAGTTTCAATTCTAAATCTCCATATTCCGAGATTCCTTGTCTAACTCATGTCAAAAACTATCCGATTGCATATCATCATTTAAATGCCAATAGGACGTTCTTTTCCAAAGAATGGTCATATCGAGCCATTCAATCACATTTTCAATCCCTACACTTCCCGTGTTCCTATAAAGGAATAACATCTTTGATGCTCCAACAAATGGTTTCATTATTAATTATCTGACGATAATAGGTAACATCCAATGCACAGTTCCGTAGTATGACATGGCTTGTTTTTCTAGCATGAGCGAGCTTTCTACACAGGGTGGTTCATCTAACATGTATAGGATATGGGACTCATGTTGCATAGATTAACACTTTCACTTGCCCAGGTTGACTGGTCAACACATGTCGACAATCGTTGTACTTCGAGCGTCGGTCACATGAGTTTAAAATCGAAATAGAATTCCAAAATTAAAAATACCAACCGTGTTGAATGATATTCTTTTCAGAATAACTCGTTTATCGCCTCGATTCAAATCTGGCGTTTGGCCATCCACTCCTTTCGAAGTTGGATCCACTACTTTTCATGCTTTGATGACCATGCCTTCTGGAACAAAGCGTTCAATTAGCGCTGAACTATAAAGAATGATCGTTCTATCATATCCAAACTAAGAACAACCCCCTCCACTAAATGAGTACATTAATTTAAAGGTTCTAGATGATTTACCCAAACAGATGTCGGCAATCCTTATTTCGAAGATGCTTCAAACCATCGGCTGGGAGCATGGAATCCATGATGGTGATGTTTTGCTTCGTACTCAGGGCAATAAGCATATAATCCTCCAGTTGATTACACAGCCTATAATAATTACATGTACCTAGGCGGTGTTGCACCGCCTTTCACTCCATTTCTCCGTATGATTCTCTAAGAGCTCAGGTTGGCTCCTTTCCAAGTTCATCCCAAAGGATACGCACTATTAAGCTCCTTGTATGTTTTATTCGTGAATTGGTTTCAGCGACCTTTAAACTTCAAAGAGCTAACCCACGTCTTAAGCTTCAAGCATCAGCAAGACTAGCCATCTCTTATGATCATTGAGGCCTGGTGCAAGTGCAAACTTATAGAAGCACTCCACAACTGATGCATGTATTTTGGGAACTATTATTTCTTTGTCCGATGTCTATATGGATTCAATGGGCGTTAGCTTTTTGGAAGTAAGCTCCTTTTTCTCTTTATTTTTTCCATGCTCGAATTCCTTCATCCAAGCATTTAACTCATTGTCTAATTCCTACGCAGATATTCCCACTCAAGATACGAGTGATGAGCATGCGGAAACTTTGAAAGCTCTAAAGGGAATTAAATTCCATTACCGTACCACCGCTTACCTTCTAACAAATGAGAAGCTTCGATGGTGCAACTTGCTGCATCCTGAACGTTCTGCTGTTCCTGCAACCACTCCACCAAGTAGCTCTAGAATACCGACCCGATCTTCAGTCCCTGCTCCCAGCCTTAGCGCTAATCTTCCAGGCAAAAATGAACTCCCATCGGTAGCGCAAATGTTGACGAAGTGGTTGACAGGGAAACATAAGAGTCCACTATCGGTGAGGTTCCGAGAGAAGAGATGAAAGAGCTGGGATGAAAACAATCCTAAAAGAAAGCAAAGATGGGGGGAGAAGAGAAGGAAAAGTAGAATGAAAGAAGAAGAAGAAGAAGAAGAAGAAGAAGAAGAGTAAAATAGTACAAAGGAAGGCGAAAGGGACTATAGTACTAGTCTAGAGGGAGACAAGTCATGTGGCTAGACGTCTCCCCAAGTCATTGAACATCCCGCCTTGCCAAAATTGTATCATCATTAAGTCTCCTCACAAAACCAAAGAACCAAGCGCATCGCCGTTAGCCATGGAAAATCTTCTAGCTGGATCTTTTAGAGACATTTTCGGCCCTTAAGCGACTATGATATCTCCATTAGAGACCTCCTCAAGGAAGGCTCTCCAGGCTTTACTTTCTCCTCTAACAATTTCATAATCAAAGGAGGTGAGACTATGTCTATAAATTTATGTGAACACAGCTCGTAGACTACTTAGGTGCGACTTGTGCAGTTAATGCGCTCGGTAGATTCAAAGCGGTGGAGGTGCAAAAAGTCATAGTGGGGATACAACGATGATATAGCGGGGTATAGCGGATGGCTCTAAAATAGCATATAAAAATCGTACTTAATGTTTTTACAAATATATAAATGGTAATTAAATGAAAAATTATCATTCAATTGAATTATAAATAATACATAAATAATTTTAAATAAAAACATGTGTGGATATAATTTAAATAAAAGAAAAACTGTTATATAACATAATTGAATTTGGTAGAATATTAGAGTATTTTCATTTCTGAAAATATATTAAAAAATTAAATCAAATAAATTAGTTACATAATTATATAATATATAATTGCAAATTTTCAATTCATTTTATTAAAAAAATATAGCGGAAATAGCGGAATATAGCGGAAATAACGGAATATAGCGGAAATAGCGGGGATTAAAGCGGAAAGGCTATATTTTGGGGCTATATGGAAAAATCGTAGCGGTAGAAATCCGCTATGAGATATAGCGGGGTTGTAGTGGGGTAATAGCGGGGCATTAACTGCACAGGGGGCGACACTAGAACGCTACGCACTATTAAGATCACGAACGCTCATTCATTGCATTCATTGGAATTCTGATACTTTGAAACTTAAACTATTTTCTTTACGTTTCAAGTACCATGGCAAGAGATAGATAGAACAAGCTCCAATTTGGCATTGGGGAATCGAGAGAGCAAACTTTCGATCCATATCTACATCGTTTCAGTTACCGAGATCATCAAGAGACTAATGAAGAGAGAGCTAGACGCAAGGAGAGAGAACAAAAGGTGGAAAATGATCACCGAATAAAGCGAGAGGGAAAGGAAAGGCAAGTTGAAGAATGGCAGCCTAACGATTCAATCAAGCAGAACAAAGACTTGCACGATCATCGTGACTCCTCTTCTAATGCTCCACTACCCTGCACCGAATCCTAGCTTCCTTCTCACCAAGAAATCCTTGCTTCGCGATCCTTGACTACCACTCTGTCTCCTTAATCTAAAGGAATCTCTACTCCCCCAACTCCTCTTCCAGTTGCGCCGCCCTGACTGTAGGTGGATTTTCCTAACTTCTAATTACAAGGTATCATGTTTGATCGTGACATCAAAGATGTTTCAGTGGATGAAGCAGACCGGGATGCCCAACGGGTTCAGTTGCACATCTACCAAGGCTATAAGTGGCAAATGCTTACTTATGCCCTTTCTATGGTTAACGGCATTAATCATATGAACATCCAATCCTTCTAATCTGAGAAAAAGACTTGTGATAGCCTTGTTGTTGGTGTATAAAGATGAGTTGGAGAAGATGAAGGCAGATAAGGATTCCCCTGCAGAATCCAAGGCTAAGGCTGCTAGTCTGATGGTTGAAATGAGGTTGGCGTATACTAATGTAGAAATCGTGCTGAAAGATTTGCTGAGAATTGCACATGAAGATATTGTTGCCTTAAAAATATAGTTTGCTAAGAAGGACTTGGCCTTTATCGACAAAAGATGAAAATATCCAGGCTAGGAACAAAACCATTGAAGAGCAGGCAGTTGAGACTCAAGAGCTTTATGAGAAAATAGATGAGCTTGAGGAGAGTCTACTATTAGTGAAGATCGAAAAGCTAGATACGAAAGTTGATTATCCCTTTGTCGTGCAAGAGCTAAAAGACTTCAAGATGGGAAAGGTGAAAAGGGAAGAATTGAACAATACTCTTTAGTAATTTTTTGCCAACGTGATTTCGTTCAAGAATCTGAAATGGCTGGGGAGTACATATGTCGTGATCCTCGTCGATGCCTGGGAAGAGGTGCTACGTCATTCGAAAGTAGTCAGTGATGACCTCGCTAAAGAAGAGCTAATGATAAGTACCTCGATGCAGATGATATAGCCAAACTTAAGGAAGGAAAAACCATCCTGGTGGAATTAGACAACGGTCTTGTTGCTGCTTCTGTCGAAGCTTCCGCTGATCCAAGTGCATTGGGTCGAGCACAATCATCAACTCCAAAATCCATGGAGTTGTCGATAGATATTCCTATTACTATGGGGCTAGCTACTAAGCAACCCGGATCATTTCGTCATCTACAATGATGACTTTTGTTGAAACTACATTCCCCTCCAAATCGATCAACCAATCCAACACTCACCGAAAGAAGGTGAAATTTCTAAATCTCATGTTTTCTCTTGTTTAACCAGTTTTCGAGAAACTCCATTTCTTGTGCAAACTCGTATCTAACCTTTACCATTATGTTTGCCAACTTGTAGGTCTTCCATATCTTCCTCATCCACCATCAACTATGCAAGCCCTGGGTTCTGCAGTGGTCTTTACTATGCCGGCCTCAGTCTCCGTAATTATTATTATTTTCATTCCGCCCTTCAGTTCGATCCCGAGGCCTGATTCTAAGAGAATAGCCGCTTTGGAGAACCTGAAGGAAGTATCCTTGCCCCTGCAAAGGCGTTGTTATCACATGTGCTGTAGATCCGACTGATCGAATCACCATGGCGGAGAGACTGAAGACTGAAATTTCTAAAGTTAACATTAAAATAGAGCTCGTACTGAAAAGTACGCCAATTCTGCACCAATAAGCCCTTCTGCTACACTTCCTCCACTCAGGCTGAAGTCCCTCAAGATCCAATCCTCTGATGCCCCTAATGAGAAAACTTATGAGCCCCATGCTACAATCAAAGGAGAAACCACCCATTCTGAGGGTGACACTCTTAAATAAGGGAAATCCATGGGTGGACAAAAGCACAAGAGGCGACCTGGCATTTCCAGTGGCAAGGGCAACAAGAGAGGAAAGAATAAATAGAAGATTACTTGGTCTTGTGAGTGAGACGGCTCGTTTTGCTTTACTTTTTTTCTTTTCTTTTGTTTTAAACTTGCCATGTTTGTGCTGGAACAGACCTCTGTACCTTTGCATATAACAGTTGAAGTAATGAAAGATCACTTTTTGTACTGTAACCTTTGTTCCATTTTACTGTTCCATGCTTTATATATTGTACATGCTTATGTACCACTGCCTGCATATATAATATAATTGCATGTATCGTAATTAACCTATATTATAAATGTTTATTTCCATGTAATGTTTTTATTTACTACAACTATATGCATATAAATAAATTTTCTGTGATTGCTTTAATTACATTCCATTAGTTAGCCTCATTTAGAGCCACCGAAGTGTTCCGTTCGACGAAACTAAACTACAATTTTTAACCAATTCCGTGGTTATTAATATTTGTGCTAGTTAGAATTTCCTTCGATCGCCAACAAGTTATGGATAATTCAAGTTCCATGCTAATACTTATTCCCGAGAAACATCGATTCGAAAGTCTAAATTCTAACGTTCCCAATCTCACTGGCAACTGGGCGTGATTGGAGTTATAATCATATGGGGATAATTACTGATTGCCCCTAGTCACTTTCTCGGCCTTGATCCTAGCCCGAAGGAAGCCGATAGTACCTGTTTTCATCCTTTGATGACTATCCTCTCTCATCCTCAATCAAACGCATCCCGTTTGGCTGCAAGCATAGTCGTGTTTGTTTTGACCGCACACTAGTTTAAATATCCAAGAACTACTGCTTTTGGCTACCTATCTTCGTTATTTGCTTCTAGTCCCACCTAGTTCCAAGTGTCGACTAAGGGTATCCACTGATCGTCCTTGCCTAAACTCAACCAAGCGTATCCTACTAGGTTGCAAGCGTGGTCATTGGGATTTTAATCATGCATCAGCTTCTGTCTTCGAAATCCGGTGCTTTAACTATCTAATTTTGAGCATCCCCTCTTAAGATTGCCTACTTTAGGGCAACAACCAATTCCTCAAGGTCCGAGTTGAATTATCCGATCTGTGTGGTCATTCTTTCTTGACATTGCCGAACTTCAGGCAATGGTAAATTCTTGATGGTTGGGGTCGAATTAACCGATCGACCCCTATGTTTAATCTCCCTGGTCCTAAACCTAGACCAACGAGCTAGTACCTTACGATCAAATTATCATATCAACCACTAAAAATTATACTCCTCGGTCCTAATCCCGGGCCATAGGAATTACAACGGTTTTTAGGCTATGGGTGATAAGATTGAATTATCTTATCGACCTTGACGATTATCCTCCTCGATCCTGATCTTGGTCCGAGGGAGTTTGTACCTGGTTGTACTACTAATCGTGCAGCAGAAAAGTATTGCTTATAAGAACACAGCTATATCAGTACAAGAAGTGAATTATATTTACAAATGAAAAATGCTACAAGTCTTGGCTTATTACATTACCCCTAGAATCCTTGGGTGTCATATTTGTGAAAAATAAACTAAATAAAACCGAGTATAATGGTGTCATAACAAGTCGTTGTGTCATTCCCATGGAATCAGGATTCCATTATCTATGGCCAATATGAAAGTTCCATCTCCAATCTTTAATTCGATTATGAAAGATGCTTCCTAATTTGGAATAAATGGCCCCTTGCCGAGGATAACTCGTTTCAAACGAGATTCCCTACCTCGATAGTATGGTTCGGACCTTGGTGTTAAAATACCATGCTGTTGTTTTCTGGTGAGCAGCTACCCTCAACTCTGCCTCCTCCCTTTTCTCATCAACCACATCAAGGGACTCAATTAAATGTTCCTTGTTTACCTTTGGATTATAAAACCTCTTACAATGAGAAGGGACTTTAATTCTATTGGGATAATTGCCTCTAGTCCATAACCAAAAAGAACGACGTATACCTAGTCATAGATTTGTGAGCGTCCTATAAGCCCATAATGCCAATGGAAGCTCATCGCTTAGTTGTCTTTTACCTTAGTTAACCATTTCTTCAAGGTGGATATGATTATTTTATGCACTGCCTCTACTTCTCCATTCGCCTGTGGGTGTGTTATCACTGAAAAGCTCTTCTCGATCTTGTACTAACTACAGAAGTCCTTGAACTCCGTACTTTCGAAATGAGTTTCATTGTCTGCTATAATCTTCTATGGCATTCCAAACCTACTAATGATGTTCTTCATCACTAAATTGATTAACTTTTTCATTGTGATCTTTGCAAGTGGTTCCGCTTCAGTCTACTTCGTGAAGTAATCTATCGCAACTATCACGTATTTAGCTCCTACTTTCACCATCGGTTGCACATTGATAATATCAATTCCAAAAACCGCAAACGGCCATGGGATAACCATTTGCATAAGCTCCGTTAATGGAGATCTTGGAATTTCGCAAACCTTTGGCAATGGTCGCATCGTTTGGTGTAATCAGCTAGATCTAGGTTTATTATTAGCAAGAATATCCATAGTGAAATACTTTTTTTTGCCAAAGTCTATCCCCTAGTATGATCACTACAACTACCCTCATGGATTTCCATGAGGAGTTTCCTAGCTTCATCTTTGGTTACACATCAAAATAAGGGGTAAAGAATCCTCTTCTATATGCATTCCTTGCACCATGAATTGAGGTGCATTTCGAAGTAGCTTCTTCCATTCATTCCCATCTCTTGGGAAATTTCCCTTGAGTAAATAATCTTTGATCGGAGCCATACACAACTCCATTTCCTCCATGGTCTCCAAACTCAAGTCGACATCCATTTGATTAGTACTTAGACCGTCAAAACCTTCACTGGAACCAAACCCATCATCAATGCTTCCCCAAAACTTGCCAGTTTAGCCAATGAATCAGCCTTTGCATTCTCTTCTCTGGTGATATGCATAATAGTGTAATGCTCTATATCATCCAATAGTTCCGGTACTTTGTTAAGTAAGGGACAAGTCCTGTACCCTTAGCTAGATACTCCATCCTCACTTGACAAACCACTAACTGGGAATCACTGAATATGTGCAGCGTCCTTATTCCTAGTTCCTTTGTTATCCTCAGCCTCACTATTAACACCTCATATTCAGCCTCGTTGTTAGTCGTGGGAAATTCCAGCTTAAGTTCATAACAAATTGACCTTCCTTTCGTAGTCTCAATCAGTACTCCTGCACCTAAACTATGTTCGTTTGAAGCTCCATCCGCAAGTATCTTCCAATGGAAAAGTGTGACCATGTTGTCTTCCTCTTTACCATCCCGTGCAATAAAATCAACGATGAAATTCACCAACGCCTGCCTATTTATCATTCTCCACGGGTGACAGAAGATATCGTACTGACTCAACTCTATGTTCCACATCAACAACCTCCCCGAAGTTTTCTATCAGTATAACACTTGCTTTAAGTGCCGATCTGTCAGCACCTTAATCGAATGAGCTTGAAAATACGACCATAGCTTTTTCGATGCAACCAATAATTAATATGCAAGTTTCTCCAACCTTGGGTGGTTCATTTCTGCTTCGGTAAATCACTTGCTGGTATAACAAACCGGTGTTTGAATCCTTACCTCCTCACATACAAATGCTGCGCTTAGTGCATGTGGAGACACTTCCAAATAAACAATCAAGTCTTTTTTGTCTAGTGGTTTGGATAAAATCGGTGGTGTTTCCGCGTGCCTTAATAACCCCTTGAAGGCGTTTTAATAGTCTTGATTCCACTTAAAATCTTCTTACCCTTGTTGAGGGCATCGAAGAATGGTATGCACTTATCCACCGCCTTTGAGATGAGCCGACTCAAGGCAGCAACCTTCCCATCAAGTTTTGTAATTCCTTTTTCGTGGTCAGGACCCTTACATTCCTTAAGGTGTCAATCTGCTCTGGACTGGTTTCAATGCCCTTCGCATTTACAATAAATCTTAGAAAGTTTTCTTATGCGACTATAAAAGAATACTTCAATGGATTCAGCTTCATTCCATTCTTTCGCAAAACTCCAAACATCTCTAAAAGATCATCTAAATGGTTCTGTGATAGCCATGACTTCACAACTATATCATCCACATATACTTCCATTGACCGTCCGATTTGATTCTGAAAGTGTATAGGATCGTATAATATGGATAAACAGTAAGTAGCGTATAGATATAAAATAATGTGAAATATAAATGCAGTAAGTAAAATGACACCAGATATTTTATATTGGTTCGGAGCACCGTCCTACGTCCAGTTCTAGACTAACTTCTAGCTTTAACTAACAATACACTCACATAACCCGGAGGAATAGGTCTGAGCAGCAGAACAGACACCTGAGAAGCAGAACAGGATTTTTGCCTCGGCAGCAGAAGAGGACTTTCCCTTGCCTGAGCAGCAGAACAGGACTTTAACAAAGTATAAAAGTAGTTGACTTAATGTGTTCTTGATAACACTGATTTGTCTATTAAGATTACAAACTTCCTATAATCAATTCCTCAAGAGTATAAAGAGTATGTGAAGATTTGAAAAGGAAGAATATTGCTAAGAATCAAAGTATATAGAGTATAACTCAAAGATTCAAAGCAATGGAGAGCATGAGAGCACTAGAGTAATCACAAGAGAGAATAAAAAGAATTAAAGTCAGAAAAAATGGTAATTATAAAGTATGAGATAACTCCTATATATAGTTATTAGAGAGATGCAACTCTTAGTGAAGAGTTTCAGCCAAGAGAGACGACTGTTGATGAATTGCAACTCTTCATGGAAGAAGATGTCCATTCAGAAATTTTGTAGTTGAAGCCGGTTCAGTCGACTGGTACATTGGGTCAGTCGAATGGTGTTTGAATATTCAAAAATATTTGCTGTTTCAAAAATATAAACAGTGTTCTCTGTTGTACATATACTCAGTCGGCTGGCAAGAACAGTTAGTCGACTGGCTGTGCATATATTGCACAGTGAACTCTGTTTGTAAAGAAAAATTAAAAAATTGAAAACTTGAGGATTGATTTTAACATATGTCTAAGACTCAACACCTATAATAGTTACTTTAAGCCTAAAGATCCTCTGTTGTCTTCTTTTTGTCATGTATGAATGCAAATTCTTCTTTAGCTTCTGAACTGTCCTGTCATGAATCAAAACTAGTAATTCAACATTCTCCCCCTTTTTGATTGATGACAACCTGTATATATGTTAGAGAGAAAATATTTCTCCTCCTGAATGTATGATATCTTTTTCCTGCATCAAATATGTTAGTGCACATACTTTTTCTCCCCCTTTGTCATCGACAAAAAGGAGATACAACAAACAAAAATATAAAAGAAAAGTGCAGAAATAATTAAATATAAAAGAGAGACTATTTATTACAAGTCTCAACAAATAAATAAGTTGCAAGATTCAATATATTTAAATTGACAATAGAGTTATAAATAATGCATATCCAACTCACTCACCAAAAGAACCTACTCATCTCCCTCTGGTGCAGGCTCCTTTCCGGGTCTAGAAGTTCCATGAGCACCACTTCCTGTGCCACTAGTATTACTACTAGTATGCTCTTCGGAAGTTGTCCATGTAAATCTTGGTTCTGGATGTTTACCGTGTGCTATTGAAGAAGCGTTGTGGAAGACGAACATGAAATTGCATCCCATAGGATAGAAAAGAATCCTTTTTTACTTTGTCTAATTTTTTATCTACTTTCTTTAAACGAGATCCTAGTATTTGTTGATTTCTAGAAAGGATCTCGACGGATTCTCGCAAACTAGATGATTGTGCAAGACGAATTTTGTCGTCTTCTTCGGGATGAGACGTTTGTTCTTGAATAATTGGTCCGCCTGGTTGACATTGTTGTTGCTGACGCCATTCTTCATAGGAGGTAAATGTCGGAGGAGTTGACGGTAGTTTCATGAGGCTTATTGTGCGAATGTTGACAACTCCAACGGAAGAAGTTTCGGATTCCGGTTGAGGTGTTCCCACATTGAAAAGCAATCACATTATATATTCACCGAAATAAATTGTTCTCATGTTACGTTGTTGAAGGTGAGAAACTCATCCAATATTCGTCGTAGCCAATTTACTTGAATTCCTCCCCATACCTCATATAAAGCTTTGAAATTTTCTGGGTAGATAAGTTCATATGACCCTGTTCTTGAAAGTATACTCCGCATTAAAGCTTTGTGAAGAATTCTAGCTTTTGGTCGAAGGAGAATAGATTTTTGTTCCGTCATATTATCCCCCATAAACATATGGCTAATCCGATCCCTTTGTCGAATATTACATTCGACATCATCTAGTGGAATGCCATGATTGGGAGTTTGAAGTATGTGTGCCATTCGATCTAAGGAGAAGAATACTTGTTGACCACACACTAAACTCCAAACACAATCATCCCTATTCGATGGACGTTGATGAGGAAGATTTAAATTAGCATAGAATAATTTTACCATGAGGTGGTTGATCTTGTGAGAATTGGCATTCAAGTCAAGTAGAGATTCCAATCCGGATCGATGCATAAGTTCTTGTAAACCATAAGCCGCGAAATCACTGTAGACCATGAATGAACCTTCAAAGATCCTTGAGTTTTTCATTTTATGCCATCTTGTTACAGCTACATCATTGTATAGCCATTGTGCAACTTGGGCATCGGTAGGATCGACGGAAGAAGAGCCTTGCCTTTGACGTTTTGGAGGAGCCATTTGATTGAGTTTTTGGTGAAAAAATTTGAGTGTAATCGAGAATTTAGGGTTTGTGGGCGAAATAGATTTGGGTAAAAACTGAGAAGAGTAAAGTGAACTTTGGGAAAAAGGTAAGTAAATAGGGAAGATAAAAGCAGTTTTCACACAGCCAGTCGACTGGTAAAAGCATTCAGTCGACTGGTGTACTAAAATTTGCAAAAATTTTGAACAGCCAGTCGACTGATCGTGTTAGGTCAGTCGACTGACTGGTTTCCCAAGAGTTTTGAGCACCTGCATTCAGTCGACTGGCTTGCAATTTCAGTCGACTGACTAGAAGTAAAAAATGCAGTGAAGCTGAGAAAACAAAATTTTATAAAAGAAATACATAAGAGAAATACAAATAATCAGGAACAATAATATACAAGAAATGATGATTATTTTGGAGGTACTGGAGAGGATTCTTATGGTTCAACCTTGGTATTCTCAACATAAGGTCACAAAGGAGACCAATAATTTTGGCGTTCCCATGAGTTTGGCGATGCCGGAGGTTAAGGTGGAGTTCGTTCCCATTTATTCCAGCCGGATGAATTTGGCTGATGAGATGTTGAAGGTTGAACAACATTATGCTTAGATGATTTTCCACAAAATTTAAGTGCAATAGATTCTATAAGGCTAAGACGATTTGAATTCATCCGCTGTTCGTAAAACATTTCTCTCTGTAGATTGACTTATTCCTGTTGGTAGTGATGGATTTCATCAATTTTTGTTTTTGTTTTTGGAGAAAGAAACAACGATCTTCGAGACTTCTTTGGTTTTGGTGAAAATCCGATGTGATATCTTCCTGGTTCATGAATAGGGGTAGGAGTTGGCAATGATGGTGTCGAGCTACTGGATGAATTATAGCTACTCGAGGAGGTTGGAGTAGCAAAGGATAATTTTGAGTTTGAGGAATCATGAGAGTTTTGAGAGGCCACTGATGAGGAGATTGAATTTGTAAAGATTGTTTGAAAAATTTGTAATGATGATTAATAACTGAGAAGAGTGTAGTTTATACAGTTGAATATGAGCTTAGAATGAATGGTTATAGACCTTCAATAGTTAATAACCAAAGATAAAAAAATAGTGGATGAGAATTATTCGAAGGATAGATGGTTAAGAATGTATGAAACATATGACTCAGCAGGAAATGCAATCATAGCATAACTGGTAAGCTATGGAACTACCAGCTAGGAGACCCAAGTTCGAGTCCCGGTGGCTATGTTATTTTTTTTTTTGAACGAAAATATTCAGAATAAATAGAACCAATCTTCTACATGAAACAAGAAACAATCATAGCTTAAATGGTAAGAAGTATTTGAAAACATAGGAGTGGTCATGAGTTCAAGTCTTGCTAGAGTTATAAAATTTTTATTTTTGTTTTGATAAAATTTGAGTGAAAGTTATATATATATAAAATTTTATAAATTTTTAAAAGAAATAATACCAAGCTCTCATTTTAAATTAACGAAAGTATTTTCGTTTAAAGGTTTTGTAAATATATCTGCCAATTGTTTATCAGAGGAAACAAAATTCTAGATTTATCAAATCCTTTTCAATATTATCACGAAGAAAATGATGACGAATGTCAATGTCAATATCTTTTGTTCGTGAGTGATTAACAGGATTTTTAGATAAATTAATAGCACTAGAATTATCACAGTAAATAGTTGATTTAGTTAAATTAAAACCAAAATCTTGTAGTGTTTGTTGCATGTATATAACTTGAGCACATGCCAGAGCGGCAGAAATATATTCTGCTTCACATGTCGATAATGAAACACGGTTTTGTTTTTTACTAAACCAAGATACAAGAGATCGTCTAATGAAATGACAAGTCCCACTTGTACTTTTTCTATTTGTCCGGCTTCCTCCAAAATCAGCATCACTATATGATACCAATTCAAAAGGACATTCCTTTAGGTAGAATAGTCCAAAGTCCTTGGTTTTATTAAGATACTGTAATATGCGTTTCACTTCTCGTAAATGTGATTCTTTGGGATCTACTTGAAATCGTGCACACAAATAAACATTCATCATTATGTCAGGTCTACTAACTGTTAAATATAGTAACGATCCAATCATACTTCGATATAATTTTTGGTCACTACTTTTTCCATTTTCATCTTTATTAAGATGTATGGTTGTACTCATAGGAGTTGGTTTGGTAGAAGTATTTTCCACACCAAAGCGTTTAATTAGATTGTTACAATATTTTTCTTGATTAATAAATATACCATTTTCTAGTTGTTTTATTTGTAAACCAAGAAAATAATTTAACTCACCCATATGTGACATTTCAAATTCATTTGTCATTATCTTAGAAAATTCTTGACAAATCTTTTCATTTGTAGAGCCAAAAATTATATCATCAACATATATTTGGATAATTAAAATATCATGCTTATTTCTTTTAATAAAAAGAGTTTGATCAACCTTTCCAATTTCAAAACCAGAATTTATTAAATAACTTTTAAGACGATCGTACCAAGCACGGGGTGCTTGTTTCAAACCGTATAAAGTCTTTTTGAGTTTATAGACATGATCAGGAAATTGTTCGTGTATAAATAATGGAGGTTGTTCAACATAAACATTTTCTTTTATAAAACCATTTAAAAAAGCACTTTTGACATCCATTTGATATAATTTAAAGTTATGAAACATGCAAAAGCTAGTAAGATTCGTATTGCTTCTAGTCTAGCGACTGGAGCAAACGTTTCTTCATAGTCAATTCCTTCCTCTTGATTATAACCTTGAGCAACTAATCTAGCTTTATTTCTAGTAATATTTCATTTTTCATCTGCTTTGTTTTTGAAAACCCATTTTGTACCGATAACTGATTGATCACTAGGTCATGGAACTAAATCCCAAACGTCATTTATTTCTTCTTGCATAGCGATTAACCAGTTTTCATCAGTAAATGCTTCTTTAATATTTTTAGGTTCAATATGAGAAAGAAAAGCTACATGACCTATTTGATTTAATTGACTTCTTGTCCTAACAGATGAATTTAGTTCTCCAATAACATTAATAGAAGGAGGATCTCTTAATACTCTAGGTGGAGATCTTAATTCATTGTTATTGTGAGCAATGTTTTCATTAATTTCAAAAGCTGTAGTTTCTGTATTTTTGGTATTATCAGGGAAATCTTCATCATCTATTATACTTGGAGTTGGTTTAAAATTTTCATCAAAAGATACATGAAGAGTTTCTTCGATGATATTTGTTCTTTTATTATAAATTCGATAAGCTTTGCTACGATCCGAATATCCTAAAAAGATTCCTTCATCGGATTGTGGATCAAATTTACCAAGCTGATCTTTTGTGTTTAACATAAAACATTTCGAACCGAAAACTTTAAAATAGGAAATATTTGGTTTTCGTCCATTAAGAAGTTCATAAGGAGTATTCTTAGTTAGTGGTCGAATAGAAACACGATTCAAAACATAACAAGCTGTTGCAACTGCTTCAGCCCAAAAATGTTTTGGTAACGTACTTCCATTTAACAAAGTCCTTGCACATTCTTGTAAGGTTCTATTTTTACGTTCTACAACCCCATTTTGTTGTGGAGTTCTAGGAAACGAAAAATTATGGAATATTCCTTTTTTCTTACAGAAATGTTCAAAGGCTTCGTTTTCGAACTCACCTCCATGATCACTTCTTATGTTTTTTATTTTCAAACCTTTAAAATTTTGAATCCTTTTGACAAACGATTTGAAATTATCAAAAGTATCACTTTTATTTTTCATAAAAATAGTCCAAGTATATCTAGAAAAATCATCAACAATTACAAACACATATCTACTGTGATTAATGGATTGTACTTGTGTTGGTCCAAATAAATCCATATGTAGTAATTCAAGTGGTTGTAAGGTTGAAATAACCTTTTTAGATTTAAAAGATGATTTAGTTAATTTTCCTAACTGACATGCATCACAAATATGATCTATTTTAAAATTCATTTTTGGTAGACCTTTTACTAAATCATTTTTAGAAAGCTTACTTATAGTTTGGAAATTAATATGACAGAATCGTTTGTGCCATAACCAAGGATCATTTTCTTTGGCTATTAAACACATATCTGAATTATGATTTATTTTCATATTCAAAACATAGATATTTCTGTCTCTATTCCCTTCAAAGATAAGATTTTGATTTTGATCAAAAATACTACATCTGTTTTCAGAAAAAGTGATTTTGAATCGTTTGTCACACAATTGGCTGATACTAAGTAAATTATGTTTTAAATTTTTGACAAGTAAAACATTTGAAATAAGAGGTAAATTTGAAATATCATTGTTTCTCACATCGCCTTTACCGATGATATATCCTTTGGAGTTGTCTCCAAATGTGACGGAGCCTCCATCTGTGTAAATAATATTTGATAGCATATCTTTGTCTCCTGTCATATGTTTTGAGCAACCGTCGAGTATCCATTTTCCTCTTTTCTTAAGTGGGACCTACAAAAAATATAAGATAATATTGGTACCCACTTTTTTAATAGGGTCCTAAGAGTTAAATCTTAGAAAACCAAACCCAAGAGGGCTCGGTATCCCATTTAAAAATATAATTTTTATTTTTATGAACAGTTTCTAAAAAGGTGATTATATATTTCTTCCTAATCAAACTATTGTTTGTTTTAGGAACCCAAACTTTTATGCTTTTTGAGTAAGAATTCCTTTTTGTCTGAACTGTAGTAGGATTAACATTTCTCCTAATTTTCTTTTTAGATGGAGCTGTTGTTTTCTTAACATATCCTAATCCTTTCTTACTTGACACAGATTGAGAGTTATCAATAATTTTTGATAAAGTTTCTCTCCCTTTATTAAAGTTCGAAACATTTTTGGTGATGCTTTCTAACTTAGTTTTGAGACTAGTATTATCCAATTTTATCAATTTTACTTTTGTTTTTAGTTCATGATTTTCAGAAACAAGAGCATCATTCTTCTCTTTTTGAGTTTCAATTTCTTGACTTAAAAGAGTGAGTTGAGAATTGATATTAGAGAATGATTCTTGTAATTTTTCAAGTACTTCCTCTAATATTTTCTTCTCATCGTTAAGCATATCTCTTTTGAATTCTGCTTTGTTCTGATGTTTCCGAGTTTTCATATATTTTCTTTTGAGATTTTTTAGAGTGTCAACTAGCTCTGAATTTATCTCAATCATATCATCAAAAGTAAAATCACTAACCTCTTTTTTAGTAGCCATGAAGCAGACATTTGCTTGCTCGTTTTCACTGTCACTACTGTTTTCTGATGAAGAAGTGTCTGAATCATCCCATGTTACTGAGAATGCTTTCTTTTTCTTGTCTTTTCTGCCTTTGAAATATTTCTTCTTTAATTATGGGCATTCCTTCTGAATATGACCTTTCTTATGACAATTGAAACATTCTAGAACTGAAGATGATGGTTTGTTTGAAAAATTCCTTTTTCCATTATTTTTGTTATTTTTTCGGAATTTCAAGAACTTTTTGAAATTTTTGGCAATAAACGTTAGATCTTCTTCATCCGAATCTTCATCTTTTTCTTCTTCAGCATGAAAAGCTATGTTCTTTTTATCTTGTGCTTTTACTCGTTTTGCCTACAAATTCACTTCATAGGACATTAGATTTCCTATTAACTCTTCAGGTTTTATGGTAGAGAGGTCATTAGCTTCTTCAATAGCCATGACTTTTCTTTCCCATTCATCCGTTAAAGAGTTTTGGATTTTTGATACAATATCAAAATCAGTGTACTTTTCTCCTAATCCTAATAGTGAATGATAGATATCTTGAAATCTAGAGTACATATCATTGATGGATTCATCTTGTTTCATTCTAAAGTTTTGAAACTGATTTTTGAGCATGGAGATTTTGCTTTGTTTGGCCTTGTTAGTTCCTTCATGAGTGATTTTAAGCGTTCTCCATATTTCATAAGCAGTTTGACACATGCTAACACGATTAAATTCATTTCTATCTAGTGCACAGAATAACATGTTCATAGCTTTAGCATTGGCAGTAGCATCTAGTTTTTGTGTGTTTGACCAAGTGGAATATTCTCCAGTAGGAAGAGTGTATTCATTTTGTGTGATATTCCATGATTCAAAACTATTTGATTGCATATAGATTCTCATACAAGTAGACCAATAATTATAGTTTAAACCATTAAAGAATGGAGGTCGTGCAGTGGATTGACCTTCAATAAAACTAGTGTTAGTGGTAGTGCTGGTGTTATTTTCCATATTAGCAAGATATCAGATAACTTTGTAATGGTTATAAGATGCCTTGCTCTGATACCAAATGAAAGTGTATAGGATCGCTTAATATGGATAAACAGTAAGCAGAGTATAGATAGAAAATAATGCGGAATATAAATGCAGTAAGTAAAATGACACCAGAGATTTTATACTGGTTCGGAGCACCGTCCTACGTCCAGTCCCAGACTAACTTCTGGCTTTAACTAACAATACCCTCACTTAACCTGAAGGAATAGGTCTGAGCAGCAGAACAGACACCTGAGCAGTAGAACAGGATTTTTGCCTCAGCAGCAGAAAAGGACTTTCCCTTGCCTAAGCAGCAGAACAGGACTTTAACAAAGTATAAAAGTAGTTGACTTAATGTGTTCTTGATAACACTGATTTGTCTATTAAGATTACAAACTTCCTATAATCAATTCCTCAAGAGTATAAAGAGTATGTGAAGATTTGAAAAGGAAGAATATTGCTAAGAATCAAAGTATATAGAGTATAACTCAAAGATTCAAAGCAATGGAGAGTATGAGAGCACTAGAGTAATCACAAGAGAGAATGGAAAGAATTAAAATCAGAAAAATGGTAATTATGAAGTATGAGATACTCCTATATATAGTTATTAGAGAGATGCAACTCTTAGTGAAGAGTTTCGGCCAAGAGAGACGACTGTTGATGAATTGCAACTCTTCATGGAAGAAGATGTCCATTCAGAAATTTGCAGTTGAAGCCGGTTCAGTCGACTGGTATATTGGGTCAGTCGACTGGTGTTTGAATATTTAAAAATATTTGCCGTTTCAAAAATATAAACAGTGTTCTCTGTTGTGCATATGCACAGTCAGTCGACTGGCAAGAACAGTCAGTCAACTGGCTGTGCATATATTGCACAGAGAACTCTGTTTGTGAAGAAAAATTAAAAAATTAAACTTGAGGATTGATTTTAACATATGTCTAAGACTCAACACCTGTAATAGTTACTTTAAGCCTAGAGATCCTCTGTTGTCTTCTTTTTGTCATGTATGAATGCAAATTCTTCTTTAGCTTCTGAACTATCTTGTCATGAATCAAAACTAGTAATTCAACATATTCTTGAACATAGAATTAACACAACTTTGATATGTTTCCCTAGCATTCTTCAAACCGGACGACATCACTCGGTAGCCCTAAATTCAGTGTAAAACTGGAGTGTTCACGATTTGGTATATGCATCAGTATCTGGTTATATCTCCAATAAACATCCATGAACAAGAGCAATTCATGTCGCGTGGTCCCGTCTGCCTTATCAAGGGAAAGCTGTCCTTCGGGCATGCTTTGTTCAAATTTGAATAATCAATACATGTCCTCCACTTTTCATTCGATTTCTTAATTTGCATGAGGTTCGATAACCATTTTGAGTATAAAGCATCACAGATAAAACCATTCTCCATCAGCTTATCTACTTCTTCCTTTTACGTAGTGGATTGCTCTGGACCTAGACTATGTCTCTTTTGCTTTACCGGTGGAAACCTTTGATCTACATTCAGTGCATGGTACGCTACCTCAGTGATATCCCATAAAGATTTGAATATATCCAAGGGAATACATCCAAATTGCCTTAAAGGAAATTAACCAATTCCATCCTTAATCCAACATCGAGCTGAGATCCAATCTTCAGAGTCCAAGAAGGATCATCCAAATCTTTTTAAAATTTCTTCTTTAGTCTCTTTATTGATTTGTTATGAAGCTTCTCATGATTTTAACATGTCAAAAATAAATTAGTATCATCTTTGTTTATTATATATACATGCATATAGACATACATACATACATACATACATATATATACAAAAAGAAAAAACTGCCATGGTGAATGAAGACTCTGAAGCGATAACGGTTACTGGGCATCCCATCCTCCAAAACCGCCTAATGCCTCCACCCTACCTTCGAATCTGGCACTAACATCCGCGCCTTCTTCAACTGATCCTCGAGCGTCTTTGAATCATGCCCGCGACACATATTTGTCATCACAGATTCGAAATTTCCCATGCACCGGTTCAGCGAACAATTCAATTACTTCAGCAAATGTAGCACAAAATCCTCAAGCACATTCATGGAAAAGATCTTAGGCAGAAACAGTAAAGAAATTTTCCATTGATGGAGAAGTGGATATTACCGATTTATCATTTTATCCTCATCTCAAGGACAGAGAAACAACTAAAGTTATTATGCCAGAATCTGTTTTCACGGTCGCTATTCATAAATGAAACCATACATTAGTTTTTTATATCATGAGGAGAAGACCGTGGTATGATAATTTCAAAACTTTCGTCGACAAAACTTGAAAGCCTACTGGTACATATGAATTATATTACAAGAAGAATGATTTCATATTTATCAAATTTTACAATCCAGAGGACTGTACTGAAATTATAAGATCTGGTCCTTATACTATTGGTTCTAGAATCTTAATTATTAAGAAATGGAAACCCGTCAGCAAAGAACCATTCTCCATAATCCTAATGTGGGAACCTTTCACTGATTTGAAATTAGAATACTGGAGTAATGAGGGCATTAGTCGTATATCTAACGTTCTCGGACATCCAATTCATATGGATTCTAGTACGGCAATGGAAAATAGACTGAATTATTCTCGCGTATCAATAGAATTAGATGTACATTTTTTACCCATCTACTATCCAATTACAGCTATATAGCGGCATAACAGATGACGCTAAAGTAGAATACGAACACAATTTGTTCCTTGTTCAGTTTGTAACACATATAGGCTTTACAGTTGCGATAAGCAAATCAAAAAGGAATGGAGACCAAAAAAAGCATCAAATCTACAAGTACATCACAGTCCAAATTCCACAAACCAGCAGACACTATTACTCGTACAGAGGAAAGAACAGAGTCTAATTCTACATCATCTGTTGAATTGACTGCAAATGTTTCTTCCAAAACTGTAACTTTGCATAATCCATACTTAGTTCTGGCCGAACCCGAAGAGCTATCAACCCAGATTGAAAATGCCACAACAACTTATACTTTATCGTGTATTCCACCTTTGACTTTGTCCACTACTATGAACAATCCCCTTGTTAACGTGACAGAAGAAGTTGCAGAGATTATTAGAAGGAAAAAAAATGTTATTACTAATAACTATGAGAATGTAGAAGCTCTTATTAAGGATGTTGCCACACATATTCAAGAAATTGGTAATAAAAACAATTTAGAAGTAAATGTCTCCCCTATGGTGTTGAAGAACCCTACAATCATAAAGAAGCATGACAACTCCGCAAATCCCAAAAACCCAAAAATGGCTCCTCCTAAAAGATCACTATAGAGCTCTTCAATGGGTAAATGAATATAATGAGCTGGAACATTAGAGGCATGAATACTGATGATAAAGTTAGTCACGTATTCATGCTTCTAAATGCTTCCTTCTAAGCTTAGTTGAAACTAAGTTAACTACATATAGTATTGATAATATGCAAACAAAGTTTCCCATATGGAACATTATACACATGATGATACCGATACTAAAGGTCGTATCGTGATTTTGCTTGATAAATCGGTATGGCAATATGTTGTTGCAAGTTCTTCGCCACAACATATGACCATACCGTTATCTAACCAAGGAGAGCTGCAATGTTATTGCATGTGTGTTTATGCTAGCAACTCTTTTTCTGAACGGCGGAATCTTTGGGATTTGCTTCGTCACGATGTTTCAACTATAAGGTCTCCATGGCTTGCTATGGGGGATTTTAATAATGCTCTTGGCCCAAAAGATAAAAAGGGACGTTTGCCTATCTCTTTCACCTATTTGAATTCTTTTAAAAACTGCTTATTTAACTGCGGTTTGATTGAATCTCTATTACAGGGTTGTATATATACTTGGTGACGTAGGGAAATTGCAACAAACATAGACAAAGTTCTAGTTAACTATGAATTCATGTCTATGTTTCCACAACTCCGTACAACCGTATTGCCTTCATTTGTAAGTGACCACATCCCTGTTTTAATGTGTTTCATCTTGCAGCTCAAACGACGAAAACGAGCTCCATTTCGATACATTAACAATTGGTGTTATTCTAGGGGTGTACTCACTGTATTACAAAGGGGATGTCTACCATCACATGGGGATCTTCTTTTGAACAACTTGTTTATGAATTAAAGGAAGTAAAGGCTGAATTGAAAAGTGGTATAAGTTAAGAGCTTTTGACAATCCCATCACTAAAACGCAGGCTGATTTCGATTTAGTTTTCTACCAGACAGATCATGATCCTGAGAATTCTACATTATACGATAATATGCATAAACTTAGACAGAGGCTAAATAAGCACACTCATCAAAACAATGAAATTTTTAGGCAACAAAGCAAAGTGCTGTGGTTACAATAGGGGGATAGCAATACCAAGTACTTCTACGCCAAAATGAATATGAGAAGGCATAGAAAAAAATTCATGCATTACTTGACGCCCAAGAACAGTGTCTCTATGACTACAACAATATCAAAGTTACAGCCATTCAATACTATCAACGGCTATTTAATGGGGACTTAACAATAGATTTTTCCCCAATAGAAACCAAAATCGAATTAATGCAGCGGGACAAGATTTCTTATCTTCTCCAATAACTATGGATGAAATTAAAGCGCCTGTATTCTCGGTTAATGATGTTAAGAGCCCAGAGCCAGACGGTTTCTCAACCAAATTCTACAAGCTTCACTAGGACGACCTAAAAAACAACAAATTCAAAGCTGTGTCAGAATTTTTTCTTTCAACAAAGCTTCCATGGAGAATTAACCACAATTTCATCACTTTAATCCCAAAAAAGATGAGCTACAATTAATTTTAGATTACTATGCTAATGTGATATATAAAATCATTTCAAAAATCATATGCAATAGAATTAAATGGTTTCTTCAATTGTTAATTATAGAAAACTAATCATCCTTTATACCGGGTATGAATATTGGTGAAAATGTACTACTAGCTTATGAAAAAATTCAAAACTTCGCTAAATATGATAAAGCAAAAATGTGCATCAAAATTGATTTACAATGATATGGTCAATCGTCAATTTGTTTGCCATATGCTTAAATGTTTTGGTTTTCCTCTATCTCTCATTCAGTTAATTCATGAATGTATTTCAACCCCCACCTTTTCTGTAACTGTTGTTGGAAGACCGAAACGGTTCATTACTTCTAACAGAGGACTACGATAGGGTGATCCTTTATCCCCTTACTTATTTTGCATAACTATGCATTATTTTTCACTTTTAATGGAGGAGGGTTTGTTTGAAAAGCAATAAGAGCTGATAAACAAATTTCAGCCTGCTATAACTCATCTACTATATGCTGATAATATTATGATTTTTTTAGATGCTACTACAGCAAATGCTACTCACATTGCTCATATTTTTCCTACAATGGAGGAAACAGTTAGTTTAACGATTAATCAAACAAAATCACAGATATTTTTCAACAAAGGTGCTACGTGGAGATCGGAAATATCAAGTATTTTAAATATAACAGAGAAGGAATTACTTGTCAAATACCTCAGGGTGCCACTTACATCAGACTATGTAATGACCTGTAATTTCGCTACTTCGAAAATGAATTTTCATTTGTTTCAAATTTAAAAAGGTTTAAAACTTAAATAAATAAATTATATATAATAGATAATAATAAATAAATTATTTTTTCTTATAGTTGATAATTTAAAAAGTATAAATTTGGATTTTAGAACAAATCAACAAAAGTTAAGTTTTTTTTAAAATAAATAAATGCTTAAATAAATAGGTTTAAATATTTATATAAAAAGATAAATCTTATTGAAAACATTTAATAAAGATAATAAAAGAATATTAAAATATTTATAAGTATGTTAATAATTGTTTTACAAAAATAACAAAATTTTGTCGCATTTTGTCAGCTTTACATACACCGAAAATTTAAGATTTCTATATTATTTAAATATGATTTTAAAATATAAAGAGACATGTTTTAATTTATTTAAAAAAAATAAAAAGTTCATTTATAAATTTGGTTAAATAGTTTAAGTAAAACATCAAAATATGACCATAAAACATTTTGTCGAAAATCAACATTTTGTCGATTAAAAGTTATCGCAACGTCGTCGCATCTTTATTTTCTTATATATGAACATATATTCAAATAGTATAAGTACTAATTAATTCACTAATCAAGTTTACTTTTACTAATCGTACTTAGTAAATTCTAGAATATAATTAACAAAAAGTAAGCATAAAAAGACAAAAAAAGTACAAAACTCAAAATCTAAAACATCAAATCAAAGAAACATTATTATTACTTTCTTTGCCTAATATCTAAGTTAAAATGACATGAAGTAATGATTTGAAATGTGAAGTTAAGTGTTGAAAAAACAAGGTTGCTTAAAAAGTAAGTAAAGGGTATTTTGGTCTTTTTACAAAATATTATTTTAATCCAAAACTTTTCTATAAATAAGCATCAACTTTCTCACTTTTTTTCACTTCTTCTTCTTTCTTTTTCAAGCTTTTCTCTACTTCTCCAATGGCTTCTTCTATTCTCTTTTCCTTACTATCTTTTTCAAAACCATATCAAACAAAGTCAAAACACCATCAAACATTGTCAAACATCTTAGAATACCATTAAAACATGGTTTAGTATCTAAGAAGTGAAGAAATGATGGAGGAAGGGAAAGATCAAGGTGAGACCGAAACTATCAAGAAGAAGTAGCAAGTTAGTGAAGCTCCGAAACGATAAAAAGAGAAGGAAGTATTGCCGGAATCAAAAGGAAAGTCTACCAAAAAGATTTGATGAAGATAAAAGGAAATAGTGAAGTGTTGGATGAGATGAATGTTGGTAGGAAGGGAACAATTTGGTTAAAGGTGAGCGCTCATATTTCAAGTTAATTACATAAAAAGTTGGGTATATGTTGAATGATAAAATGTATGATAACTTGGTTGCAAAATTGGTTGATTATATGATTGTTTATGTGGTTGATAACTTGTTTAATAAATGAAAAGAGAAATGATTAGAAATTAACCGTAGTTAATTCAATAGAAATTAAATTCATATAAATGTGTATATGAAAGTTATTTAGCCTCTTAATAATTTTAAACAAGTTCAAATAGTTTAAATATGGTTTAAAACAAATTTGAAGTGTTTCGGACAAGATCTGAAGGAATTCACAAAATTGGTCAAAATTAAGCTCATCGTGTAGCGACAGTTCGTAAATTACGAGCCATAACTTCAAATTAATATAGAGAATGATTATAAGTCGGATTTCTTTGAAATAAAAATTCATTGGTCCACAATGATAATAGTTTTCCAACGAAGAAAGAAAATCAAGATTTCTTCAAGTAGATTTTAAAATATGTCCAAAACAATTTTCTAAAAACATCTTGGTTTTGTAGTTCGGAATTCAAAAAGGATTCTTTTAAAGTGATATTTTTAAATGATTAAAAATATGAAATAAATTTGATAAAACTGTTAAAAATGGTTTAAAAGAGATTTGGAATGGAAAATATGAATTTTCAAATATTAAATAGCTGTTTAAATAAAATAAGCTTACATAGCACTTTCTACAGCACTTTTATGCTGCGAATTCTATAACCTTTTGAATACGAGTTTAAACTTAACAATTCTCTCCTAAATCTTTTGTGAATGATTTTAAAGGAATAATTAAGTAATGTAAAGATGATTTGAAAGTTTTACTAAGAGTTTGAATAAACGGTTAAGAGAAATTGTTTGTAACACTTAAACAAAAAGTGAAGAATATTGAATGTAATAACAAACTGAGTATGCATAAACGACTAGTACATTTGTCCCGCTTGATCTGAAAAGATAAAATAAGATGTTTAACTAAGATTGGGGATGGAGAAACCAGTGCCCTGAACTTACCTGGCCTACGTTTTCCCTTTTTAGGCGAGGGATGTAATAGATCGAAAAGAAAGCTCGAATGCTCTACAAGATCGTATTTAAATTTATCCAAAATAAAAGAAAAGTAACAATTTCTTTGAATGTTATTTAACCACTTAACATCTTTTATAGTTGATTAGTACGAAGGAACCAGGATCGAATTTGGGCGATTCCTATCTGAAAAACCGGGATCGGATTTGGTTGATTCCTATTCGAAAATCCCTTCAAACTAATTTTCGAAATAAAATATATTGAAGAGAATGATCATTGAAGAAAAAGATCTTCATAATGTAGGATTACTTGCCATTAGTCCCTAGAGATGAAATTTACCATATTCAAAGTGGCAGTAGTGTTGTTATGAAAATCTTCGATTTGCAAGAATACAATTTGAAGTTAAGAAAGAAATCTTTGATTAAGATTTAATAAATAATTTGAAAATATTTTCCATAAGTTAAAAGTTATGACTTGGATATAACAAATCTTTGATTAAGATTAAAGAATGATTTGGAAAGGTTTTCCTAAGTAAAAGAGAAAATGATTTGGAATTATTCCAGGATTTAAGAAAGGTTAAATAAATCGAATGATTTAATAAATAAGGCTTAATGATTCCGAATACATTTGAAAAGAAAATGGAATAACTTGAGAAGAATATATCTAAGAAAGATATTTTATAAAAGATGAAGTAATGGATTGATGATTGATATCCACGTATGAACTTAACATCTTTTAAATCGAAAATTGGCTTCGAAGGAACCGGAGTCGGATTTGGGTAATTCCTATCTGAAACCACTTCCAATGTATACGTTCGAAAGTGAAGACATGTTGAATATGATGATTATTAAAGACTGTGGATCTTCAAAATGTGAGGACTGCTTGTTGACATGCTCTTGGTCGCTCCAATTATTGAGTTATTTATAGCAGTGGTCTCATCGTTGCGGAGATTTTTCGTATTGCAAGGACTACACGCTACTAGTGGTAGTAGGAGAGTGCCTTCAGTTTTGTTCAGTCCCAGAACGAACTTGTATGGAAGAATGTCAGGCATTGCATTTATAAGACACAGCGTTTGACTTTTACAAATGTACATCTGCTTGGTGACGAAGAAGGCAACTTCTTTTAGCATAACACCCTTGTCTGAGACATACGAGCTCAGAGGTTGTATGTTTGTGGGAGTTAAATAGTGATCAAAGGAATGGCAGTGTGGCATTTAAAGTGTAATCTGTTATGATCAAAGCATGGTTTTTTATGAAAATCATGGCTTTGAAGAAATTGTGTGTAGCCTCACTAACCTCACATCCCAGAAGATGATATGGGATACTATGTGGTCTGACAGATGCAAATTCGAAATTAGTGAGTGTGTATGGTGGTGTCCAATACGTTGGGCCTTTTGGGGGATACGTCCCTCAAGGCATTTATTGCCCCATTTGGATAAAGTGGTTAGCTTGAAAAAAGCAGGGAACTACTGGTTATCAGTAGTAGTGTAGCAAGTATAGTTCCAAGTGACTAGTTTGAGAAAAGCGATTAAGGTACCGTGGGAACTATGTTTGTTGTGCGTGGATCGAAGAAAAGGCCACTAGTTTCCTATCATGTTGGAAATCCAGTCCCAATACGAGATTTACGGTTTTGATTGTATTTCCAAAATAGCCGTAATGACTTGCAAACATTTCAGCTACCCCTTTTTGGTATCATATATTATGTTCGGTATATTCCGTTGACCCAGTCCGGATATATTACATTAAACTTAGTCCAGATATTGATATCTTATTTGAATAAGTTTATTTGAAAAGTGGTTTCAAAGGAATGTAATTAAAAATATCATCAAGTGTATTTTGGTATAAAAGTGTTTTGGTTATCATAAGGTAAAAACTCGTCCGTATTTATGTGTGGACGTGATCTTTTGAGATACCCTTCTTTTCAAAGGTTTGATAACATCGTCATGATCTATACATTTAAAATTTAGCGTATCTCACGCTGGTTTATCAAGCCTGATTTGGGTATTTTTAATACTCAGGTCAGATCCAAGTAGTTTCAGGTTGAGTTGAAGACGGTTGGAGTTTCTAGAGGAGAGCTGGAGATCTTCATCACCGTATGGACATATTCTATTATCCACTACATCTATTGCATTTGTTTTGTTGTTTTCAGCATTTGTAAGGATAGAAGTTTATAACTGTCCAGGCTGAATCTAGATTAGACTCTGATATTGTGTTTTAAAATTTTCCACTGTAAAGATTATTATTGAAATAATATATATTATTCCTTTTGTATGAGATTATGTTCTGTCTTTATTTTCTTTCTACACATAATGATCCGTCTTTTCATGCAAATTGAGTTAGACATGTGTGGTTTATTGTCGATTCAAAGGGTATGGAAAAATGGACCATTAAATTTGTATCAGAGCTGAAGGTTAAGCGAGAACCTTAGCTTTGTTGGGGTAAAGATTTATCAGAGATAGGGTTAGCAATACCCTAGGATGAGTGACTCGGTGGAGATAAGGTTAGAACACCCTAAGATGAGTTTGATTGTATTATATATGAGTGCGTATTTGTTATTGACTAAAAAATTGTTTTGTGTTGATTTATCTATTGAGTGATTTATGGATTCTGATCGAGGCTCCTGATCACCGTTATCGTTGAGGGTTCGTAAACATTTAAATAAGACGAACCGACACACTGACTTTGAAAAAATGGTAAATCAAATAATCCAGCCTAGGATTATATTTTTAATATAAAGTATATATTTTGAAAAGTTGTATATTTAGAAATTAGGATTAGTGAAATTTAAATACGAATATCTTATGATTAGAATTTCATAGTTTGACTATAAAATGTTTCATAAAGATAATTGATAAGTAAGAAATATGATATGGTAATTAAGATCTTTAATACTTATTTCAAAATAATAAATTAAGAAATGATAATGTTAAATTACTATCATAAATTGATCAATTGTTTGATTTAAAAGTTTAAGCACAAATACCTTATGAATTAAGTTTCACGATTTGACTATAAGGTGTTTGATAATAAGATTTGTTTGAGGAATGAACATATAAGATAAAAATGTATCTAAATGATTATTTGAAAAAGAATAATATAAAAGGAATGATAATTTAAATTAGAGTATTTTAAATAATTGTGGTAATTTAAATGAAGTTAATTAATATAAGATAAAATGAATATGTAAGATAGATTTTATAAAGTAATCTCTAAAGGATTTTGAAAATGGTATTATTTCAAATAAAAAGAGGTATTTTATGATAACTAATTTGATTGGCTCGAAAATAAACTAAAAATGGGCAAGTGATGTATTCGGATGGTAAGCACTTCTTTTAAATATTACTCTTCTTGTTAAGAGGATATGTGATACTATTAGTAGTACCAGTTCCCTGGATTGTTTTGGAGTAACTCGATCTATATAACTTTGTTAAGTTAAAAAAGAGATAATATGAATCATTAATTGATAAATTGATTAGTAATCTTTATAAGGGTGTTTAAACCAAAGATAAATTGGGATCGCTAATTTATAAGACAAAACAAAATTCTCTATGATTTTGGACAGTCGAAAAAATTCTGAATCATACCTAACGCAGAGCTAAGAAATTTGTGAAAACTTTTGGTAAAAGATTGAAATACTTTGAGTAAATGAAATAAGATAAGGATAATTTATAAATTTAATTTATAAAAAATATTTAAGAGGATGGTTTTAAAATTTGTTTTTCAAAGCTAGAAAATTAATGATAGTATTAAATAAGAAATAAGTTTTATAACTTATGAATTTGAGATATAGTAAATTACAACAAAGTCTAAACTTGTTAGACAGACGGAGTTAAGTAAAATCAATTTGGAATTTAGGACTAATATATACTCTTAGGATGTAAAGGCATATCATAAAAATATAGATTTAAGTCTTGAAATATTACGTAAAATAACGACTGTCTAAAAAGGTAATTATAATCTGGAAAATGTTTTATTAACGAATTCCAACATTAATTCAGGATTTGGACTTAAGTCTTTAAAATGTGATTGATTTGCATAAGTTATAGGATGTAACAAACTTAAATGATAGTTTTACGAAATGATTCATAAATAGTATTAGTGTTAAAGGAAATATACAATGTTAAAGGATTGTGGAATTTTTTTAAAGATAAATCATCTTTTGAGTGAATAATGGTTTCTTTGGAATATTTTCATTTAATAAAAATATTTGGAAATAAATATTTAGTGGGATTATATAATGAAGCACCTTTATAAAACGTTTGAACTTAGGTAAAAGTTCATGAAAAGTTTTTGAAAGTTAATAAATACATATAATATATGTAGATTATTTCATCGCACAAATTTTGATCTCAGATTCGAGTTCGGAACTTTGACGTGTTTACACCGATCCGAAAAGGATTTATCACTCGATTCTTAACGACGAACATTGATGAGGGTTTGTGGTTAGGTACTTTAGTTTTCCATCATAGTTGAGCACTATTTAAGAAAAGCAAAGGTTCTGATCTAGAAGCCTGATTAAAGTACGCACTAGAGGATCGGAGGATTGATACTAGTTCGGATATAAAGTTGTGTATTCGAATAGGAGATCGAATAAGATATTTCATATGGATGATTTGTGTAGATTATATGGAATTAAGTTTAAAGATAAATGTTTTAGACAAACTTTTGTTTGGGTAATGTCGATGACGAAATTCTTTTAAGTAGGGGAGAATGTAACGACCCGTAACTTCGCTACTTCGAAAATGAGAAATTTCGTTTGTTTTAAATTTAAAATGGTTTAAAACTTAAATAAATAAGTTATATATAATAGATAATATAAAGAGATTATTTTTCCTTATAGTTGATAATTTAGAAAGTATAAATTTGGATTTTAAAGCAAATCAACAAAACTTATGTTTTAAATAAATAAATGCTTAAATAAATAGGTTTAAATATTTATTTAAAAAGATAAATCTTATTGAAAACATTGAACAAAGATAAAAAAAAGAAAATTAAAATATTTATATGTATGTTAATAATCGTTTTACGAAAATAACCAAATTTTATCGCATTTTGTCAGTTTTACATACACCGTAAAATTAGAGATTTTGATATTATTTAAATATGATTTTAAAACTAAAGAGATATGTTTTAATTTATTTAAAGAAGTAAAAAGTTCATTTTTAAATTTGGTTTACATAAATAAATAGTTTAACTAAAACGTCAAAGTGTGACCATAAAACATTTGTTCGAAAATTAACGTTTTGTCGATTAACAGTTGTCGCAACGTCGTCGCATCTAATTTTCATATATATAAACATATATTCAAATAGTATAAGTATTAATTAATTCACTAATCAAGTTTACTTTTACTAAACATACTTAGAAAATCTAAAATATAATTAACAAAAAGTAAGCATAAAAGATTAAAAAGTACAAAAGTCGAAAAGTAAAACATCAAATCAAAGAAACATAATTATTACTTTTTTTTCCTAATATCTAAGTGAAAATGACATAAAACAATGATTTGAAATGTGATGTTAAGTGTTGAAAAAATAAGGTTGCTTAAAAAGTAAGTAAAGGGTGTTTTGGTCTTTTTTACAAAATATTATTTTAATCCAAATTTTTTTCTATAAATGAGCATCCATTGCTCACTTTTTTTCACTTCTTCTTTTTTCTTTTTCAAGCTTTTCTCTACTTCTCTAATGGCTTTTTCTCTTTTCTTTTCCTTACTAACTTTTTCGAAACCATATCAAACAAAGTCAAAACACCACCAAATTTTGCCAAACACCTTAAAATACCATGACAACATGGTTTAGAATCTAAGAAGTAAAAAAATGATGGAGGAAGGGAAAGATCAAGGTGGGGCCAAACCTATCAAGAAGGAGGAGCAAGTTCGTGAAGTTCCGGAGCGAGAAAAAGAGAAGGAAGTGCTGCCGGAATCAAAAGGAAAGTCTACCAAAAAGAGTTAGTGAAGATAAAAGGACACAGTGAAGTGTTGGATGAGATGAATGCTGGTAGGAAGTGAACAATTTGGTTATATTTCAAGTTACTAATTGCTAAAACTATTTCAAGTTATTCACATAAAAAGTTTGGTATATGTTGAGTGATTAAATGTTTGATAACTTGGTTGCAAAATTGGTTGATTATATGATAGTTTATGTGGTTGATAACTAGTTTGATAAATGATAAGAGAAATGATTAAAAATTAACCATAGTTAATTCAATGGAAATTAAATTCATATAAATATGTATATGGAAGTAATTTAGCCTCTTAATGATTTTAAATAAGTTAAAATAGTTTAAATATGGTTTAAAACAAATTTGAAATGTTTCGGACAAGTTCCGAAGGAATTTACAAAATTAGTCAAAATCGAGCTCATCGCATAGCGGTAGTTCATAAATTTCGAGCCATAATTTCAAATTAATGTGTATAAGTCCGATTTCTTCGAAATAAATTTTTTGGGTCCATAATGGTAATAGTTTTCAAGCGAAGAAAGAAAATTAAGATTTCATCAATTAGATTTTGAAATATGTCCAAAACAATTCTCTAAAAACATTGCGGTTTTGCATTTCGGAATCCAGAAAAGAGTTTCTTTTAAAATGATATTTTTAAATGATTAAAAATATGAAATAAATTTGATAAATCTATTAAAATGGTTTAAAAGAGATTTGGAATGGAAAATACGAATTTTCAAATATTAAAAAGTTTTTTAAATCAAATAAGCTTATATAGCATTTTCCGTAGCACTTTTATGCTGCGAATTCTATAACCTTTTGAATATGAGTTTAAACTTAACAATTCTTTCCTAAAGCTTTTGTGAATGATTTTAAAGGAATAATTAAGTAATGTAAAAATGATTTGGAAGTTTTGCTAAGAGTTTGAATAAACGGTTAAGAGAAATTATTTGTAACACTTAAACAAAAAGTGAAGAATATTGAATGTAATAACAAACCGTGCATGCGAAAACGACTAGTACATTTGTCCCGTCTGTGAGATCTGAGAAGATAAAACAAGGTGTTTAACTAAGGTTAGGGATGGAGCAACCAGTGTCCTGAACATACTTGACCTATGTTTTCCCTTTTTAGACGAGTGATGGAATAGATCGAAAGGAAAGCCCGAATGCTCTAAAAGATCATATTTAAGTTTATCCAAAATAAATGAAAAGAAACAAATTCTTTGAATATTATTTAACCACTTAACATCTTTTATCGATGATTAGTACGAAGGAACTAGGATCGGATTTGGGCGATTCCTGTTTGAAAAACTGGGATCGGATTTGGATTATTCCTATCTGAAAATCCCTTCAAACTAATTTTCGAAATAAAATATATTGGAGAGAATGATCATTGAAGAAAAAGATCTCCACGATGTAGGATTACTTGCCATTAGTCCCTATAGGTGAAATTTACTATATTTAAAGTGGCAATAGTGCTGTTATGAAAATCTTCGATTTGCAAGAATACAATTTGAAGTTAAGAAAGAAATATTTGATTAAGATTTAATAAATAATTTGAAAATATTTTCCATAAGTTAAAAGTTATAACTTAAATATAAGAGATCTTTGATTAAGATTTAAAGAATGATTTGGAAAAGTTTTTCTAAGTAAAAGAGAAAATGATTTTGAATTATTTCAGGATTAAAAAAAGGTTTAAATAAATCGAATGATTTAATAAATGCGGCTTAATGATTCCTTATACATTTGAAAAGAAAATGGAACAACTTGAGAAGAATATATCTAAGAAAGATATTTTATAAAAGGTGAAGTAATGGATTGATGACTGATATCCACGTATGAACTTAACATCTTTTAAATTGAAAATTGGCTTTGAAAGAATCGGAGTCGGATTTGGGTATTTCCTATCTGAAAACCACTACGAACCAATGTATACGTTCGAAAGTGAAGACATGTTGAAGATGATGATTATTGAAGACAGTGGATCATCATAGCGTGAGGACTGCTTGTTGATATGCTCTGGGTCGCTCCCATTATAGAGTTATTTATAGCAGTGGTCTCGTCGTTGCAAAGATTTTTTTGGGTTGCAAGGACTACTCGCTACTAGTGGAAGTAGGAGAGTGCCTTTAGTTTTGTTCAGTCCTAGAATGAACTTGTATGGAAGAATGTCTGACATTGCATTTCTGAGACATAACGTTTGACTTTTAAAAATGTACATCTGCTTGGTGGCGGAGAATGTAACTTCTCTTAACTTAACACCCTTCTCTGAGGCATACGAGCTCAGAGGTTGTATGCTTGTGGGAGTCAAATAGTGATCAAAGGAATGACGGTGTAGCATTCAAAATGGAATCAGTTATGATCAAAGCATGGTTTCGTATGAAAAGCATGGATTTAAAGAAATTGTGCGTAGCCTTGCTAACCTCACATCCCGAAAGATGATATGGGATACTAAATTGTGTGACAGATGCAAATTCAAAATAAGTGAGTGTGTATGGTGGTGTCCAATACGTTCGGCCCTTTGGGGGATACGTCCCTCAAAGCATTTATGGCCTCATTTGGATAAAGTGGTTAGCTTGAGAAAAGCAGGGAACTGCCGGTTATCAGTAGTAATGTAGCAAGTATAGTTCTAAGTGACTCATTTAAGAAAAGCGATTAAGGCACCGTGGGAATTATGTTTGTTATGCGTGGATCGGAGAAAATGTCACTAGTTCCCTATCATGTTGGAAATCCAATCCCAATACGAGATTTACGGTTTTGATTGTATTTCCAAAATAGCTGTAATGACTTGCAAACATTTCGGCTACCCCTTTATGATATCATGTATTCTATTCGGTATATTCCGTTGACCCAGTCCGAATATATTACCTTAAACTTAGTCCGAGAATTAATACCTTATTTGAATAAGTTTATTTGAAAAGTGTTTTCAAAGGATTGTCATTAAAAAATAATATCAAGTGTATTTTGGAATAAAAATATTTTGGCTGTCATAAGGTAAAAACTCATTCATATTTATGTGTGGGCGTGGTCTTATGAGATACACTTCTTTTCAAAGGTTTTGAAAACATCGTCATGATCTATGCATTTAAAATTTTGGGTATATCACGCTGGTTTATCAAGCCTGAGCTGGGTATTTTTAATACTCGGATCAGATCCGAGTAGTTTTAGGTTGAGTTGAAGACGGTTGGAGTTTCAAGAGGAGAGCTGGAGATCTTCATCATCGTAAGGACGTATTCTATTATCCGCTATATCTATTGCATTTTTTTGTTGATTTCAGCATTTGTATGGACAAAAGTTTATATCTGTCTAAGCTGAATCTAGGTTACACTCTGATAGTATTTTAAAATTTTCCACGGTAAAAATTATTATTGAAATAATATATGTTATTCCATTTGTGTGAGATTCTATTCTGTCTTTATTTTCTTTCTATCCTTAATGATCTGTCTTTTCATGAAAATTGAGTTAGATATGTGTGGTTTATTATCGATTTAAAGGCTACGGAAAAACAGGCCATTACAGATCATATTCATGCTTCCTACCGTTCCTCCCTATTACAAAAGATCATTGCAAAATTAGAAGGATGAGATAGTAATGTATTAACAACAATAGGACGTGCTGAGTTGATACACAGTACAATCACTCTTATTGTTATGTACCGGATTCTTATTTACCATTTTCCCGTCTCATTTTCACTACAAGAGAAACCAATATTTATTGCATCATGTCTCAGTGTTTTAACACTACATGCCATTAGTTTTATAAATCCAGAAAAAATAATTTATAAACACGCTGTCATAGGAAAGATGTCAAATTTTACGAGGAAAGAATACAATTTCTCTTACTGACCGCTTCTTTTTTATTTACCGCCTTTCGCCATTTTCTTCCCCATCTTTCCCAAAAAAACCCTAAGCATAATCTATGATCTTCCCCTAATTTCCTTTTGCAAAACCTTTCCTCATTTCATCGCTATATTGCTCATCTTTCTTCAACGTATGTAAATCCTAGAACAATCTTATCTTATTTTCCATTCAATTTAAGATTTCATGATTTTCTTATCCATCTTCCCAAAAAAAATAAGAAAATCATGTATATAGTCTCGACCCCTCCCTTAATCTTATTTGTTTCTTCCGGTTCAAGAAAGAAGTTAATGATGCTTTATTTGGTTGTAGAGATCCGATTGCAGCTTGAGTGCTTCTCCAGGACAGGCATTTTGGAGACTTGATTCTTAATTAGAAGGTAACGTCTTTTGATTAGCACTTTTATTTATTTTCCATTCCTTTCGAATTTGGATAGTTTCCTTAGTTTTAACCATCTGATTTATTTAATCTGTTATTTTCCTCACTCGCAACACCAAATTCCATGAATTTTACGTATTTCTATGTATTTGGCATAAGTTTTCCTTCATAAAATGGGTATCATATTTCTAACTTAGATTTTAGAGTTTGATTTTTTTTTGAGTTTGATTTTTTTTGAGTTCGATTTTTAAAATCCATGATTTGCAATGATTAAAGAAAAACCTCATTTGTTTTGGAAAAATTACAGGTGTTGAGTTAACTTATTTTATGATAATGACAATCTCTACATAAATTATATGATATGATTATATATATGATTATATCTCACACACACACACACACACATATATATATATATATATATTATAATTGATCAAGATCGCATAAATTAATTCTATTTGATTTGACTAGATATTATTACTAAGGGTTTACTGCCAAAGCTTTATTTCATTATTTTAAATTTTAAATTAACAAATTAAGCCCGATGCACTTATGTATGCTACATACGTATGTTTAGATTAAATAAATCAATTTTGTTCAGCATATATCTATGCATATAATTGATTATAACCGAATGATTTTGACTTTATAAAATAAATATTAGGTTTAATTACTTAGCAAATTTATAATCTTTTGTCTATTATAAATTGTCAATCTTTATAAATTGAAGGTTAAGACCATGTCACTTAACGAGGAAAGAGGTGTTTGGTTTGTTCTATTTCATATATTTTTTCATCAACCGATATGTACCGTTTCATGTGAATACCCATGATTTCAATTCTTAATTTTATTCTATAGGCAATTGGCGAAACCTAATCATGATATTATGTTGAAAGATCTAAAAGCTTGACTAGCATTGAAATCTAAAATGCCTATTGAAGAAGTTTATTCATTTGTTGAGGTATGATATTTCTCTGCACATTTTTTGACTTTGGCATTTTAATTTATTGTAGTTGTAGTAGTTAAGACATTTCCATGAAACTTCAATAAATGTACCAAATATTATGACATAAATATAACTGAAAGTGAGAGGTTCTTAGACTCTGTAATCCCTTGAGAAGTATAGTTTGTTGTGAAATGATATTTCTACTTAATTTACATGAAAGAATATTTTGATGTTAGTTGTTACATCTATTCGTTGAAGTAAATAACTGGCTAAATATGCTATACTATTGCACAATATAAAATACCATATTTTCATATTTATGTGCTCATTCATTAAATTCAAATCTAGATAGTAGTAAGTTAAGATTGTAGTCCTAATTTCGTAAGAGTAAATACAAATTATTTGCTTATAGTTTGGGTTTGGGCAATGTATTTTCTTGTAGAGGCTTCCAAGGCACACAATGTTTCTCGTACGTCATTTTATTTCAAAGTAGCTGGCTAATTCTTAACCAAGAAAAAAAAGCATATGTGCTAAAACATAAAAGAAAATATATTTTTTATATAAACATGTTCTCCTTATGATAACTGCCAGCATTTTTTCATGTACAAACTAAATATTAGATTATGCAATTAAAGAAAAATACACAATTGTTAGAAAAAGCAATGTCGCTCAGTCGTCAGATTGGATTTTTACTTAACATAGCGTGTCTACAAAATCAGTCCAATTAGAAATAACAGTAAAGAATTATTAGCTAAAAATAAAATAATTTGGCAAACGCATCGGATAATATTGATCTTAATCAAGTATTAATAAACTGAATAAATAGCTATGTCTGAATCCAATTATGGATAACACTGCTAGTGTGGATTTTGTATGCAAGCTTTTCATTTGTATATTGCCTAGATATCTTTTCAACGATTCTTATTTATTAGGCTCAATCTGTGACAAGCACCTTTGTCCAAGTGGTTAATTGATTCGGCTCTGGTGCAGGATGTCACAAGTTCGAAACTTGCTTTCGAAGTTTATTTGACATGGGATATGTTGTCCCAATGATTTGTTGTATATAAAGTACCAGTTCAAAAAAAAACTTAACACTAATAATCACTAGCTTTCTTTGTAAGATAATTTGCTTAACAGTAGGTAAAGTACAACTATATTAGTTAATACATGCAGATATAGGTTATATACTTTGGATCTCACTTGAAAATTTTGGATTTAAAAAATAAAAAATAAAACCCAGTTTTTGATAATGAAGAGAAGAAAAAATAGTGGTTTCTGTATTCTTTTGTTTACTTAGGGATGATGTAGAAAACAGATTTCATCAAGATAAGAATGAATGACAAGGAGGATAAGACTCAGACATATCCACTCTAAATTATGTATAGGACCATGAGAGAAGTATCACTTGTATAACTTCTACAGGCGTATACTGCATCCATGCCCTTAGGTGGCTATGACTCAAACAAATGTAGGTTCCCATAGCCACTTCCACACAAATTGATTGTGCCACAGTTGTATTAAGGATGGATTAGACAGGCAAGAAGTGATTCATCCTCCCTGGTACAAAGGATGTTGATGTCTTGAATACACCTGCTCACACTAACTCACAACTTCAACAAATGCAGTAACATCACTTGTGCAAGAAACTCATATTTTCTCCAACATTTGTTAAACATAACTGTCGTTATTTCCAGCTTTGTGTTTCCCTCCTGTTATGCTTGCAAAATTTATAACTCGGTTTAAATTTACAATTTTTCATGTAGCTAACTAGATATAGTCGCACATATGCATTACGTATTATCTTGAAATTTTTTATTTTACATTTTACTATTTTTAGACTGGAACTAGCTAAGCTAGTAATATTATATGAGTTATAATTTGATAACACATTATGCACCTCTTATACCTTCTTCTGATTTTTATCCATCCATAAATAACGTAAATTACAATACTATCAATCCACTCGTGCGTAATAATGAGAAGAAGTGAATGGTCTGAGATGGAAGGGAGGAGAGTTTCATAAAAGAGAGTGGGCCAGATTGAAATAGCTTGATTGCTCTGAAAGCCATGATCCAATTTACAGTAAGTATGGTTTCTGCTCTTATTACTCCAAGTATATGTACGGCTAGTAGATTGAATGGAGACAAGTTAAGAGAGGATGAGTGCTTGGTTGAGGAGGACAACTCCTTCAAACTGAGAGGGTTATCACCTAGTTGTTGTGTAAAAAGGCTCACTGAGTTGAAGTCTTCTATGACAATCCAAGGTTCATTGGCTTATTTGAGGCAAGGCATGTGGTTTAGGAAAGTTGGTTTAAAGTCGCCGTGAGGGTATAAACAAAAGTGAGATGAAAGGTGGTGGATACGGAGGAATGTTACGCTTGGTAGTGTATGTATTAGTTAGATGCAGAAATTTTGGTTAGCCAGAAGGTGTAGGGGTTTCATACGGTCAAAAGTCTGCCATAAACTTCTATAGAATTATTTCAAACTAGGATGAATGAATTTATGTATTCAATTGATACATCCTCCTTTTTTGGTTCAGATTTTTAGTTGAAACGTTGACTATAAATTACAAGAACCTTTAATATATTATCGACACAAATACAATTGCACTATATAAATTCTGTAACTTGATAGTACATGAATGAAATTAATGTAGGATCGATTTCACCCTAGAGGGGGGGTGAATAGGGTGATAGTGTAAATTATGAAAATTAATCGCGGAAGCTTATCAATTAATTTAAATTAAGATCACAGAATAGCAGCACAGATATAGCAGAATATAAATAACAGAACAGAACAACACAAAATTTACCCAGCTTCGGCAAAACCCTGCCTACGTGCTGCCCCCAAGGTTTCTACTAGAAATTAGATAGTCCCTCGCTTACACACGTAAACTCGCTATACCCGCTATTGACTAATCTAACTCTACGCTCAAAACCCTGCCACAACTCAACTACTGAGTTGCGAATTCCCAAACTACAACACGTAGTTTGTACCCTAGTCACACGACTAGAAAATTAAAAACGGTTTAAAAGAAAAATACAATTTAAAAATAATTTAAATAACAAAACCCTATTTTAAAAAAACAAAGCCTAAATTAAACAAAGGCCGGCCCCTTATTCACTTCTTCAACCCGTTCCTTTCATTTTTTCGTTCATGAAAAAAATGGCCGCTCCTCTTTTAATTGATGCCGGCACTTGTTTCTTCATTCGTTCTTCTTCCTTTAAAAAATTAGGGCTTTTGGTATGATTGAGGTTGCCGACTCCAGTAGCTTCGACCGAGATAAATATAATTCTGTTCCTTGCGTTCGTCGATCGATATGCCTCTTTGAGTTTCTGTCGGCTACTTCAATTCGATCAAGTTCGAATTATAATTGGTATGTTAATTTTTTGCTATTTGCTTTTCCTAGTTTTGGCTTGCTTGAACTTGATGCACAAATTGCCGATGATGATGTCAATTTATATAGGGTTTGTAACCCTAGATTTGCGTCGTATATTTTCTAATTGAATTCGTCAACTGATTCACTTCGGCCACTTGATGATGCAGTTCATTTGTACATTTGTTCACCTGCACTCTTCGTTTGATCTACTTGCATTGTTTCTGGCTTCATCTGTAGTCTTGTTCATTGATGGTTTTGGTCATTCGAGTTGTAGCTTGATGGTTTTGTGATTATAACTGGACATTTTGAGTTTGTTGCATTTGCTGGCTTGTACTGTCCACTGTCCTGATCTTGTTTGTTCGATCACTTTGCTGTTCGCATTGATGCTGCACTTGGTCTAGTTGTAGTTTGCATATCACCTGCTATTCCACGGTCTATTTGGTGGTATTTGATTCATTTGATACTTCTGTTGGGGCTGTTGGTCTTCGTTGCATTCAATTGCATTTGTGCATTGCCTTGCTGATTCATTTGTTTACACTCATGTGTTTGGTCTGCATGTTATGGCCTGTCCCTTGTTTGGTTTTTGATGATATCTTATTGGCTGTGCATTGAGCATTTTTCGAACTTGTATCACTGTCTGGTTCATCTTTGTTGCTTCACCACAGTTTGCATTTGCCACACTTGTGTTTTGGTTTGAACTTGCAGTTAAGAGTATTTTCATCTGGTCTCATCACTGTGTTGCATTCTTTGATGGTTCATTTGCTGAAATCTGTAGCATCTTGGTCAACTTGATGCTGTAGCTTGCTGTGTTGATCTTCCTTGCTACCTGGTCGACACTTGCACTGATATTCATTTGAGTTGGGCATCATGTATTTGTTGCAGTCCATGTTGTTTTTTGAGTCTCTGTTGCCTTGCTTCTGACCATGTTTATTACTGCAATACTTGTTGCACTTTTGTGGTCTGCACTGCTTGTTTTGCTGTTGGCTTGTATATTATTGCTATATATGCATTGTGCTTGCCTGTTGTACTCTGGTCTGTCAACTGACTTGCTGCCTTCATGTATATGTCGAACTAATCGGTTGCATCTGTGGTATGTATATGTGTAGTTGTTATTGCCAGTTGCCACTTTGACATTCTGGCCTTGAACCTGTACTTGCAGTTTGCATTCATGTACTTGCAGTGTTGGTCTGACTTGAACTCGATTCACTTGTGTTGAATCCAGTTTCAAAACTCGGATTTGACCTTGTGTTCGTGTCGTATTTTTGAATTTATTGCACCTGAGTTGAACTTGTCCATATATTTGGGTTTGACCTTGTGCTCACCTGTCCCTGTAGCATTATCAAGTGTATATATCGGCGTGCACGGCCTTGTGGCATATACAGTAATACACTGTGTATGTCACAAGTTGTTCGTGTATGATGAATTCAAATTTAAATTATGACGAACAACCCAAATAACTGAGGCAAATCATATATTCAAAAATTATCTTCTATTTTTGAATTGCAAAAATATTTCTTTTTCAATTTTACTGCGTTAGTTTATATTTTTGCAGATTGCTCAGATGCTGGATTCAAACTGGAATGCAGTTGAAGATAAATACGAGTGTGAGTGATATGTAGTGAGGTGCTGATGTAAAATAGTGATGTAATTGAATATGTATCAAAGTTGTATAGTGAATAGTGAGAGCTTGAATTTGTATACTATTCAAAATTGTAATAAATATTTGTTTGAATAAAATATTCATTTGAATTCAAATTCTGTGTTATTTATTTTATTCAGCAAATATTTATTTAATCTGTGAAAAATAAAATAGTATATTATCAAATACATTTAAACGAATGAATATATGTTTATTATCATCAAACAAAAATCATATAAGCGCTTATTCAATAATCTCCCCCTTTTGATGATAACAAACATATATTTAAGATTTTGAATATGTTAAATGTATTTGATCATTGATATATCCTAATTGCTCCCCCTATTTAAATGCTTCCTCTCTACACAAAGCTCCCCCTACATATATGCATACAAATAGAAATATATAAATGAGCCTATATGCAAATGGAAAATTATTTGACCTTTGCTTGATTCTATTTGACAAAATCTTAACTTTTCTCTCCCCCTTTTGTTATCAGCAAAAGAATAATAGTGTTAGAGAAAATAGAGATAAAGTAATCGATATCAATCCAACATTAAAACTCAATTGAATATAAATATTAAATTTCAATAAAAAGTCAAACAAAAATCATAAATATTTTGTTAGGCGCATATTCCACTTTTAGAATGATGGAAAATGATGTCATCATATAAAACCATACAGTTGTGTCTATTTGTGGTATATTTATATCAGGAATTTGAATATCTACTAACCATGCATAACCGTTAGGACTTTTAAATGAGATTAGTAGTATTCCAATTTTATTTTAAAAAAATGAATTCAAGTATCTTCTAACCACGCATAACCGTGAGGACTTTTAAATGGAATTAGAATCAACTTGTTTATTTTACAAATCAACTTTTGATATGCGTTCCATACATGCATAACCGCGAGGACTTTTAAATGAGCATGGAAGCACATAACAAATTCCAAGTAATTCACCCATGCATAACCGTGAGGACTTTTAAATGAGAGTGAATACTTTGGTATTTATTTATTATTATTATTAATTAATTTTTTTTATTTTTAAAAAAATGTGAAAATGAAAAACGAACGATTCCTGTTTAAAGTACCACATATCGACAACCTATATAGAATTTTGATGAGTAATGGTTGATAGAAATATGATAGGTATAGAGATGGTCATGGAATTTTTACCAACAAAAAGTTTTATAACTCTTGTTTACATTTCTAAAGAAATTTTCTAATTATACTTTCTCGAGTTATAATATATAATCAATATCAACACTCATCACTTTTTCAATCACTATTTTTCTTTTCGATAATCATTTGGGAGTCAGATTAGTCATAATAGTCATTTAAAATCAAATTCAAAAATAATTATGAAATTAATTTTTCAAAAATGAATAATCTGAAAATATGGTCAAAAATGATTTTCTCCAGGGGGTTTTTTAAAAGAAAATTTTCTGCGATTTGAAAATTATTTGAAATGAAAAATATGCAGATATTTTCTTTGAAAAACAATGCAGTTACTAAGTGTCTCAAAAATCACGTTTCACTAGTAATTTTTCTATCAACTAGATTACCAGTGTAATCTGCATCTGAATTTCTCTTTCACTCAAAAATTATCATCAATTGAATTTTACAGACCAAAACATGAAGTGTGCATCAAAAATTTCAAATTCAATTTTAACAACAATTTAAATGACATTCTTTTGAATTTGAAATGAAACCGTGTAAATAATCAGAAAAACCGTGAATAAAGAGTTAGCCATATTATAACCAATTGTAATATCCAACAAAACACTATTTTTAATCCAAACTGATATATATAGATGAAGTAATTCAAAGAATCTAAAGATTTTTATAGTGTTTTTGGCATAAGAATATAATTGGCCAACTATGTTGAATAAGTCAGAATCAAAATCATCATCTTTTCATCAATCTCAATATTGGCTGATTTAATTCAAAATACGGTGCAGATTATCACATTTAATATATCGTTTAAAACATACCATACCTGTTTTACCTTTACGATATTTTTCGTTGTTGTCCGTTGTGATTCTGTCACCTTTATACTAGGCTAAGGAACTTAGCTTTGTCGCCCGTTGCATTTCTGGAACAGCCAAAATCCAGAGAACACTATTGTTGTTCCTTAGCCTGCCACCACACCTACACGGAAAAGGATTTATGTGACCTATTTGTTTTTATAGGTCCATGGTTGTTAGTGGCAGAAAATTTTGAAAAATAATTTTGTGTAGACCCAAAACTATTTATAATTGTTCCCTTTGGCACCCAAATTTGTTTAACTTTGAGAGATTTTATATTTGTGCCTTTTGGAACCCAAATCGGTATAGTTTTCACATGTTTGGGTCTATACCAACAATTATTGTGACCGTGTCCAAATTTTCTACAAATTGTGCACATAGAATTAACTTGATTAATCTTGTTTTCAACAATTTTCGAATTATTATATCCAAGTTCTTGTCTAACCGTATTAACAGTTTGCTTTCCTAATAGCATATTCAACGATTTTTCACTTTTTGAAAATTTATCTAAAGTCGTTGACAATTGTTGGACTTGTGATTTGAGAGATTCATTTTCGTTTAACAACTGTGTGCACTTTTTAATAGAATTCTCTCTCCTAGTATTTTCATTCTCCTTTAAAATCAGAATTTCATTTTCAAGCGATTTTATTTTAATTTTTGATTTTTTAATTTCTTCATCAAATGTTGGACACTTATCACACTTAGGGATCCTACTTTGATAGGTTTTAACTAATTGATCAAGTTGTTTATTACATTCTATCAAAGTATCTTTTTGAGATTCAAGTTTGGCGTATTTTTCCCTAAGTCGTTCAAAACAACCGTTTACTTCATGAAAATATATAAGCAACTCAGAATGGGTAAGTTTTGATACCTCACTTGGCTCATCATCGTCACTGTCAGTTGTATCACCTCGAAGACACAATTCTGCCTTTTCACTTTCACTGCCAGTGCTTTGATCATTCTCGTCTATTTCATCCCAAGTGGCTGCAAAACTTTTCTTTTTCTGTTTCTTTCCATGGCTGGATTTAATTTGTGGACAATCGGGCTTGATATGGCCGGGTTTGTTGCAATTATAACAAATAAACTTTTGTTCTTCTGAGTAGTCTAGTGCTTTGGCTATTCTGCTTTTTGCTTTTTGATTTCGAGCTGAATTTCCATGTTTTTGATTCCATTTTTTGAATTTCCTTATTAACAGCTCCAATTCTGCTGCTCCATCATCTTCATCGTTATCATCATCACTTTCGGTTGTTCCTTTGAGAGCTATTGATTTCTTTTGAGTGTCACCTCCTTCACGCTCTTCTTTGAATTTCATTTCAAGCTCATAAGTGGTGAGATTTCCGATGAGTTCCTCAACTTTAAGTTGTTTTAAATCTTTTGATTCTTGTATGGCAGTTACTTTTGCTTCAAAGCTTCGTGGAAGGACTCTGAGGATTTTTCGGACTATTTCTAATTCGGTGTATGTTTTTCCGAGAGCTTTTGATTTGTATACGATATTGGAGAGTCGTCCGTACATCTCTTTAACATTTTCTTCCTTCGCCATTTTGAAGTTCTCGTATTCGCTGCTTAGCATTGCAAGGCGAGATTCTTTGACTTGAGATGTTCCATCGTGAGTCACTTCTAGTATGTGCCATATTTCCTGCGCAGTTAGACAATGGGAGACACGATTAAATTCAAATTGATCCAATGAACAGATAATAGAATTCATAGCTTTGGCATTAGTATTTTGTAATTTATTTTCTAGTTCTGTCCATTGTTCCTTTGGTTTCTTTATTTCCTGATTATCTACAGTTATAGTTGGTATTCTATAACCTGTCTCAACAATATTCCAAGCGTCAATGGTTTTCAGAAAAATTTGCATTCTATTTTTCCAGTAAGCATATTCACCATTGAACATTGGTGGTCTAACTATCGACTGACCCTCTGCAAAAGCATTATTAAAAGAAGCCATTTTAAAAATTCAAATTTTTAAAACAAAAACCGATTTTTTTTTTTGAAACACAAATTTTTAAAACAAAAATTGATTTTTGAAACACGAATTTTTAAACAAAAATTGATTTTTGTAAAATCAAAATTTTAAAACAAAACGGCTTTTGTTCCTAGCTCTGATACCACTTGTAGGATCGATTTCACCCTAGAGGGGGGGTGAATAGGGTGATAGTGTAAATTATAAAAATTAATCGCGGAAGCTTATCAATTAATTTAAATTCAGATCACAGAATAGCAGCACAGATATAGCAGAATATAAATAACAGAACAGAACAACACAAAATTTACCCAGCTTCGGCAAAACCCTGCCTACATGCTGCCCCCAAGGTTTCTACTAGAAATTAGATAGTCCCTCGCTTACACACGTAAACTCGCTATACCCGCTATTGACTAATCTAACTCTACGCTCAAAACCCTGCCACAACTCAACTACTGAGTTGCGAATTCCCAAACTACAACACGTAGTTTGTACCCTAGTCACACGACTAGAAAATTAAAAAAGGTTTTAAAAGAAAAATACAATTTAAAAATAATTTAAATAACAAAACCCTATTTTAAAAAAACAAAGCCCAAATTAAACAAAGGCCGGCCCCTTATTCACTTCTTCAACCCGTTCCTTTCATTTTTTCGTTCATGAAAAAAATGGCCGCTCCTCTTTTAATTGATGCCGGCACTTATTTCTTCGTTCGTTCTTCTTCCTTTAAAAAATTAGGGCTTTTGGTATGATTGAGGTCGCCGACTCCAGTAGCTTCGACCGAGATAAATATAATTCTGTTCCTTGCGTTCGTCGATCGATATGCCTCTTTGAGTTTCTGTCGGCTACTTCAATTCGATCAAGTTCGAATTATAATTGGTATGTTAATTTTTTGCTATTTGCTTTTCCTAGTTTTGGCTTGCTTGAACTTGATGCACAAATTGCCGATGATGATGTCAATTTATATAGGGTTTGTAACCCTAGATTTGCGTCGTATATTTTCTAATTGAATTCGTCAACTGATTCACTTCGGCCACTTGATGATGCTTGAATGATTGAGATCGATTCTAACTTTTTCATATGCGTATAATTTCATTTCTTGCGTCCCACGGCTTTGATGTTGACTTGTTCATATGCATGTATTTTCTTGCTATCCACGGCACAGCTTTGAATTTGTGGCTTGTACTTGTATACAGCTGTGTCCTTCACATGATTTCGACTTCACTGTTGCAAGTGTTGCTGTGTCATGTAGTAATTGACTTGTTCATGCTGTACTTGGATATTTGCAGTTCATTTGTACATTTGTTCACCTGCACTCTTCGTTTGATCTACTTGCATTGTTTCTGGCTTCATCTGTAGTCTTGTTCATTGATGGTTTTGGTCATTCGAGTTGTAGCTTGATGGTTTTGTGATTATAACTGGACATTTTGAGTTTGTTGCATTTGCTGGCTTGTACTGTCCACTATCCTGATCTTGTTTGTTCGATCACTTTGCTGTTCGCATTGATGCTGCACTTGGTCTAGTTGTAGTTTGCATATCATCTGCTATTCCACGGTCTATTTGGTGGTATTTGATTCATTTGATACTTCTGTTGGGGCTGTTGGTCTTCGTTGCATTCAATTGCATTTGTGCATTGCCTTGCTGATTCATTTGTTTACACTCATGTGTTTGGTCTGCATGTTATGGCCTGTCCCTTGTTTGGTTTTTGATGATATCTTGTTGGCTGTGCATTGAGCATTGTTCGAACTTGTATCACTGTCTGGTTCATCTTTGTTGCTTCACCACAGTTTGCATTTGCCACACTTGTGTTTTGGTTTGAACTTGCAGTTAAGAGTATTTTCATCTGGTCTCATCACTGTGCTGCATTCTTTGATGGTTCATTTGCTGAAATCTGTAGCATCTTGGTCAACTTGATGCTGTAGCTTGCTGTGTTGATCTTCCTTGCTACCTGGTCGACACTTGCACTGATATTCATTTGAGTTGGGCATCATGTATTTGTTGCAGTCCATGTTGTTGCTTGAGTCTCTGTTGTCTTGCTTCTGACCATGTTTATTACTGCAATACTTGTTGCGCTTTTGTGGTCTGCACTGCTTGTTTTGCTGTTGGCTTGTATATTATTGCTATATATGCATTGTGCTTGCCTGTTGTACTCTGGTCTGTCCACTGACTTGCTGCCTTCATGTATATGTCGAACTAATCGGTTGCATCTGTGGTATGTATATGTGTAGTTGTTATTGCCAGTTGCCACTTTGACATTCTGGCCTTGAACCTGTACTTGCAGTTTGCATTCATGTACTTGCAGTGTTGGTCTGACTTGAACTCGATTCACTTGTGTTGAATCCAGTTTCAAAACTCGGATTTGACCTTGTGTTCGTGTCGTATTTTTGAATTTATTGCACCTGAGTTGAACCTGTCCATATATTTGGGTTTGACCTTGTGCTCACCTGTCCCTGTAGCATTATCAAGTGTATATATCGGTGTGCACGGCCTTGTGGCATATACAGTAATACACTGTGTATGTCACAAGTTGTTCGTGTATGATGAATTCAAATTTAATTATGACGAACAACCCAAATAACTGAGGCAAATCATATATTCAAAAATTATCTTCTATTTTTGAATTGCAAAAATATTTCTTTTTCAATTTTACTGCGTTAGTTTATATTTTTGCAGATTGCTCAGATGCTGGATTCAAACTGGAATGCAGTTGAAGATAAATACGAGTGTGAGTGATATGTAGTGAGGTGCTGATGTAAAATAGTGATGTAATTGAATTTGTATCAAAGTTGTATAGTGAATAGTGAGAGCTTGAATTTGTATACTATTCAAAATTGTAATAAATATTTGTTTGAATAAAATATTCGTTTGAATTCAAATTCTGTGTTATTTATTTTATTCAGCAAATATTTATTTAATCTGTGAAAAATAAAATAGTATATTATCAAATACATTTAAACGAATGAATATATGTTTATTATCATCAAACAAAAATCATATATGCGCATATTCAACAATTAATTCTCATCTTTATTTGTTTGAAAGTTGATATTTTTGCAACAATTAAAAAAATTAAAATTAACTAAGCTTTATTACATTAAAATGATTAAAATTAACTAAGTTTATAAAAATTAACTAAGATAACTAAACTTAATTAAGAATAGTTTGGATTACTTACTCTCAATAGTGATCAAATTTTTATAGAAATCGTGTTCTCTATTTTGGTTAGTGATAACGAACCGAGGAGCTAATGTGATTAGCTGATGATCCAGCATACCTTCTTAGAAATTCATTTTTTTTTTCATTTCCAAGGGGTTTATTAGTAAAAAGAATCAATAAGCAACTGTTTCCAATTGAAAATTTTCATTCTGTCCCATGTTAACCTTAAAATAGTTACTAACAAAACCATAAATAGGTAAGTTTGTTAATGTCTTAACATGTATATGGATTTTAAAGGCTCAAATGCAAATCAGGTTCAAACCATATATTTTATGTTGCAGGTACATGGTTCTGTTACTGGCAGAAACTTCAAGACTAAACTGCATGAAGAACATATAGAACTCTTACAGTCACCATGGTTAATAGAATTGGGTGCATTTTATATGAACTGTAGTGGGTCAGACATGGGTGAACCTGGTGAATTCTTCAGACGGTTATCATGTGACTTCAGTGATTATCAACCTGTGATTACTATTACTCTTTCTGACTCCATTAAGTATGAGTACAGCCTTACATGTGCCGTATGCTTAGTAAGGTATTCTCTTCATTCATTTATTTATATACTTTCATTTTTTTGCTATGCAGCATTATTTGGTGCATTTTTACTCAAATACGATAACAAAAAGTTTATTTTCCTTATTTCGAGCTGCTGATATGTTTAGTTTCCATAAAAAATCAGTCTTCAAGACGGTCATACTTTTCATTTCTTGTTAGTTAAAAATCCTAAGCATCCAAATATGCTTGATATACGGCATTAATATAATCATAAGTCCAGTGTGGCTGATAAGTGGGTGTATCTAGGCAATGCTCATTAGATTCTGGGCATTGTTAAAAGGCTGACTTGTTTATCCCATGTTAAATACATCAGAAGTTTCTTTCAGAAAATCTTAAATTTGACATGTTTATAATATAAATGAAGACCCGTGTTCAATAATTGTAGCATATATGCTGAAAATCTCAATGTTTGACTAGTTCATAAGAAGTATTTCTTTCCACATGTACAAGGATTTTGCTCAAGACGGAATATTATTTCAAAGAAGCGCAGATCAATATATCGAACCATTTTTACCTTGTTCCCTTAGTGTTTTAATCAAAACGGCATTATTTTTTATGAGTGAACTTTTTATATGCAGGATACCATATGGATTTATGCACTAAGGTGTGGGCATCTTTTTTGTAGTTTTAATATGTTTTTATTCTCAGTCCTATAAGCAATTTCCCCCCAAATAACATCCTCTAAAATTGAATAAGTTTGCACTCATGAATAAACAATGGTTTTAAAAGGACGGAATTTGCTGGTATCCTACTATGTATCTTATCCTATATTCATGGAATGAAGCTTCTTTGGCAACTATTAGTCTTTGTTGTTCAGTCCTATATTTTGGTTGTGTGCCAACAAAATACAATTATAGGGTAAAAAAACATATGTTTTGCTCAATATTTCATGCATCTCTTGTAGGCTGGCATGTACAATGACGCTATTCGTATGCTAGAACTCGACCTACTTCTGAAGAATAGGTACTCAAAACATGCAAGAATATTAACTTATTAATTCATATAAAGAAATAAACAAAAAATTAACGTATGCTTGTAAATTTCCATCATAACTTTATGTAGCTGTAAAGAGCACTGGAAGGAGAGATTCAGGGAGGAGAAAACCGAGATGGTGAAGCAATCTAAAGACTACTGGGATTCTCAAACTCTACTTCACTTGTAAATGCTACTTGATTTTATGGCATGTTGTATACTTTGTATTAGTCGATCGCCTACTGAAATAGTATAACGAATATTTTATGTTTGCATTATGAATCCGATTTAACTTTGTGTACACTTTTTGATGAATTAATTCTCAAGCATTACCTTTGCTTTACAGGTAGACAGATGACTGTGATGCAAAAAAAGGTTGCAACGAGTTATGGATCGAAGTTATTTTTGCTGCTAGAACTACTTTTTGGTTTTAAAGTATGTTCTACTTGCTTTTGTTTTGCTATTGCTACTTGTTCTATATTTTGGTTTTGAACTATTGATGACAAACAATTTATATTTGGTGTAAGAATATTGTGTATTTTGATTATGAAATTTCATACGTTGGTTATCAAATATGTGTCCAAAATGTGGCATTGATACAATATGTTGATTTTAAAATGTGATATTGATATAATATTCTGATTTTGAAATGTGGTATACATACACATTGTGGCGAATGTTTACTGAAATGTAACTAAAACATTCCACAGTGTTTTTAAAACGCTGTTAAAACATTCCACAACGTTTTTAAAATGCCACTGAAAGTTTGAACAGCGTTTTATAAATGCTATTAAATTGTATCTAAAAACATAAAGCACGATTTATTGCAACAAGGAAACGCTGTAAATAAATATCACAACATTGAAAAAACGTTATGAAATCTTATCTTAGCACGAAACAAACGCTAAGAAAGATCTATAACTGCATCCAACCAAACATTGTTAAAAGATTTCATGACACAAGGGAAACACTGTTATAAAAGAGATTTAACAGCGTTTATTTCTTGTCATTGTATATTCCTGACATATAACTGCATGTCGATATACAGCATACGTAAAAACGTTGTTAAAAGCTTTTATAGCATTTCTAAAACGCTGTCAAAAGTCCTGTTTGTTGTAGTGTTTTATGGAAAACCGATCGCTTATGTGCATATTTTTTTTGGAAAGGCAAGTTACATAAAATAACTTGGGATACTTTATGCAAACCCAAAATGGAAGGAGGAATAAGGCTTCGAAAGTCCACCGATCTTAATACAACTGCCAGAATTAAACTATTATAGAAGTTACTAGCTTCTAATTGCTTATGGTCTAGATGGATGAGAACCAAATATTTGTCTAAAACAAATTTTTGGATTCTGCACAGTAATAATAATTTCTCCGGTATGATGACATCTATTGTACGACAACATGATTTGGCAGCTAATATCATGGATCGAGTTATCGTCAACGGGGAGAATATGGACTTATGGTACGATCCATGGATCAACCACAAGTCCCTCGTTGATCTAATTGGCTGGAATAGGATTTTTATCTCTAACAATAATCACAGTAAAGTCATTTGCATAGTTCAGGTTGGACAGCTACAACCTCAAAAACTTCCGGAGACTAGGGAGGTAGCAGAATATATTATACAAGTTCATTTATCTTCTAAACAACCTAATGAGTATTGGACTATTGCCCACTAGGAAAAATTCAGTTTTGCTACAGTATAGAATGAGGTTTGACTACATGTTCAACAAGACGATACATATAAACTCATATGGTTTAGCAAGACTGCTAGAAAATTCTGCTACAGAACATATATGGCATATATACATCATTTTCCTTCTTCTAACAGGCTAACTACGTGGGGAATGACTGTAAATACATAGTGTGAAATTTGCAATCAACATTATGAATCTCATCAACACCTATTTATAGAATGTATATACAACACTTATCCGTGGAAGTCCTTGTTATCCAAATTGGAACTACAGTTACAGTGGATAGCTCACCGAGACAATAGTTTCTGACTTTGCGGTAGAGCTTTGCAAATAAATCAGGTGCTCAACACCTGGCTTATATTGCGGCAGCTACAACCATTCATCACATCAGGATGGAGAGGGTTAGGCGTCGATTTGAAGGGAAAAGTTGCTCGATGGAGCAAAGAAGCAAACTTATTGAAATCGATGTTCGCTTTCTGCTAAGGAGACAAAACCACCATTGTCACTTAACATCGTCTGAGCGGTAGAAATTTATGAAGTGGGGAATTGACCTAGCTGATGCTGGATAATAATGGCGGTGGCATTGAACAAAGGAGATTAGGTTATGTTTTGTACGCAAAATGATGGGCTGGATTGGGTTGATATTCTTGGAAGAGTAGCGGTGTGATGTATTTCCTAAGTGGGACGGATTATTTTTCTAATTTTTTCATTTGTCTTCTTCTTTGTATTTGTTTTTGTGTTGCAAAGTCTTACTGTATTAGAGATGTTATAATAGAGGATGTCGTGCTCTTTTTTCTTACCACGATGATAACGTTTTTTAAGGAGACGAATCCTGCTATTGTCTGGTTCTTAACTGTTATTAATAAAAGAACATTTCCGTTCAAATATATGTATGTATGTATCAATTTTATACTCTCATATTTGAATATTTCATATGATCTAAAGTATAACTTAATAAAACTTTAAAATATAACGTTATTTTGAGACTAATTTAAAACTATGTATTTATTGTGAATATTTAGAATAAAAAAAATTAACAGTATATACAACTATTTATAACTATTTAAGCATATAAATTATTTAAGTATGATATTTTAAATGTAACCGAGTTAATTTGAGAAATATTATTTTACAACAGCAAAAATATTATGTTAACACAAAGATACCAAAACTAGCAATATAAATATTCTATTTATATATTTGTATACTCATTTACTATACATATAAATTAATTAACTACTATACTTAATGTATAACTTATTCAACTTTCAAAAATATTTTTCTAGAATTATTTTAAATTCAGAAGTATGTATTTATAATAAAAAAAATAGATATAATTTTTGGTTATTTAATCTTATGTAACTAAAATTATTGATAGAGTGATTTATTAAATATATCCTATTAAATAATAGTAAGGTAGAAGGAATCATATAATCACTTATGAATTATGAGAATTAAAGTCTATTATTATTATTATTATTATTTTGATTTTGTACTTTATATAAAGATCACCATTATTTATAGTTTATGATTATTACGATTATTAATAAGTCTCTCCTTGATTCTGCCCTACCATTTAGTTTCAGGTATAAATTCTATCATTGTTTAATTAACTTCAACTATTTCAAATTCAAGTTTGTATTATTAATATTTTCTTTTTTAAATGATATTTAGTAATGGTAAACATGCATAATAATGAAGGCTCTCTCTGTTTTCTTTTCCACTTTATACTGAAGTATAATTTACAAATTATTTGGGATGTTCTCTTTAATTCCATTTAATTAAGCAATATTTAAGCTTATAATGTTATTTTGCTTTCGAATTTGATATTTTATTATAAATTAACGTATACACAATGGTTGAAACACGTGACCTACAAAAATATATGCTTAACATTAGCATATTACATTGTATATCAAATATTTAACTATGTATATTTAATTATTTCTTTTACAGTATTACTGGATGCATTGCATAGGTTACACACTAGTTATTGCATGAAACTAAAATAAAAGTAGATCTAGCTTGTTTGGTTATGTGTCGTAGTAGATTTTCCCTAAAAATAATAACATTTTTAAAATGAAGGAGATTAAAAATATTAAATAATTAAAATCCAAAAACATAAGTAGCAACCTGCTTAAATATTGTGAATGGCAGAATATAAAGGAAAGTAATATAACATTTTTAGGAAAAAAAATGAAAATAAACTAGAATTAAAACATAATTATGATTGATGTGAATACTAAAAGATACCAGTTTCCAATGACCATAGGAGTAATGAAGAAGTAATATTGCATGCGTGCATGAAAGGCATTGTTAGAAATATTCGGAGGAGGTCTTGCAACTTCTCTTACTGCTTCTAACCGGTCTATGGCAGCAACTTTCGGTTTGAACTTTACCTAACCTATTTATACGTCTTGTAGTGTCTTTGTGTTTATAATGTTTTGTTTTCTTTTTTCTGTTTTCATCCTCGTTCTTTTTGTAATCTGACTTTTCCTTTCTTTTCTTTTCCTAACCAACGATGTCTGTATATAATTTTCTATTTTATGGTCAAGTGATACCGATATTTATCATTTCAATCCGCTATTAAATTGTATATACAGGTTTATATCATTTCAACCCGCAATCCCAAATTCAATTCAAATGAAAATCATTTGGGTTTATAATTTCAACCCATAACGATTTTCCCTTGTTCTACAAATCGTTTGGATATTTATCGTTTCAACCCATAAGGAATACTAAAAGGAAACTTGTAGAATGAGAACATATATGATAAAATATAACATATAACAACAGGGATATATCATCAGTGATTAAATAAAATATAAACAGTAGGATATGGTGTCATATGCCACAGGTGAACATGTACAGATAATAACATATATATAAAAAGATGGAGGGAACCATTCAACCCAACCGGCTTTGCTAAAAAAAGATTAGTTTCTACTCTACAAAAATTAAACTTAGTATGATTTGCTAGCCAATCCTTGCACATAATAACTAAGTAAATATTCAGTAGACATCTATTTTAAGTATACACATTAATATGGTTTATAAATAGTTGGTTAGTGTACCTAATAACATAATTATGCTTCACAATTCCTATATTATCTAAAACATCATGAATTCTGTTCTTATTATCGTAGAAGTTTTAATCGTTTATGCATTTGCCATCCCAAAACTCACAATTGCCTCACAATTAGCAAAGTCCCTAACTTTAGAGCTCATTCATCGTGACTCAATCCATTCTCCTCTATATCCTGGACCTCAAACTTCAACTGAAGTATTCAAAAGCCAAGTTCGACCAGCAATAGCTCATGTTGATCATCATGAATCAAAAATTTTAGGATTACAAAATGTATATATAAGGCCTAATATATCATCTAGATATTCCATGGAATTTTTGGTGAGAGTGGGCATTGGCAGTCCCCCTACATATGTGTATCTTTTACTGGATACAGCTAGTTCGCTTATATGGACACAGTGCAAACCATGTAATCCATGCTTTCCTCAAGATGGAGATATGCTTAATCCGGTTGTGTCTCGAAGCTATAAAGTTCTTCCTTGCAATCATTCCATATGCAAGCCACCTAATTATGGATGCAAAAATGGAAACTGTGTGTATACTATAAGGTATGTTGTTTATTAGTTATGCTTTTTCCACAAGTACCAAATTACGTTGATTATAATCACTGTGCTTCTAGTACTAACATAACACCACTTCAACTTTCTGTAAAAAGCACATGGCTTAGAAAGTTCAATAAGAACTTGTCCAATTAAATGAAGCGTGAAACAGGATAAACTTCAGAACATTTTAAAAACTCATATTTATAGTTCTAGTATGAACTTTAAATATGAATCTTTTGTGTCTTATCTTTAAAAAAGTTTTTTTTTTAGTTCACATTCTCTAGTACTTTAAAAAAAAAAAAAAATCAAACTATTAAATTTTTGCACTCTTTTTATAAAGTAAGCAAATGACCTAAAAACAAAGATCACAAGGTTTAATATATTTATTTCAACTTTGCCTCATTAGATATGTAGGTAATAGAAGTTCAGAAGGGGACGTTGCTACCGAGGAATTCACCTTCAATTCAAAAAATAACCGGACACAGACAATAATACCTGGAATAATCTTCGGATGTGGCTACAAAAATAACAAAAGAATGTTTGTAAGCAACAAAGTTGGTGGAATGATAGGAATGAACCTCAGAGAAGTGTCTCTTATAAAGCAACTTTTAAAATACGTAGGTCACCCTTACGCCTTCTCCCACTGCTTGCCAAACAACATCAACGATGTAGGTTACTTACGCTTCGGCGAAGATACCATATCTCATAAAGTGTTACAAAGCATTCGTTTCATAAATCACAAATCAAATTATTATCTGCAATTAACTGGTATTGGAGTAAATGGAAAACGCCTTCACCTTCCAAGAGGTTCTTTCGATGTGCACGTTAATCAAAGTGGAGGTTGTTTATTAGATACAGGAAGCAATGTTTCATTAATGCGTAAAGAACCATATGCACGCGTGAAGCAAGAATTTATTGCTTATTTTAAAAGGTTTAATCTAACCATGGTGCATGAGCATCAATTTGCTGATTTATGCTATAGATGGCGAAAAGGTTTTAATTCTTTTCCTTACATGGAGTATATTTTCGAACATGGTAGAAAAGAGAGGATTCTTACAGTTGAAGGTAAAAATATGTTTGCTGTGATGAGGAATAACAATATGTTTTGTTCATATTTGCTTCCGAGTAGTGAATATACTATTATAGGTGCACCATTTTTACAAAATTTGTATGTTTCTTATGATATCGAGAAAAATATGGTGGCTTTTGGGAAAGAAGACTGTGCAAGATACATGTAATTTTAGTGGGAGAAGAAATAAATTTAACATTGAGCAATTGATCAAGTATTTTTAGGTAGATAAATTTTAGTAAATATTTTTACCATCATGTGGTTTAAAGCATATCATGGTTTCATTTCATTCCGAATCGGATTGATTAGCGGTAGGAGGTTTTTGTAATCTGATTGGTGGTTCAGTCCAGTTCTGAAAATAATACAATTTTCTTTTAAACTAATTAAAGAGACATTAGGGTTGATTTGTATCACAACCATGGATGGGTGTTTGTGTTAGTGAATTTGACCTATAGTCAGGGCCTGCCCAAGCTTGTTTGTTGTCCCAGCCCAAAAAATATTGGAAGCATAAAATATAACTTGCCCTACGGAGATTTGATCCCAGTTCTCTTGGTGAACAGAAAATACCTTTCCACCAAACCACAAAGTCAATTAATACTAAGATGATATACATACTATTTTTATCACTAAATTGCTAAACCCATCATCACCACCACCAAACGTTGCCCCTGCCGGACCGGCTGCCCTAGGCAGTTGTCTTGCTCGCCTTGCCATAGGGCCGGGCCTGCCTATAGCCAGGTTGGATTCTTAGAACACTTATTTCTAATGATTTATCCCATCGAATCAAATATCAATCTATTTAAGTCAATTATGCATCATTGTACCCCTTTAAGTTTCCAAATAATCTTAATCTTAACTTGAAACATAATACTCGAAATGAAGAAAACTTGACGAATCATTAAAGGAAATCAAATAGCACCTTTAGTTGTATGATTTCTAATTATATTCATCAAGCATCAAGTTTATACTTACTAGGAATATGAAATTCTAATTTAATTTTTATTGTCATTTATATTATTTATCACATCAAAACTTTCTACACCAACATTTCAGCGATATAATTTTTTGGCAATTGGTTAGTTTTTTTTTTTTTGAAAAAGTAAAAGGCCCAAGGCCTGCTTTATAATAAAAGAGATTCAGATACAAACCAACACCCGAAACAAAACAATTCCTTAACAACATAACCCTAGCCGCAAGCTTAAAGAAATAAAGGAAGAATGAAAATGGCGACCGACGCTTGCAAAACCAGCCACTACTAAACAAACAACTTCTCACGGGGGTTTCCAAACTCTTTCCTGTGCATTACTATCCTCTTTAGCTAACCAAGATTGAAGCTTTTCACTGAAATTAGAAGATTTAATTAAGTTGAATCCCTTTCTCTTCCGAAGCTTGCTGCTATTTTCCAGATCCAAGCTTTTATCGTCAGAGAAATGACGATTGAAAAAGTGGGAAGCTTTGGCCTTCCAGATATCGTTGTTATTCTCCAGATCGTTTGTTGAATAGCAGCGATTGGGGGGATTGAAGCCGATTTGAGTTGAATCTTCTGAGATCTTGCTACTTTCACCCTTGCTCCAGCAAGATATGTGATAAACTTTATCGTTTAGCAAGCTTTTATAAAAAAAGATCTCACTTTTATTGTCACTGACATTAATATTGATATAATCTTCCTTGGACAGCAACTTGAACTCCTTGGGAACGCTGCTGGATGTGCGGTAGCTCCTTCGAGCTGTAACAGGTAAAAAACCAGCATTATTGTTCGTAATACAATAAGAATGAGAATTATTACTGATTATATTATGTTCACTTCACTTGCAGTAATTAAAATTGTTATCAGCTCTGGAATGGCCGCCTCCAGTGAGAAAGCTCTGGGAGTGATTGTCGTGACCGAGGAAGAATGTGGTTTTGGTATTAGTGGGAGCATAGATTTGACAATAACTGTGTCTTCTTTGGGAAATATCAGTAGAGTGTTTTCCCCTAAGTAAGAAATCTTCCACTCCTGTTTCAAACATGTCCAGATTTTTTTTTCTTGATGTTTGATTGTTTTCCTGGTGAGAATTTGAAAGTCAGTGAAAATGTTGTTCCAGAGTTGATTACTGTTCCTCTCAGTGTTTCTATGTGATTTCTTTCTCTCCATATATGATATATGACCGTGGTTAGCATGATAGATGCAATTTTGAAGTCCTTTGATTTTGGTTTGTATCTGCTCTAGATATAATGAATACTTTCTTCTATATTTTGAATGGATTGATGTTGATTAAATCTTAAAAAAATTCTTAGCATTGAACCATACATGCCTTGAGTAGATACAATCAAAGAAGAGATGGTCTGCATTTTCAACACCATTATTACATAGCAGACATCTATTATCTGCATTTTTAGTCCATTTGGCACATCTTTCTTTTGTTGGAAGCCTGTTGAGAATGACAAAGTAGGAACAGTGAGCCATTTTGGGACAATTTGATTTACACCAGATAACTTTGTGCCAACTAACTTCAGTGTCATCCCCCATGACAAATTTCCAAACTTTTTTAAAGAAGAATTTTTCCATTGAGTTAAGTTTCCAAACACAAGTGTCTCTTTGAAGATTTTGATCTATTGAGATATTGTTAATGGCAGCTCTAAAAATATTAGCAGCTTGATGCATTTTTGAATTCCATGCTTGATTTTGAATGATTCTTTGAACTTTTTCAGTAGCATTTCCAAGTAGATACATGTTATTCCATCCTAGAAGATCAATTAGAGATTTTCCAAAAGTCCAAGGGTCGAACCATAAGCTAGTCATATTGCCATCTTTGAATTTTCTTTCTAGAAGAGTTTTGCCTTTCTCCCGCAATTAAGAATATTTTTCCAGTGTAAGAATGATGGTTTTCAGCCCTTGTAGTCCAAATTTTTTTATTTTTAAGATATTTTTCTCTCATCCATCTAGCCCAAAGAGATTTTGCCATCACTGAATTTCCAAAAAAGTTTGTAATTGGCTGCTTCACTCAAATCTCTGATTTTTCTAAGTCCCAAACCACCTGCATTTTTGGGCATACAGACTTTATCCCATGCAACCTTGTGTTGTTTGCCCTGCCAAATAAAGTTAGCACACATTTTTTCAATTTTACAAATTGCTTTTGTGGGAATATTATGAGCTTGTATCCAATATATTACAATTGCAGTGATGACAGTATGGGTGAGTTCTAGTCTGCCAGCTAGAGATAATAGCTTACTAGACCATCCATCAAGTTTATTTTGAATAATGTCATATAATCTTAGACATTCCCTTTCATTTAGATGATTTATACTTAAAGGCGGACCTAAATATTTGACTGGAAAACTACCTTCTTTGAATTTGAGAATGTTTAAAATTTCCTCTTTACAATTGCATCCTTTACTGAAATAGATTTTGCTTTTACACTCATTAACTTTTAAGCCAGCAAAAGTTTCTAATTTTTTAAAAATGCTAACAATAGTATTAGCACTTTTAACATCTGCATTAATGAACAGAAGCAGATCATCTGCATATAACAGATGGGTAATGGAGGGTTTAATTCTATTTAAAGCTTTTAAATTACCCCTTTTAAATTCATAATTAATTAATAAGGAGAAATACTCCATAACAATGGTGAATAGATAAGGAGAGAGGGGGTCTCCTTGTCTAATTCCTCTATTGCTATGTATATATATCCTTTAGGAGAGCCATTAATCATTACAGAGTATGTTACATTGTTAATGCATTCTTTTATTAGTTCACAATTTTTTTTATTGAAACCCATTTGAATCATCATGTGAATAATGAAGTGTCTATTAATTTTATCAAAGGCTTGTGTAAGTCAATTTTAATACACACTGCATTTTTATTTTTATTGTTGAAATTTCTAATTTGCTCATGTGCTAATAAAGTATTATCAGTTATGAGCCTTCCTGGGATGAAGGCACATTGATTTTCAGCAATTAGGAATTTTAAAAACATTTTAATTCCATTGCATAAAATTGAAGAAATGATTTTATAAATAAAATTGCAACATAAAATAGGTCTATAATCTTCCAATCCAATAAGATTACTAATTTTTGGGATAAGAGTAATGAAAGTGTGATTGAAAGATTTTAAAAGCTTACCAGTCTTAAAAAATTCAGAAATAACTTTCAAAATATTGTTTTTAATATTAGCCCAATGAGTTTTATAAAATTTAGCATTAAAGTCATCTGGCCCTGGGCTTTTGTCATTATCAGCATTAAAAATTATATTTTTAATATCCAAGATATTTACAGGAGCTAATAGAATATCCTGACTCCACTCTTTTAGTAAGTAGTTAGTATTAATATTAGGAAATGTTATCAAATAATTCTCAGAGTTGAATAACTCTGTGAAATAATTAATGGCTTCCTCCTCAAATTTAAATAATTTTTTTTAAAACAATACCATTAGCATCAATAAGTTTGCCAATGACATTTCTGTTTTTTCTAATGGTCATTTTGGCATAAAAAAATTTGCTAGCTTCATCCCCATTAGTTAGCCAGTAAATTTGGCCTTTTGCCTAGTATTTACTGATTGAATATGTAGGGATGTACTAAGTTTATTTTGGGCGTGAAAAAAACTGTTTATGGTATTTCTGTCTGAGCAATTACTATCAAGATCATTCTGTGATTTCTCACAGTCTGCTCTTAATTATTTTAGCTCATTTTTATTTCTGCTATTATTCCAGCTCTTAATATTCCCCTTAGCAATTTGAAGAAATTTAAAAAATTTGTACCGAGCAGATCCATGAATCTTGAATGATAAACTTTTGTTTATGATGTCTTTATAATTATCTTCAAGCACCCATCCATTCATGAATCTGAATGAAATATTTTTTTATATTGCATGTTGTTTGTGAGGAGAATTTGTAAAGGTGTGTGATCACTTGTAGATTGGGGAAGAGTAAAACATTTGTAATGCGGAAAAATACTAAAAAAAACTTTGATTAATTAAAATCTTATCAAGTTTACAGTGAATATTCCTAAACTGACCTGATTTCCAAGTGAATTTATTACCAATAATGTTAGCTTCAACTAGGCGTGTCCTAAGAAAAAAGTTATTAATAAAATCTAGCTTGTTAAAGGGGACATGGAGACCTCCTCTTTTATCAGATGCATGCATTATGGTGTTAAAATCACCCATTAAAATCCAAGGATGAGAGATTTGTTTGTTCATTGTTTCTAGGTGTTTCCATAGAACAAGTCTCTCATTTTCATAATTTGATGCATAAATAAAGGTGATTTCCAAATTTAGACCCCCTTTATTTGCAAACAAACAGTGAATATATTGGAAATTTAAGGAGTGACTAACTAAATTCCAAATGTTGTCGTCCCATTATATTAAAATTCTGCCATTACCCCCCATTTGATTGTTGTTAATAATATTCCAATTGGAAAGATGTCTGGTATGATATTCAACTATTTTTAAATCATCTAATTTATGTTCTAAAAGACCTACAATGCTAGGCTTTTCAGTAAAAATCAAGTTGGAAATATCCAGTTTTCTGATAGGGGAATTAAGCCCCCTGACATTCCATGAAATGATAGACATAATTGAAATTATGCATAAAAATAATAATAATAATAAAGGATACACAGTGGATAAGAGTATAGTTACAGTGAATCACTGTAACTATCCTCATCTTCCATCACTTCAAGCTTCTTTCCTTTCTTTTTGTATGATGAATCATTTTTGACTTTGAGAAGCTTTTCACTTTTATCATTTTTAGAAATATACATATCTCTAAATTCTTTATCTGCAGCATCCTCCACAAATTCTGTAGAAGTGATATCATTTAAGCTTTTAATTCTTGGTCTAGCTTTTTTCTTCTTTTTCTTGCATTTGTCTGCAGATGAAATGGATGATACAACATTGATTGCTGCTTAGATAGCTTTTTCAGATATTGACTTCTTATTATGTGGAGTAAGTGAATCGGGGAGAAATGCTAATCCAGTGCTATCTGGAGGGATAAGCAGATTAGGAAGGACCGGATTTTTTGGCTGGCAACGTTCAACCAACATAGAATCCTCTTGAATACTAACCAGAGCAGCATCCTTATTCTTTCCTGTCTCTTCCTTGCTTGGGATTGAAGAAGTTTGAGCAACAGATTCAGTATTTTTATCTATGATACCTTGGGAAGCCTGAGGGAAGCAATTTTCTTTATTTAGCAAAAATGACTGAATGCTTGCAGTTTTGTTAATGCCTTTGCATTTGTGTGACTCTCTGGTATTTGAAGCTCATCGGCATCTTTTTGAATGTTTAAGTGATCCACTGCATTTTTCCCTGTTGCATCATTATTCCCACTAGATTTTTCTTTCCGAACTTTCTTTGCAGTACAATTTTCATTCGTGTGACCAAAACACACACAAGCTTTGCATCTTGGAGGAATCCATTCATATTCGATTTTCTGCATTATAGTGTCTCCATCATACATAGAAATATAAGCTTCCTCTGGTAAGTCTGCATCAGCCTTTATTTCAACAAGTATTCTTGCATAACTCAGTCTAGTTTCTTTAGCAGTTGGTTCATCCAACTTAAGGTGCATACCCACCACACTTGCAATGAAACTAAATGTATCTTTATCCCATAATTTTAAGTTTAATTCAGGTAATCTGATCCATATTGGAATGGTGGAAAGAAGATCTTTGTCAAAGTTTATTTTTTTATTCCATTTTTTCAAAATGATTAACTTGCCATATATAAAGTATGGCCCTCCTGTAAGAATATTTTCACAATCATCAAGATTTGTAAATCTGATAATGAAGAATCCATTATTTCTTGTATAAATTTCAAAATTACATGTGGGGTTCCAATATCTAGAGATGTATTTTTTGAAATGATGATATGGGGGACGAGGACCGAACACATAAGCGATAACTGAAAACCCCCATTTATTCTCTGTGCGCTTGTCGATATCCTCTTTTACAGTAACGAATTTTCTATTGTTGATATTGATAGGAGCTACATGATGCAAATCGAAATCAGAGACTGCCCTACCCTTCTTTAAGAGATCGGCCCAGGAAGAAGCACTTTGAGTCTTCTGTGCAGCATTTGTGATAACTGTTGCATTGGAGAATTGACTTCTCGAATTCAACAGGGGCTTATTCACATTTCTTGAAGGTGGATTCAGAATTCTTGATTCAGAATTCCTTACTAAAATAGGGTTTTAATGTGAATTTCCTAATTTTCTTTGAAAATTTCTCTGAAAATTAGGAATTCCATCCTTTCTGGTCGCTTTTCTGCTGTAGGAGACCATCTAAAACCCATCTTCATCAATTTTCGAATTACTTGGGTTAGAAGGGCTATCTCTGATAATGGCTTGCTGTGAGAGAGGATTAGAGATAAGTGTACGAGGAGTAGAGGAAGGGGGAGAAGAAGATTACCCAATCTGATCAAGATCATCAAAAATAGGATTATTTTGTATTTTAATAGAATCTGCCATTTTTGTTACATTTTTCTGTGTATTTCTTCTCGATTTTGGAAGGTGGTGTCTTGGCTTTCGCAACTGGTTAGTTATGTGCACACCGATTATTGTATCAATCTTTTTATTAGCTTAAGTCAATAAAAATCCATGATCACAATACAGACACCAAACTTAAAAAACAAATAAAGAATCATTTTGTTAAGTTATTATAAACTAGCAAAAGCCTATGTTAAGATTTCAGCTAATGGAGTCTATACTCTTCTTAACTGTGATAGTTGTTGACGTAGCGTGGGAAGCGAATTCGACGATGTCAATCGAATCCGTCCAGAACCTCACACGATTAGCGAAAATAATCGGTGAATCGACGAAGAATCGATGGATTTAAGAATACCGAAAGGCCCAAATCCGTTGATCACGAAGATACCGGATTTTAGCAATTTTCGACACGTTGATCGCTCACGATACCGTGAAGAAAGATCTACAATTCTTTGAGCGTTGATCAAGCACACTTGATTCAGCGAATTGGCTTCAACGTTCGTTGATTCGAGCGCACTCGAATGCCGAAGTGGAGATAGGAGATAACACTCGACTACCAATTTAAAAATGGAAGCACAAAGTACAAACCAAATTTTATTAAAATTTCAACAACCTTTACAATGACTCAACTCGCCTATTTATAGGCTTACAACACATCATTCCATAAGTCGTATGCGACTTAACGACTCAAACAAAGAAAAGACAACACTAGGTCGTTACATGACCTTCAACATACTTGCAACTTAGTATAGGTCGTTAATGACCTAACAAACACGTTATAACAACAACACACGACATATAGTATTTACAACACAAACGACTTAACACTTCATATATACCAGCGACATAAGAAATTTACATTTCAACAGCAATGCGACCTAAAAAGCTTCTTCGCAACCTAAAACTTAGGCTTCAGAACTTCAGCGACCTATTGAAAAATTTGCTGCGACTTAAAATAAGGTCGTTCGCGACCTAACATCCTTTACGCGACATAATAACCTTCACGCGAGCTAAGGAAGTTCGGCAGCGACCTAGAAACAGCGCTTCGCGACCTATTGAAACTCATTCACACGACTTACTGGAGCTCGTAGCTCGTTCGCGCGCGACATACGAAGGAAGAGGCGCAAGCTCACTCGCGAATTAGGGTTGGGAAATCGCGGCGGCTTGTTCGAAGGTCGATCGCGACCTATGGTGGAGGGCGGCAGCGACATGCAGTGGGTCGTCGCTCGCGACCTAGAGGGAAGCCGCGACCTAGGGTTTGGTCGGCCGCGACGTAGGGTTTGGTCGGCCACGACCTATCGAGGTAAGCGCTTCATCATTCTTCCCTTGTTGGAAGGAATTCGTCCTCGAATTCACACTCTCGTCATCTTCGACAAGTTCCTCTTCATAATACGGAATTAAGTGTTTGACATTGAAAACATCAGACGTATGAATTTCTTTCGGCAACCTTAACCGATACACATTATCATTGATCTTCTTCAAGATTTCTACTGGACCAATTTTTCGTACTTTCAGCTTGTTGTAAGTTCCAACTGGAAAACGATCTTTCGTCAAAACGGCATATACAAAATCTCCTTCTTTGAAGACAACACTTCTTCGTTTCTTATCCGCCATTTGTTTATACTTCTCATTCTTCTTAAGCAATCGTTCCTGCACAACTTTGTGGCATTCCTGTAACTCATTCACCAAATCACTAGCCCGCTTAACGACTCCCTTCTGATATGGCACTATCATTAACGGTCCCTTTGGCAAGCTTGAATATACAATTTGAAATGGACTGAAACCTGTACTCCGGTTAACTGCGTGATTGTGTGCGAACTCAGCTTGACACAACTTCAAATCCCAACTCTTCAAATTGTCTTTCATAAGAAATCTCAGTAAATTTCCCAACGATCGGTTAACCACTTCTGTTTGCCCATCAGTTTGCGGATGGTAAGCGCTACTAAAATTCAGCTTCGTTCCGACCATCTTCCACAAACTCAACCAAAAATAGCTTAAAAATCTAGTATCTCGATCAGAAACAATAGATTCTGGTAAACCATGCAATCGATACACCTCTTTAAAGAATAATTGAGCCACTCGGACGGCATCCTCTGTCTTCTTACAGGCTATGAAATGTGTCATCTTCGAAAACCTGTCCACTACAACATATATAGAATCATTTCCCCTCTGAGTTCTCGGCAAACCCAACACAAAATCCATGCTAATATCAACCCATGGTTTAGTAGGCACGGGTAATGGCATGTATAATCCCGCATTCGTCGCTGTTCCCTTCGAAAGCTGACAGATATGACACCTCTCCACAAATCTCTCTACCTTTTTCCTCATTGATGGCCAAAAATAAGATTGTGAAATTAACTGTAAGGTGCGATCTCGTCCAACATGTCCTTCTTCATGCAACTCTTTAACAATCTTCATTCTCAAACTACAGTCTGGTACGCATAATCGATTCCCCTTGAACAAGAATCCATCAACCAACATAAATTCATCAGTACTCCCATCCTTAACTTTCTCAACAAACTTTGCAAAGTAAGGATCCTCTTAAACCAACTCTGGCAATAGTTCAAATCCTGTTATTTCAACTTTCAACGTTGTCAACAAGTGATTCCTCCTGCTCAAAGCATCAGCCACACGATTTGTCACCCCTGATTTGTGTTTTACAACGAAAGTAAATTGTTGTAGATATGCTATCCACGAAGCATGTCTCGCTGAAATCTTGTCCTTCCCTTGTAGATGTTTCAATGCCTCATGATCAGTGTAAAGAACAAACTCCTTCTGAAACAAGTAGTGTCGCCATTGCTTCACAGCTTGAACAATCGCGTAAAACTCTACATCATATGTATTATATCTCATCTTGGCTCCAGACAATTTCTCGCTGAAATAAGCAACTGATCTTCCATTCTGACTCAATACTCCACCAATCCCAACCTTCGACGCATCAGTATGTAACTCAAACAACGACTGAAAATCCGGTAAAACTAGAATTGGCGCTGACGTCAATAGTGTCTTGATCTTCTCAAAAGCTAACTTTGCTTCCTCTGTCCACACGAACTTCTTTCCTTTCATGCAATCGGTTATAGGTGCCATCACACTGCTAAAGTGTGGAATGAACCTTCGGTAAAAAGATACCAACCCATGAAAACTCCTTACTTCAGTAATTGTCTTTGGTTGTGGCCAACTTTTGACAGCTTCCACTTTGCTTTCATCAACTTGAATACCCTCCTTCGACAGTACATATCCCAAAAACAAAACACTGTTCGTCATAAACACGCACTTCTTTGCTGCTGCATAGAACTGCTCCTATTGTAGAATCAACAATACTTCTCGCAAATGTTGGATGTGCTCTTCCGTACTTCTACTATAAATCAAAATATCATCAAAGTAAACAACCACGAACTTCCCAACAAATGGTCTGAAAATCTGGTTCATTACTCTCATAAAAGTACTAGGAGCGTTTGATAAGCCAAATGGCATAACCAACCATTCGTATAATCCCTCCCTGGTTTTAAAAGCAGTCTTCCACTCATCACCCGGTCTAATACGAATTTGATGGTATCCACTCTTCAAGTCAATCTTGGAAAACACAACAGCCCCACTCAACTGGTCAATCAAATCATCAAACCTCGGCATAGGAAATCTATATCTCACAGTGATCTTATTTAGAGCCCGACTATCCGTACACATCGTCCACGTCCCATCCTTCTTTGGTACCAATAAGGCTGGCACGGCACATGGACTCAAACTCTCCTGAACACGCCCTTGTTCTAACAATTCTTCTACTTGCCTTCTCAACTCCTCATGTTCTTTCGGGCTCATACGATAATGTGGTCTATGCGGTAAAACAGCACCTGACACTAGATCAATTTGGTGTTGTATGTCTCTCAACGGTGGCAATTCTTTTGGTAGCTCTTCAGGGAATACATCTTCAAATTCTTCCAGCACTGGCTTTACTTCTTCAGGAACTTCCACCACTTCACTACTCTCACGTCCAATCAACAAAAACACTTCAGGTTCTGCTTCCACTTCTTTAACAAACTCCTTCAAAGTCAACAGGGTCTTTAATTCTTCAATCTCCTCCAACTTGTTTTCTTCTTGTTGTCGCTTCTTAGGAACTAAAGTGATTTTTGTGCCTTCAAACATGAAACTGTAGCTATTGGTACGACCGTCATGTTGCACAGCTCTATCATACTGCCACGGTCTCCCCAACAATAGATGACATACATCCATGTCCACAACATCACACCAAATTTCATCTTTATATTTCTTCCCAATCGAACAAGTTACAAAAGCTCTTCGACAAATCTTCACTTCACCACCCTTCCCCAACCAAGCTAACTTGTACGGTTTTGGATGCTTTTCTGTTTTCAATGCTAACTTCTTCACAACCTCTGTAGAAATAATATTATCACAACTGCCCGCATCTATAACAAACTTGCAAACCTTCCCCGGAATAGTGCATGTCGATTGAAAAATATTACTCCTCAACCAACTTGAATCATCCTCTTGCTTTGGTGTCAAACACGACCTCCTCCTCATCAAATTGCAACCTACGTCTCCCGACAATTCTTCCTCCTCCTCAACACATGGTAAATTGGAACATTCACCTTCTGCATCCTCATCTTCAATCTCAGCAATCATCGCTCGCTTCTTTGGCTTTAGACATTCATTACTCTTGTGACCAAATTCTTGACAATTAAAGCATTTGATATTACTATTGACCTTTGCCTTCGCAACCTCATTCACAACTGGTTTACTGACAACCTTTGAAACAGTAGTATTGCCACTAGCTCCCTTCACTTGATTATTGGAATTTGTAAACACACCACCTCCTCTTCTGCCTTGCTTCTCCCAAGCTAACACCTTCTGGTGAGCTTCTGCAATAGATCTCGGATCAAACATATTTACCATATCTTGAATCTGCATTCTCAACCCTCCAACAAACCTAGCAGTCACCTGTTCTTCCGTCTCCATGATGTCATTTCGAGCAATCAGTTGATAAAACTCATCAGCATAATCATTAACAGTCTTTGTACCCTGCCTTAGATTTTGTAAGCGTTGATACATAAGAGATTGATAATTGTAAGGTAAGAAAGTATCTTTCATTAACTTCTTCATCTTCCCCCATGAAAAAATCTTTGACTTCCCCATCCGTTCTCGTGTAAGTTTTGTCTGTTGCCACCACGCCATGGCTCTCCCTCTTAAACGAGTAGCAATCAATTTCACTCTACGATCTTCCGGAACCTCCTTGAAATCAAATATCTCTTCAACATTAGATAACCAATATAGAAATTCTTCAGCCTGCATACCACCCTTAAACTCTGGAATTTCAATTTTCATTCTGGACTCCCATTTGTGATCATACTCTCAATGATTTCTTCCTTGGCTTCGATTTCGACTATGAACATTATCACCATCAAACTCCTCATCAAAATCTGATGCATATCGATGTCAATCATGACCACCAATATCTCTACCACCATTTCTACCACCAACATCCCTTCGATCTACATTCCTCCGATTTCGTTCATCAACATTCCTATCACGATCGTCAACATTTCTACGATCATGATCTTCTCTTCTCTCCCGATCTGAATGTGGTGAAACTCTATTTCCCCCATGACTCGATTCAGGTGAAACCCTTCTTCTACTTTGATTCATTTCAAGCATCATTCTCTCTAATCGACCAATTCCTTCATTCAACTTCTCAGTGAAACTCTCATTGATTCGTTGCTCCATTTCATCGGCCTCTTCTCTTCCATACAAAGCATTAATATTGCGATGACGTTGAGCTCGTCTCGGCGGCATGATTGAACTTCAACAAATCAAACAATCTTCAAAAACTTCAACTCAAACTTGGAAAAAAAAACAAGTCACGGCTTTCTCCAACACTTGTCTCTCGGCCTTGAACACTTCAAAGTGATGCACAGCTCAACTTCAAACTCTTTCCGGACTTTGATCCAAAGTGAGATGGATCGAAACTCCCAACTTGTTGTAACTTCACGATGAACACGATGAACACTAAACTTCTCAACAATTGCAAATCTGAACTCCAAACTGCAAATTCTCGAAACCCAATTCTCCAAATGATACAAACTTCTTGCGATCTAGCTCCGATACCAAACTGACGCAGCGTGGGAAGCGAATTCGACGATGTCAATCGAATCCGTCCAGAACCTCACACGATTAGCGAAAATAATCGGTGAATCGACGAAAAATCGATGGATTTAAGAATACCGAAAGGCCCAAATCCGTTGATCACGAAGATACCAGATTTTAGCAATCTTCGACACGTTGATCGTGCACGATACCGTGAAGAAAGATGTACAATTCTTTGAGCGTTGATCAAGCACACTTGATTCCGCGAATTGGCTTCAACGTTCGTTGATTCGAGCGCACTCGAATGCCGAAGTGGAGATAGGAGATAACACTCGACTACCAATTTAAAAATGGAAGCACAAAGTACAAACTAAATTTTATTAAAATTTCAACAAACTTTACAATGACTCAACTCGCCATTTATAGGCTTACAACACATCATTCCATAAGTCGTATGCGACTTAACGACTCAAACAAAGAAAAGACAACACTAGGTCGTTACATGACCTTCAACATACTTGCGACTTAGTATAGGTCGTTAACGACCTAACAAACACGTTATAACAACAACATACGACGTATAGTATTTACAACACAAACGACTTAACACTTCACATATACCAGCGACATAAGAAATTTACATTTCAACAGCAATGCGACCTAAAAAGCTTCTTCGCGACCTAAAACTTAGACTTCAGAACTTCAGCGACCTATTGAAAAATTTGCTGCGACTTAAAATAAGGTCGTTCGCGACCTAACATCCTTTACGTGACATAATAACCTTCGCGCGAGCTAAGAAAGTTCGGCAGCGACCTAGAAACAGCGCTTCGCGACCTATTGAAACTCGTTCACGCGACTTACTGGAGCTCGTAGCTCGTTCGCGTGCGACATACGAAGGAAGAGGCGCAAGCTCACTCGCGAATTAGGGTTGGGAAATCGCGGCGGCTTGTTCCAAGGTCGATCGCGACCTATGGTGGAGGGCGGCAGCGACTTGCAGTGGGTCGTCGCTCGCGACCTAGAGGGAAGCCGCGACCTAGGGTTTGGTCGGCCGCGACCTATCGAGGTAAGTGCTTCATCAGTTGTACAACCATATATGAGAGTCGACTTTAATTACCTCAAAAAATCCCTTAAATTTTCGTGTGCGTCCAAACAAAGGAGTTTTGGTTTGAAAATTCCAAAATACAATGATGGATGGCCCTGAACAATCGACATATATATTGGCTGTGGCTAAACCCTGCAACGGAAAAGCTCATTGGACACAGTCAACTGGTTGGAAGGCGATCAGTCGACTGATGGAAGAGTCAGTTGACTGATGTATTTGCTCTAGAGTTTCCACCATCATTGTCGGCTGTATACACGTGAGGAGATGGTGGCAGTAGATTACGGGCATGAGCGAAATAAGGGAGGATCGATAGACAGAGGATTAGAGTAAAGAGAGGACATGGAAATGAGGAGGGTTGGAGGGCAAGAAGAGTTATGGAGGTGTACACATTGGTGCTTCGTTTGCTTATTAAGGAACAAGGATTTTAATTTACATTTCAGTGCTTTAAACCATCGTTAGTTTTCAAATATTTTGACGATTCCATTGCATGCATGCATATCAAAGGTCACTGCGCTGAAACTCAGGCAGCACTTCTAGAGACAACTGGGCAAATGACTGTCCCCAATATCTTTATTAGGTGGAAAGTATACTGGTGGCTGTGATGGTAATATTTCATACACGCTAGCCTCTTCTCTCATTAACCAGTGGGAATCCGTTAGCCGCTATGGCGATGCAAGTCATGAAGTGGTATTTTCGAATTCATTAGTTAACATGAAGAACGCATCTAATTGGCAGCTGTGTGTTGGATAGGAGTTCTAGATCCAAAACACAAAATTGCGGATTGGCTGATAAAGAAATTGACATTGCCTTGACCCAAACATAAAATAAATTTCCAGTTTAGGTTATAAATAATTTTAAAGCAAAAGAAAGTATTGGCCTATGCAGGACACAAACCTTAAAACATTTTTACGTACTTACCAATAGAGTACGACTACTCATCTTAAAGAAGTTACTCAGTTTATAGCTAATACATAATATAGGATACCGTGTTTTAAAGACCGTGCTGGACCACGGTTCGACCGTGAAAACAGACCTCCAGAGTGAAGTTGAGCCACTCACAAACACGAAACGTTGGTGGAATCTGTAACGATCCGGATTTTTGGAACGGTTTATAATTAAATATTGAAATTATTTAAATATTTAAATCTTGAACTTATTGTGAACAAAAATGATTTCGAAAACTTATTTATTCTGTTTAAATAAGAATGATGATAGTAAATTTTTAATTTAGAATAATTAAAAGTAATTAAAATTGTTTTAATAATAATAATTCATTTTCATTAATGTGTGAAATTATCATTCAGGGATACTATCTCGAATTTTAACGAAACTAGTGCCATTGGATTCGGAATAATGAATTATTGTAAGTCGACTAGTTTCGTGGCAACCAGACGTATGGAGTGGTCATGCGAGCACGAAACGCGTAGTGATTAGTTTTAGACAATTTAATATAATATAATTTGATTAGGAAAATTAACTTCGGTACACTACTACAAATACAACTTATTACAACTTTTACCTTACAACATTTTCTGGAAAAAAACGTTGTAAAATTCCTTTTACAACATTTTTTGAATCAAAAGTTGTTAGAAACATCCTTTTTACAACATTTCTTCAAAAAATGTTGTAAAACACGACGTTTTATCAAAAAAGTTGTAAAAAACAACTTTTTACAACTTTTTTTTAAAAATGTTGTGACAACGCCCTTTTAACAACAGTTTTAAAAAGTTATAAAAACATTGTTTTTTACAACTAGACATTAATTAACTAATTTTTTAAAAGTTGTTTTCCTCATAGGTTTACATTAAATTTTTCGAACATGTTTAGTATTGCTTAAAATATTATAATTAATAACAAATAGTTAATACTTACATAAATAATTTAGAAATGTTAGTTTATAATTAATTAATTTATAAATGACAACTTAGATAGGTAATTAGTTATAATTTATAACCAATATTTATTAATAAATTATTTACATTTACAAATTATTATCTATATTCAACAATTATTTTTTTATTTAATAATTTTCCTATAATTAATTATTAAAAAAATTAGTAAATTATAGTTAATACCTATTAATCACGTTTAATAATTAATTAATATAATTAATATTAAATAATTAAAATTAAATACTTACAGTTAAATAATTAATAATAAGCTAATATTTATGGCATGTGCAATGCACGTGCATATCAATTATTTTATAAAGTTAAAAATCTCATCGTAGTTTTGATAAAAATAAAATGAAAAGTATAAATTGAAAATTGAAATTTTTTTGTTGGAACAGAGTTTTGAACTTGTAGCCTTATTTACATTTCAAAATTTCCATTTGAAAATAGATGTTAATTTTTATTTTTTATGCGATTCGAACTCCCGACGTCTTGTTTGTATACAAGGGTATTTTTGGAACTTCGCGGTTGGATCAAAAAATTGTGTTTCTATTCCAACTATTAATAAAGATATTCAATTATAATTAACAAGTAATAAATAATAATTAATAGTTAACAACCAACATATAAGAAATAATATTTAATAATTACTATTAAATAGTTAATTATTAGTAGTAATAATTAATAATTATTATTTAATATTTACTATTTAATAATTCGAATTGATAAATTTATTTAATATCTAAAATTTCAAAAAAATTAAAATTTAAAATTCTTAAGATAAATTTAAAAGTACTCATAAAATTTAAAAACATTTATAAAGTTTTAAAACTAAACTTTCAAATTTTTATAAAATTAAAAATAAAATTAAACAACTTTTAAATTTTGTAAATATTCAAATTTTCGCAAAACATTCAATATTTTGTAGAATATTCAAATTTTCCAAGTGCATTTGGACGTTTTATTTGTATAAGTATATTTATCCACATATACATGCATTTTTGACTCTATCTAATTAAAGTTTTGGCTATTATTAGTAATACTACTCTATTACGGATCCTATGGAACTGGTATCGTCGAAATCCGAGACAGTAGCCAAAATAGTTGTTTTTACTCATAAATTAAAACAAGTAATTCCCAGAAATTTATTTAATCACTTAAATTTGTTTTTTAAGTATTAACAGTCTCTATTGTTGTTTAAATAAAATTCAAATCAACTTCCAATACCATTTTCATTCACATTAATTCAAGATTCAATTATCTAAATAATTTTCAAAATTAAATCTAAACAATTTAATTATCCAATAAATCGATATTAATAAATCAATAAATTCAGATGAATTTTAGTTTTCCAACGATTATTCTATTTCCATCTAATCAATACAATATTTATTATCCAATTCTTGCTATAGATTATAAACACTTCCTATACGTAGAATTTCGTTTCAATACTTGTTATTTCCTAAAACTTTGGAATTCATTATTTTAGATTTTTATTCAAGTGCATATTCAATAATTACACTAATAATTCACTAAACTTTATTCTTATTCAATAACCACATTAAATTTATTAATTTGAAATAGCTAAAAATACGGTTCGTTACATTCTCCTCCACTCAAAACTTTTCATCCACGAAAAGGCGTTAAGTAATGAATTTAACATACAATATATTTTATTTCAAAATAATCACTTATAATTTTAAAATCTTATTTATAAAACCATTACTACATTTCTACTACGCGACTCCTATCGGCTTACGGAATTTACAAGTTAGTTATCAAAACAAGTTATAAAATTTTTAAAACTTCAAAAAATTTCTAACATCCAGATTTATGGAAAATTTTGGCAGCCTTCCCTTTGCGTGGCTCGATCGAATTTTTTTTACAATGCAATATATATATATCAAATATGCCAAATATACATCTCATCTCAATGATGAGGCATTCCAATCATGCAGAAACAATATATAATATCAAAATACAGTATGTAATCTGAGATGTGTACCTTTTATTAGCGTTATAAATAAGTTAACTTATATTTAAGCGAGCAAAAGCAACATACGCTCAGACGAGCTCCAAAAACTAGCATACCCCCTTTTCTTACCTACTAAATGCTCAGTAATATATGAGAATATGTATATGGAAAGGGAAATTAATAAATAACGTAACTATACAACAACTACATAAGAAACTATAATCATGCAATAAAAGAAACATCCAAACAACCATATTCATGCAAGTTTTATTCATAACCACACCATTATCACATGTCAACATTTCCATACATATACTTCCATTTCTATTAACATTCATTTCATTTCATTTTAATTGACTTGGTTTCAATTAATTTACATTCACATCCAATTTATTTGCATTCCACCATCAGTTCTAGTGGAAATAAAACATTAACATGCAAAATACACATCGTAAACGTATAAGATTCAACCATTACAATACAAAGTAAAGTGCACATATTTACGTTTAACAAAATTACTAAAAAAAATAATTTTATTAAAATTAAAAGTAGGTCTAACTAGTGTTATATATATGTGTGTGTGTGAGTGTGTGTAGCATATTAACCCTGTTGGAAGAATCTTGAATGATTGTATGATGAAAATGAATTTCTCAACCACTTTAATTGTAAAAAAAAATTGTAATTTCATACTTGAATTGGACAGGTATAAAAGAGTAATTTAGCTTTTTGTCACAAAATTGTGTAATGGAATAAGAATGCATTTCCACTTTCTGAGCGCAAAATTTTGCAACTGCTAAAGTGCAAATATTTTTTGTTTGAAAAAATTATAAACTTGATTAGACAATTTTTGAGAGATCACTAAATCTATTGTGAAATGATTATTTGCGGCGGTCAATATTTCGTTGTCATAAAAGAGTAGTTTTACATTGTCTACATAAATATAGAGTCCAGATTTAAGTGTCTTTAAAAAAAAATCATGTAAGGCCTGTTAATTTAAAAAAAAATTGTAACTACTAACAAAATGCTTCTTATTAGAAACCTTGACATGTTCCCCTCTTTAGTAACGATTTGCACTGGACCCCTCAGTTTTCTTATGGTCCGCATCAAAATAGGTTTAGGTGTATCTTTAATAAATGGTGCTGCTTTTAACTTGGGAGAAAACAGTTTTTCAATTGGTTATAACTAAGTTATTAAACCTTCTTTATGTTGTAGAAAAAAATCTCAGTTATTATATGACTCGAGACTGGATGTTAAGCTCAAAAAGCATAGCACAGGCAGAGTCTAACGCAACCTAATTGAAGCCTTTAATGGAATAGATTGGCAGAGTCTACAAAATTTATCATCAATCACCCAAGCTTTAGGACCAGACTGGTATATAACACAATACACTACTGGAACTACAGTACATAGCAACGACAGGTTTTCAACGGCCTCCAACGGTACTTTCCAACGCCTACCAACGGCTCGTTATTTTTCAACCTGCCGTTGGTAACCGTTGGAAAAACAGCCGTTTGCGACCGTTGGAAGCTTTTGGAAATATTCGTGTAAACCTGCAGCGAGTCCGAGACCAGATTTATTATCATCTTCCTCCCCAAAAACACCAAAACCCTCCCCCACTCCTCCTCTTTTCTTGCTTCCAGCTTCCCCATGCAACCGGTAGCCACCCCGACGCCATCAATCAACACCAACGGCCTCTCTCCATCCACAAGCATCTCCAAAATCAGGTATTGCCTAAAACCCTAAAATTTTAATTTTTTCTAATTTTATGTTAGTTTTTTATTATAGTTGTATCTAATGGCCTATTGATTGTTTATTATATCAAACTAAGTGCTAATTACAATTATTACCATTCAAATGTCCAAATTGTTCGTGTACATATATTATGCACATATATACATATGTTGATAATTTAATGTAAATGCGTATTTGAGTTAGCGTTAGATTAATTAGGATTGATTTTAATTATTTTGTGTAAGTTATGTAAAATATTAGGCAAACATGAATTAGTCGAATATTTTACGAACATGAATTATATCTTTTACAAAATATATTAGCATTAGATAAGTATATAATTTAGTATACATATATACATGAATTATATATTTTGTGAAATAGTAAAAATCATATAATTTACTATATATTTAATAAAATAGTAGAATATAAATAAAATAATGCATAATATGCTTTATTTTATATATTTAAGAAAACGGTAACATGTAAACAAAATTTAAATCCCTTAGTTAATTTTTGGCCCCGTCTGACAAGTGTTGTATATGATCGTTGTATGAATATTCGTTTTTATTGTAAAACGGATATTCATATTCATCTGATACAATATCTATTGGATTTGTCCCTGTATTAGACAAGGTACAAACACTATAAAGTAATTACGTTTTGTAAATCATATCGTTATAAACGGTTCACAAAATTTCGACGGCATTTCCTTTTTGTTCCTTGTGTATATGCATATGTGTACGATACAAGGAACACAGGGGAAGTGCTGCCGAAATTTTGAAAAATCATTTACAATGATATGATTTACGAAATGTAATTACTATTGTATTTGTAATGGAAAGTAGGATGACCGACCATCACAAAAGGTACAAAAATGTGAACAGAATATCAAGAAATATAACTTTGTATATAAGCGAAAATGGATTATAAAATACAGTAAAATCTAAATATGTTTATCGAATTTGATTAATAATTTTTTACTATTGATCATAGGTTTTACAGTAGGAAAAATGGTCAATTATTTTATCGATCGGAGCTGGATGTATCAAAAAAGAGAAATGGAAGGCTCAATAAGTAAACATTTTCTTAACGGGGTAAATGTGTTTTTCGAATTTGCTTTAAGTAATATTGAAAACGATGTAGAAATTCGTTGTCTATGTAGTAGGTGCAAATTGTTGAAGCATTTAGTACCGAATATGGTTAGGATTCATTTGCCCCAATATGATTTCGTAACCAATTATTTGGTGTGGGATCGTCATGGAGAAATTATAACACGTAATGAAGAACAGTAAATAGAGGTCATTAGTGATGAAGTTAATACGACGAATCTCATAAAATATATGGTTGAAGATGCAGCACGATCAATGTTCCCTACTGTTGAAATTAATAACGACGATGTTAACGTCGAAGAGGAACCAAATGTTGGAGCGAAAAAATATATGATTTATTAGTTGCTGCTAAAAAACCTCTTTGGAATGGATGTACTAGCGGCACTCAGTTATCGGCAACTACAGAGTACATTGCAATGAAATCAAAGTACAACCTCACAGAAGCCGGATTTACGGCTGTTGTACAAGCTGCTAAATGCCATATGCCATCAGATAATTTAATGTGCGAAAATTATTATGAAGTGAAAAAACATATGTCATCTTTCAGTTTGTTGTATCAAAAAATTGATACATGTCTAAATGGTTGCATGTTGTTTTGGAAAGATGATGTAAGTCTTCGAAATTGTAAAATATGTAATCAAGAAGATACAAACCAAGGAAAAAAAAAGGGAAAAGAAGTTTCATACAAGCGTATGCATTATTTACCTATTATTCCTAGACTTCAAAGGTTATATGCATCATCTCTAACAGCGCATCATATGAGATGACACAGTGTGAGAACACTTGAAGAAGGTACGTTAACACACCCATCTGATGGAGAAGCATGGAAGTATTTTGATAAGAAATTTCTCGATTTCGCAGCGGAGAGCCGTAACGTAAGACTAGGTTTGTGTACTGATGGATTTTCACCGTTCTCTCAGTTTGATTCTAAATATTCATCTTGGATTATAATCATTACACCTTACAATCTACCCCCATGGATGTGTATGAAAAATCCATATATGTTTCTTATAATTGTCGTCCCTAGCCCTGTTGATCTGACACATGGTATCGATGTTTACTTACAACCACTAATCGAAGAGTTGAAAACATTATGGTATGAAGGAGTTGAAACATACGACGTATCGAATTTTTTTTTCCGGATGTTCTCTTCTTTGTTACGGACTATTAGCATTTTCTTGCATATGCAATGCTTTCGGGTTGGAGTACGGTCGGTCGTTTTGCTTGTCCTTACTGTATGGAAGAAACACGAGCATTTTCTTTACGGCATGGGAAGAAAATTTCATGGTTTGATTGTCATCGACGTTTTCTCCATATTAACCATACTTTTAGAAGGGACAAAAAAAACTTCATAGCTAATAGACATGAGACTTTACAACCACCAACGATTTGGTCAAGTGAAGATATATATGAACTTGTAAAAGTTTATCTAAAGATACATGAAACTAGGTAATAAACTGAAATCCAAGGTAAATCGACGTTTCATAATTGGTGCAAACAGAGTATATTATGCGAGTTGCCTTATTGAAAAAATCTCTTAATCCGTCATAACATTGACGTGATGCATAACGAGAAAAACATATTCGACAATGTGTTTAATACACTTTTGAATGTTGAGGGCAAGACTAAGGACGATCTGAAATCAAGACGTGATATAGAAGAAATATGTAATCGTCCTGAGCTTCATATGAAACCAAATGACACTAAAAAACCCAAAGCATGTTATGAACTAGATAACAACCAAGTTAATGTATTGTTAAAATGGGTGGAAGGATTACGATTTCCTAATGGAATTTCATCTAATCTTCGTAGATGTGTCGACTATAAGAACGGAAGACTGAGTGGGATGAAAAGCCATGATTGTCATGTAATGATGCAAAATTTGTTACCCGTCGCTTTCAAAGAATTGTTGCCCGTAAAAGTTTGGAAGGTTATAATAGAACTTAGTTTATTTTATAAGGAGCTTTGTTCAAGTACGTTAAAAGTTGACCGTCTTCGTAAACTTGAGGTAGAAATCCCTATACTGCTCTACAAACTGGAGAATATTTCCTCCAGCTTTTTTCAATGTAATGGAGCATTTACCTGTTCATCTTCCATTTGAAGCACGTTATTACATTTTGTATATTAATCAGTTCAGTAATTAGCTATGAAAAATTAAAATATATAAATTATTTATTGCAGGAAAGATCGCTTGGACGTCCCGTGTCTATGATGGAGGTATTTACCCGCACGCACGCATCAAGGCAAGCAGACAATGCTGGCAGTATTACATATCAGTGGGATGATGATTATAAGGTGACGGCTACATATGTATGCATATTTTAAATCTTATTTTATTAATATCGATAAGTTTAAATCGTATTGTACTAAATTTTAGGCAACGTTTCAAGAGGCACAGGCAGAGCTGCTTTCAGAATCGAATCGCGATGAGTTGACTGTAAGGAGCAAGATAATATTTTCGACGTTATTATGGATCCAACGCAGCGGAATAGACGCTATGGCTATGAAAACCAAGCGGTAATCTCATAAACATTGCAATATGCACCATTATCATTCTGCACCATTATCATCCCGCACCATTATCATCCTGCACCATTATCTGCCAATAAAATATGTACCATTATCATCCTGAACCATTATCATTTAATAAAATATGCATTTCCTTGTGGTATATGCATTGCTTAAGATCACGTCATTTACGTTTCTATATTTTAAAATATGCATTTCTTAAGAAAATGGTTATAATACAATTGTGAACATCTCACATTCTATTTGCATGTTCGGGCGGCTCAAAAGGCGTGTGACAAAGCTGAAATAAAAGAGCTTAGAGTCATGGTTGAGCAGCTGCAAGAGCAGGACCGTCTTCACGCTATACAAATGGAGCAGCTGAATCAACGTTTAGCGGAGTACGCACAGAGGCATGGTTCCTTCCCTTCGTTGTCTGGTGCTTCCGGAGGTGATGATGTGCTTGAGAGGTATGATGATTATTGTCTTTCTGGTTGGTTATTGTATATATTGACTTTGAGGTGGTGAGGATTGTGTTTGATGGTTATTGTGTATATATTAACTTTGAGGTGGTGACGTTTAAGTGTTTGCATTGTATATATTGACTTGAATATGGAGTTGGAGTTGGTGTTGGTGAGGGTTTTGTTGTTTATGTACTTTTTGACGTGGAGTTTGGTTTGAAAATGTAATGTTTGATGTTGATTTTTGGTTGTTTACATTGTTTGTGGTATAATGTGTTGGATATGTGATATATATGTGAAATGGAGTGGAAATGGAAATGGATATATATTGATTGTATGTGGCTGGAAGGTGAATGGCTTGCTGTTATAAAAAATTTCCACCCAGATTAGCAACGGCTACCAACGGCTCTTTGGTCATTTTAAACCAACGGCTTCCATCGGCAATATGCCGTTGGAAGCCGTTGGAAAAGCCGTTGGAATAGCCCCGTGGCTTCCATTGAAAGCCGTTGGAAAGCGTGAACGCTATTCCAACAGCTTTTCTAACGGCTACCAACGGCCGCCAACGGCTGGACGCCGTTGGAATAGCCGGTTTCTCTTGTAGTGATAGTCTTGATTGATTTTTTATCATTAAGCTGCCGACAAATGCTTTGATGCAACTTCTGTAAAACTGCACCTATTATTTGTGTTTTTTCCTTTTAGAAATAGCACAAACGAGTTCACATTTCAGAGTGCAGGTCTAGTTTCAGATGCATATGATAAGATGCATACATATATACTTTGAAAGAAAATTACACATATTGATCATTAGTGTAACAAAACACAACACTTCAAACTGCATTTCATTTTATAAATTCAAGTTCATATTCATTTTATTAATTCATTTTATAACTTAAGTTGAATTCATTCACTCCACAAATTTATCCAGTTACATTTAAATCCAATTCAATTCATTTAATCTTTATTAAATTAAACTTTATTTCATCTTATCCATTTTTCAGTTTATTCAACTTTATTTAAGCTATTTTTTTTCTTTCATTATCATTTATATTCGACAAATTTAAATTTTGCTTTAACTTAATATATCAAATCTATAAGTTATACAAGCTTACTCACTTAAAATTTCAATTTATTATTTTATTTAATTCACTTTACTAATTCCTCTAGTTCAATTCAAATCCAAATCAACTTTATTTTATTTGATTTTATTTCTCAAATTCAAAGTTTCTTTTTTTTGCTTAAACAAAAATATTCGATAGTTCTAAAATTTAATTTTACCTTCCTGTTCAAATTTATAAGTTATAAACTTATTTCTTATATATACTGCTTTCGATTTTTAAGTTCAAAACTATTTTCATACATTTATTAAATCATACTTAGAATATTTTTTCTTTCACAATCAAAACTAGTTTTAGCCGAAAGTAAGTTTCTTTGGATAGCAATTTTCACTCAGAAACTCAAAAATGAATACTGGTGATGCTGTAGTCATCCCTAAAATTATTTCCCAACGACCAAAGCGAGTTTAATGTTTTTATTTTTCCCAAAAATCTTTTCAAAATATTTTTCTAGTCAAAACTCTTTCAAATAATTTTAATATTAATTTTGAAGGCTTGAAAATAATTTTCGAAAACAAAGAGATTTATATTCTAAAATCCTCAATTTTTTTATCCTTCTATTTATAATCTATATTATAAATCTACTTATAAATATTTCATTTCCTTACATTTTTGTTATTTCAATTTTTTTATTGTAATTAGATTCAATTTAATTTAATTATCAAATACTTCAAAAAATAAAATTCATTATATATTTGTTTTATTTTAACTCAACCAATTATCGATGATAACTAAATATTACCATCTCCTAACAACTAATATCCATTGAAAATTATCATATTATATATATATGTATATGTATATGTATATGTATAAATAATAATTTAGGTAAAGTTATTTCATTTACCCTATTTTAAACAATATTATGTCAACTTGCCTTGTTTAAGTGTTTAGAAATCCCTATCGATATCATGGCGTCTCACACACCGACCAGAATTTGTAAACAACTCAACGGATAAGTAAGCACAATATAAAACATCTTTATTATACTACAAGTATGCTCTCTCTCATATATATACACTCAATCAGCTCATTCTAGGGTATTACTATCCTATCTCTAATGAATCAAACCCCACAAAGCTAATGTTATCGCTAAACCCCGCTCTGATACCAACTGTGACGACCCACATTTCAGAAGGTTTAAATTGACAATAATGCACACATGTACAACTTAAACAATGCAGAATATAGATAATCAATGGGTTAATTAAGAAAAAGAAGGAAAAAAGAAGAAAACAAACACATTATCTCGCAGCGGAACGATAAAATATATAATCAAATAAACAGTTCATAAAGCTGTTTATATTATACATTTTATTATAATTTATACAACATTATTAGAGTTGTATATACAACGGGGATAAATAAAATCAATGCAGTAGATAACATGATGCAGAAATACTAATATTAATAGTATACCAAATCATCGTCTTAGTCCTCCAGAGAATAATGTTCCATGCGCTGAAAAAACTCAGGACTGACCCGAGCGTAATGAAAACAAAAAACACTCGAGTCAGGACTAAAATATCCTTATGTGATTCAAATCGATATCAATATAACATGAGTGTAATATCATCAGAGATGTTTACAGGATTTCACATTACCTATCTAATGTATAACGTGCGTGCAATAACTCAAGAGCTGTTATGGGATTTTCCATCTCTTAAGGATCCGTCAAAATATTTATATATAGTAGAATACACTGGATATGTAATGTCTATAAATGGTGTCAAGGCTTTACATTGATCCTCATTAATGCATTTTTAAGCATTGTCGTACAGTCTGCATGTAAAACACCAATAAACCGTCGGTGGACAGGGACGCGCTGTGATACGATAGCACTAAAACAAAATCGTAGGGGTCTCGTATAACAATAAAGTATGAAAATGCACGTGAGGCAATGCCCAAGGTAGGACACTACCAGTTTACCCTTTCCGGCTAGTGGTAACCCCTAACAGTCCACCATGTCCAACACTCCAAAAATCCGAGGGTGCGCATCGATCGATAACAATGTCGTGATAGTAATACAAAGAAGTGTGTCCGCTAGAGATAGCTAATCTCATTGGCCGGTACGACTCCTGTTTAGTCATTTCAAATTGACACAATTGTTAGGCCAATCCATCATCGCTCTCTTTCTTCAGATCCAACAAACGAAGCCAATTCCTCGTTCTGGAGTCTCTTCCATGTACACAGTTGTTAAAGTGGTTCCAATATTGATAGAGTATGTGCTAATAAGAGGTACCGGTCTCTTTAACAACCAAACGTTGTTTTACACACCTGTTGGTACATTTATATTTCGAAAATATTTTGTACTTGATATCGAAATATCATATTAGCTTCAAAATCAAATTCATTCAAAATCATCATATTTACTTCAATATGTCAATTTCCATGAGACGACCCACCCTTCACGACCCTCAAAAATTGACATAAATACACTCACGTACAACATGTCGAACGATCGAGTGCCGGAAAGATAGATAGTTGAGGAAAAAAAGAAGGTAGAAGAAAGAAGAAAACTAAACAATAATTGAATCCCACCGCGAACAGAATATAATATCAATAGTTCTTCACACAAATCAAAACTGTAATATACATATTCCAGATAAGAGTAAGAAAATTAATAATTACAAGCTTGGACAATTATAACATCCTCTCCTCACAACTGTTGGTAATTTCAAACAACACTGCAGCGGAAATAAACAAGTATGAGAATAAGACCGCCGTCACCAACTCGTCTCCTGAGCTCTATAGTATCCAATCATGAACCTATAATACCCGGTCTGACCCGAGCATTATAATAAAATAACACCCGAGTCAGTCTGGAAAACGAGAGTGAGAAATCACACTCAAATTGAATTATTAAAGTTCCAAAATCTTTTGAAAATCAAAGGTATCTCGTAAGACTACACCACAAATAAACATGTCGGGTTATTACCTTATGAGAACCAAAACATTTCATATCAAAATTCTTTGATATTATAATAATGTGTAAGTACAAATACATATTCAAATAGCTAAAATTGTTACATTAATTAAATTCCATCAATACTAGGCTCCACAATCAAAACCATAAGGGCACATATTGGAGAATTGATTCCAACTGAAGGACTAGGCACTGGGGTACCACCTTTCACAGTACAAGTCTAGAAACACTGTACCGAGGACCACTCTAGGATCCCCTGCTACATAAGACCGGACTACCTCTTAAACGGGATAGCCTGAATAAGATTACCCCGTAGTGGGATCAGCAACTGCCATACGGCCGAATAAAATTAACTCTAGATAGGGGTAACCTTATCCTACTTGGGTGCGACCCACTTAGCCTTGCTGCATCTCCCTTGATTTTCAGTCATTCCCGGTTGATGAGGCTCGAAGCTAAGCGTTATCTTTTTAGAAATATTCACTTAGAATGCTCATTGTCCTCTAATGACAATGTACTGATAGCATTCATCCATACAAGTATGTTCCTGGTATGAACGGAACCGAAGGCACTATTCCTACTACATCCATTTTGGAATCACCCTTAGGATTAGTAGCGATTAGCCCCTGCGCTTCACTACTCCATCTTCGACACCATGCTCTTGTCTTCATTACTAAAACGTATTCGTTGGATCGAAGTGGTTTTCGGATCATAAGTCCGATCCCCGTCTCTCCGAAACAACGTTCGATATTTTCTGGTAAACTCAATCGGGTTCTTTGGAAAATACACAGACGAGAATAAGATCGGAGATCACCTCCTAACCATTAGTGGACAGATTTCCTTAAAAACGTCCTAGAAGAACAAAACGAGTTTATACGTATAATATAGCACCTCGAATGGTAACTATAGCATATAATTCCCGTACTTCTTCTAGATATTTCCAAAGTTATATTTGGGCCCAGATTTGATAGTCGGTTATTAAACTATCAAATAAACAATCAATTCATCCAAATACTTCAATTTCACCGAAAAACACCAAGTCTTCATTTATATTAAATTTTAAATAACTTAAGTCTCTTTATCCAAAAGTTTGTACTTATCTTATTAAAATCGGTATATTCATAAAGTATCCCTTCAAAAATATTTTAAAACCCTTTTTACAATGTGAAAAGTACCACTAGGTATCAAACCATGGATCACAGTTCAATAGTTACGTCTCTATCCCAAAGAAATACAAAACTTAGATACAACAACTCACTGCCTCTGATTTATGCCATACGAGTATACCATTACTTTTCGAAAACTTTATTTAATAATTATCTCAAAAAAATGCTTGTGAGTTTTCAAATGAATTTCAAGTTAAATCTAGTCAAATATACTTAAATAAAAAGCTATTATACAAAACACATTAGTATCTAATAATTTACCTTTTTAAACAAAAATGCTAACCTTTTCTTAAATAATAATAATATTAAAAAAATCATTATAAAGTAGCCATTAATAATTAAATATGTTTCAAACAACTTAAAATAATTTAACACATAATTTTTCCAGAATATTTCAATACTTTTAAAATCACCCGGTTAGTAATTAAAAATCCTTTATATATTTTTATTCCCAAAATCTATGTTCACCATAATCCGAAATAACTACATTACAATTTCAAAACCATTTACTTTAGCCAATAGATTTACCCAAAACTCTATATAGACATTTTTACTTCAAAATTCCTATTTTTTTGGCAAGACCAGCCGGTTTTATAGTGGACTGTCCACTTTTATTACGAACGTAATAAAATTGAAGTACAGGAGTAAGGTAAAAGCACCTTAACTACATAGAAAAGTGGAAAATATAGCACAAGTATGTGACAGACAAGTCACAGTAACTAAATAAATCCCCAAGACTAAGTTCCCTCCAAAGAGGAAGAAACGTCATCTTCCAGAGTTACCAGGGAAGAATCAAAAGGAACTTTACCGCAAAGTCCTGCAAAGGGGCGGAAACGGATAGCAAGGCTAGGATCGTAGCCCATAGCATTAGAAGAGTATATGAAGGAGCAATCCCAAGTAGTATCAGCAAACAATGCAGAATTCTTACTCGCAAGCAAACCATCCAAATTAAGAACTAAGGAATCACCAGACGGTTTGTAATAAAGGCATCTAAGATCCAATAGGTCATCGGAAACAAATCTGAAGTAGGAGTCAGCCACGGGGTTAAATCTCACATCAGAAATGTGATCAACCCAACACTTCTCGGACTCATCCCAGACAATAGGCAAAAGCGAGGGAGCAGAAACTGGAGCATCATAGGGAACTGTAGAGGCATCACAAGGGACATCAGAAACTGGAGGAGATGCAGGTTTAGGATCAGGAGAAGAATCAGGGGGAGGACCCAGAACTGATAGACCAGAAAGAGAAGGGGAAATCTGAGAGGTAGAGACCTTAGACAGCCATTTTCGAATCTGAGGACGAGGCAGAGGGATCTTTGGAGCCGCCGCGGACACCACAGAATGATGGCAGGATATAGCAAGATGACTAAATGAGTGACAGGTGGTGCAAATATCAGGAACCCAACCATAATGAACACGAACGACTGCTACATGCCCGACAGCAAGCTGAACAAGAATAGAAGCAGGGAGAGGCTTAGAGGGAGAAATCTCAATCACAGCCTTAGCGAACATCAGTTTATCACGTGCTACCGTATTAGTATCAAAGCATTTCAGTTTACCAACATTACAGGCAAGCCAATTCAAACCAATCAAAGGCTGAAGCGCAGACGGAATATGCGAAAAATAAACCCAAATGGGGATAGATAGAACCTGTTCACGAGCACTCGCCACAGTAGGTGACCAGGGAGTAATAATAAACGGCCTACCATCAAAAAAGGAAGGCTCGGCCTCAAGAACAGGCCGACGATCTTCGGAAGAGGAAAACTTGAGATAATACATGGAATCAATCAGCTTAACACTCAAACTACCACTTAGTTTTCAAGCCCATCTACAAACAGAAGATGCATCACGAAGGCGATGATTTGGTTCTAAAACGAAGCCAACCAAATATTCAGACCAATAATCCACGCCATCCTGCAAAACGATCGGAGGAGGGATCATCACTCCATTTTCCTCAATAATGTCAAAATCAATAGGCGTGTAGTCCCCTGCAATCCGAGGCAGAGATTTGAACAACGAAGTCCAAGATTTGTGGCGAGCCAACGAAGGAGAACCAGGTCGATCCACAACTTTGGGGAGACAAGCACGGGGAACACTTGGAGACTTATCGCTGATTATTGGTTCAATATTCACTGAGGCAAAAGCACAAGCATCTGGTGTGCATTGAACCAAACTGAAATTCTTAGCCGAAACTAAGCCTTCAACACGACCAGACGTACAAACGGTACTCATATCATCAAAAACATCGTTCATAACTTGCTTATCCAAAACACAATCAGCATTTTCAAGAGAACACGTTTTACTTCCAATACCAATGGGATGAGAATACTCACCAGATAGCGGAATTGGCAAAATATAGTGAGCGTTCGTATTCAAAGGGCGATCACAATCAGATCGCGAGCCAGGTAAAGCAAGTTCCAAAGAAGAAGGAACTCAGACAGCAATCGCGTTAACAGTCGCATCAGGATAAATGGCGAACACACCCTCAGAAGACGAGCAGGGTCGAGCGACATCAACAATCTTGGACAGCTTAGAACAAGTCATGGGAGGAAATTCAGAGCTCGAAAGGAGAAGAGGTGGATCCATACCATAGGACAATGCCTTGTACACACGACCAAATCTGGTTGACGATGGAGAAGGAAGGAGCGAAAATGGGGTTTGCAGATGCGAAAGGGGCATAAGATAAGGGGGAGAGGAAGGGAGAAGAGGCGAAAAGAAAGGGGACGGAGCAGAGGAAGATGTCAGGGAAGAGGAAAGGATATCGCAGATGCCAAAGAAATCGCATACGCAGACGCCATAGATAAGAAAATATGTAGAACTGATTTCAAAATTCCTATTTTCAATTCCTTACCAAATTAAACCATATTTTTATTGGTATTAAAAGCACCAAAACCAGGTTAACTGCCATAACATCCAATCAATTTAATCACACAATAACATGTCACAGATTATTCAACAAAAACATATATCACTGTATACGTAATTAAATCCAGCATTTTTTGAGGAATCCAGTTGGATCCCTCCAACCTATTTCCCTTCATCTACATATGTTAGCACAACACAAAAATACCAATTCCGCTTCGAGGTGGAATATCACGGTATATAGGGCCATCTGCTATTATGCGGGGCGCATAGGATCTCATCCCCTGTATAAATACGGGAATATTAATCACTCCAATATATATACTACTGTATATAATATCACATCCAACCGGTAAAAATGCATCAATTTAACAAATCAACCATTATTAATTTTAACTACTTAAAATTAACCATTAGCAGTCCAAAATTGAGTGAGATTAACTCACCTTGAGTTTTAAATCGCTAAGCGTTCAAATTTTAAATTAAATCAAACGGCGTTCGATTTAACCAAAAAATTCACAAGCTCTGAACGACTCGAAATCTATTCTGCAGCGTAGTGTCCATTGCTGTGATTCTGGCGCCGCTTGTTTCGTCCGATTTTGGCAAAGTACGAAGAAGTTATGAATTTTTAAAGATGTGAATATAATCTTTATAATACAATTTCCTTTTTCTATAATTATAACACCTAGATCTGCCGTTCACTAGAGATCACGAGATCAAGGCCGCTCGATTGCTTCTTCCACATCGCGTTCGACATGTACAGGAACCCACCAAGCCACCATTTAGGGTTCATTACCGTTCCTCCTTCTCATCGCTAGGGGATGATCGAACATCATCACTTCGAGGAGCGTCACACCATGCGCCTACGACCAGAGTTTCTTGAGCTCAGTCATCCCATCATCATGCAAAACTCGATTGAAACGACGACGAACGTGGCCTCCTTGCTTCCTATACGCTACGCTAAAACCCATTACCACCGTTGATATCGTAGAGTTCGGAGTGCTCTACGACTTCCTAGTTCGAAGATTCTTGTGAAAGCTTATAGATTTGAAGAAAAATCGAGGAGAAAATGGAAGCATTTTGGCCATTAAAGAGATAATGGCGGCCACGAATTAGTTATTAGGGTTTTACTGTGTTAACAGTATTTATACACATATACAACATTATTTCATTAATATATTTCAATTTTTACAAAAATTTTGAAACGAACTCCATACAAAACGTACCACCTGGCATTTCTAATGTTTTACCCACCTTTCGATCACAATGGAACATGTTTCGAAGGCTAATTTGATAGTACGTGGAAGATTGCTTTTTGAATAGATTTAAAATATTAAATTTTCAATATTTGTTTCAACGTGTTTCTCTCTTGTTCGACAAAACGATAAGTCCAAACGCTACGAAATTTGAATTCAGATAATAATAAACTATTATGGAGCCTATGGAACTAGTTTCGTTGAATTCCGAGACTGTGTCCTGGAAGGCTATTTTAACTCGTCGATTAAATTGGACGATTTTCAAAATCATCGAAATTGCTTAAAATTTAAATTTTAGAAACTTACTAACTCCCTTATAAATCATACAGAATTTATATTTGTGTTAGAAATGGTTTTGATTCGTTCTAATCAAAAATTCAATTGTTTACATTATCCCCGTATATTAATTTCATTATTAAATTAGTATATAAATTTCCAATTTTAAATTATCGACTTTTTATTTCGTTCCAAAGGTCCAATATTATAATTCAAATCCAAATAGGATTAAATAATTTTTTAGAAATCATTCTCATCCACATTCACACCAGATTCACCTGTTACCAAATTTCCAATATTAAACTTATATTTACCCAAATCCAATTTTTCACTATATATGAAATTTATAAACCGTTTCACTGATTCTTCCATATTCAAAATCAATTAGTAATTCTAATCCCTAAAATAAGTTAAATGTTCAAAATTAACGACCAAAATTCTGGGTCGTTACATTCCTTCCCCATTATAAAAATTTCATCCTCGAAATTTGCTAAGGTAGGAAAATGCTTCCAAACCCATTAACTTACCCAAGCCCACCCCCTTGGTTAAAATCCAACATTCACTTCTGTAACCCTTTAGGTTTGCCTAAAACAAGTTGTTTCTATTCCTAACTCAAAATCCTTTTATTTCAACTTCAATTCAAAAACCAATTTTTCCTAGTTAATAATTTTTTTTCAGAAATTACCAAAATTTTCTAACACCCTAAATTTTTTACAGCGTCTCCTTTGTACGGAGAGCCTTTTACAATATCACAAGAAGGATAAATATATATACATCGATCCACACGGTCGGAAAAACAAAATATATAACAGTATATTATCATTTCTTTATTTTATTTGCATAGGTGTACCTTTATTTAGCATTTTAAGCAAGCAGCTTATTTTATATGCATTTACGCACCTCAAGCTCTATCCAATAGCCTCATGTAGCTGTTCTTACTCAAACAAGCTCATAAGTTTTCAAAATCATGAAATTTTAACAACATTTCATTCATCTACTAGCCCAACACACCAACTCCATAACCCAAACATGCAATCAAATATATTTCAAACAAAAATAAGGTTCCATACTAATTTAATTTCTTTTCATGGATCCATATATCATTTCATCCCACTTGAAATGATATACAACCAAATTTACTACGTTTAAGTCATATTTTCAACAAATAAACTCATATCCAATCCAAATTGGATTTATATGTGCTTTATTTACATAATCCACTTTTATTTAACTTCAAATTGATTCCTAATCAATTTATATGCATCCCATTCACTATTCACTTTCATTATATGCAAATCCATTTTACCAAATTTCAATTTATTCCCTTTTTAAATTGACTTTAAATCCATTTACCTAATTTTCAGTTGATGCCCATTCAAGTTATTCACCATTTTGTTTGCTTTATATTTTTCATTAACACATTCCAATCCATGTTAACTTCATTCATGGATCTATTTCATAAATAATCACTTAAGTTATGTTTCCATTGCAACCAAACTCCATTTCAATTTGAATCTTATTCAATTTATTTGCTTTTATTTACTTATTATACCCAATTTATACTATAACACTTTGCGGAATTATTTCATATAATCAACTCTCGAACAAATTATTATACCATAACATGGTTCCTGCACTTGCGTTTCATATTAACTTTACTTCCAACTTATCTTACATCTTTCCATTCACTTCACATTTAATCTACATAGTGCTATTCACTTCGTTCTAGAGTGAACGACAATTCATTTTAAATTAATTTAATAGAAACTTTCACAAAGTTATTTCCAAGGTTTATTATAGACATTCCACATCGTTACTTAAGTTATATCCAGTTTTTAAACTTAGTTCATACTCCATCTTACCCAACACATATCCCAATCATATTCGACTTATTTACTATTAAATTGAACCCATTTCTTGTTATCAATACTTAACCATTATACTTGGTCATACACTTTCCATTTTACTTGGTTATACACATTCACATTTCTAGTTTAATAAGTTATACAACTTATTTATTCCAAGTTACTTTAATTTCCACTCAAGTTTACTCACGTTCAATATTTCTAACTTATTGTTATATAATCACTTATCCATCTATATTAAATTTTACTTTACTTAATTTCAATTCACCTTTCCCTTAAAAATCAAATTTTGGATTTTCCATCTCTTTTACCATAAAACACAAACCATTTCATTTAGGCTATTCATTTCTCTGTTCCTAGGTTCAAAAACTTATTAACTCAAAATCTCATTTTTCATCTTATAACCATCATTCTAGATTATTCACATCACTTGATAGCTTAATTATATCACTTTCACTCAATAATTATATCCCATAATTATATATTCATTCCACATTCCAACTTTATATCCAATTCAATTCAATTCCAATTTCAATTTTTATCTAACTTATCTTAAGTTAAATTCCAACATATCCTATTCACTTTAATTTACTCAAGTTAAATTTGGATTCTAGAATTTCAAAATTTTACACTTTCCTTTCTTGTCCACATTAACCTTAGTTTAAAGTTCAATAACTGATTTTCTTAACTTTACAAATCCTTTAAATAGAAACCCTAGAATTTCATTATATGGTTTTATTTCAAAACATTTTGAAATCATAAATATACATATATCACTTTGGTATATCAAATCATACCTCAGGATTTTCAAAACAACTTGATTTTATCAGAACAATTTTCCTTTGGAATTTCTAAAACAAACTTGTTTATCAAACAAGCCAATGCAATAATCATAGTCAACCGCTACGGTAGCAATCCATCACTTAGAAACTCGAAAATGAATGCTGATGATGTGGCCATCATCACCAGAATTATTTTCCAACGAGTGAAGTGAGTTCAGTGTTTCCTTACTTCCCAAGCTCATTTTAAAACAATTTCTCTTCAAAAATATTTCCAAAATCTCCATTATTCCTTCCAAACACTTTGGAAAACACTTTCCCACATTTCCAAGGTTTAAAAATCCCAACACTTAGTTCCAAACTCCTATTAACCCATTTCCCAAAATTTATGGGATTTAAATTCTAGTTTAAGTCAAATTTTAGTTATACTTCTTTGTATAATCATTCTTGTAAACTTCTATTTTGTTATATATATATAACCGTTTCAAATTTTATAATCTTATTTTGATTTTTTTAATATTAACCATCAAACATCCAAATATATACATAATAACTTTAAAAAAATTATTTTCTTTTATGTCAAAATGTAATTTTAGGTAAAATTATTTCATTTACCCACTTTAAAACAATACTATGTCGGTTTATCTTGTTTAAGAGTTTAGAAACCCCTATCGATACGGTTGTACTTCTCGTGCCAGCCAGGATTCATAAATACTCAATGATAAGTCAATACAATATAAAAACATTATACATTCACTAACAATTATACGCTCATAGCTATTAATACACTCAAACTCATTCTGGAGTACTACGACTCCATCTCTAATATGTAATCCCCACCAAAGCCTAGGTATATCGCCAACCTAAGCTCTGATAACAACTGTGACGACCCACCCCTAATGACGCCTGAAAATCGACATAAATACGCTCACGTACAACATACCAAACGATCGAGTGCCGAAAAGACAAATTGTTGAGGAAAAAAAAGAAGGTAGAAGAACGAAGAAAGCTAAACAATAACAGAATCTCACCGCGGACAGAATAATGTATAATATCAATAGCTCTTTACACAAATCAAAACTATAATATACATATTCCAGATCTGAGTACACAAATCAATAATTACTAGCCTGGATAGTTATAACATCATGTCCTCACAACTGCTGGTAATTTCAAACTACACTGCAGCATAAATAAAAAAGTATGAGAATACGTCTCAGTCTCCAACTCGTCTTTCGAGTTCTATAATATCCAATCCTGAACATGTAATACTCGTTCTGGCCTAAGCATTATAATAAAATAACACCCGAGTTAGTGTGAAAAACCAGCGTGCACTCAAATTGAATTATTAAAGTTCCAATTTTTGTTTTTAAATCAAAGGTATCTCGTAATACCATGCCAAAATAAACATGCCAGGTTTTTACCTTACGATAACTAAAACATTTCATATCAAAATTCTCTGATATTATAATAGTGTCTAAGTACAAATACTTACTCAAATAACTGAAATTGTTATATTAATTAAATTCCAGCAATACTAGGCTCTACAATCAAAACCATAAGGGCACGTATTGGAGAATGGATTCCAACTGAATGGCTAGACACTGTACGGAGGCCCACTCTGGGATCCCCTGCTACACAAGACCAGACTACCCCTTACACTGGATAGCCTGAATAAGATTACCCCACGGTTGGGATCAGCAACCGCCACACGACCGAATAAAAGTGACTCTAGAAAGGAGTAACCTTACCCTACTTGGGTGCGACCCATTTATCCTTGCTGCATCTTCCCTGATTTTCAATCATTCACGGTTGATGGGGCTCGAGGCTAAGTGTTACCTTTTAAGAAATATTCGCCTAGAATGCTCATTGTTCTCCAATGATAATGTATTGATAATATTCATCCATATAAGTATGTTCCCTGTCCGAACAGAAGCGAAGGCAGTATTCCTACTACATCCATTTTGGAATCACCCTCAGGAAAGGTAGCGATTAGTCCTTGCACTTCACTGCTCCATCTTCGACTCCATGCTCTTGTCGTCATTACGAAAACGTATTCGTTGGATCGAAGTGGTTTTCGGATTGCAAATCCGATATCGTTCTCTTCAAGAACAGCTCGATATTTTCCGGTAAACTCAACCTCGGCTCTTTAGGAAATACACGGATGAGAATAAGATCGAATATCACCTCCTAACCGTTAGCGGATGGATTTCCTTAAAAATGTCCTAGAAGAACAAAACGAGTTTATACGTACAGTATAACGCCTCGAACGATAACTGTACCATATAATTCCCGCACTTCTTCTAGATATTTCCAAAATTATATTTGGGCCTAGATTTGATAGTCAGTTATTTAACTATCAAATAATCAATCAATTCTACCAAATACTTCAATTTCACTGAAAAACACCAATCTTCATTTAAATTAAATTTTAAATAAATTAAGTCTCTTTATCCAAAAAGTTTGTACTTATCTTATCGAAATCAGTATATTCATAAAGTATCCCTTCAAAAATATTTTAAAACCCTTTTTAAATATAAATAAATAAATATGGAAAATACCAGTGTGGTATCAAACCATGGATCACAGCTCAATGGTTACGCCACTATCCCAGAGAAATCCAAGACTTAGCTGCAGCCACTCGTTGCCTTCGATTTATGCCACATTAGTATGTTATTCCTTGAGATGATGGTTTTGATGACAACAACCTTAGAATAGGATTATAAAATATAAATACTAACATTATAGTTTAGAAATATATGTATATGCAGGATTTAACCATGCTGGTACCAAGAATGAATACTGTACAGTATAGAGATTCAAAATATCAAAATTGAAGACTCATGAGTATCAAGAATATCAAGAATATCACGAGTTCAAGATTTCAAGAATAAGTAATTTAATTAGGAATTTTGTTAAAACTCCTAGAAAAGCACTGGCATCTTACAGTCCAATTTATTCGTGGAATGGAATCCGCTTCGAGCATGTTAAAGGGATGGAACCCTAAGTAGGATGAACCTACGAAAAATCTAGTGGAACATCGTTTCGTATCCGCTAATCTTTTATTCAAAATGATTTTACAAAATTATATCTTGTTTTCAAAATGTTTTCAAAACCTTACTTTTAAAAGAATCAAAATCATCTATCCTAGTTTTAAATACTTTTAGCCTCAAAATAATCTTTAATTTCAAATCAAATTATCCTTAGTTTTAAACTATCTTTTAATAATAATATATTTAATTTTTAATATTTATACTTAGATTTAAATATAAAATTATAAGTAAAATATTTTATATACTAAATTATTATTCTCTGTATTTATTTGTGTATTTAAACTATAGTTGAGTATATTTATAAAAGTTTAAAATAGTTTTTATATAAGGCAAAAGTTATTTTCAAAGAAAAACAAAACACCAAAATTTCCTTTGGGACGTCGACATACCCAAGTTACCCATGTCGACATAGTGTCAGTTGATTTGAAAAATTTGAATTTCAAAAGAAGTGTCTATTCATCATATCCCTTCACGAATGGACATGACTGTTGTTCTTCTATAAATAGGTGTTGTTTTCAACGAATTTCTAATCATATTTTTCTGGTCTTCACTACTCTTCTTCTTCCACTTTCTTTATACATATTCTTACCATTACTCTACCGAAATGAACATTGAATCTAACTAGATCATTTCTAGTTTGATTCTCTATCACTATGTCAACAAGATCCTCAGTGCTATTCAGAGTTATAGACTTCTTTGTAATTAATTTTGTGGGAAAAGGTGTGATTGTAGCCTTGGAAATCAATCAAGTGTAAAAGGTGTGATTGTAGCCTTGGAAATCAATTGGGTGAACTTGTTGCCCGTGAAATCAAGTATCTCTACCCAGAGGATTGTGAATCTGGAGGGTGTACCTCGTAGCCTTGAAATCGATGGTGTAATTATAAAGATTGCTTTTGAAAGGAAATCCGTACTTGTGTGCGGGATTGGATATAGGGTAACTCTGAACCAGTATAAAATCCGGTGTGTTCTTTGCTTTACTGCTTTTACTTTATTTCTGCATCTGTGTTTGTTTCTGTGTTCATATCTGTATCTGAATATTGCATACATTTGTGTTTAAATTAACAAAAACTCTAAAAGATTTAGTAATTCCTTAAAACACTATTCACGCCCCTCTAGTATTTATCCTAGCCTTAAGATCCATAATCCGCATTTCTAACATTTGGTATCAGAGCAAGGTTTTCAAAGTTTCATAATTTGAATTTTGAAAAAGCTTTTAAAATGGCTATGTTTGTTAATACTAGTTTAGAAATATTCAGATCATCCTTGTCTCTAGAGTCTACATATAATCAATGTTCAAATACAAATTGCCTACTAATATTGTTTGATGTGCAGAAAACATGCTTTATGGGGGTTGAGGAATCAATCCACAACGGACAAATTGTGCAGATCAAAAAGAACAAAGGGATACTCGATAGTGGATGCTCTAGACACGTGACTGGAAATCTAGGTATGTTGAAAGATATAATATACAAAGACGGAGGGCTGGTTAACTTTGGAGACAATTCAAAAGGATATATGATTGGCATCAACAAAGTCGGTAACTCTGAAACTCCTATTATTATTAATGTTTTAGTAGTTAAGAATTTGAAACATAATCTGCTAAGTATAAGTCAACTTTGCGATAAAGGATATAAAATTAAATTTGAAAAACATAAATGTCACATTGAAGATAATAATTCAACCATAATATTTTAGGGAATTAGGAAAAAGAATATTTATATTCTTAGTATGAAAGTCTCAAATGATAACTTATGTCTTTTGGCAAATACAAGTGACCCTTGGATTTGGCATAAGAGATTTGGGCATTTGAATTTCAAACTCTTATCTAGATTATCTAAACATGATCTAGTAAGAGGTCTTCCTAAAATAAATTTTAAAGTAGATAATCTATGTGATGCATGTCAATTAGGAAAACTTAGGAAAAGTTCCTTTAAATCAAAAGATATGATTTCAACCTCAAAATCTCTTGAATTACTTCACCTTGATTTATTTGGACCATCTCAAATTTTGTCAATAAATCATAGTAAATATGTTTTTGTAATTGAAGATGATTATTCTAGATTTACGTGGACAATATTTTTGAAACATAAAAGTGATACTTTCGAATGTTTTAAGAACTTTACAAAAAGGATTCAAAATCAACTTTCTCTAAAAATTATAACCATCCGTAGTGATCATGGTGGTGAATTTGAAAATGAAAAGTTTGAGGAATTCTGCAATAAAAAGGGAATAACTCATAATTTTTCATTTTCAAGAGCTCCACAATAAAACGGAGTAGTAGAACGTAAAAATAGGACGATTCAAGAGTGTGCGAGAACTATGCTTTCGGATAGTAAATTACCAAATTATTTTTGGGCTGAAGTAGTTGCTACCACCTGTTATGTTTTAAATAGAGACCTTTAACTGATAAGACATCTTATGAACTTCTTCACTTAAAGAAACCTAATGTATCTTATTTTAGAATTTTTGGAAGTAAATGTTTTATTTTAAATACAAAAGATAATTTAGATAAATTTGATCCTAAATCCGACAATGGTATCTTTATCGAATATTCTAATAAAAGTAAAGCGTACATAATGTTTAATTTAAGAACCAACACCATCAAAGAAATAATGTATGTTTGATTCGATGAAAATCTGAATTTTTTTAAAGATACAAATGATGAAGAGGATTTAACCACTCAAAATCAAGAGACAACTGAAACTAATAATAAAATTAATCATCCTAATAAAAGGATTAAACTTTTAAAAGATCACCCTATTGAAAATGTACTTGGAGATATGCAATCTGTTGTTAAAACTAGAAATCAACTAAGTCAAATGAGCAATGTAGCTTTTATATCAACTATTGAACCCAAAAATCCAAAAGAAGCATCAACTAATGATTCATGGATTCAGCTATGCAAGAAGAATTAAATCAATTCACTAGAAATAATGTTTGGAAACTTGTTACTAGATCTGAAAATAAAATTATAATTGGAACTAAATGTGTTTGTAAAAATAAAATGAATGAACAAGGAGAGGTTGTTAGAAATAAAGCTCGGTTAGTTGCTCAAGGTTATTGTCAAGAAGAAGGAATAGATTTTGATGAAACCTTTGCTCCTGTAGCAAGATTAGAAGCCATTAGGATTCTACTTGCTTTCGCAAATCATAATAACTTCAAATTATTTCAAATGGATGTTAAAAGTGCCTTTTTAAATGGATCTGTAAAAGAGGAAGTATATGTTGAACAACCACCACTTTTTGAAAATGAAAAATTACCAAATCATGTTTACAAACTTAAGAAAGCTCTATATGGTCTAAAACAAGCTCCTAGAGACTGGTATGATAGACTAAGATCTTACTTATTACAATCAAATTTTGAAATTGGTAAAGTAGATAACACTCTTTTTATTAAAAGAAATAAAAATGATATTCAACTAGTACAAATCTACGTAGATGATATCATTTTTGGGTCAACTAATTTTGAAATGAATAAAGAATTTTCTGATATAATGACAAAAGAGTTTGAGATGAGTCATATGGGTGAATTAAACTTCTTTTTAGGATTACAAATAAAACAATTAGATAATGGTATCTTTATTAGTCAAGAAAAATATGCCAAAGACCTAATTAGTAAATTTGGTTTGACTACTGCGAGTGGAAAACCCACTCCCATGGTAACCAATGAGTACCTTAGTAAAGAAGATCTCTCGAAAGATGTAGATCAAAAATTGTATAGAGGAATGATTGGATCACTACTCTATATCACTGCTAGTAGACCTGATATCATGCATAGTGTTTGTCTCTGTGCAAGATATCAATCCCAACCTAAAGAGACCCACTTAAAAACCGTAAAACGTATCATAAGATATGTTAGACACACATCTGATTATGGCTTATTTTACCCTAAAAATGATTATTTTTAACTTAATATCTTACTGTGATGCTGATTATGCTTGTTGTAAATCAGACGAAAAAGTACAAGTGGAACTTGTCACTTTTTGGGGAATTCTCTGATTTCCTGGTTTAGTAAAAAGAAAAACGCAGTTTCTTTATCAACAACTGAAGCAGAGTATATTTCTCCTACTTTGGCTTGTTCTCAAGTAATATATATGCAACAAACTTTAAAAAATTATGGTTTAAATATCTCAAAATCACCAATTTATTGTGATAATACTAATGCGATGAATTTATCCAAAAATACTACTCAACATGCTCGAACTAAACATATTGATATAAGACATCATTTTCTCTGAGATAATATAAATAAGGAAGTAATTACTTTAGATTATATTAATTTCGAGAATCAAATTGCTGATATATTAATAAAACCCTTAAATGAATCTATATTTACTAAATTAATAAGAGAATTAGGAATTTGTTCAATAACCGAAATATAAAAATATAAATAACAAAGTATAGTTAAAAATTTAATCAAAATAATTCAAATAGTAAAAATTCCAAGGATCATGTCGACATACCCTCCAACCCATGTTGACATATAATAATTTTTTATTTTGAAATTTTTCCCACCAAAATTCAAATAATTGATTATATATTCTTCTTATTTTCGAAATTTTGATTATTCTCTCTATTCTAACTTCTGAAATAAATTAAACCATGGCCTCCTCTTCCAAATCAAACATAAATTCAACCTTTTCATTCCCTTCTCCTACTTCTGGACCGTTTCAACAAACTATGCTCGCTCGAGTGACAAAAATGGAGGCTTCTCTGATGGATGCACTGCAATTATTGACTGAAATTCAAGTGGTGCAACTTAGAATAACGAAAGAACAAGAGAGGCAAGGCAAAATCCTTAGGAATTGCAAAATTTTCTAATGGACAATCATGCTAACCCAATCTTGATTGACGAAGATTCTTCAGAAGATCAAGTGCAAGAGGACAGCAAGGAAGAAGAAGAAGAAGCCTTCATGGAAGAAGAGAACGTTGAAGAAGACGATAAAGTCGTTTGAGTTGGCGAAGTGTGCTTTGACAAAGATGGAAATCTTGTCGAACAATGTGGAAATTTATGTTTCCACTATCCAAATTGTTCGATTCATAGATCCCCCATTTTCAAAGACACTCATTAGGTTCTTTTCTCATTTTCCTATTGTTATATGTTCTTTCTTACGTTCTCTACGAAAATGTAAAATAACTATATAATTAATAAATAGTTCGTGTTCTTATTCATGTTCTATTAAAAGTATTATTATATGGATACTTAGATAGGATAGTTAGTAGTTTAGGACTAAGTTTTAAGTTTTAGAGTTAAGTGTTGATTATTTATGATAACACTATCATTATAATCACATGTCATAGAGTATTAGATTAGTTATATAAGAGTTATATAGTTTGGAGTTGGTTTTTGTTGATGACAAAGGGGGAGAAATATAAAATAGGATAGTTAGGCATAGATTAAGGGGGAGTTATTAGGATATAAATAATATTTTATAAACAAAGGTTGTCATCATCAAAAAGGAAGAGATTTTTAGTCCTTGAGATGATGGTTTTGATGACAACAACCTTAGAATAGGATTATAAAATATAAATACTAACATTATAGTTTAGAAATATATGTATATGCAGGATTTAACCATGCTGGTACCAAGAATGAATACTGTACAGTATAGAGATTCAAGATATTAAAATTGAAGACTCATGAGTATCAAGAATATCACGAGTTCAAGATTTCAAGAATAAGTAATTTAATTAGGAATTTTGTTAAAACTCCTAAAAAAGCACTGGCATCTTACAATCCAATTTATTCGTGGAATGGAATCCACTTCGAGCCTGTTAAAGGGATGGAACCCTAAGTAGGATGAACCTACGAAAAATCTAGTGGAACATCGTTTTGTATCCGCTAATCTTTTATTCAAAATGATTTTACAAAATTATATCTTGTTTTCAAAATGTTTTCAAAACCTTCCTTTTAAAAGAATCAAAATCATCTATCCTGGTTTTAAATACTTTTAGCCTCAAAATAATCTTAAATTTCAAATCAAATTATCCTTAGTTTTAAATTATCTTTTAATAATAATATATTTAACTTTTAATATTTATACTTAGATTTAAATATAAAATATAAGTAAAAAAATTTATATACCAAAATATTATTCTCTATATTTATTTGTGTATTTTAACTATAGTTAAGTATATTTATAAAAGTTTAAAATAGTTTTTGTATAAGATAAAAGTTATTTTCAAAGAAAAACAAAACACCAAAATTTCCTTTGGGATGTCGACATACCCAAGTTACCCATGTCGACATAGTGTCAGTTGATTTCAAAAATTTGAATTTCAAAAGAAGTGTCTATTTGTCATATTCCTTCACGAATGGACATGGCTGTTGTTCTTCTAAAATAGGATCTGTTTTCAACGAATTTCTAATCATATTTTTCTGGTTTTCACTCCTCTTCTTCTTCCACATTTCTTTATACATATTTTTGTCATTACTTTGCCGAAATCAACATTGAATCTAGCTAGATCATTTCTAGTTTGATTCTCTATCACTATCTCAACAAGATCCTCAGTGCTATTTAGAGTTATATACTTCTTTGTAATCAATTTAGTGAGAAAAGATGAGACTGTAGCCCTGTAAATCAATCAAGTGTAAAAGGTGTGATTGTAGCATTGAAAATCAATCAAGTGTAAAAGGTTTGATTGTAGCCTAGGAAATCAATTGGGTGAACTTGTTGCCCGTGAAATCAAGCATCTCTACCCAGAGGATTGTGAATCTGGAGGGTGTACCTCGTAGCCTTGAAATCAAGGGTGTAATTGTAAAGATTGCTTTTGAAAGGAAATCTGTACTTATATGCGGGACTGGATATAGGGTAACTCCGAACCAGTATAAAATCCGGTGTATTCTTTCCTTTACTTCTTTTACTTTATTTCTGCATCTGTGTTTGTTTCTGTGATCATATCCGTGTCTGAATATTGCATACATTTGTGTTTAAATTAACAAAAACTCTAGAAGATTTAGTAATTCCTTAAAACACTATTCACCCCCGCCTCTAGTGTTTATCCTAGCCTTAAGATCCGTAATCCGCATTTCTAACATAGTATACCATTACTTTTCGAAAACTTTATTTAATAATTATCTCAAAAAATGCTTGTAAGTTCTAAAATTAATTTCAAGTTAAATCTAGTCAAATATACTTAAATAAAAAGTTATTATACAAAACACATTAGTGTCTAATAATTTACCCTTTTAAACAAAAATGCCGACCTTTTCTTAAATAATAATAAATCTTCAAAAAATCATTATAAAGTAACCATTAATAATTAAATATGCTTTAAACTATTTAAAATAATTTAACAACTAAATTTTCCATAATATTTTAACACTTTTAAAGTCACCCGGTTAGTAATTAAAAATCCTTTATATATTTTTATTCCCAAAATCTCTGTCCACCATAATCCAAAATAACTACATTAAAATTTCAAAACCATTTACTTTAGCCAATAGATTTACCCAAAACTCTATATAGACATTTTTACTTCAAAATTCCCATTTTAAATTCTTTACCAAATTAAACCATATTTTTATTGGTATTTAAAAGCACCAAAAATCCAGGTTAACTGCCATAACATCCAATCAATTTAAACCATACAATAACCTATCACAGATTATTCAACAAAAACATATATTAATATACATGTAATTAAATCCAACATTTTTGAGGAATCCAGTTGGATCCCTCCAACCTGTTTCCCTACGTTCGCAGATTTTAAAACAATACAAAAATACCAATTCCGCTTTGAGGTGGAATATCGCGGTATATAGGTTCTCCGCTATTATGCGGGGCGCATAGGGTCTCATCCGCTATATAAATGCAGAAATATCAATCACTCCAATACACACACACACACACACACACACTGTACCATACATAATATCACATCCAATTGGTAAAAATGCATCAATTTAACAAATCCACCATTATTAATTTTAAATATTTAAAATTAACCCATGGCAGTCCAAAATTGAGTGAGATTAACTCACCTTGAGTTTTAAATCGCCAAGCATTCAAATTTTAAATTAAATCAAGCGGTATTCGATATAATCTAAAATATTTGACATGCTCCGAACGACTCCACATCTATTCTGTAGCGTAATGTCCATCGTTGCGATTCCGGCGCTGCTTGTTTCGTCCGATTCTGGCAACGTATGAAGAAGTTATGAATTTTTAAACATGTGAATATAATCTTTATAATACAATTTCCTTTTTTCATAATTACAACACCTAGATCTGCCGTTCAATAGAGATCATGAGATCAAAGCTGCTCGATTCCTTCTTCCACGTCGCGTTCGACAGGTACAGGAACCCACCAAGCCACCATTTAGGGTTCATTATCGCTCCTCCTTCTCATCGCTAGGGGATGATCGAACACCATCACTTCGAGGATCGTCACGCCATGCGCCTATGGCCAGAGTTTCTTTGAGCTCGATCATCCCATCATCGCGCAAAACTCGATTGAAATGGCGACGAACGCGGTCTCCCTGAATCCTCTATGCTACGCTAAAACCTATCACCACCATTGATATCGTCGAGTTCAGAGTGCTCTACAACTTCCTAGTTGGAAGATTCTCGCGAAAGCTTGTGGATTTAAAGAAAAATCGAGGAGAAAATGGAAGCATTTCGGCCATTAAAGAAATAATGGCGGCCAAGAATTAGTTATCAGGGTTTTACTATGTTAACAGTATTTATACACATATACAACATTATCTTATTAATGTATTTCAATTTGTACAAACCTTTTCAAACGAAATTTGAACGAAATATGCCGCTGGTGTTTGTAACGTTTTATCCACCTTTCGAACACAATGGAACATGTTTCGAAGGCTAATTTGATCGTATGTGGAAGATAGCGTTTTGAATTGATTTAAAATATTAAATTTTGGATATTTATTTCAAATGTGTTTCTCTCCCGTTCGACCAAATGGTAAATCCAAACACTATAAAATTCGAAATCCGATAATAATAAACTATTACGGATCCAATGGAACTGATTTCGTCGAATTCCGAGACTGTACCTCGGAAGGCCATCTTAACTCGTCGACTAAACTGGACGATTTTCAAAATCGTCGAAATTGCTTAAAATTTAAATTTTAGAAACTTACTAACTCCCTTATAAATCATATAGAATTTATATTTATGTTAGAAATCGTTCTGATTCATTTTAATCAAAAATTAAATTTCCTATTTTAAATTATCGACATTTTATTTCATTCCAAAGGTCCAATATTATAATTCAAATCCAAATAGGATTAATTTTTTTAGAAATCATTCCTACCCACAATCACACCAGATTCACCTATTTACCAAATTTCCAATATTAAACTTATATTTACCTAAATCCAATTTATCACTATATGTGAAATTTATAAACCATTTCACTGATTCTTCCAGATTCAAAATCAATTAATAATTCTAACCCAACATTTAAAAAATATTAAATGTTCAAAACTAACGATCAAAATTTTAGGTCGTTACATTCCACTTGAAAGTCATTTTCACTTCAAGATTCAATGTAAATTACAATTTGGGTTATAACTTCATTTTAACACGATTCACATTTAAATCCATGACTTAAATATAACATTCCCACTCTGACCAGTTTGAATTTTTAGATAATTGTTTGAATTTTTTTAAATAGTTTAAAAGTTAAAAATAGTTTAATATAAAATAGTTTGAGTATTTGTAACGACGCGCTTTTTCGACGCTCGAAAACCGACATCAATACGTCCACTGTATCAAATGCCGCATAATCGAATGCCGAAAAACCGAATTGTTAGGGTTAAAGAAGAAGAGGTAGAAGAAAAAGATAGAAGAAATAAGAAAAAAGAACAAAAACAATATCAGAATCTCACAGTCGCAGCGGAACAACATATAATAGATAAATGAATAATCTTTAAAACAAAGAACTATATCAGTTATTACATTACATCACTTTACATTACATCATCAGAGTGTACAACAACAAACAGCGGAAAAGAAATACTATTTACTAATGAATACGCCATGCCATCCAGCTTGCCTCCAGCAACTCCTGAATTCCAGAATATCCTGATTAACCTGACTCTTGACTGCCCGTGTGGAAATTGGTGGGCACCCAGAGTTTAGGAAGGAAAACAATAAACTCCGAGTCAGTCATGGGACTGGTGTGAGAACTACAACAGTTATTATCTTTTAAAACAAAGAACAGGATAATTTTAAAGTCAATTTGCAATGCTTTTGGAAAATGAGACTACCATAAGACCTCCTGCCACACACATAATGCAAACGAAGAATTGGAGGAGATTTCTTCTTATGATAGTCAAAGATGCTTGATATGCATTAAAAAGAAACATTCGATATTATTACTAGTGCATAGTGTAGGAAAAATCATTTCGAAAGTAAAGATATAAATCTTAGCCAACATACGACCATTATCGTATTCCTACTATAGCTACCATGTTCAATAGCAGGTTACCGCCACGTTCCATGGCAGGTTATACAACTAAAACCGTACAAGGATCGTATTGTTTCTTTGGATTTCCAACAAATGGTCAGGCTAAGTAACTTCCTACTGCCACATGGGATCGCCTCTGGCGGGACGTCCCGAGAACTTAACCAGCTCTCTGCCAACACAAGGCCGGGTTATCTTTGTCACTAGGTAACTACTACACGACTATGCCATCCCCCGGTCCCTTTGGACCTTTATCCGAGCGCTCGATTCCAACAACACCACACAGTAATAGATATAGTGTATCAACATGAGTAAGTATCTGGGCTCCATACCATAATACCACCCTTTTCAGAAGGAAATGACATACCCTAAAGGGCGCGACCCTCATAACCTTGCCGCATATTCCTGTTTTGACCATTTCCGGGGAGTGAGGTCTGACGAAGTCTCGTCCACAAAGCTAAGCACAAAGCCACGCTTTGATCAACAAATGATCAATAAATAATCATCACACAGCAACACTAAGCACATTACCAAATTAGGAATATATCGCTGATAACCTTCAACTACATAACCTCTGAGCGCGTACGTCTCAGAGAAGGGTGTTAAGCTAGGATAATAAATTCTCCGCCACCAACAGAAATGTATTTGAAAGAAATCTGCTTTATATCTCAAAATGTAATGTCAGACACATAACCATACAAGTCTGTTCCGAGTTCGAACAGAACCGAAGGCACTTCAAAAGAAGCCCTTGCAATCCGGGTATTCACAATCCCGATAAAACTTACCATCACAAAGGAAATCTCCATACCGTAGCTAACGGTGCAGAGACAATCGATAGATCAACCTATCGTTCTCACAAATACCCGGTCTTCACTACCGGTCTTCAATGCTATCCATTACGTCGTATCACTATTCGGAATGGGTAATCCGAATAACGAGCGCAATAATTTAAAAATAAGTAGCATTTCAATTTCAACCAATTCACAACAAATACCTATTCAAAGGTCAATATTTGATAGTCGGTTATTTAACTATCAATCAAGATTCACAACATTACCCGATTTCAAATAATTTCCCAAATCATTTATTTTCAAAAATATCTTTATAAGATATATATATATATCCCACACTTCAACCATTTGAAAACCAATTTCAAATAAATTTACACCCTTACAACTTTCATTTCAAAATGGTTCATTTAAACCAATTAAATAAATCCTTAACGATTTATTAAATTTACGTTCCAAATCCGTAAATTAATTTCCACACTTCAAAATAAATCAACGTTTATTTTTAACTAATTTTCCTTTCTTTATAAATTCCATAGTGAATTTACAATTCCAAAATATCTATGAATATACGATTTTTAAATCGATTTCTAATATTCATTTTCAATTTATCTTTAAAAGATAAAATCTCAAACATTCACTTCATATTGGAAAAACATTTCCATACTTATTTAATAATAAGCAATTCATCAATCTATTTATTTTCAACATTTTGAAAATATTCGATATACTTAAATCGAAATTAAGTATATATTTCATTTTTTAAGAAATCATTCTCTTAAACACATTTATTTGGGTCAAAACGAATGTTACGTAAAACATCGTTACGACAACCCAAAATCAATAGTATAGGGATTCGAGCTTAAATAGATATATAAATCCCAATACTATATATAAAACATTTCCTTTCGGAAATCATTTACTATAACAACAGTGTTATAGTCCACCATAACACATTTTAAAACGTTTTTGAATCGTTTTAATTCTATTTAAAACATCACTTTTCCAAAATATTTCTTTAATATATTATTCACTGTCCAAAATCGTGAATATATTTCCTTATCCAAATTCAACATTTCTACATATTTTATTTAAAGGATTATCCACTGTCCAAAATCGTGAATATATTTCCTTATCCAAATTCAACATTTTTACATATTTTATTTAAAGGATTATCTACTGTCCAAAATCGTGAATATATTTCCTTATTCAAATTCAACATTTCTACATATTTTATTTAAAGGATTATCCACTGTCCAAAATCGTGGATATATTTCCTTTAATAAGCTATAATAATTAACTTATCAAAATAAGTCGATTTCGAATTTATAAACAACGTTTATAAGTTCGATTTATATTCTATAACAACTTCAACTTAGAAAATCACTTTATTAACAAATTCTATCCATATTCTATTTACACGCAAAAATTCAATTTATAAGTTAATTACTTATAAATCTTTTATTTTATAAATCTATTCATTTCATAACTTCACAATTTATAAATCTATAAATTTTATTCACTTGTGAAATCCATTTATACTTCATTTTAACACTTATAAAAACTTGTTTTATAATTCCAATATTTTAATTTATAAATATCAATTTTATAAATATTTTATATAATTCATTTATAATAATTCAAAAATCCCAATTTAAACCATTTTATAAATTTATCAACTATTTATCTAAAAAATCACATTTTGGTTATATTTCTCAAAAATCATAATTTTTATAACATATAAATTACAACGTTTTATTCATTTAAAATGAATCAATTTCAAAATTAAATTTTATTATGAATTCTCAACTTAAATTTTCAAAAACCAAATTTTATTTATTTTCGGCATCTAATGATACCAAAATATATTCGGCTAAAATTTAGCCTTTAACAATCTCAATCACAAAGATAATTACGCAGATTATAAATAGATCAATAAATAGACCAACACACAACATTGAAACCAATTCAAATGTTTGAGGAATCCAGTTGGATCCCTCCAACCTGTTTTCCTGCATCCAAAGATGTTAACACAATACCAATTTCGCTTCAAGACGAAATATCGCGGTATATGGGATTTACAAAATACTATCCGCTTAATAGACGGCGCAATAGGGTCTATCCGCTATATAATGTGGGAAATCAACTCCAAGTACATATATAACACCAATTTCACTATACGGTGAAATATTCGCGGTATATGCTTTTAATAAATAACCTCCGCTTACTAACGGCGTATAATGTCTATTTTAACAATCAACAGATAATAATTTATCATTCAGGCATACAATCAACAATTTTAAATCTAACTATTTAAGATTAAAATCGAAACTAATTCGATTGAGTGAGAAGTTCTCACCTTGATTTCAATTTCGTTTCAGCGTTTTATTTCGAATAAAATTAAACGTGCGTTTAATTTTACCCGAAATTTACACTAGCTCCAAAAGACTCCAAACCAGCTTCATCGTGTAGTGCTCGACAAAACGAAGCCAACGCAACTAGTTTCGCGCAATTCTGACCTCGTATGAACAAGTTATTGATTTTTAAAGTTTGAACCAATTTAAAAATATAATAAATCAACATTTCCTTTTATTATTTTTACAACCTCATCATCTAGCCGTGCATTCCTTTCCCCCCAGATCAGAGCCGTTCCCTAAAGCTTCTTCCCCAAACACGCATAGCATCTCCAGGTCTTCACGCGTGAAACAAACCCAAATCAAACCGCCTAGGGTTCCAAATCGCGGCCACCACGAACGTTTTCAAGTCGATCAGGATACATCATTCGAACGCTCCACTCGAGGGCTACCTTCGGTCCAGATGAGGCCAAGCTCGGTCGTGCAATCATCATGAAAAACACGTGTAAACGTGAGACCTTATCGGGAATTTTGCCATTGATTTACTCGACCTTAAACGATCATCACCGTTGATCTGAAAGAACTCGATGAGATCTACAATATTGTAGTTGGACATTTCTCCCAATTGTTAGAATATTGCGAGATATTTGGGGAAGAATACTGGTGATTTTCGGCCATTGATGGCTTTAAGTGGCGGCTATGAATTTAGGGTTAGGGTTTCCTCAAATGAAAAGAGAGGGTTCCTTTTTATAGAAAACCGACGAAACACTATTCATCTCGGATTTTCCGAACTCCAAATCTCGGGCGGTGAATGGCGTTTCTAGGGCTTACCTCGCGTTCTGGACACAATGGAATAGGTTTAGGGAGCCAATTCGATCATCTATGCGAGTTACGGCAATAAACGATCAATTTAAATTAAATCGATTTAAACTAATTTCTAGGCATTTTGGCTTGCCCCGGACAAACGGTATATCCGATTGACACAAAATTTGAAACCATACAATAATATCACATTACGGATTTGATGAAACTGGTTTCGTCGAAATCCGAGACTGTTTGAAAAATGACTGTTTTAACTCGCCAAATTAATATTAAAATTTTTTTTGATGCGTTTCGAGCTGCCACGGTCAAACGAAAACTTCAATTGCTACGAAAATTGAAATCCGATAATAACAACTATTATGGATCCAATGAAACTAGTTTCGTCCAATTCTGAGACTGTTTGAAAATTGGCTATTTTTCAGTCGATAATTAAATATTAAAATATTCAATTTTCACAAATTAACTTTTAATTCAATTTTAAAAGTTCACAAACATTGTTCTAACTCCAATATGATTAAATAAAATTTTACAAATCATTTTCAATCATATTAAACGCGATTTTCAATTATTTCTGTAATTTCAACTATTAAATTATCGATTTAATTATCCAATTAAATCTAATTATTCGAAATAAAATTTATTCGACTTATAAATTTCACTTATTAATATTTAAAATCAATTAAATATTCAATTTTTTTATTAACAAAAATTCTGGGTCGTTACAGTATTGAAAATGGTTTATATAGTAAAACAACATGAAAAATAAAAGTAATTTAAGCATTTAAAAGATAGGTTTTTAAATAGTTTATATGATAAGATAATTTATTTTGAAAATAGTTTCAAAGTTAAACTGATACAATTCCAATTTTTTCCAATTCAAAACAATTCAATTTCCATTTCAATTTAATCGATTCCATCCCATTTTCAATTCGAATTAATTTCGATTCCAATTTCAAATCAAATCGATCTCAATTTCAAATTAATTTCAATTTCAATTCCAAATAGATTTCAACTTCAACTATTTGATTCAATGGTTAAATTTCAACTCAATTCTCAATTTTAAACCATTTCAACTTATATCAAATTTCAAGCTCAATTTTCAAGTATCGATTCAAAACACTTAAACTAACTAACCTTCAATATCCAATTAAAAAAAAATCCAAATCTTCAAATAAAATACAAATATGAGCTTAATTTCAAAATACCGTTTTATATCACTTTTACTTAGCAATATTGAAAGTCGAATAAAAATCCAATCTTTCAAAACAAATCAATTTTTGATATTCAAATCATATTTAGATTATAACTTCAAAATCTCAACTTTAATTATTTAAGCGATTCCTGTTATCAACTTAAATTTCAACACTTCGAGCTCAAGTTCAAAAATAGTTCGATTTTCATAAATTTGATTTTTTTATTTCTTAAAATCAAATCATTTAAATAATTTCAATTTGTTTTTAACCAATCCGGTGTCCATATATAGTTTTCTATTCTATTACTAAGTGAATCATTTATTCCAATTTAATTTCGGGTTGGATATATATCATTTTAATCTAAAATAAATGCCACAGGTGTATATCATTTCAACCTATTTCTTAACTTATTCGAGATAATTCAATTTATAGTTTTATATACTGTAAATAATACAGGATGATAACAGGATATAACAAAATAAATAAACATCCAAAATATCAACTAACAACATCCATCGAAATCAATTATCCAAACAATCAACAAATTCACAATTCATAGTTATAAATATTGGGTATTTTACTGGTAATTAACCATTAATTCAAATTCTATCATTAATTAAGATGTCCATTTAAATGTTAATTAAATTTATCAAAAAAAAAATCAATAAATTCAATTCACTTCACGATTTAAATTTTACTAACATAAGAATATATTTGTCAAACATGAGCGTATAAAACACTCACTTTTTATTTGAAACTGAAAATAATTTCAGCTTCAAATAAATTCCAGACCAACCCCGTGACATAACCTTAATCGATACGGTTCCAACGCCCCTTGTTTCGTCTCAATCAGACCTCACACGAAGAAGATACACATTTTTAAAGATTTGAATATGATTTATTTAATTATTTTTTTATTATTATAAACCTCATCAGGGCCGTCCATTCCAGATCAAGCAAATCATCGCCGTGTATATTGTAATGACTCGGATTTTTCATTGTTCGATTTTGAATACTTAAATGGTTTAAATATTGGATTTGGAATTATAATTTAGTTATTAAGATTTTAAAATTGAAATTTCAAGTGAATTCGTAAATATTTGAAATCATCAGTTTATTCGACGCGTTTAATAGCGATCTAGGGAAAAGTTTAGGAATTCGACGAAACCAGTTCCATTGGATCCGTAATATTATATTATTATCGGTTCCCAAATTTCAAAGTGTTTGGAGTTATCATTTGGTCGTCCGGAATAGAAACACGCAGAAATAATTAAATTTAATTTAGTTTGAATAGTCGATTTCAATGGCTATCTTCCACATACGATCGAGTTAGGACTCGAGACTTGTTCTATTAAGTTAAGAATAGTGGTATAATATAAGAAACACTAAGCGACACACCTCCATAGAGGTTCAGGATTTTTATTTATGCAAAAGAGTTATTTTGATTATAATATTATTAAAAAAATAAACTGAAGTCAAACTTGGCCTATCGTATTACCGAAGCCACCTCCTTTCCTTTTAAATAAAGCGATTTCTTTTCTCCTTTATCTTCCTTCTAACGAAACCAACAAATAAAAAAAATCGATTTCATCTCAAATCAAAAATCACAAAAAAGAAAGCAATCACACGATAAATCACAATGGCGAGAGGGTGGGTGGCAGAAATGGTCACGATGATCGACAGTGGGAGGGTGTCGTGAGCTAGGGTTTACTCTGGGCGATGATTGTGAGGCTTATTGGACGTGAAGTTGGATGGCACTTCTCAGTTGTGGATTCATGAATGGTAGGCGCAGCGGTGAAGGAAAGAAGGGGAACGGTGATGGTTGTCATCTTTTTTGCATGTCCAGGCAGTGATGATGCGGTCACGCACGAGTGAACTGGAAGAGGCAGCCTAGGAAAGGTTCGATTTGGAGCACGTGCCGGTGGATGGTCATTGTGGTGGCCGTAGTTTGAAGGAGCAGAGATTGTTTTTGGGTGTTTAAGCGTGCAGGCGAGAATTTTTGGAGAGATGAGTTATCTTGGTAGTAAGGCAATTTTTGTTTAAAAACATATTTTGAATTTAAGTCAATTTAAATTTAAATTGAATATGTCAATGATAGTTTAAATTATTTCAATTGTTAATAAATTTGTAATTTATTTATACGAGGTTTAGAAATCGTGAAAACAAGTCGGGTTTGGATCGAATTGCAAAATAAAAATCAAGGTAAAGAATTCTTACTTACTTAGATTACCAAGTTTAATTTTAAATAGTTAAATTAATTATGGATGTTGGTTGAATTTATTAGTCATTATCTATTGAATGATATATATATATATAGTAGTATATATATTAGTAGTTGGATATATACTCACAGATTGGAGTGGATGAGACCCTATGCACCCCGCATAATAGCGGATAACCCTATACTACCGCGATATCCCGCCTCAAAGTGGGATTCGTATTTTATGTTGTATTAACATCTGTGGATGCAGGGAAAATAGTTTGGAGGGATCCAACTGGATTCCTCAAATTTATATTGAATTGTTTATCATATATAATAATATATGATGTGTTAGAATAATCTATTATGGATTATAGTTGTGATGTGAATTATTGGATGCTATTGTAGCACTAGATTGAATTTTGGTATTTTAAATACCATAAATATTATTTTTAAATTTTTAAGAAATTAAAAGGAGATTTTAAATATAAAAATAATTGCATCGAAAATGAGGTTATTTAAAAAGAAAGTGATTGGATAAACAATAAGTTTTGATTTTAGTTGAACTGAACAAATCCGTAGATTTTCAAACAGATTTTTTTTTTAAGTCTAAATAAAGGATTTTTAAATGATATCTGAAAATATAAAAAGGAGTTGAAATTGATATTAAAAATTATATAGATAGGATAAATGAAACTTAGAAGGAATGGATTTATAAAATTGAATTTATAAGCAAGGATTATTTTCATAAAAAAGTTAAACTAAGATGAATTATAAATTTCTAAACGATGTTTATAATAAAGGAAAATGATATCAAGTGATAATTTGGAAATATAATTTCATGGGTGAATTTATATTAGAATATGGAAACATGATTGAGATAAATAGGGAATACGATTTTTGGAAGTGGAAATGGTTAGGAGAATCGGAAGGAAATCGATGGGTTGTGAATCGAGAGGAATTTATAAATTCAATTTGGTCATTGAGATTTAAAAAATATATTTTTATTTAGAAGTTAAGTTTGTTTTCAAAAGGGAAATTTTATTTATTTAATTATGAAATATTAAACTATTTAGTATTGGAATATTTCAGAATGTAGGGTTATTCAAATATTTAATATTTATTGAAATAAATTCTATTTTTTATAATCAGTTTTGTAAATCAATTAGTTGTTTAGAAATGAATTGGAAATTAATTATTGATGTTATATAAAGTGTTTTAATATTTTAAATAATTATTTAAATATCCTTTTTTTAAAATAAATTAAATATTTAAAAATACTTATTATATATATATAGTATTGAAATGATTGAAATTTATTTATAAATCCTCTCGAGATTTGTGAACAAGGTTTATAAACGTATATGATGTTAGTGAGAGGAATTTTATAAGGGATTTGGAAGAAATGGAATTCAAAAATGTTGAATATGGAAACTTTGAAAATGAAATCCAAATTCATAAAAGAAGCTATAATTTATTTAATGGGGCTATAAATAAGTATGCTGTGTTTTGGAAATTGTAAAAGGGAATTTATTAATGATTCCGGAGACTTGTGAGACAAGTTACGAAATTTTCTCTGAAGCATGATATTTGAAATGATTGTGGAAAATAAGACTTATAAATGTTTTTTTTTTCTAAGTATAAAAATGGAAATTTGAAAATATTTCTAAGTATTCAAATGGTTTAGAAACATCCTATATGGATTTAAATATTTAAAATTGTTTTTAAATATTAGGATGTGGAAAGGAATTTGAATATGTGCCTTTGTAAAGGTACTTTGGAAATGAATATTTTGGAATAAATTATATTATGGGCCTAATGACTGCTTATGGATGTTATTTGATAGTTAAATAACTGACTATCAAATATTAGCCAATTTCGTTAATCGTTCGAAGAGACCGGGATCGTATTTAATTATCCAAAAACCACTTCGATCCAGTTTGAACGTTATGAATGGAAATCGTGAAGATAGTGAAGACGGTATTTTCGTTTGTATAGACCCAGGACAACTTGTATGGATGAATGCTATCAGAACATCATCATTGGAGGACGATGAGCATTCTAAGTGAATATGTTCTTGAAAGGTAACATTAGCTTCAGGCCTCATCAATCGAGAATGACTAAAACTAGGGAGATACAGCAAGGCTAAGTAGGTCGCACCCAATTAGGGTATGTTATCACTTTTCTAGATGCTCTCAGAATTATATGTAAATTATGGATATGGTTGTGCATGAAAAAGGGTGTGCTTGATTTTTTAAGGGTGGGAACACTCGGGGTGATAACATATTCGGTACTATTTAGGTTTAGGGTATATCGGTCTTTTGTAGTAGGGGATCCCGGTGAGGTCCTCGGTACATTTCTCTAGAGGTGTACTGTGATGGGAGGTACCTCAATAGCCCAGTCATTGCATGAGATCCATTCTCCAACACGAGCCTTTACGGTTCTGTTTGTAGAGCCTAGTATGATGGAATTTAATTAATGTAACAATTTCAGCTATTTGAATAAGTATTTGTACTTAGACACTATTATAATATCACTGGATTTTCTACAAAATGTTTGGGTTATCGTAAGGGAAAACCCGTCGTGTTTATGTGTGACGTGGTCTTACGAGATACCTTTGTTTTTCCAAGGGTTTTGATAACTTTAATAATTCAAATTGAGTGTGTTTTTCTCACGCTGGTTTTCCAGACTGACTCGGGTGTTATTTTATTATAATGCTCGGGTCAGACTGAGTATTATAGATTTAGGATAGGTTGCTATAGATCTTAGGAGACGATCAGGGTGACAGAGACGTATCTCTATACTTGGATTATATTTCTGCTATATGAGGACAAGTTATTATAACTATCCAGTTTGATGTATCGATTGTTGTACTTAGACGATTGTAAGTATATAGCAGTTACATGTTTCTTTGCATAAAAATATGTTATTATATATTATATTTTGTTCCGCTGCTTTTGTGAGATTCTGTGTTGTTGTTCTATTTTCTTCTATATCTTTCTTCTTTTTTACCCAATTTTGTCGCTCTTTCATACAAATTGGGTTGAACAAGAGTGAATCATTATCAACTCAAAGCATGCGAAGTGGCCTCGTAATTTTACTAAATCGTTTAATTTACTTTCTCATACGTCCGAAAAAGAATCAAAGTAATTAAAATTAATAAAATTAATAATAATATATTTTACTAAATATATATAAATGTCTCTGTGTATATATTTAGTAAAATATATTATTATTAATTTTATTAATTTTAATTACTTTGATTCTTTTTCGGACGTATGAGAAAGTAAATTAAACGATTTAAGCCGCTACATTTGGTATCAGAGCTGAAGGTTAAGCGAGAACCTTGGTTTTAGTGGGGATTACTCACTAGAGATAGGGTCAGGAGCGCCCTAGAATGAGTTTGAGTGTATTAATAGATATGAGCACGTATTTGTTTGTGAATATAAATTGTTTTATATTGAGTTAATTTATTTGTTGAGTGGTATATAAATTCTGGCCGAATAGTGGGACACCACTAAATTGATGGGAGTTTCTAAACACTTAAACATGGTAAACCGACACAATATTATTTTGAAGTAGGTGAATGAAATAATTTTACTCAAACTATATTTTGATATAAAAAGAATAATTTTTTAAGTGATGTGTTTGGATGATGATATTATAATCAAAATAAGATTATAAAATTGGAAATGGTTTATAAAAACCAAAATTAAATTTGAATAAGAATGAATTATACAATTGAGTTAAAACTAAAAATTGGATTCAAACCAAAATTTAGAAATTTAAATCCTAGAAAGTTGGAAACTATTTTTTGAAGTGTTGCAAAAATAAAATGGTACTATTTTGAAAATATTTTTGGGATAAAAATGATTTTAAAGGGATTTTGGAAAGTGACAAAGCACTGAAATCACTTCAGTCGTTGGAAAATTATCCCAGTGATGACTGGAACATCATCAATAATCATTTTTGAGTTTCTAGGTGATGGATTGCTACTATAGTAATTTGATATGGAGATTTGTGTTTGGTAAACATGTGTTGTTTGGAAATTCGAAGGGAATTATTTTAGATAAAATCAAGCTGATTTTTGAAAGTTGAAGAAAATGGTTTATTAAAACAGAGTTATATATATATATATATATATATAGATAATTTCAAACGGTTTGAAATAAGTACCGGGTGTTTGAATTTTGAAATTTCTAATTAAATGAGAAGTGAAATCCAAAGAGAATAAGTTTTTGAAATAAAACTTGGAAAAAGTGTAGTTCAAGATGAAATTAAAATTTAACTCATGTAAGTTAAATAAATTAGATTTGCTAAAGAAATTTGTTTTAACTTAAGCAAAGTAAAGTAAATCAATAAATAAAGTGATTATAATCAATGGAATGGAATTAATAAAATGTAATGAGGTTAACTAAATATAAAAGCATATGAACATGAATAAGTGAATGGAATAAATAAATATAAGTAAAGAAGTGTGGATAATTTTGCAATTGGAATTGAATTCTTATTTGATTAAATTGAATGAGTTAAAAATAAATTTTTTTGGAGTGAAATTAATTCAAGTATGGATAACTCGAATTTAGTTTCGAAATATTGGTTAAAAAGAATTGAAATTTAAATAAAAAGTGAATTGATTTAAATCATATTTAATTGAATTAAACATGTAAATGTGAATTATAAAGTGACTATATAATTATGCGTTATAAAATTGAATTGGATAGGAATAATATTGAAGTGAACATAAATTTTGAGTTGTGAAATAATTATATAACCATAAGGTAAAAATTTGATGAAATAAAATTTACGTGAAAAATTGGAATTGTGAATAAATAAATTTGAATAGCTTATAAAATTTGAAATTAACTGTAACAACCCGGTTTTTTCACATCAATTAATAATCGATATCTAGACGATTAATATTGTTGCAAATTGCCATTTGAAGTTTTTAAATTTGAATTTAAAATTCTTTTACAAATTTTTAGTAAAATTAAAGGGCTTTAAAAATTATTTGACCCACTTTTCTTTGGTGTCGTGATAATTATTCACACCGGCCCAACAAACCCCCTTTCCTCCATCTTCATTTTCGTTCGACCTGACCCCCTTTCTCATTTTCATTTTTTTAAAAACCCTAAACAAAACAAGATAATGGCGGCTCGTTCTTCTTCAAATTGGTCTTCCGTGAATTCGAAGATGGCTTGCTCGATTCTTCGATCGCCCCGGCTTCGTCTCTGAGATGCTCGACTGCTTCAATTCGTCGACAAGGTGAGTGACATTCCTCACTTACATCTAATTCATCTCCATGCTTCGGCAGTGTAATTTGTGTGAATGTTGATGGTTTTATTTGACTTGTTCGATTTTCTCTGCTTAATTGGTTTTCGTTGTTTCGGCTTCGATTTGATTTTTGTTCGATGCTGATACTTTTCTGCCTTGAGTTTTTGGGGCTGTTGATTTAGTTTCCATGACTTTCATTGTTCATGGTTGACTTTTATTTTCTGTAGTATTTTTTTTCGAGGCCTTCATTGCACACTAGTCACTGAGCATGTTGTAGCTGGTAATTGCATTTATCATCTTCACTATGACCTGTTTCACTGTCATGTTTGCCTTCGAGCTCCTTGATGATTGCACTGCTTCATCATGGCACTTAACCTATTTCGATTTGGGCACTGTCTCGTAAAACATGTCTAATTAAAACTGCTGCCTGATTTTGTTATAACAGTAACATGCTTCGTTCCATCACTGCATTTTCATCACGGCTGTTGTTTCACTGTCTTCAATGAATCTGGGGGTTATCTCGAGTTTGCACTTGCATATCCACTTTGAATAGCTATATCACTGCATTTCATGTTGTGCTTGTTAATTTCTGTTTTCGGTGGAATTTTGTGTTGAAGACATCAAACTTCGACATCCTTGGGCATACGATTACTTGCAGCCATGATTTGGTATATTTGGATTTCCTGTATATCCTATTTCTAATTCATATTAAACTTGGTTTCTGTGAAAATTATTTGAGACAAGAATCTCACTTTCATTCTTCTGATAGCTTCGGCCACTGCCTTGCTCAGCTTGAAATTTCTGCATTAATTTGATTAGAAACTGTGTTGGCCTTGCTATGACTTGGTTTTGTTTTCTCAGCCCAGGCATTCTTGCACATTTGGTTACATTCTCGGACATTTTGGTGGTAGCTGCTGTTATTGGCTATACTTGATTATTTTTGAATCAGTCCCCGAGCAGTTTTGATTTTCATGGTCATTTGTTCATGATACATTTGTTATTTTCACATTAAGCATTCTGATCTGTGAAGCATTTTGATCATTATATGTTGACTCAAGTCTTCAATTGATATTGATCTTCATATATGTTCAAATATACAGTTTTGAGTTTGGGCATTGATGTTGGTCTTTGTCTGGTGCTATTTCATGTTCCTCTATGGTTAGCATTATGTAGTTGCCACTATGTAGCATTTAGTCTCGGTGGTTGTTACTGCAATCATGTTGCAGTTCTGCCTTGTATTTGCAGTGCCTCATTGTCACTCCATATATATAATTTGCAGTTGCATTTTTGCATTGTGTTGCCTGGCCTTTCTAACTGTGCAGCCTTACCCCCTGCTACATTCGTTTGATTGTTGTATTTGGGTTTTCGGCTGCAGTTTGTGGTCAACTTTTCTTGACCACTTGGGCATTTCTCTGCCTGTTTCGAATTTTTTTGGTTTCCGTTTCTTGAGACAGCCAACCACTTCAATTCACTTGGTTGAAACTTTTCTCTACTGTCACTTGCTTATTGCATTTGTTGGCACTGTGAATTCTTAAGCATTGGCCTTTGTGCCTTATTGCTATTTCTGTATATGCTGTTGTGGCGAGGCAGTGTACGCGTGCGTGCACTACAGCCACACAGTATCGACATTTTGAATTGATATTTTAATTTTCATTGATTTTGGCTCGTTGATTTTTTTGGGTACAACGTCACTGTAGTGGCAAGGCAGTGCATGCAAGCGTGAACTGCAGCCACACGGTATGGCGTGTTTGATATTCTATTTGTTTTGACTTATGGATCTTTTTGCGTATTCCATATTCCATAGTGGCGAGGCAGTGCACGCGTGCGTGTACTGCAGCCCTACTTGAATTAATATTTTAATTGATATTTCAATGGTTTGAACTGTTTTGTTTATTTCAATTCAATATTCTGAATTGCATTCTGATTTGGTTTAATTACTGTCATCTATTCGTTATTTGATTATTATTGCTTCTGTGCATTAATAACTGAGTTTGAATTAGACTGACCCGGGTATTATTTTCTTTTGAATGTAATACTCGGGTCAGACCCGAGTTATTTCAGGTTGTAGATATTCTTCTTTGGGATGCTGCTAGAGCTATGAAGTTTTTTATATCTTTTGGAGTTGTCGTGTCATAGTATAGGTTGATATGTATTCATGTATATTAGTCGATAATGTACTTGTATATATAACTTCCTGAGTCGACTGTTGTAGTTGTATCACATGTACCGTGTCAAATGTGTTGTAACTGATATCAGTTATTATATATATGAGACTTTCTGTTTTATCTATGTTCCGCATTTATATTATCTGTGTTATTACTTTATATTTTTTGTCCTAGACTATTATAGCCACCGTATAGTAGCTTTGAGTTTGCATCGGCATGTCGGATTTCCTCCTGAAATGAAATGCACGTTTTTACTATCTGACATATCGGTGCTCGCACAAGGCAATTACACGGATGGTCGCTCCTCAACAGCCTTATTCTCCGTGCTAGTTGACAGCACTACACCGTAGTGTTCTTGGCTAGCGTGGGTATAGAGGTGGGGCGTTACAGCTTGGTATCAGAGCCAGGGGTTTAGGAAAAATATAAAACATAACTTAGACGGAACATGTGTTACAACTATTTGTCGATGTTTTATCTCTCATCTTTGCCTAAGATCATCTTTGATTTGTTAGGTATGAATTCCTAACTCTTATTCATGAGCATTGCTGCTATTCTCTGTCGCACTTGCTCATTTGAGTATGCACTGCTAAGTATTCTTGTGTATATGCTATACCAAGTTGCATATTGCTGCAACTCATACCCACTTCGATTTGAGCTCGCATTGTTTATTCGAACTGCTGTATATATGCATTCTTATCTCTGATTCGTGTACTTAATGCAGTTTCCATACAATTGGGTTTTTGGGTATCAATCTTTGAGACAAATTGCATTTCAATTGTCGACTCTGTCTGCTTATCCATGGTTTTTGGTTTTCATGTGCCTCTCTCTGATAGTTTTAAAATTTCTTTGGTATTAAAGAAATTGTCTTTGACTTTGCCTTGTCGATATCGACATTGACTTGACTTTTACTTTTGTTAAAGTCATTCATGCATTTATGCTCGTTTTGCTTTGTCTTTCCAATTGTTGATCGATTCTTGCTAATTCCCCGATTTGTTGCTATCATTTATTAGCAACTTTGATAACATTTTCTTCGGGATTTTCGTGAACATACCTTTTGATGGGTACAGTATCGACAATTGGAATTGATATTTCAATTACTTGAATTGTTTTATGTGTTCAATTCAATATTCTGAAATTGACGTTTTTATTTGGTTTCCAAATTATAATCGATTTCATTCGATTCTATTCACGTCTTCGTATGTGAATTCTTGTGATTGATTGTCCCTACAATCATTTTTCTGATTTGTCACTTTAAAAATATAAAGGTTTTAATACTAGTAGTAAATATTAAAACTCTTTTATCAAAATAATTTCAACACTATTTTTAATTATAAAGCTCGTTTTCTTAAACCGTTTTCCAATCTACTAGTATCTACAAATCTTTATTCCACACGTACGAGAAATCTAATTAAACGGCTTAGTAAAACAAGTGGTATGAAACGCTTGTTGTTTACTTCGTCGGTTAATTTTTGGACTTGTTCGATTGAACCTCTTGTGACAATTTTATTAGTGAAGATTTACAGTTTGTTCGTAAATATTTAAGTTAAGCAAGTGGTTATGGGACATGAAGCTAAACTTTTATATTTACTAGCTTAGTTTAATTAACACTCCTCGTTGATCATGACGATCATTCTTATGATTTAGACTAGCAATTGAGCTATGTCTTTTTATTTGCGAGGTTAGACTAGACACCACTTGTGTGATTCCACTCACGCATACCTTTTTGCTTTTTGGTTAGTCTTGACCTCAATCTGTGTGATTCCATTCACACATGCTTAGTGTAATTGACACTCCTCGTTGATCATGATGATCATTCTGATGGTCAGACTAGACACAACTTGTGTGATTCCATTCACACATACCTTTCTGCTTTTTGTTAGTCTTGACCTCAATCTGTGTGATTCCATTCACACATGTGGGGTAGCTCCCCTTGGTCTTCGGACCGTCATGTGATAGGCCTCTTTCCCTTTTTCTGTGATTTCTAGATTCCTTATGTTGATTTCTGGAAATTTTATGCTTCACCTATTTTTGTGCATTGGTGAATTCATATGTTATTGATTTGTCATGAGTACAAATTTGGGGTATGATACCTCTTTGGATCTTTGAGAAAATTCTTGTGATATTGATTATCTCTTATCGGTTGATCTCCTATTGATCATAATTTGCATACTTATAGTCGTATGTCAGTATGGATATTTCATATTTATGCCATACCTCTTATCGGTTGATCTCCTATTGATCATTATTTACATACTTATAGTAGTATGTCATTATGGATATTTTATGTTATGCCATATCTTTTATTCTATGTCATACTCCCGCTGGAGTTTTCATACTCCCGTTTGAGTTTTCATACTCCCGTTTGAGTTTTCATACTCCCGTTTGAGTTTTCATACTCATTTTGTAATTTCTGATTATCTTTTTTGATAATCAGATATTTCTTGTTTCTGATTTATCGCTTGTGATAATCAGATATTTGAGGTTTAATTATCGTTTGAGATAATTAAATATTTTTTTGATTTGATTATCGTTTGAGATAATTAAATATTTGTGATTTGAAATTTCCGATTATCGTTTTTTTGATAATCTGGTTGATTTGAAATTTGATTATCGTTTGTGATAATTGAATATTACTGATAATTGCATTTATTCAGTTTATTTCATCTATTTTTAGAAGATGATTTTGTGCTTGTATTGCCCATCGAGTACTTTAAGAATTTTGGTCGATGCGCTTGATCAACGTTATCGATAGGAATCTTCTAGACGCTTTGATGAGATAATCAGACACAATAAATTAAATTATAAAATGTAAATTTTTCTGAAAAGATAATTACATAAAGTAAATTTTAAATTTCGAAAGCTTTAGCTTTTCGGGTAAGAATATTATTTAAAACAACTCTTTTCCGATACTTCTATTCTTGCGATTCCCGAGGGGAACCAAGACTTTATAGTTTGTACCAATGCTAATCGTATTGGTTTGCATGCCATTCTCTTACATAAGAGAACATGCTGTCTCTTGTGTTTCTAAATCATTAATGCCTATTGAGACTAGATATGTCACTCATGATCTAGTGCTCTTGGCTATTGATTTCGTTCTTCAAAATTTGGCATCATTATTTTCGTGTGAGAAATTTGTTCTCTACCCTGATCATGAATCTTGGGAATATTTATTTTCTCATAAGGAACTTAATTTACGTCAACCACGTTGACTCGAGTTTCTTATATATCTCATGATCTTGATATTCTTTACACTCCCGGATGGGAAATCGTGTTGCCGATGCACTTAGTCGTAGGCAACAAGTGGTTGTTTCTTTGATGATGTCCGGATGGAATCATCTTTTTACCAAGTTCATCAGACGTTTCGATGTACTTCGTTTAGTTGAGCTTCGTCTCATTCCTTTTATGGACTTACGTCTGATATTCTTTTATGTTAATCGGTTCATCGGATGTACCGTTATTGTACTATATCGATGTCCCGACTTTTCGGTTCATTGGACGTACCGTTTTTGTACTACGTCGGGCTTTCGAATTAATGAAGCTTTGATTCATCTGGCGTATGGCTATTGTACTACGCTGTTGTTCCAAATTATTCATGTCTCACCTATGAAAGGTGTTGTGCGTTTCAGTCGGTCGGGAAAGTTAGTGCCTCGATATATTGGGCCATTTCCTATCACTGAACGTATTGGTTTCTTGGCTTATCGCCTCTTATTACCGGCTCAATTTTCTGTTATTCATGACGTGTTTCACGCGTCTTCCTTCTACGGAAATGCCTTAGGGATTCCGATTTTATTCTTGAGCCTGGTATTATTGAAGAAATTGAAGTTTCACCAGATTTGACTTTGAGCAACATTCTATTCACATCAATGTTTCGGGGATTCTGCACCTTCGAAATACAGATGTTCTTCTCGTGAAAGTTCAGTGTTCTCAAGTCCTATGGATTTCACTTTGGAATCTAGAGAATTCATCGAGCAAACACGTTCAGGCTTTCTCTTTCATGCTCTATATGGTGAACTTCTTATTTTCAAATTTCGTCATTTTATGATGATATGTTTTTATGGTTGTTACCTTTTGCCCATTTATTCCTTAAGATTGCGAGGACGCAATTTCTTTAAGGAGGGGAGTCTGTAACAACCCGGTTTTTTCGCATCAATTAATAATCGATATCTAGACGATTAATATTGTTGCAAATTGCCATTTGAAGTTTTTAAATTTGAATTTAAAATTCTTTTACAAATTTTTAGTAAAATTAAAGGGCTTTAAAAATTATTTGACCCACTTTTCTTTGGTGCCGTGATAATTATTCACACCGGCCCAATAAACCCCCTTTCCTCCATCTTCATTTTCGTTCGACCCGACCCCCTTTCTCATTTTCATTTTTTTTTAAATCCTAAACAAAACGAGATAATGGCGGCTCGTTCTTCTTCAAATTGGGCTTCCGTGATTTCGAAGATGGCTTGCTCGATTCTTCGATCGCCCCGGCTTCGTCTCTGAGATGCTCGACTGCTTCAATTCGTCGACAAGGTGAGTGACATTCCTCACTCACATCTAATTCTTCTCCATGCTTCGGCAGTGTAATTTCGTGTGAATGTTGATGGTTTTATTTGACTTGTTCGATTTTCTCTGCTTAATTGGTTTTCGTTGTTTCGGCTTCGATTTGATTTTTGTTCGATGCTGATACTTTTCTGCCTTGAGGTTTTGGGGCTGTTGATTTTGATTCCATGACTTTCATTGTTCATGGTTGACTTTTATTTTCTGTAGTATTTTTTTTCGAGGCCTTCATTGCACACTAGTCACTGAGCATGTTGTAGCTGGTCATTGCATTTGTCATCTTCACTATGACCTGTTCCACTGTCATGTTTGCCTTCGAGCTCCTTGATGATTGCACTGCTTCATCATGGCACTTGACCTATTTCGATTTGGGCACTGTCTCATAAAACATGTCTAATTAAAATTGCTGCCTGATTTTGTTATAACAGTAACATGCTTTGTTCCATCACTGCATTTTCATCATGGCTGTTGTTTCACTGTCTTCAGTGAATCTGGGGTTATCTCGAGTTTGCACTTGCATATCCACTTTAAATAGCTATATCACTGCATTTCATGTTGTGCTTGTTAATTTCTGTTTCCGGTGGAATTTTGTGTTGAAGACATCAAACTTCGACATCCTTGGGCATACGATTACTTGCAGCCATGATTTGGTATATTTGGATTTCCTGTATATCCTATTTCTAATTCATATTAAACTTGGTTTCTGTGAAAACTATTTGAGACAAGAATCTCACTTTCATTCTTCTGATAGCTTCGGCCACTGCCTTGCTCAGCTTGAAATTTCTGCATTAATTTGATTAGAAACTGTGTTGGCCTTGCTATGACTTGGTTTTGTTTCTCAGCCCAGGCATTCTTGTACATTTGGTTACATTCTCGGACATTTTGGTGGTAGCTGCTGTTATTGGCTATACTTGATTATTTTTAAATCAGTCCCCGAGCAGTTTTGATTTTCATGGTCATTTGTTCATGATACATTTGTTATTTTCACTTTGAGCATTCTGATCTGTGAAGCATTTTGATCATTATATGTTGACTCAAGTCTTCAATTGATATTGATCTTCATATCTGTACAAATATACAGTTTTGAGTTTGGGCATTGATGTTGGTCTTTGTCTGGTGCTATTTCATATTCCTCTATGGTTAGCATTGTGTAGTTGCCACTATGTAGCATTTAGTCTCGGTGGTTGTTACTGCAATCATGTTGCAGTTCTGCCTTGTATTTGCAGTGCCTCATTGTCACTCCATATATATAATTTGCAGTTGCATTTTTGCATTGTGTTGCCTGGCCTTTCTAACTGTGCAGCCTTACCCCCTGCTGCATTCGTTTGATTGTTGTATTTGGGTTTTCGGCTGCAGTTTGTGGTCATCTTTTCTTGACCACTTGGGCATTTCTCTGCCTGGTTCGAATTTGTTTGGTTGTCGTTTCTTGAGACAGCCAACCACTTCAATTCACTTGGTTGAAACTTTTCTCTACTGTCACTTGCTTATTGCATTTGTTGGCACTGTGAATTCTTAAGCATTGGCCTTTGTGCCTTATTGCTATTTCTGTATATGCTGTTGTGGCGAGGCAGTGTACGCGTGCGTGCACTGCAGCCATACAGTATCGACATTTTGAATTGATATTTTAATTTTCATTGATTTTGGCTCGTTGATTTTTTTGGGTACAACGTCACTGTAGTGGCAAGGCAGTGCACGCAAGCGTGAACTGCAGCCACACGGTATGGCGTGTTTGATATTCTATTTGTTTTGACTTATGGATCTTTTTGCGTATTCCATATTCCGTAGTGGCGAGGCAGTGCACGCGTGCGTGTACTGCAGCCCTACTTGAATTAATATTTTAATTGATATTTCAATGGTTTGAACTGTTTTGTTTATTTCAATTCAATATTCTGAATTGCATTCTGATTTGGTTTAATTACTGTCATCTATTCGTTATTTGATTATTATTGCTTCTGTGCATTAATAACTGAGTTTGAATTAGACTGACCCAGGTATTATTTTCTTTTGAATGTAATACTCGGGTCAGACACGAGTTATTTCAGGTTGTAGATATTCTGCTTTGGGATGCTGCTAGAGCTATGAAGTTTTTTTATATCTTTTGGAGTTGTCGTGTCATAGTATAGGTTGATATGTATTCATGTATATTAGTCGATAATGTACTTGTATATATAACTTCCTGAGTCGACTGTTGTAGTTGTATCACATGTACCGTGTCAAATGTATTGTAACTGATATCAGTTATTATATATATGAGACTTTCTGTTTTATCTATGTTCCGTATTTATATTATCTGTGTTATTACTTTATATTTTTTGTCCTAGACTATTATAGCCACCGTGTAGTAGCTTTGAGTTTGCATCGGCATGTCGGATTTCCTCCTGAAATGAAGTGCACGTTTTTACTATCTGACATATCGGTGCTCGCACAAGGCAATTACACGGATGGTCGCTCCTCAACAGCCTTATTCTCCGTGCTAGTTGACAGCACTACACCGTAGTGTTCTTGGCTAGCGTGGGTATAGAGGTGGGGCGTTACATTAATGGAATAAAAATATACTTAGGCTATAAATAGATTTATATTCTTGAGCTAAAAATAAAATGTGAATATACTCGAGTATAGAAATTATGGAATTGTGAAGGAAAGAAGTTGTGTAACTTATAAAATTGAGAAGTGAATTAGAAAACCCAAAATAAAAACGGTTTTGAAGGAATAAATATCTGAACTTGAATTATAAAAGGAATTTGAACTCAAGTAAATTAAATGAAGTGATTTTTTGAAATAAAAATCAGATATTGAAGTATAAATGAAGTGAACTAACTAGATAAATTAATTAGTTAATTGAATGCTGAAATGGTTATTTTATTAAATGAATGTCGCCGAATTTGCTAGAAAAATTGTCTTTGACGTAAACGGAAGTGAATGCAAGCAAATTGAGTTGTAAATCATTCGAATTGAATATGAAACGAATGAAAGTAATTAAATTAACATCGAGAACCTATAACTGCTTTTAAATATATGTTTGGCATGTGATTTATAAATTTGTGTGTTTAATCAGTTAAATGAATGAACTGTTAATGAATTTCATATTTTGGTACTTACGTGGTATAATTTAGTAAGTATAGATACCGGGAGGCTATTGGGCTAAATTTTGGGTTGCGTAATTGCATATTAAATAATCTCGCTTGCTTTAAAACGCTAAATAAATGTACGTTTTCGGATTTAAATACCGCAATGAATAAATATTGATATATATTTTTTTTTCTGACCGTGTGGCTCGATGTATATATTTTATCTCCCTTGTCATAATTCAAAAGGCTCTCCGTATAAGCGAGACTTTGCCAAAAAAATTCGGGAATTTAGAGTGTTAGAAAAATTTTGGAAATTTTAGAAAAAAATTTGTTAAATAAATGTTGATTTTTGAATTGCAACTGAAATAAAAAGTTTATGAATTAGAAATAGAAAATAATGTTTGGTAGAAACAAAAGGGTTTAGAAAAGTGCATGCCAAGTTTTATCTAAGTGAGTTTTGATAGGTTAATGGGTTTGGATCATTTGCCCTACCTTAGCAATTTCGGGGACGAACTCTTTCAAGGGGGAAGGAACGTAACGACCCGAATTTTTCGTCGCTCGATTTTGAATATTTAAATGGTTTAAATATTGGATTTGGAATTATATAGTAAGATTTAAAATTGAAATTTCAGGTGAATTCATAAAAATTTTTGAAATTATCAATTTAATTGAACGCGTTTAAATAGCGATCCGGAGCACAGTCTCAAAATTCGATGAAACTAGTTTCATTGGATTCGTAATATTGTATTATTGTCAGATTTCACATTTCGTAATGTTTGGAGTTATCGTTTGGGTCGTACAGAAACGCCTAGAAATAATTAAATTTAATTTAATTTAAATAGTCGATTTAAAAATTATCTTCCACATACGATGGAATGAGGAATCAGGACTTGTTCCATTGAGTTTGGAAAAAGGTATAACATTAGAAACGCTAGGCAGCACGCCTCAATAAGGATTCAGGATTTTGAGTTATGCAAACGGGTTATTTTAATAATAATATTAGTAAAAAAATAAACCGAAGCTAAACATGGCTTATCGTATAACCAAAGCCACCTCCTTTCCTTTTGAATAATGCGAGTTCTTTTCTTTTTTATCTTCTTTCCAACGAAATCAGCAAATAAAAAAATTCGTCTTCATCTCAAATCAAAAGTTGCGGAAAAAAGAAAGCAATCACGCTATAAATCATGATGGCGAGAGGGCGGGTGGCAGCAGCGTTCACGATGATCGACAGTGGGAGGGGGTCGCGAGCTAGGGTTTACTCTGGGCGATGGTTGTGAGGCTTATGAAACGTGGAGTTGGATGGCACTTCTCGGTTATGGGTTCGTGGATGGTAGGGGCATCGGTGGAGGAAAGAAGGACAACGGTGATGGTTGTCATCTTCTATGCGCGTCCGGGTAGTGAGATGATGCGGTCGCGCGCGTGCGAACTGGAGGAGGCGACCTAAGCGAGCTTCGATTTGGAGAACATGGCGGTGGATGGTCATTGTGGTGGCTGCAATTTAGAGGAGCAGAGATTTCTTTTGGGTGTTTAAGCGTGCAGGCGAATTTTTTTGGAGAGAAGGGTTATCTTATTAGTAAGGTAATTTTTATTTAAAAATATTTTGAATTTAAGTCAGTTTAAATTTAAATTGAGTACGTTAATGATTATTTAAAATTTTTCAAATGTTAATAAATTCGTAATTTATTTATACAAGGTCTAAAAATCGTGAAAACAAGTCAGTTTTGGATCGGATTGCAAAATAAAAATCAAGGTGAGAAATTCTCGCTCATTTGGATTACAGAATTTAATTTTAAATTGTTAAAATTAATTCTAGATGTTGGTTGAATTTATTAATTATTATCCATTGAATGATTTAATATATATATAGAGAAGTATACATATTAGTAGTTGGATATATATCCACCGATTAGAGCGAATGAGACCCTATGCGCCCCGCCTAATAGCGGGTTACCCTATATTACCACGATATCCCGCCTCAAAGTGGGATTTGTATTTTTATGTTGTATTAACATTTGTGGATGTAAGGAAAACAATTTGGAGGGATTCAATTCGATTCCTCAAATTTATATTGAATTATTTTTCTTATACAAAAATATATGATGTGTTAGAATAATTTGTTATTGATTATTATTGTGATGTGAATTATTAGATGCTATAGTAAAACTGACCTGAATTTTGGGATTTTAAATACCATAAATATTACTTTTGAATTTTTAATAAATTAAAAGGAGATTTTAAATATGAAAATAATTGTATCGATAATGGGATTATTTAAAAAGAAATTGATTGGATAAAAATTAAAATTTGATTTTAGTTGAACTGAACAAATCCGTAAATTGTTTAAATAGATTTTTTTTAAAAATAATCTATATAAAGGATTTTTAAATGATATTCAAAAAATATAAAAGGAGTTGAAATCGATATTAATAATTATATTGGTAGGATAAATGGAATTTTATAAGCAAGATTATCTTCATAAACAAGTTAAACAAAGAGGAGTTATAAATTTCAAAACGATGTTTATAATAAAGTAAAACGATATCCGATGATAATTTGGGAATATAAATTCGTTGGGTGAATTTATATCAAAATATGGAAATAGGATTGAGAAAAATAGGGAATACGATTTTATGAAAGTGGAAATGGTTAGGAGAATCGGAAGGAAATCGATAGATTGTGAATCGAGAGGAATTTATAAATTGAAATTGGTTATTGAGATTTAAAAAATATATTTTTATTTAGAAGTTAATTTTGTTTTTAAAAGGGAAACTTTATTTATTTAATTATGAAATTTTAAACTGGTTAATATTTGATTATTTCAGAAAGTATGGTTATTCAAGTATTTAATATTTATTGAAATAAAATTTATATTTTATAATCGGTTTTGTAAATCAATTTGTTATTTAAAAATGTGTTGGAAATTAATTATCAATGTTATATGAAGTGTTTTAATATTTTAAATAATTCCTTAAATATCCTTTTTATAAATAAATTTAATTTTTAAAAATACTTATCATATATATAGTTTTGAAATGATTGAAATTTATTTATAAATCCTCTTGAGATTTGTGAACAGGGTTTATAAATGGATATGATGTTAGTAAGAGGAATTTTATAAGGGATTTGGAGGAAATGGAATTTCAAAAATGTTGAATATGGGAACTTCGAAAATGAAATCCGAATTCATAAAAAAAGTTATAAATTATTGAATGGGGTTATTAATAAGTATACTGGGTTTAGGAAATTGTAAAAGGGAATTTATTAATGATTCTGAAGACTTATGAGATAAGTTACGAAATATTCTTTGAAGCGTGATATTTGAAATGATTGTGGAAATAAGACTTATAAATGTTTTTTTTCTAAGTATAAAAATGGAAATTTGTAAATATTTCTAAGTGTTGAAATGGTTTGGGAACATCCTATATGGATTTAAGTATTAGAAATTGTTTACAAATATTCGAATATGCAAAGGAATTTGAATATATAACTTTGTAAAGGTATTTTGGAAATGAATATTTTAGAAGAAATTATAATATGGTGCTAGTGACTGCTTATGGTTATTATTTGATAGTTAAATAATCGACTATTAAATATTGGCCAATTTCGTTAATCATCTCGAAGAGACCGGGATCAGATTTGATTATTCAAAAATCACTTCGATCCGGTTTGAACGTTACGAATGAATATGGTTAGGATAGTGAAGACGGTGTTTTCGGTTTGTCTAGACCCAGGACAACTTGTATGGACGAATGCTATCAAAACATTGTCGTTGGAATGTGATGAGCATTCTAAGTGAAATTGTTCTTGAAAGGTAACGTTAGCCTCAAGCCTCATCAACTGGGAATGACTAAAGCAGGGGAGATGCGGCAAGGCTAAGTGTGTCGCACCCAATTAGGGTATGTTATCACTTTTTTAGATAGCCCCAAAAATATATATAAATTATGGATGTGGTCGTGCATGAAAAAGGGAGTGCTCGATTTTTTAAGGGTAGGAACACCCGGGGATAATATATTCGGTACTATCCAGGTTAGGTGTGGGCTTGTCTTGTGTAGCAAGAGATCCTAGCGAGGTCGTTGGTACATTTTTCTAGAGGTGTACTGTGATGTGCGGTACCCTAGTAGTCCAGTCATTGTATGAGATCTATTCCCCTTACGGTTTTGTTTATAGAGCCTAGTATGCTGGAATTTAGTTAATATAACAGTTTCAGCTATTTGAATAAGTATTTGTACTTAGACACTATTATAATATCGCTGGATTTTCTATAAAATATTTTGGTTATCGTAAGCGAAAAACCCGTCGTGTTTATGTGTGACGTGGTCTTACGAGATACCTTTGTTTTTCAGTGGGTTTTGATAACTTTTATAATTCAAATTAAGTGTGGTTTTCTCATGCAGGTTTTTCAGACTGACTCGGGTGTTATTTTATTATAATGCTTGGGTCAGACCGAGTATTATAGGTTCAGGATAGGATGCTATGGAGCTCAGGAGGCGAGTTGGGTAACAGAGACATATCTCCGTACCTGGCTTATATTGTGCTGTGTGAGGACAATTTATTATAACTATCCAGTTTGATGTGATGATTGTTGTACTCTAATGATTGTATGTATATAACAGTTACAGCTTTCTTAACATAAAAATCTGATATTATATATTATATTTTGTTCAGCTGTGTTTGTGAGATTCTGTGTTGTTGTTCTATTTTCTTCTATTTCTTTCTTTTTCTTTACCCTAGTTATTCGCTCTTTCGTGCAATTTTGGTTGAATAGAAGTGAATTATTATTAACTCAAAGGGTGCGTAGCTACAGGTCGCTACATGCGTTTTCTTCTTCTATTCATTCTTCTTTACGTGAAAACCCCCCAACCACTGATCGTATTCGATTGTCGCTGCCAAATCACTCGCCTTGACGATGATCAGGCTTTACCACATCAATGCCCATAACGAACTCCTCTCACGCCCCCCAGCCTTGTCGACCTCGGCCTTCCCCATCGCCCACGATTTCAGCTTGAAGTCGCCACGATCGCGAACCATTTTCTCCACCATTCTTCGACAATAGCTCGATTCCACCATAGGATGTATGGATCTCGTGACGCTTTACGACTTTCATTTAGGAAGTTTTCTATAATTGTTGAAGGATTTGGAGAAATCGAGGAGGAAAGCTTCGTGTGATTTCAGCAATAGAAAGTTGGAGGAGGTGCATTAGGGTTCTGCTGTGGTCGCGTTTAAATATACGTATATAAATATAATATTAATATTTTATTGTACACGCACTTTTCTGGACGAACTCAAAACGAGACGTGCCACCTAGCGTTTGGGACTATCTCGAGTCCCAATTCGATCGTTTGAAGAAGATAGCCTTTTGAATCTATTATTATTAACTAAATTTTCAATATTAATTTCAACGCATTTCTACCCCCAGGACCAAACGGTAAATCCAAATACTATGAAATTGGAATCCGATAATAATACACTATTACGGATCCAATGGAACTGGTTTCGTTGAAATCCGAGACAATGGCCAAAATAGCTATTTTTACTCGTCAATTAAAACAGGTAATTCCCAAAAAATTTGTTTAATCACTTAAATTTGATTTTTACGTATTAACAATCTCTATGGTTGTTTAAATAAAATTTAAATCAACTTCCGATACCATTTTCATTCACATTAACTCAAGATTCAATTATCGAAATAATTTTTAAAATTAAATTTAAACAATTTAAATATCCAATATATCTATATTAATAATCAATAAATTTAGATGAATTTTAATTTTCTAATAATTATTTTATTTCCATATAAACAATACAACATTTATTATCCAGTTCTTGGTATAGATTATAAACACTTTCGATACATAGAATTTCGTATCAATACTTGTTATTTCCTAAAATTTCGAAATTCATTTTTTTAGATTTTTATTCAAGTCCATATTCAATAACTAATCTAATAATTCACTAAAATTTATTTTTATTCAATAATCACATTAAATTTATTAATTTAAAATAGCTAAAAATACAGACATTACTCCTAGCTTCTTGGCTTGTCAAGCCGTCCTGTTTTAGTCATTTCAAATTGGCATAAGTGTTGGGGTCTATCCATCATCATTTTTTCTTCAAATCCAGCAAATGCCAAATCCAACAACTATGTTCTAGAGTCTCCTCTGCGTAAACAATTGTTAAAGTGGTTCCAATATTGATAGAGAGTATGCCAATAAGAGGCCTCAGTATCTTTAACAACCAAACGTCGTTTTACACACCAGTTGGTACATTTACATTTCGAAAACAAGTCACACTTGATATCAAAACATCATATTCGCTTCAAAATAAATTTCATTTCGAAATCATCATATTTACATCAAAATATCATATTTACTTCAAAATTAAACTCGAATTACAATTTGGATTTTAACTTCAATTTAACCACATTCGTATTTAAACCACGATTTAAATATAAACAGCCACCACTTTGACCGATTTGAATTTTTGGAAAATAATTTGATTTTTTTTTAATAGTTTGAATTTTTTTAAATAGTTTAAAATAGATAAATAGTTTAAAATAGATAAATAGTTAAAATAGTTTGATATAAAATGATTTAAGTACTTAAAATGTTCCAAAATAAAATAGTTTGTAAAATCTAATTAGTTTGAATCTTTAAAAAAGATAGATTTTAAACAGTTTACATTAAAATAATTTATTTTCAAATCAAACTGTCACTTTTCATTTTAACAAATCCAGACCTAAGTCCGAATTCCAATCAACATGTTCAATTTCAAATCATTTTCAATCTCATTCAATAAAAATTGACTAAATTTTGATTCAATTCCAAACAATTTCAATTTCAATTCCAATACAAATCAATTTTGATTTCGATTTCAAATTGAATCAATTTCGATATCAATTTTGACTTGAATTAATGTCACTTCAATTCACAATTTTAAACCATTTCAATTTATCTCAATTTCGAGTTCAATTTCAAAATATCAATTTAAATCACTTAATTCAAATTAAACTTCGACTTTTGAATTTAGATCAAGATCTTAAAATCCATTCTTGAGTCCAAATTTTATATATCCGTTCGTATAACTTTTACATAGAAATAATTCAAAGTTCAAATAAAATTTCAAATCTTTTTTTATAAAAAAACAAATCATTTTCTTGAATTTAAAACATATTTCGATTATAACCTTAAAATCACAAATTTCATTTTTAAACAATTTCGTTTAATAAATTCTAATTCCAACATTTTTGAGCTTAAGTTCGAAAATAATTCGATTTCCACAAATTCGATTTTTACTTCTTTAAATCAAACCATTTAAATAATTTCAAATCAAAAATTTTAAAATCATTTAATTTAACCAATCCGGTGTACATATATAATTTTCTATCCTATGGCCAAGTGATCGGTTATTTCAATTAAATTTAAAGGATGGATATATATCATTCCAATCCTAAATAAATGTCATAGGTACTTATCATTTCAACCTATTTCTTAATTTATTCGAAATAATTTCAATAACAGTTTTATACACAGTCAAGTAATTTACAGGGTAATAACAGGATATATAAAAATAAATAAACATCCAAATCATCCAAAATCTCAACCAATTAGCATCCATCACACTTAATCATCCAAACAGTCAATAAATCACATCAATTAACTAATTATCGATAATTAGAAATTGTACTAGCAGTTTAATTCTAATTTACAGTTTAGTTGATAATAATGTTCAATAATTAACACAAGTTTAAATTCCATTGTCTTAAAATTTAAGAGTCATAATTTTACTTCTCTTATTTTATTTAAACTCTTAGCTTATATTTCTTATTTCTCATTTTAGAAGTTTAAACTTTTCAAAAATTCACTTTATTTCTATAACTGAAAATCATTAATTTATAAGAACTTCAGAATTCAAACACCGTGTTCATTTCAAATAATTTTGAAATAATATATACTTATATCTTATATATATATATATATATATATATATATATATCAAATCATATTAAGACATTTTAAATTAAAATATGTTTGACGAATCAATAGCGTAGCAAAGCTACTAAGAGGCCTCCTCTACTTTGAAATTCGAAAATGAATGTCGATGATGCAGCCATCATCACCAAAATTATTTCCCAGCGACAAAAAATAGGGGAGTACGAGATTTATTTCCTTTTAATTCCTTTTGAAACAATTCCTATTCAAAAATATTTTTAAATAATACTAATATTATTTTCAAAATTTTAGAAACAATTTCAAAAGTACTAGAATTTAAATTCTCGAATTCTCAATTTAAATTAATTCTTTTAACTTAAAGTAAGATTAGATTTTTATTTCATAACTCATTACATAAGTTAATAAACATCCTTAACTCAAATTAGCTAAATTAGTATTTCCAAACCTGGATTTTAGGTCCTATTCTCTTCATATTCAATTTATTTTATATATCCATCCATTTCATAATTTAAACTTATATTCCTTGCCACTTATACTTAACTGTACCAACATTACTTTATTTAACATTAACTTATTTCATATTTATTTAGTTAACATTAAATTTAATAAACTTCACTCTATTTGCATTCAGTTTACTTACATCAAAATTAAATCCAATTTAAATCAAATTCATTTACTTTTTACATATAACATATAATTTAGGTAAAATTATTTCATTTACCCTATCTTAAAATAATATTGTGTCGATTTTCCTCGTTTAAGTGTTTAGAAATCCCTATCAATAACATGGTGTCCCATGCACCGACCAGAATTCATAAAAAACCCAATGGATAAGTAAACACAATATAATTTTTTTTATAACACTAACAAGTATGCGCTCTCATATATATATATATATATATATATATATACACACACACACACACACACGCTCAAACAACTCATTCTAGGATATTACTACCTTATCTCTAATGAGTCAAACCCCACAAAGCTAAGGTTAACGCTAAACAAAAGCTCTGATATCAACTATGACGACCATATTTTAGAAGGTTCAAATTGACAATAATCCACACATGTCCAATTCAAACAATCTGTAGCATAGATAATCAATGGGGTTAATTCAGAAACATATGAAAAGAAGAAAAAAACAAACATAGAATCTCGCAGTGGATGACAAAATATAATAATAATAATAAAACACTTCATGAAGCTGTTTATATTATACATTTGATTATCATTTCACAACATTTATCAGAGTTATATATACAACAGGGGCAAATAAAATAATATAGCAGAACAACATGATGCAGGGAATAATAATAGTAATAATATACCAAATCTTCGTCTTTGTCCTCCAAAAAATAACCTTTAATGTGCTGAAATACTCAGGACTGACCCGAGCGTAACGAAAAAGACAAAACACTCGAGTCGGGACTAAAATATCCTTATGTTATTCAAATAGATATCGCATAACATGAGTATAAAAACGTCAAAGATGTATGCGGGTTTTCACATCTTATATCCAGTGTATGACATGCGTGCAATAACTCAAAAGATGTTATAGGATTTTCCATCTCTTAAGGATTCTTCAAATTATTTACATATAGTAGAATACGCTATATATATAATATCTAATTAGTAAAATAAATATTTTTCTTGGCATCAGGGTTTTACCTTAATCCCCTTAATGCATTTTTTACATTGTCGTACAATTTGCATATAATGCCCTTGTAGTCCATCGGGGAAGAGGGATGCACCATAATACGACAATACTAAACCAAAATCGTAGTGGTCTCGTATAG